>JASWHV010000018.1:69085293-69826436 GCA_030760725.1 Neostapfia colusana
TGATTGCGTGCCGCCTTCACGACACGCTGAGGCTCCTGGATCTCCTCTGGGTGGTCGATGTTGTCTGGAACATCCACCCCCTGCTCATCTTCCTTTGGACGGAAGGGCAGGGCATCAGCCCGCTGCCGCTTCTCCTTGCGGAAGCGCTCTGCGAGCCTTCGGATCTCCCGGCACTCGACAGCAGTGTGGCGACAGCTGCCGTGCACGGGGCACATATTGTCTTCATCACCTTCTGGGATTGGTGATCTTCGCTGCTTCTTGTCGGGGCGCGGCCCCCGAGCCCCACCGAGCGTCGCTGCAGTGACGACTGGGGCTGCGGTCGGTGACTCTATCTTGCTTCTGCCTCGGTTCTTGGCCTTCCTGCTGCCTCCACAGGGAGTAGGACTAGATCCGGGCAGTCCCCCTGACTCGGAGGATGGCAGCGAGTGCCAGTTCCGTCCTTCGGCTGCTCTGGCGCATTTGTCTGCCAAACTGAAGAGCTCTGAGACGTCGCGGACCTCCCTGGTCGCGAGCTTCTCGAGCATCTTCCTGTCCCGGACGCCTTGCCGGAACGCCACCACCACAGAAGCATTTTGAATGTGTGGGATGGTGTTCCGCACCTGGGAGAACCGCTGGATGAAAGAGCGCAACGACTCCCCAGGTTGCTGCTGGACGGCGTGGAGGTCGAGCTCCGTGCCAGGCCGGGTGTAGGAGTTGCCGAAGTTGGCTACGAACTGTCGGCAAAGCTCTCCCCAGGAGGTGACGGAACCCTAGGGGAGATTCATGAGCCAAGACCGGGCTGGACCGGTCAAGGCGACAGGGAAGTAATTGGCCATGACGGCTTCATTCCCTCCTGCGGCAAGTACTGCGGTGGAGTAGATCTGTAGGAACTCCGCCGGGTTGATGCTGCCATCGTACTTCTCGGGCAGGTGTGGCCGAAACTTGCGCGGCCACTTCGCAAAGCGAAGATGGGGCGCGAGGGCTGCACACCCTGCTTCTGTCACCGCAGGTTCTGGTGCCGCGAACGCTGGGTTCGCACTAGGCACAGTGTACCCCGGTACGGGCAACGCTGCACCATAGGCCGGGGGCGTCATCTGTAGTACATATGACTGTGGCATATTTTGCACGGCGCAGGCCTGGGGCAGAGATCGCATGGCGAAGGTCTGCTCTTCAGGCTGGGTCGAGGCCGACGTCATGCTGTCGTCAGCCTCTTGGTAGCGACGCCTTTCTCGGCGTTGCTCGAGGTATACCCGGGCATCTTGACCCGAGCGACACCGCTCCAGCTCTGTCCTCAGATCCATCGATTGAGGGCTGGCAGAGCTGGAGTCTGTTTGTCAACCATCGGCGTGCGTATCAGCGACACGGCCGGTTGGTCAGAGTGTCATCTCCGCCGGAGTCGCGGGCTTGCGGCAGCGACGACAAGACGGTCTACCTCGAGAATCCACCGCTGGGTCGCTGCCTGAGGCGCGTCCCCAGCGGGCGGATTGTGCAGTAGTGCTCTTGCTGCAGCTAGCGCACCCCCTCCGGGTACGCCCGGCGCTACTGAAGATCTGACGCTGGTTGGAGCCTGCATTGCCGGGGTCGGCGCTGCCAGAGCCGGTTGCTGGCTCCCAGCTTGTACTGACACACTCCGTCCCGAGTGTGTTGACTTGTACTCCCCCCTGGTCGCGGTTCGCCGCGGAGGCGGGGGAGGTGAGCTTGCCGCCGAAGGGAGCTTGGTCATCTTTGTCGGCGGAAACTCGTCGCGCTAGGGGAAAAGCCCCCTACCTAGCGCGCCAAATGTCGAAGTGTGCAATCGACACTTCCCCCGGGCCTGCACTGGGCAGCCCGCGGAGGTTCTTTTTTCGGAGGGGCTAGTCCCTAGCGGAGAGCTTGCGCAGATGGACGAGTTAGTAAGAGCTTGACACGGTGAGTTTTACGTGGTTCAGGCCGCCGGAGCGTAAAACCCTACGTCCACAGCGAGCTATGGAGCTCGCTGTATTGCTTGCTGCTCAGGGCCGGAGGCCTGAGCTTGGGGGTGAGTTACAGCTTGAGAGTGTATGGCTAGCGTATGAGTTGCAAAGTGCGAACCCTTGCTATCGACGCCTACCCGAGCCTTTTATAGTCCAAGACTCGGGCGGCTTACAAGGGAAGCCGGGACCCGACAGGTGGTCCCGGGAAGATTGTCTATTATCTACCGTATCTGTAGTTACGCCGGTAGTTGCCTCTGGTCGAAGGCTTCTGAGTCTTCATCTTGCCGCCCTGCCCATGCCGCATGCTAGTCGTAGTGGTTGATGACGGCGCAGGCGGCATGGGATGTCTTGTCGCGGCGTTTATTAGCTGGCAGGTTCTGACACCGCGCGCCAGTCTGTGATGCGACTGGGCGCAACGACACCTGACAAACGCGTGCTCCGCGTTTCCGCGTCTTGGGAAGACGCGGGCCTTGAATACCTTGTACGGGCAAGGTGGGGGGCGCCTTTACGCCCGCTGCCTACCGCTCGAGGGCAGGCAGCACCGTTCTTCTGGCCACGTGGCGGGTCCGGAGCCCTTCTCTGAGGCGAGAAGGGTCCGGCCTGTGGGGTACGTGGAGCCTCCGGACCTCTCCCCGCGGAGGGGGAGGTCCAGCTTCTGTATGCCACGTGGCGGGCCCGGAGCTCTCTTCTGCGGAGAGGGAGGTCCGGCCCCGCTGGACGCGTGGCGTCTTCGGACCTCTCTCCCGCGGAGGGGGAGGTCCGGCTTCTGTATGCCACGTGGCGGGCCCGGAGCTCTCCTCTGAGGAGAGGGAGGTCCGGCCCCGCCGGACGCGTGGCGCCTTCGGAGCTCTCCCTGCGGAGAAGGGCGAGTACCTTAGGCATTTTACCCTGTGCGCGGGGGTACCCCATATCTCACGTACCTACATGTATGAATACTCTGCTGAAAAGAAGGCAAAGCTTGCAGCCATTGAGTTTAAAGGCTATGCCATAACTTGGTGGAATCAGATCTGTACTGAATATCAAAGAGTTGGGCATGTTCGTATAACTTGGGAAGACATGAAGAGGGAAATGCGACGTTGTTTTGTTCCTGCATATTATTCTCGTGGACTACATTTGAAGCTGAAACGTCTTGTGCAAGGTACTCGTACTGTTGATGAATATTTTCAAGAATTGGAAATGTGTTTACTTCGTACAGGGATAACTGAAGATGAGGAATCCACAATGGCCCGGTTTGTGGTTGGCCTCAATAAATCCATTGTTGATAAAGTGGATATGACAAATTACACTTGTCTCACTGAGTTGGTTCATTTTGCAAAAAGGGTTGAACGACAAGTTGCTACGTCTTACAAATACAATGCTTTATGGCGTCATTCCTAACAGCAAGGGGATGTCACTCCTCAATTCCAACAGCAAGGAGCTGCAACGCCCAAATCCTTATCGTGTGGAACAAATAGATCCATTCCACCTTCTTCCAAACAAATGGATGCGAAAGGTAAAGCTATGAGTTCAAATCAGCCCACTTCTTCTACTGCAGCCACCCAACGCAAGACAAGCAAGATTGAGTGTTTTAAGTGTGGTG
This sequence comes from Neostapfia colusana, assembly GCA_030760725.1. NCBI lineage: Eukaryota > Viridiplantae > Streptophyta > Magnoliopsida > Poales > Poaceae > Neostapfia > Neostapfia colusana. Next base: position 69,088,804 of record JASWHV010000018.1, read on the forward strand.
GTCTTGGGCATAAACAAGCTGAATGTATCAATCGTCGTACTATTATTGCCCTTGTTGATGGTTCTTATGATTCACAAAGTGAAGAGGAGGACGAGTTTCAATGTATTTGCAGATTTTAATCTTGACACTTGTGAGTATTCAGCAGAGGATGGTACATTTGAGCTAGGTCTGAATTGTTTAGCGATTCAACCTATTCCAACTTTTGTTCCCAATGACATGTTACAAGATGTTATTTCTCCATCTTCTGATGAGATTACTAGTGCTGATTTTGATGAGTTGCTTGCTGATTTTCTTGCTTTCGAGCCTTCTACAATGAATACACCATCTCCTTCTTTGGTGGTTAGGAGAGTTCTTTCCACTCAGTTTGTTGCAGCTGAACAAGGACAACACCATAATTTATTTCTGTCCCAATGCAAAGTGCAAGGCCAAGTGTGTCGTTTCATCATAGATGGTGGGAGCTACAATAATATTGTTAGTGCTTTGCTAGTTGGGAAGCTTGGTTTGCAGCCACGTCACCATTCACATCCGTACCATATGCAATGGCTGAATAATTCCGGGACAGTTAAGCTTTCAGCCATGATTCGTTTGTCATTTTCCATTGGTGGTTATCATGGAGAGGTGGATTGTGATATTGTCCCCATGCAAGCATGCCATTTGCTTCTTGGTCGGCCCTGGCGATTTGATGTGGACTCGGTGCATTTTGGACGGTCTAACAAATACACTTTCATTCACAATGACAAGAAGGTGGTTCTTGTTCCATTATCTCCAGAGGAGATACATACTTCAGATATGGCTCGCAAGAAAAGAGAGGAATCAGACAAAAGAAAATTGAGCGAGACCCTCAACCCAAGTAAGGGAGAGAGTTCTAACCCATCCAGCCACATAAAGCCTTATGCCAATCCTAAACAGCCACGCCACACTGAGTGTCTCTTTGTGAGCAAAAGTGATTTGAGAGAAGTGAGAGATACCACAACCCCATTCTTTGTGCTCTTGCACAAGGAGGTCCTACTTTCAACTCACGATTTACCTTCATCACTGCCTAGTGTTGTTCTTGATCTCTTACAAGACTTCAAAGATGTTTTTCCTGATGAGATACCAGCTGGACTTCCTCCACTCCGTGGAATTGAGCATCAAATTTATTTTGTACCAGGTGCTTCATTTCCAAATCGTCCAACCTAGCACCAATCTTGAAGAAACAAAGGAAATTCAACGACAGGTAAAAGAGATTTTGGACAAAGGGTATGTTCGTGAATAATTATCACCATGTCCAGTTCCCGTTCTTTTAGTCCCAAAAAAAGATGGCTCTTGGCGCATGTGTGTTGATTGTTGTACTATCAATGCTATAACTGTTCGATATCGCCATCCCATTCCACGACTTGATGACATGTTAGATGAATTGAGTGGTTCTATCATTTTCACCAAGATAGATTTGCGTAGTGGTTATCATCAAATCCGAATGAAACTTGGTGATGAATGTAAAACAACGTTTAAAACTAAATTTGGTCTCTATGAATGGCTTGTGATGCCATTTGGCTTGATAAATGCTCCTTCAAGTTTTATACGCTTAATGAATCATGTTTTACGAGCTTTCATTGGCAAGTTTATAGTTGTTTATTTTGATTATATTCTGATCTATAGCAAATCATTTGATGAACATCTTGATCATATCCGTCAAGTACTTGCTGTTTTGAGGGGAGAGAAATTGTATGGCAACATTGCTAAGTGCACCTTTTGCACAGACCGTGTTGATTTCCTTGGCTTTGTTGTTTCCCCAAATGGTATTCGGGTTGATGAAGAGAAGGTTAAAGCAACAAAGGATTGGCCTACACCGGTAAATGTGAGCCAAGTTCAAAGCTTTCATGGTCTTGCAAGTTTCTATAGGCGTTTTGTCAAAGATTTCAGCACTCTCGCTGCACCACTTTGAAAGTGCATCCAGGTAATTCCTGTGGGTTTTGGTTAATTGATGACGATAATTAAGATACTAATAAGTTTCTACTGAGTATGAGCACAGGTGTTTATCAAAGAAATGCATATGGAGTTTCTCAAGAAGCAAAAGGAAAAGAAGAAGACTTGGAAGAGTAGAAAATAGAATTTTCTATTAATTTTCACATTTTATAGTTATGTACAAGGTCTTCTCTTTAGAGTGCTTGAGAATTATTAGAGAGCTCAAACGAAGGGTAGAAAGTTAGAATCATAAGACGAAGGAGTCATAGACATGAAGAAAAGGGGAGACCGGACTTGTCCGGACAACTGACCGGACTAGTCCGTTCATATCCGGACTAATCCATTTTGGACCGGATAAAAAGTCTCTGAGTTAGTTCGAACTTGTCCGTTCAAGGCCGGACTAGTCCGTTGTTGTGTGAGTCTGAGCCGTTATGAGACTGTGTCTCAGAAGGCCGGACTAGTCCGCCCAAGAGGCCGGACTAGTCCGCTAAGCGTACTAAGCCGCTTATGTCCGGAGAAGAAGTCTCTGAGTGCCATCGGACTAATCCGCTCCACAGGCCGGACTAGTCCGATCTTTTCAGGCTAGTCTGAATTAGGACGGAACAAAGATTCCTGTGTGAGCTCGGACTAGTCCGAGGTTGGCTGGACTAGTCCGCATCTCCAATTTAGAGAGTTTCTAGACTAAGTCTGGTAAGACCGGACTAGTCCGCCCTTTGGGCTGGACTAGTCCGCCCTTACCAGACTAGTCCATTCTCATACGGAACAAAGGTTCCTGATTGAGATCGAACTAGTCTGCTCTTGGCCGGACTAGTCCGGGGTTCCATGACCGTTTGAATCCAACGGTCACTAAAACTTTATTTGGTAAGCTGTGACATGAGTGGTCCCTCAAGATCGGACTAGTCCGAGGTTGGAACCGGACTAGTCCGGACTTTAGTTGGTAACGTCTAAATGCCGTGATTTCTATAAAAGGAGACCCCCTGCTGAGAATTGAGAATACACGAACCTAAGCGCTGAAAACTCATTCCTAGAGCTCTTATAAGCCTCTTTCCTCACCTTCTAGACCCCTAAGATTGGATCTTAAGGTGTTAGTGGTTTTTGTCAGAGGAAAGACGTGGTGATCGACGTTTCAGCTCTCGGTTTGATTCCTTGCACTCTAACTATTATTTTGAGTTTTTTTAACAGTTGTACTTTGAATTCTAGAACTACTTGGTTGGTGTAGGGAGCCTCAAAGTGTGAGTAGCCACTAAGATCATTGTATTCACATTCGATTGATAGTGAGAAAGCCCGGGCTTGATCTTGGTGATCGCTCGGTGAGGGAAGGGTTGGAAAAGACCCGGTCCTTGGTGGACTCCTCAACGAGGACGTAGATTCCTATGTGGAATCGAACCTCAGGATAAATCGTGTCTCTTGGTCTCTCTACTATTTCAATTGCTCACTAGAATTACTTGTCAAGCTTTCATTGTGTTATTTCCCGCAAATTGTTCTATTATTTTGCAATATAATCATTATCAACTAATTAGTGATATCATTTGACTACCACATATTTTCCGCTCAAATAAACTTAAAAGGAAACCTAAAACACAAATTAGGCTTAGACCGGACTAGTCCGGCCTGCTCTGGTTTTATCCGCTGTTTATTATAATTTTAGGTTTTATTATCCTATTCACCCCCGTTTAGGCAACTTTCAATTGGTATCAGAGGCTAACTCTCCACAAAAGTTTAACCGCTTGGAGAGGAGATGGGGGACAAGGTCGGTAGCCAAATTGATCTCAACAAGGGAAAAGGAGCAAGTTCGAGCAACTTTGAAGAACAAGGTTCTAACCCACCTCCCGCAGTTCCTCCTCCACAAGACGTTACAAGCTCAGAAGAAGATGAAGAAGTTCTTCGTCTCATGGCACTCCTCAAAAAGAAGGAGGAGGCTAAAAAGAAAAAGAAGGATAAGTTGGAGAAGAAACTCAAGAGTAGTCAACAAGACTACTCGCAATATCCTTTTAACTATGAACGACTAAATTCTCATTCCAGTTATTTATCAATTCCTCTAGGCAAACCACCTCACTTTGATGGAACTAACTATACAATGTGGAAACACAACATGAAGTTACATCTAATTTCCTTGAACCCAAGTCTTTGGCATGTGGTGTGTACATGTATAGATATCCCCGAAGACGAGGATGAACTTACCCTAGAACAAGAACAACAAATCCATCGCAATGCACAAGCAGCAACCGTGCTCAACTCATCTCTGAGCATTGAAGAATTTAACAAGGTAGATGGGTTGGAGCTCGCCAAAGATATTTGGGACACCCTCAAGATTGCACATGAAGGAAATCGATCCGTGAGGGAACTAAGATTGAGATGATAGAAGGAGAACTTGGAAGGTTCGCCATGGAAGAAGGCGAAACACCTCAAGAAATGTACAACCGACTCAAAACTCTTATCAACAAGAGTCGGACGTACGGATGCAAGAAATGGAATGACCATGAGGTGGTTAAACGAATGATAAGAGCATTTATGCCTCGCAATGTGACCCTATGGACCTTAATCCAGGAAAGTCCAAGCTTTCACTTGATGACTCCGGATGAAGTGCTAGCGAAAATCATTAACCACGAGATGATGGAAAAGGAAGCTCAACACGTCAATGACCTAGCCAAGATCACTTCATCCAAGAAGAAGGGCATCGCTCTCAAGGCCACATCCAAGTCCAAGGCAAAAGAAACTTAACTCACAAGTGAAGATGAAGAAAGTGATGATGAGAGCACGGACATGGATGATGAAGAAATGGCGTTCTTCATCAAAAGATTTAAAAGGTTGATGAGAAGAAGGAGAAGCCATCACTATGAGAACAAGAGCAAAGACAAGGGCAAGTCAAGAACAAAAAAGACTTGCTACAACTGTGGAGAACATGGATATTTCATTGTGAACTGCCCCCATAGCAAGGAAGATGACAAGAGAAAGAAGAAGGATGGGAAGCCTCAAGATAAGAAATTCTTCACAAATAAGAAGACGTATGGACAAGCCCACATCGGAGAAGAATGAGACTCAAATGAAGAATCCTCCTCCAAAGATGAAGAAAAAGTGGCAACCGTAGCCATCAAGAGGCCAACCATGAAGAAATCACTCTTGCCAAACAAGGGTGATTGGAAGAGCCGAAGTCACACATGCCTCATGGCAAAGGAAGGAAAGCGCAAGGTAATGACTAAACCTCTAAGTTACATATTGAAGATGATAGTGACTTTGATAGTAGTAGTGAAAACGAATTCATGTTTAGAGGATTAAACAAAAAAGCTATAGCTAAAATGAAAATGCTATCGGATGAAATATTTGAACAAGAAGAGCTTCTCAATCAACAAGAAAAATTGCTTATCCTTGAAAAGGAAAGAAACCTTGAGATTGAGAAACTTTTTGAACTTGAGAGAGAAAAGAGTAGGACACTTGAAAGCGAACTTGCCATGAGCAAGGAGACATGTGTTCAGCTTAAAAGTGAGAATGTGGCACTTCAAGATGAACTTGTAAGCTTAACCAAAGCTCACAAGAATCTTGAAGCACAACTTGACTCACTTAAGTCAAGTGTCCCAACTAATTCATCCTCCAAAAGCTCTCTCTCAACAAATATAGAATCCAACACTAAAACTTGTAAATGTGCTAGCATTGTCTTAAACTTAAAAAATGAGCTCAAAGAGGCACAAAGCAAGAATACACACAAGAGTGGGATCTTTGATAAAGAAAAAATCAAATATGCACGTAGTGCATACACAATCACAAGATCTCCCTTCATCAAAGATGGACTTGGTTATACTAGGGGAGGAAAGCAAAATGCTAGAATCCTTAAAAACAATAGCAAATGCGTAGCCTTCGTGAAAGAAAACTCAAGTCAAGACAAGAGTAACAACCTTGCATCTACCTCACATAAAATTACTAAAAATGTAAAATCTATAGTATTTCATAATTTTGATGCATCTTATGTTCTTATGAAAAGCAAGTATGATAAAGTTTATGCAAAATATGTTGGGCCACTCCACAAGAGTCCAAAACTTGTGTGTGGGTGCCCAAATGCCTAGTAACTAACCTCAAAGGACCCAACCAAGTTTGGGTATCTAAGAGCAATGTTTAAATTGTTTTGCAGGTCTACTCCTCCGGTGGCACTAAATGGGTGCTAGATAGTGGGTGCACTAACCATATGACCGGAGAGAGGAAAATGTTTGTTGAGTATGAAGAAAATGATAACCCACATGAAGGCATCTATTTTAGAGACAACAGCCAAGGAAGGGTACTAGGTATTGGTAAAATTGCAATCTCTTATCAACACTTTCTTTCACATGTTCTACACGTTGAATCACTTGATTATAACCTATTGTCCATATCACAACTATGTGAGAAAGGTTATAATTGCTTGTTTACTAACGAGGATGTGACCGTCTCTAGAAGAAGTGATAACTCAATTGCCTTTAAGGGTGTGTTAAAAGGAAAGCTTTACTTGGTGGAGTTTGCCACAGATAAAGTTTAGCTTGACACATGCTTAATAGAAAAAACCAACATGGGATGGCTGTGGCATAGAAGACTAGCCCATGTCGGAATGAGGAACTTACAAAAACTTCTAAAGGGGGATCATATCCGTGGACTAAAAGGTGTTGTTTTTGAAAAGGATAGACCATGTAGTGCGTGCCAAGCAGGAAAGCAAATTGGAACAACTCATCCCGCCAAGAACGTGATGACGACAATAAGACCATTGGAGATGCTTCACATGGACCTCTTCGGCTCTGTCACCTATATAAGCATTGGCGGTAACAAGTATGGTCTTGTAATTGTTGATGATTATTCTCGTTTCACTTGGGTATTTTTCTTGCATGATAAGGGAGAAACTCAAGGAATTCTCAAGAAGTTCTTGAGGAGAGCTCAAAACGAGTTTTCCTCAAAAACCAAGAAGATTAGGAGTGACAACGGTTTTGAATTCAAGAACACTCAAGTAGAAGAGTTTTTGGATGAAGAGGGCATCAAACATGAGTTTTCAGCCCCTTATACTCCCCAACAAAATGGGGTGGCTGAAAGGAAGAACCGAACACTCATAGAGATGGCAAGAACCAAGCTCGATGAATACAAGACCTCGAATCGATTTTGGGCGGAGGCAGTCAACACCGCTTGTCATGCTACAAACCGCCTCTACCTCCATCGACTCTTGAAGGAAAACTCATACGAGCTCCTAACCGGTAACAAACCCAATATCTCCTACTTTCGAGTTTTTGGAAGTAAATACTATATTCTTAACAAGAAGCCTAGCATTTCAAAAATTGCTTCGACATCCGATGAAGGTTTCCTACTTGGTTATGACTCAAACACCTACGCTTATCGTGTCTTCAACAAAACCTCCGGGTGCGTTGAAATTGCACGTGACGTGGTGTTTGATAAAACTAATGGCTTCCAAGTGGAGCAAGTTGATCAATGTGTATTAGATGAAGAAGAAGCACCAAGTGAAGCACTAAGAAGAATGGGGCTTGGAGAAATCCGTCCCCAAGAAAATGTAGGACAAGATGCTACAAGCTCATCACAATTGGCACCTCTCACTCAAGATCAAAATCAAACACCCCAAGATCTAGACGGTCCGTTTGAGGAAGAAGAAAATCGAAACCATGGTGTTGATCAAGGGGGAGAAGAAGAAGAAGAAAACCACTCAAGAAATCAAGTGCCTCACCCAAGGGTTCATCAAAGAATTCAACGAGATCACCCCGTTGATAACATCATTGGAGATATCACAAAAGGGGTAACAACACGTTCTCGTATAGCTAACTTTTGTGCACATTACTCCTTTGTGTCGTCCTTGGAACCATTTAGGGTGGAAGATGCACTCAAGGATCCGGATTGGGTAGTAGCCATGCAAGAAGAATTAAACAAATTTACAACAAATCAAGTATGGGAGCTAGTGAAAAGACCAAACGCAAACGTGGGAGGCACCAAGTGGGTGTTCCGCAACAAGCAAGACCAACACGGAGTGGTGATGAGAAACAAGGCCCGACTTGTAGCAAAGGGATATGCTCAAGTCGAAGGTTTAGATTTCGATGAAACTTTTGCTCCCATAGCTAGGCTTGAATCTATTCGTATTCTATTAGCCTATGCTACTCATCATGATTTTAAACTCTATCAAATGGATGTGAAAAGTGCCTTTCTAAATGATCCAATCAAGGAGGAGGTGTATGTAGAGCAACCACCCGGCTTTGAAGACCAAGAATATCCTGACCATGTGTTTAAATTGCATAAAGCTCTCTATGGCCTCAAACAAGCTCCTAGAGCTTGGTATGAATGTCTTAGAGACTTTCTCATTGATAATGGTTTTAAGATAGGCAAAGCAGATTATACACTATTCATAAAGAATATAGACAATAATTTATTTGTGTGCCAAATATATGTCGATGACATTATATTTGGCTCTACTAACAAGTCTTTTTTAATGAGTTTAGTAAGATAATGACAAATAGGTTTGAAATGTTCATGATGGGAGAGTTGAAGTTCTTCCTCGGATTTCAAGTCAAGCAACTCAAGGAAGGCACGTTCATTAGTCAAACCAATTACACACAAGACATACTCAAGAAGTTCGACATGGACAAAGCAAAACCTATCAAGACACCAATAGAAACAAATGGGCACCTTGACCTCAATGAAGATGGACCAAGCGTGGATCAAAAGGTATATCGCTCCATGATTGACTCATTACTTTATCTTTGTGCATCTAGACCCGATATCATGCTTAGTGTATGTTTATTTGCAAGATTTCAAGCATCACCTAAAGAATGTCATTTAACAGCCGCTAAAAGGATCCTAAGATATATAGTTCACACACCTAACCTAGGATTATGGTATCCAAAGGGATCTAAATTTAATCTCATCGGATACTCCGATGCGCATTACGCCAGATGTAAAATAGATAGAAAAAGCACCTCAGTGACTTGTCAATTTTTGGGTAGGTCCCTAGTATCATTGTCATCCAAGAAACAAAACTCCATTGCTCTCTCCACAGCTGAGGCGGAGTATGTCGCAGCCGGGAGTTGTTGTGCTCAACTTCTTTGGATGCGACAGACTCTAAGGGATTATGGTCACAATATGAACAACATTCCACTCCTTTGTGACAATGAGAGTGCCATTAAGATAGCCTACAATCCCGTCGAGCACTGTAGAACCAAACACATAGACATCCGGAGAGATCATTCTATAAAGGGGGACATAGCTATCTCACACGTAAGAACTGAAAAACAACTAGCGGATATTTTTACCAAACCACTAGATGAAAAACGATTTTGTGAACTTCGAAATGAGCTGAATATACTAGACTCTAGGAATGTGAGTTGAAAAGTTGTGCAAATAGAAGTTCTCCAAAATTCTTCCACAACTTTCAAAAATGTGCACGATTGTGAAAAACTTGTTCCTCCTCTATTTTCCTCTCTCATATTATTTTTGGCTATATTGTGGTCATCATGTAATTATGTGTTCGATATATATATATGGACCATATAGAAGGTGCAATTAAATCCACCGCAAACAAAGGCAAAATTCTGATATTTATAAGAATTTTTAGACTTTAAGAGCCGGACTAGTCTGCCTGGCACCCGGACAAGTCCGGAATAGAGACTAGTCCGGACCAAGTCCGACAGACCGGACTAGTCTGTACTGAGGATCGGACTAGTCCGGCCCGTGGAGACTTAACCTCCAAGGGTCGGGTTGACACCCCTCCCTCTCCCTCATTCACCTCCACTCCACTTCTCTCCTCCAAAACTCGCCCCCATTGGCGATTTTGGAGTTCTCCCTCAAATCCCTCAAAGGCATCCTCGATTCAAGACTTGTGGAGTGCGGGGAACTCTTCTCCGCTCCTTCGAACCGCGGATTTCATCACATTCCTTCACTCCAAGGTACTTTTTAACCTAGCCTTGACTTTTCACAAAAATCTTATTCCTAGAACATACCTTTAGTACCTTAGGGCTTCTTTGAGATTCCTATACCATATTATTTCAAAATCCCATAGTATTACGACTATTTTGATGAATTAGTAATCAAATCACATTGGTTAGGGTTTAAAACTGTAGAGTCCGGACTAGTCACGACTCCAACCGGACAAGTCCGGCTGATACAGTCTTAGCCCCTAACTTTAGGTTTGTAAACTAATTTAAACGCAATACTCCATCAGCTAAATACTTCTTTTCTCACTAGATCATGTCAGGACCCAACGACAGCCCTCTTCCAAATCCCGAGGCCGAAGTGGCTCATCAAGCCGCTTATCGTGCGGCAGTCGAGGCACAGGCAGTAGAGGGTGCTGCAAGGGAGGCTCGGTTGAAGAAACGGGCTGGCAGGGAAGCACAAGCCTCCCAGTCCATTGATCCTCCAAGGAGGAAGAGACTAGTCACCCTGAAGGACAAACAGCCTGCCGAGCCATAAAAATCGACGCAAGACAAAGGAAAAGGCAAAGCAGCTGATCCTTCCAGGAAAAAGGCTCTAGCCAACAGGGGACTCGTCATTCGTGACAACCCTAGACGGGGAAGGGAAAATCCCCCACAGGGACCTGTTGGGCCCCTTGAAAGGGCACCTCCTATGCACAACCCAAACCGCTAACTGAAAGCATCTAGTCCCCGTGAGATATGGTTTCGGTGATTAATGACAACCGTTCGTTATTACTAATGAGTTTGTGGATGCGAGGTTTCACATATATCACATCAACCGTTAATGAACTATCTATTCACACCATCTACTGCTCATTGGATACAAATGGAGACCCCTCAACGATCTACTAAGGGATCATTCGATATGAAGAACTCATACAAACAAATCTATTCTATCAAAATTGGCAACACAAGAAGCTTACACTTTACCGTAATATCATTTCAAACAAGTGTCAAAGAGGTCACTCAAGAAGATTCCAAAAGATCAACTCAAAATAACTCGAAGCAAACAAGTTGCATTCACCGGATCATCCGATGTCTTGCAAAATGACTACATCGATCAAGTTTGAGTTGGCAGAAGAAGAAGACCTCAGAGCCCAGTAAACACCAGATCATCCGATGTGAAGGAAGTGGCACATCGGTTGATTTCACCCGAAGGATGATATCTGAGTTATTCTGAAGAAGTACACACCGGATCATCCGATGATGAAGTAAGTGTACATCGGTCAAATTCAACAGAGACAATATTTCTGACCCAATTCTGAAGATCAACTCACCGGATCATCCGATGATGAAGTAAGTGTACATCGGTCAAATTCAATAGAGACAATATTTCTGACCCAATTCTGAAGATCAACTCACCGGATCATCCGATGATAAATTGAAGTAACATCGGTCGATTAAAAGATCCAACGGTTATATCCAACGGTCACATCTAACACGTGACATCAGCTAATTTGGAATTTGACCGATGCTCATATAAAGGGGTGCATCGGAGGATCCGATGTTCACTGAAAAAGTCTGCCCACTTTTCCAACGGCTATCTCGTGTGGGCTGGCTATAAATACCCCTCCAACCGGCCATTTCGATAAATCTTGATCACCAGAGCCTCACTACACATTCTCAAGCGTTCAAGACCAAGAGCTACCACTTCCACACTTCAAAACCTCTTGTACTCCAACTATAGGTTATATCTAGCTAGAGAGAAGCTTGTGTGCGTCCATTCTTGGTGATTGGAATCTCTAGGCTAGTGAGAGAGAGTGTCTTGGTGACTTCTCTCACCTTGTAAACGTTGGAGGAAGAAGAGATCACTCCGGAGCTTACCAAGGTGTTTGTGGAAGCCCAGAGGATCACCGTTGTACAAGGCTTGAGCTCCACCTTGCCGGAGAAGGCGAACGGAGAAAGATAGTGGATTCCCTCGTCTTGGTGACTTGGGAGTGGCTATACCCTTTGGTGGGTGCCACAACGTGGACGTAGGAAGATTTTTGTGATCTTACCGAACCACGGGAAAAATCGCTGTGTCTTCGAGTCTCCGCGGGAGTTTGCATTTCTCTCCTCACCCCTTACTATTACGCTTTTACTATTCCGCACTTAACTCTCTTGCTTGCGTAGTTAGTTTGCATAGGGAATTGGGCTTCAACCATTAAAGTTTTAAATTGCTCTAAAATTTGAAAAAGCCCAATTCACCCCCCCTCTTGGGCGTTTCGATCCTTACAATTGGTATCAGAGCAAGGTTGCTCATTGGATCATTCTAGCTTCACCGCTAGAGAGCGAAAATGGCTAAGAATGGGGGTTCGGTTCCTACCTTCGAGGGCAAGAATTTTGCTTATTGGAAAGCACACATGCGCGCTTACCTTGAGGCAATTGCTCCCGAAGTGTGGGAAGCGACCCATGCGGGGTTTGGAAATCTTGACTATGTTGGTGACCAACTAAAATGGGACGCTAAGGCTAGAAATGCCATATATGAATGCATTAGTCAAGATGTCTTTGCTAGGATTGCTAGTAAAGAAAAAGCGTGTGAAATTTGGGCATGTCTAATTGAAATAGATGAGGGCTCATCTCGAGTTAAAGAACTCAAATATCACACGCTTAAATCAAAATATGATGAATTTAAGATGTTTCCTCATGAGAACGTTAACCAAATGTTTTCTCGTTTAAATGTGCTCATTGAGGAAATTAACGCACTTGACATTGCTTCTCTTGGCAAGGGACTTATCAATCGCAAGATCCTCATGCTTCTACCCAAGCCCAAGTACAACATTATCAATTCAATGCTCCAAAAGGAGTCACTAGACAACATAGAAGTTTCGGAGCTCATTGGAGAAATCCATGCTCATGAGATGAGCGTACTTGGAATGATGGAGGAGTCATCATCAAAAACCTATGCTCTCAAGGCTTCAACCAAGAAGACAACTTCCAAGAAGAAGAAAGTGGTTGAGCCTAGCTCAAGTGAAGAAGAGCAAGAAACAAGCGAAGATGATGATGATGAACTTGCTTTGATGATGAGGAAATTCTCACGCCTCAACTCCAAGATTGCAAAAAAGGGATACTCTTTTGATCCTAAAAAGAAAGCCTTCTTGCCAAGAAAAGATGAAAACAAGACGTGCTACAATTGTGGTGATCTAGGCCATATATCATATGATTGTCCAAGACCGGACAAAAGGAAGGAAAATGGGAAGCATTACAAGCTAGAAGAAAGTGATGATGAAGAGGAGGTTAAGCCCAAGCGTTCTTTTGGAAAGAAGAAATTTGACAAAGGCAAGAAAACCAAGCTCTTTCCAAAGAAGAGAAGAGGGCTTCAAAAGGTCTTCATGTGTGAAGCCAATGAGTGGATCACGGATGAAGAGTCAAGCGACGAAGATAGTGAAGAGGAAGAAAACTTGGCGGGCCTCGCCGTCGTCAACAAGGATGACTCACCTCTTCGTCCACCTCCCATGTGCCTAATGGCGAAAGGTAACTCAAAGGTATGTGAAGATTCTAGCGATGATGATGATGAGCTTTCACCCGATGAATTAGCATCTATGATTAATGAATATCATGCCATTATAAAAAGGGAAAAGGCTAAGGTTAAGGCTCTTGAGCTAGCTCGAGCTAAGCTTGAAAGTGCCAACCTCGATTTGCATGATAAGTATGTAACCATACTTAAAGAGCATGACACGCTCAAATCAAATGTTAAGCAAATCGAGGAGGAGAATGCTCAAATCAAGCTTAAGTATCATGAGCTTGACTTAGCTAACTTAGCACTCTTGGCAAAGCACAATGAGTTGGTTCAAGAACATGAAGTGCTTAACCTCGCTTATGAAGCGATTGAACTTAAAGTGAAAAACACAAAGAAAGAAACCCTTAATGGCAAAATATCACCTAATTCACATGCCACTAATATTTTGGATGAGTCTTTGCCTTTGAAAGCAAGCCCTAGGGAGAAGGAGCTAATGGACGAAATTGAAAGTCTTCGCACTAGTGTGGCAAGACTTTCTAAGGGGGAGGACAAGCACAAGGAGATCCTCTACCAACAAGCTAAAGGCTTCCACAAGAGGGGACTTGGATCCTTCCCGGTGCCCAACAAAGGAAAGGTGCCCTCACCGGAGCTTAGGACAAGCTTCATCAAGGAAGTTGGTTCCTATTGCCAACATTGTGAGGTCACCGGACATCACACGAGGGAGTGTCCTCTTCCCAACCGTCCTTCTCCCAAATTGCCTCCCAACTATAAATCTACGTTCAATGATTATCACTATCTATTGAGCAAAGTAGGTGGAAAAGTGAAGGCAAGGTTCATCGGCAAAGACATCAAGGGCATGAAGGGGAAGCTCCCCAAGCAACTTTGGGTTCCAAAAACACTTGTATCACACATACAAGGACCTAAGTTGGCTTGGGTTCCTAAACTCAAAAACTAACTTCATGTGTGTAGGTGAACTACAAAGCCGGAGGAAAGCATTGGGTACTTGATCGTGGGTGCACTCAACATATGACCGGTAATGATGGTATGTTCACCTCCATAGAAAACCCCGGCAATCATGAACAAGTCACCTTTGGTGATAACTCAAAGGGGAAGGTGATTGGTTTGGGTAAAATTGCTATTTCTCACGATTTGTCTATCTCTAATGTGCTTTACGTTAAGTCTCTTAGTTTTAATTTACTTTCTATTGCACAATTATGTGATCTTGGACTAACATGCACATTTGACAAGAATGGTGTTGTGGTGACTAGTGATTCAAGCAAAGAACTAATATTCAAAGGTTTTCGGCATGGACATCTCTACTTGGTGGACTTCTCCAACAAGGATGCTAGCTTGACCACTTGTCTTTTCACCAAGACAAGTTTGGGATGGCTATGGCATCGGCGCATTGCTCACATTGGGATGAGCAAGCTCAAGAAGTCATTCAAGCTTGGGATGGTGACCGGCGTGAAGGATGTCACATTCGAAAAGAACAAGCTTTGTAGCGCATGTCAAGCCGGGAAGCAAGTTGTCTCACACCATCCGATGAAGACAATGGTGTCAACCTCCAAGCCACTTGAACTACTTCACATGGACCTCTTCGGACCGTTCACATACCAAAGCCTTGGTGGTAACCTTTATTGTCTTGTCATTGTTGATGACTACTCTCGGTATGCTTGGACACTGTTTCTAGGTGACAAGGGTGAAACTCCGGAAATCTTCAAGACCTTCGCTAAACGAGCGCAAAGGGAATTTCAACTTCCTATCATCAAGGTCCGGAGTGACAACGGCACCGAGTTCAAGAACTACAACATTGGGGAGTGGTGTGATCGTGAAGGCGTGAAGCACGAGTTTTCGGCCACATACACCCCTCAACAAAATGGTGTCGTTGAAAGGAAGAACAAGACTCTCATCACCCTTGCAAGAGCAATGCTTGATGACTATGGCACGTCGGAAAAGTTTTGGGCCGAAGCAATCAACACGGCGTGCCATGCCGCAAATAGGGTCTACCTTCATCGACTACTTCAAAAGACCCCATATGAGCTCCTCATTGGGAGAAAGCCCAACATCTCCTACTTCCGAGTCTTCGGGTGCAAGTGCTACATCTACCGCAAGAAAAGGCTCGGTAAGTTTGAAAGAAGGTGTGATGTTGGCATCTTTCTAGGTTATGCGTCAAACTCAAAAGCATATCGAGTATTCAACCAAACCTCCGGGTTAGTTGAAGAAAGTTGTGATGTTGAGTTTGATGAGACTAATGGCTCCCAAGAGGAGAGTTTTGGTCGTGATGATATAGATGATGAGCCTCTACGAGAAGCTATGAAGAACATGACCATAGGAGACATCAAGCCCGAAGTTGGGGAGAGCCATGATCAAGGGGGAGCCTCAAGTTCCAACATCAACACCTCCATGGCGCCTCAAATTGATGAAGAAGAAGAGAAAAATGATCCATTGCCAATGCAAGATTCACATGCCACACAACACCAAGAAGAAGAAGAAGAAGTCCAAGGTCAAGTCCAACCACAAGACGAGCAAGATGCCTCACCACCACCAAGTGCCTCACAACCTCTTATGAGGCATGGGCGCATCTCCAAGGCACATCCGATGGATCAAATCATCGGAAGTCCGTCAAGGGGAGTAAGTACTCGTTCTCGCCATGTTGCTTCATTTTGTGAGCACTACTCTTTTGTTTCGTGTGTAGAACCCACAAATATTGAGGAAGCACTCCAAGATCCCAATTGGGTGATGGCTATGCAAGAAGAACTCAACAACTTCACCCGAAATGAAGTTTGGGTATTGGAGGAGCGACCCAAGAACAAGAACGTCATCCGAACAAAGTGGGTGTACCGCAACAAGCAAGACGAGAATGGCGTGGTGGTCCGCAACAAGGCAAGGCTTGTGGCCAAGGGTTTTTCACAAGTAGAAGGACTAGACTTTGGAGAGACCTTTGCCCCGGTCGCACGGTTAGAAGCTATTCGCATACTCCTTGCTTTTGCTTCACATCACAATATTATGCTTTATCAAATGGATGTGAAAAGTGTCTTCCTCAATGGTTATATTAACGAGCTTGTTTTCGTTGAGCAACCTCCCGGGTTTGAAGATCCGAGGAATCCTAACTATGTGTATAGGTTACACAAGGCGCTCTACGGGCTCAAGCAAGCACCTAGGGCATGGTATGAACGTCTTAGGGATTTCCTAGTCATGCAAGGATTCAAGATCGGGAGGGTGGACACCACACTTTTCATTAAGGACATCAACGGGGATTTATTTCTTTGTCAAATTTACGTTGATGACATTATTTTTGGCTCAACTAACAAATCTCTTAGTCTTGAGTTTGGCACCATGATGTCTAGTGAGTTCGAGATGTCAATGATTGGAGAACTCAATTTCTTCCTAGGATTTCAAATCAAGCAACTTCAAGAGGGGACTTTCATCTACCAAGAAAAGTACACCAAAGACCTCTTGAAGAAGTTTGAAATGGAAGATTGCAGCTCAAGAAGTACTCCAATGGCAACAAATTGTCATCTCGACGCGGACATGGACGGTAAACCTATTGATCAATCTCGTTACCGTTCCATGATTGGTTCATTATTATATCTTACCGCATCTAGGCCCGATATCATGTTTAGTGTGTGCTTGTGTGCTCGCTTTCAAGCGGCACCTAAAGAATCGCATCGTAAGGCGGTCTTTAGGATACTTAGGTATCTCAAGCATACCCCAAGTGTAGGTTTGTGGTACCCCAAGAACGCTAGTTTTCATCTCTTGGGTTACTCGGATTCGGACTTTGCCGGATGCCGTGTGGATCGCAAGAGTACCTCCGGTGGGTGCCACTTACTTGGGCGTTCCCTAGTATCTTGGTCGAGCAAAAAGCAAAACTCCGTGGCTTTGTCCACCGCGGAGGCAGAATATATAGCGGCCGGTGCATGTTGTGCCCAAATTCTATATATGAAGCAAACCCTTTTGGACTTTGGAATTAAGTTTGATTGTGTGCCTCTCCTTTGTGACAATGAAAGTGCGGTTAAGATAGCTAGAAACCCCGTTCAACACTCCCGCACTAAGCACATTGATATTCACCATCACTTCTTGCGGGACCATGAGGCTAAAGGAGACATCTCTTTGCAAGGTGTTAGGTCCGAAGAACAATTGGCGGATATCTTCACTAAACCACTTGATGAGAAAACTTTTTCTAGACTTAGAAGTGAATTGAATGTGCTAGATGCATCTAACGTCATGTAAGTTGCCATGTTCACGTAAGGTTGCATATCAAATAGGTCTTGTCTAACTCCCAAAGGATAGGGGCAAGCTAGAAATAGCTTTTCCTGAGGAAGCCTTTGGCAGGTTTAAACTTGGCAAGATAGATTTACATTACGCCTTGCATGATTCCTGCCATATAGACTTGCACTCATTCAATATCTTGCATTATTTTGTTTGGCATTGCATACGGTAGATTGTCACAAAGGGGAACCCACATCATGAGAAGGAGACCTGTTCAAAATGCAATATCTCAACTCATATAATGTGGATAGAGCAAAATTCTAAAGGTACATGCTTTAAGGAGATAGAAGTTTTCTATACTCTAGCTCACAAAGCATGAGCCCTACATTTTCATGGTTTCACTCCTAACCTTGTGTGTTTCTCTTGCTGGAGGGCTTAGCAAATATGTGGCACTATATTTAAAGCCTTATATTAGAGGTTAGGAGTTGCCCAAAAAGTCCGAGGA
Organism: Neostapfia colusana; assembly: GCA_030760725.1. Classification (NCBI taxonomy): domain Eukaryota; kingdom Viridiplantae; phylum Streptophyta; class Magnoliopsida; order Poales; family Poaceae; genus Neostapfia; species Neostapfia colusana. The sequence goes on from JASWHV010000018.1 coordinate 69,106,817, forward strand.
CCCATCCTTACCTTTGTGTGTTTAAGTCCAAGGACACATATGGGCAGTCTTAGGTTTTCTGTAGTCATCGGATTATCCGATGCCAGGGCCAGCAGATCATCGGATCAATTGGTGCTTCAGTTCAAGTCAGATGTCACAAATCAACCGATGAGTTCATTTCAAAAGACATCGGAGCATCCGGTGTTCAGTTTTCCTGGTGCCCTGCAGAAATCGACCGATGATCGCCACCTCAACGTCGGTCCATCCGGTGTTCAAAGAGAGTTTTTGGAACAGCTCTCTGTTGAACTCGACCGATGCATCCTCCGATGATCATCGGTCCATCCGGTGTGTTATGCGCGGCTAGGGTTTGCCCGAACAGTTTAAAAAGGGGGGTCGGCCGCCGCTCGTTTTCTTTCCTTCTTTCCCCGACCTCCGCCGCCGCCTGACGTCCTCGCCACCGCCCCAGCCGCCGCCGCCACCTTCAGGCGCCGCCGCCGTCGCCATCTCTCCCACGCACGCCACCTCCAGTCGCCGCCACCGCCTCTCTCGCGAGCGCCGCCACCGTTCCACCGCGCCGCCACAGTTCCCTCCTCCACCGCGTCTCCCTCGCCGAGCTTCGCCGTTCGTCGCTGAAATGGGTCGCGATCGCAGAGGAAAAGGGAAGGCTATTGAGGAGCCCGCCGCGAAGAAGCAAAAGATGTCCAAGGACGCGCGTCGTGCGGAGTTGGCCGCTCGCGCCGCCGAGGAGCGTGAGCGCGGCCATCGCGGTTCCTTACGGATCCGCGAGTCCCGGCAGAGGCAGGGGCAGCCTCCGATCCAGCCGGTGCCTCCCGAGGGCTCCGACGAGGAGGAGACCGAGGTCCCGCCTCTCATCCGCCGGCGCACCCCGAGGACTCGTGGAGGTGGACAGACTCCTACGGCGAGTCGGCGCCCCTCTGCAGCTGACCGCGCCGAGGACAGAGAGGCCGAAAGGGCCATCCACCTGATGGACACAGCAGTCCGAGTTGCCGAAGAGGTCAGACTCACTGACTACAGGAAGATGAAGGCAAGGCAACTAAAGAAGCTCAGATGGTCAGCGTTGATCGAGGAGTGGTTCCCACGGCCTAGGGACGCTCGAGTTGACTCCCGGTTCTGGACCCTGACACAGGCGTCCCTATACGAGACTTACAGGCGTCGGGGTCACAAGCTATTCCAGCATAACAGCATTGACTGGGATCAGCTTGCAGTGGCAGCAGGACACGGGATCAGGCCGCTTTTTGAGAGATACAGAGGCCTTGTGGACCTACTCTCGCACCAGAGGAGTGCCTACGTCGAGGAGTGGGTCAGAGTGTTCTACGCGACACTCTACGTCTCTGAGGGCCGTCGCTCGATTCACTTCATGTTCATGGGGCGGATCCACGACGTATCTCGAGACCTGTTGGGCAGACTGCTTGGTGTGGAGCTCTCTACTACGTGCCTGCACCAGATAGTCTACGGAGACGCAGACCCGCCGAGGAGACCACTGACTGGAGGAGTGGCACCACCTTTTGAGGAGATCAGAGGTCTGTTCACTCAGCCGTTCACTCTATACCAGCCGAGGGTGCCAGCGCTTCTCACCCCAGCAGCTCGGACAGTTCACCACGTCCTCAGGCGTACCCTGCTACCGAGGTCCGGCTACTTGGAGGGATTCACGAGCCTTCAGCAGACCATCCTGTTCTATGTGATGAACGGGATGGAGTTCGACATAGTAGACATTCTGATCTGCAAGATGGAGGACGTGATCACCGATGGAGTTGGGATGCTATGACAGCTGGTCTTCGGTCACTGGATCTGTCACCTTCTTCACCAGCTGGTTCCAGAGGACACTCCAGGAGTCTCTCAGCTGACGGAGATGCACGTGACCCGGTTCAGCCACTACCGAGTCCCCACTCCGGGAGACCGTCGCCTTGGCCGCCCCGTCGAGCGTGAGGTTCGAGCCAGACTGTCAGAGGAGGACTGGGCAGAGCTGACTCAGGAGGACGCAGAGCTGGCACAGGCAGAGGCTCAGGGAGTAGACCTACAGCACGTATGGTCGGACAGCGACACCAGCGACAGTGTCGAGGAGTACTTCCCTCCTGCTCCTCTCTCACCGAGACAGCACGACGCAGAGGCAGGAGGCTCAGCTGCTCCACCACCTACACCTCCTCCAGTGTCAGAGGCTCAGGTGACTCAGCCGTCAGAGCTCACTGCCTTACTTCAGCGGATGGCTCAGCAGCAGGAGCAGCAGGCAGCTCAACAGGAGGAGCTTCAGAGGCAGCAGCAGGAGTTGTAGCTGGAGATCGCCCGTCAGAGGTGAGAGGACACCGACAGGTTCACCAACCTTGTCGACCAGATGACGCGACGCACTCTGGACCAACAGCAGCAGACTCAGCAGATGCTGATGGGCATCCTAGGGTTGGTCACCAACCTCTATCAGCAGACAGGAGTCGCTCTTCCACTTCAGCACTCAGGACTCGGTCAGGTTCCAGGTGCACCACCACTGGCGCCAGCTCCAGTACTGCCGCCGACGCCGTTCCAGTCCTCACCCCTTCCGGCAGTACCTCCTCCACCGGCGCCAGCAGTCTCTGCGGATCCACCAGCAGCTCCAGCTCCAGCTCCAGCTCCCCCCGCTCCCGCTCCAGCTCCAGCGCCAGCGACCTCCACCTCCAGCAGCTCCGGCAACAGCACCGTCGACGCCGACCGCTTCACCATCGCCAGGAGCGCGCCTGAGTCGTAGTCACTCGACTTTCCTTTTTGGTGCCTTGATGCCAAAGGGGGAGAAGAGTTAGAGTCAGGGGGAGGTTAGCTTAGTTCTAGGCGGAGTACTTGGTTCTAGGGGGAGTGCCTATCCCTTTTGCTACTTTATTTGAGATTATTATTATTTGCTATTTTTGTACTCCGGGTGCTACTCTGTGCTCTTACGCTTTATTAATTATTATTTGAGCCTTCGAGTCACTTGTGTTGCAATTTATACCTGTTATATTTCTTTTTGAGCATTGCGTTGTAATTCAATTAATTCTATGCTCTACTCGTTGTGTTGTCATCAATCACCAAAAAGGAGGAGATTGAAAGCATCTAGGCCCCCGTGAGATATGGTTTCGGTGATTAATGACAACCGTTCGTTATTACTAATGAGTTTGTGGATGCGAGGTTTCACATATATCACATCAACCGTTAATGAACTATCTATTCACACCATCTACTGCTCATTGGATACAAATGGAGACCCCTCAACGATCTACTAAGGGATCATTCGATATGAAGAACTCATACAAACAAATCTATTCTATCAAAATTGGCAACACAAGAAGCTTACACTTTACCGTAATATCATTTCAAACAAGTGTCAAAGAGGTCACTCAAGAAGATTCCAAAAGATCAACTCAAAATAACTCGAAGCAAACAAGTTGCATTCACCGGATCATCCGATGTCTTGCAAAATGACTACATCGGTCGAGTTTGAGTTGGTAGAAGAAGAAGACCTCAGAGCCCAGTAAACACCGGATCATCCGATGTGAAGGAAGTGGCACATCGGTTGATTTCACCCGAAGGATGATATCTGAGTTATTCTGAAGAAGTACACACCGGATCATCCGATGATGAAGTAAGTGTACATCGGTCAAATTCAACAGAGACAATATTTCTGACCCAATTCTGAAGATCAACTCACCGGATCATCCGATGATGAAGTAAGTGTACATCGGTCAAATTCAACAGAGACAATATTTCTGACCCAATTCTGAAGATCAACTCACCGGATCATCCGATGATAAATTGAAGTAACATCGGTCGATTAAAAGATCCAACGGTTATATCCAACGGTCACATCTGACACGTGACATCAGCTAATTTGGAATTTGACCGATGCTCATATAAAGGGGTGCATCGGAGGATCCGATGTTCACTGAAAAAGTCTGCCCACTTTTCCAACGGCTATCTCGTGTGGGCTGGCTATAAATACCCCTCCAACCGGCCATTTCGATAAGTCTTGATCACCAGAGCCTCACTACACATTCTCAAGCGTTCAAGACCAAGAGCTACCACTTCCACACTTCAAAACCTCTTGTACTCCAACTATAGGTTATATCTAGCTAGAGAGAAGCTTGTGTGCGTCCATTCTTGGTGATTGGAATCTCTAGGCTAGTGAGAGAGAGTGTCTTGGTGACTTCTCTCACCTTGTAAACGTTGGAGGAAGAAGAGATCACTCCGGAGCTTACCAAGGTGTTTGTGGAAGCCCGGAGGATCACCGTTGTACAAGGCTTGAGCTCCACCTTGCCGGAGAAGGCGAACGGAGAAATATAGTGGATTCCCTCGTCTTGGTGACTTGGGAGTGGCTATACCCTTTGGTGGGTGCCACAACGTGGACGTAGGAAGATTTTTGTGATCTTACCGAACCACGGGAAAAATCGCCGTGTCTTCGAGTCTCCGCGGGAGTTTGCATTTCTCTCCTCACCCCTTACTATTACGCTTTTACTATACCGCACTTAACTCTCTTGCTTGCGTAGTTAGTTTGCATAGGGAATTGGGCTTCAACCATTAAAGTTTTAAATTGCTCTAAAATTTGAAAAAGCCCAATTCACCCCCCCCCTCTTGGGCGTTTCGATCCTTACACTAACCCAATTTGGCAAGTGCAACCTTAAAGGGGAAAGGAGCCGACAAAGCCAAAAGGTTCCGGGAAGAGGAAGTTTACAAGTACGAGAAGTCCACACCAGACCCTCGCTTCTGGTGTGACTTCCATTGTGACTACTACCGACATGTCTATCTCCCAATGAAGACACCGGTAGTTGATGCTCAGTGGGTGGACTGGCCATACATGGCCAACAAGAAACATCAAGCCTTTGATGTAGTAATTAAAGCAACAGAACGCCATGGGATCAAAGACTTGATGGCTTTTCAATATGATTGGAACATTGAGGTCATAGTCCAGTTCTACACCACCTGTTACTTCCACACCTATGGAAACAGAAAAATCACGTGGATGACAAATGGTGTGGTGTACTCTATTCTATATGATGAGTTTGCTCGCATCCTTGGACTTGGGGAGCACTTGAACTATGAGATCATAGTTCACAATGAGAGAACTCTGGGAAAGGATGGCTTGGACTTCATGTATCCTTCTTATCTCTCCTATGAGGCATCCTCAACCCACAACATCAAACCCTTCTTTGGAGTGATGAACAGAATTCTGAGGAAGACTCTAGCTCTAAAAGATGGAGATGCGGGGATGATACAGGGGTACCTCAGAAACCTGTTGAAGCTGCTCAATGAATAAGAGAGATTCAATGTCTTTGACTACATCTACAACGGCATCTTCAACATCTCCAACACCCCGAACAGATCTTGTGGCTATGCACCATACATCATGTGCATGATTGAAAAAGTCACAGGACTAGAGTTTGCAAAGGATGTGAAGCACAGGAAGCTACGTCCTCAGATGCCGACTCCTCTTCCTCGCCCTCCTGCATCCTTGGGCAGGGGATCCACTGCAGCTCCATCCTCCTCTACCGGACCATCCATCCCTCCGTCATCAAGTGGCTCCTCTAGTGGACTGCTGAAGATCTTCAAGGCCATATTCTCCTCGTGCCGGAAGGTGGAAGTTCGCCCGCAGAAGATGAAACAACGCCAAGAGAAGTATCTCAAGACCATGTGTGACAAGATGGAGATACCTATGTATCCACCGTCATCAGATGATAACGACGTGACAGAGTTTCCCACTCTCACGGAAGATGAGCTTGCCTATTTTGGATCCTCCTCAGCTGCTCCTCCTACCTCCCACACTCATCACGAGGATGAAAATGAAGATGAAGATGAGGATGAGGACGAGGAGACTCGGAGTGACCACGACAAAGATCAAGATGATAGTGATTAGGTTTTCTCCTTTTTCTTTCCCTTTTTGATGCCTTGATGCCAAAGGCGAAGAGAATAAGGGGGAGTAGTCTAGTCATAGTCATAGTCTTGCTCTTTAAACTCATTTCGTGCTGGTTTGTAATAACTATGCTACATTATGCCACGTTATGTTATTTTTGTAATGACTATGCTATTTTATCTCTTCATATTATGCCATATTGAAATATGCTTGCTCGTTATATCTTTCTTAATGTGGTTACTGCTTACATCACACTTAGTCACACCAACATAACACATGTAAGCATGAAATTCCCCAAGAACTCAGTCTTGTGCATATTTTTTCTTGATAATCCATTATACACACATCTAGGGGGAGTAAATCATTATGAAAACAATCTACTATATCTACTTTTTGAAAATCTTAATGAGTTGTCATCAATCACCAAAAAGGGGGAGATTGAAAGTGCATCCAGGTAATTCCCGTGGGTTTTGGTTGATTGATGACGATAATTAAGATACTAATAAGTTTCTACTGAGTATGAGCACAGGTGTTTATCAAAGAAATGCATATGAAGTCTCTCAAGAAGCAAAAGGAAAAGAAGAAGAATTGGAAGAGTAGAAAATATAATTTTATATTAATTTTCACATTTTCTAGTTATGTACAAGGTCTTCTCTTTTAGAGTGCTTGAGAATCATTAGAGAGTTCAAATGAAGGGTAGAAAGTTAGAATCATAAGACGAAGGAGTCATAGACATGAAGAAAAGGAGAGACCGGACTTGTTCGGACAACTGGCCGGACTAGTCCGTTCAGATCCGGACTAATCCGTTTTGGACCTGATAAAAAGTCTCTGAGTTAGTTCGGACTTGTCCGTTCAAGGCCGGACTAGTCCGTTGTTGTGTGAGTCTGAGCCGTTATGAGACTAAGTCTCACAATGCCGGACTAGTCCGCCCAAGAGGCCGGACTAGTCCATTAAGCGGACTAAGCCACTTATGTCCGGAGAAGAAGTCTGTGAGTGCCATCGGACTAGTCCGCTCCACAGGCTGGACTAGTCTGATTTTTTCAGACTAGTCCAAATTAGGACGGAACAAAGGTTCTGTGTGAGCTCAGACTAGTCCCAGGTTGGCTGGACTAGTCCGCAGCTCCAATTTAGAGAGTTTCTAGACTAAGTCTGGTAAGACCGGACTAGTCCGCCCTTTGGGCCAGACTAGTCCGTCCTTACCAGACTAGTCCGTTCTCATACGGAACAAAGGTTCCTGATTGAGATCAGACTAGTCCGCTCTTGGCCGGACTAGTCCGGGGTTTCATGACCGTTTAAATCCAACGGTCACTAAAACTTTATTTGGTAAGTTGTGACGTGAGTGGTCTCTCAAGATCGGACTAGTCCGGGGTTGGACCGGACTAGTCCGAACTTTAGTTGGTAACGGCTAAATGCCGGGATTTCTATAAAAGGAGACCCCCTGGCTGATAATTGAGAATACACAAACCTAAGCGCTGAAAACTCATTCATAGAGCTCTTCTAAGCCTCTTTCCTCACCTTCTAGACCCCTAAGATTGGATCTTAAGGTGTTAGTGGTTTTTGTGAGAGGAAAGACGTGGTGATCGACGTTTGAGCTCTCGGTTTGATTCCTTGCACTCTAACTGTTATTTTGAGTTTTTTAACAGTTGTACTTTGAATTCTAGAACTACTTGGTTGGTGTAGGGAGCCTCAAAGTGTGAGAAGCCCCTAAGATCATTGTATTCACATTCGATTGATAGTGAGAAAGCACGGGCTTGATCTTGGTGATCGCTCGGTGAGGGAAGGGTTGGAAAAGACCCGGTCCTTGGTGGACTCCTCAACGAGGACGTAGATTCCTGTGTGGAATCGAACCTCGGGATAAATCATGTCTCTTGGTCTCTCTACTATTTCAATTGCTCACTAGAATTACTTGTCAAGCTTTCATTGTGTTATTTCCCGTAAATTATTCTATTATTTTGCAATATAATCATTCTCAACTAATTAGTAATATCATTTGACTACCACATATTTTCCGCTCAAACAAACTTAAAAGGAAACCTAAAACACAAATTAGGCTTAGACCGGACTAGTCCGACCTCAGAATGGACTAGTCCGGCCTGCTCTGGTTTTATCCGCTGTTTATTATAATTTCAGGTTTTATTAGCCTATTCACCCCCCTCTAGGCAACTTTCACACTTAACAATCTCACAAAAAAGGATGTTCTATTCAAATGGGGACATGGCGAAGACCAAGCATTTCAAACGCTAAAACAAAGCTTTGTTAAGCACCGCTGCTGCAACTTCTTGATTTTGGTAAGACATTTGAGATCGAATGTGATGCAAGTGGTATTGGCATAGGAGGTGTACTGCTGCAAGAAGGTAAACATGTTGCCTACTTTTCTGAAAAGCTAAATGGTCCACGTGTGAATTACTCAATTTATGACAAGGAGCTTTATGTGTTAGTTCGCATTTTGGAAGTTTGGCAACATTACTTGTTACCTAAAGAATTTGTAATTCATTCTGATCATGAAGCTTTGAAATATCTTAAAAGTCAAGGCAAGCTAAACCGTCGACAATGCTAAATGGATTGAGTTCATTGAAACGTTTCCCTATGTTGTCAAACATAAGCGTGGTAAAGATAACATTGTTGCAGATGCCTTGTCTAGAAGATGTGCGTTGATTACACAACTAGATACAAAAGTGCTTGGTTTGGAATCCATTAAAACACTTTATGCTGCTGATGCTGATTTTAAAGAACCTTTCTGTCACACCCACGTGAGAAAAGAAAAAACACAACCGCTCACACGCCTCTCCCTACGCCCACGTGCGCGCCATTCTGCCACAACCGCACACTTCTTCGTCCTACTATTTAAAGGAACGGGAGACCCCAATTCCTTCTCCTCACTCACGCCTTGATCTTCACGGGTAAGTGCTGTCGCCGCCCGTCGTTGTTCCGACAGGAAATCGACGAAGATCTTTGGCACAAGCACTCTCCCGATGAACCCAACGAACATAAGCGCCACCCTCTGCCGTCACCAACACATTTTTGGCCTGTTCCGATCAAAGAAATCGTGAGTTGCTCATGTTTTCCTTCTCCGGATTTGTTAGAAAAGTTGAGGATTAGTGAGTTTTTCCATGTGTTCGTGCTTCTTTGTCGAGAGAGTCATCGCTGCCGTCGAGCGACACCGCGGGCCTCTGTCGGTCACAGCCAGGACGATGCGTCCCTCTCGAAATTGTTGGATTAAGAACCAGCCCCAAAACCAGTTGTCGATCTTCAACGACAAATTTTGACATTTCCGAGCAGCAATTTAAAGGCAAGTGTTCCTTGATCACTTTGTTCCTATTCTAGGATGAATAGTTAGATTATTTGCATGATGTCTTCAATATGAAACCCAGTGTAGGATGTTTCCATAGTTTCATTCTTTTATCATTCCTTGCAAAACCATGGAAGGATTTAGATAAGGATTTGTTGGTTATCATTTTATGTGCTTAGCCATGCTTGGAATGTAGAAAATGAATGAAACATAGATGTTACTAGTCTTGTGGATTATATGAAAGACACAAGTGTGTGTCATGGTGTTAGGAATCTAAACAGGCTGGTTGTTTTGGTTGGTGCTTCGTGCACGAGACTCGGGAATGTGTTAGTGCTTGTTCTAGATTCTAAGAACCGGTTCATGGAACATTTAACCCGGCTTTACAGTGCCACCACAAGACTGAGATGGAGCAGCTTGGCCAATTAATTAGAAGTTTGCCGATATAGTATGAGTGTTTGGATGGTGCAGGGAATGGGAGTCCATTTTTGACTGTCTTGCGAACTGCAAGGCTCAAGAAGGGCTTCTGTAGGGGAGGGTTTACTCCCAGGAACTGCAGCGGTGAAACCTAAGTGGGCTTGTACTTGCCGGTAGACCCTTTGTAAAGGCCATGTAGTGATCTCCTGATCGCACACCAAAGGAAGTGTGTAATGTGGCTTGCAACCACGGATATCAGTGAGGTTCTTAGTCCACCTGGCAAAGGGGATGAAATCACTACTTGTGGGTAAAGTGGTACAATCTTTGCAGAGAACCAAACTGTCATGACAGCCGTGCTCACGGTCAAGAGCGGCTTGGACTTGTCCATGATTAGAGAAATATGGATGTGAGTTGAAAGAGGTTGTTGGGTGGTGTAACCTAACATTAATGACTCAACTATAAAGTTGGTGGGATTATCACTTAGTAAGAGGTTGCTAATCAAAGCTAAGGCTTAGGATTAATGCATAGTGCTTAACCATGTTAGCCTTTCCTTGCTATTAGCCTTCATAATATTCTTTCCTACACTTGCTGAGTACCTTTGATACTCAAACTTGCTTTTGTTGGACATCATATTGCTGCTCAGGTGCAAATAAAGATGTAGACTTCGATGAGGACTTCGATCCCGAAGAGTTGTTCTAGAGGCGAAACCCCCGGGCAACGCCTGTGGAACTGGAGCACCACGCTAGAATCTTCCGCTGTTATGATATTAGTGTATTTATACTCATATATGTAATATTACATTGTATGATAAATTTGGCTTGTAATACAATGATATTTCACTCTTGTCGGCACATGTATAAATCAACTGATCCTGGCATACATGTGAGAATACGCTCGGGTGTTCCTTATAGAAAACCGGGTGTGACAAAGTGGTATCAAAGCCAAGGTTGCCGGTAGGACGCGAGCCTAGTGAGAAATGGACGTAATAAATATATTACTATTTTAATAAAAAACATTTTAAAAAAATTGTCGTTGTTTACTAGTTGATATTTTTTCCTAGTCCAACCTCATCTAGCTTCCCATAATTTTTTTTCTAACTTTGTTATTTTTCAAATCAACATAATTTTTATTTTTGAAGATTAACGTATAAAGACAACTTGAAAAGACAAGAAGACTTTTGAAGAAATGTATTCATCACTCGCTTAGATCCCATTTTGATTAGCGAATGAAATCATTACCTTGATCATAACGAGTTAAAAAAATATTGTCTGATATATTGTAATCTAGTGTGTTTTCTTTATTTAAGGGGGTAGCCTATCGCATTTTAGCAGTTACTTTTAAGCAAGATTAGATTATCGATATGATAGGTCATCACCGATGACGACAACGTAAGAAGAAAAAAATTGACATCGAAGGCTCTCACACATGAAGATGAAGATCCACTAACATAAAGCAAGCTCGGAGGCTCTGAAGATCATCACAAAGCTACGATGATATATGCTTACTTGGGTGTAGTGAGTATACTTGGTTAGTAAGCTTATATCTCCTTCACCATATCAAAACCGTTTTTTCGCACTTAACAATGATCGTAGCCACAACTAGTTTGATCTTAACCATGTTGTCCTAATCATATGAATTTTAATTACGTCTTTCTTACACATCTTAATGAAACCATTTTACTCAACCAAACTTTCAAAATCCTAAATCTTATGAATCTCGGGGCGAGATTCCATTTAAGAGGGGTAGTTTGTCACACCCACGTGAGAAAAGAAAAAACACAACCGCTCACACGCCTCTCCCTACGCACACGTGCGCGCCATTCGGCCACAACCGCACGCTTCTTCGTCCTCCTATTTAAAGGAACGGGAGACCCCAATTCCTTCTCCTCACTCATGCCTTGATCTTCACGGGTAAGTGCCGTCGCCGCCCGTCGTTATTCCGACAGGAAATCGACGAAGATCTTTGGCGCAAGCACTCTCCCGACGAACCCGACGAACATAAGCGCCACCCTCTGCCGTCACCAACACATTTTTGGCCTGTTCCGATCAAAGAAATCGTGAGTTGCTCATGTTTTCCTTCTCCGGATTTGTTAGAAAAGTTGAGGATTAGTGAGTTTTTTCATGTGTTCATGCTTCTTTGTCGAGAGAGTCATCGCTGCCGCCGAGCGACACCGCGGGCCTCTGTCGGTCACAGCCAGGACGATGCGTCCCTCTCGAAATTGTTGGATTAAGAACCAGCCCCAAAACCAGTTGTCGATCTTCAACGGCAAATTTTGACATTTCCGAGCAGCAATTTAAAGGCAAGTGTTCCTTGATCACTTTGTTCCTATTCTAGGATGAATAATTAGATTATTTGCATGATGTCTTCAATATGAAACCCAGTGTAGGATGTTTTCATAGTTTCATTCTTTTATCATTCCTTGCAAAACCATGGAGGGATTTAGATAGGATTTGTTAGTTATCATTTTATGTGCTTAGCCATGCTTGGAATGTATAAAATGAATGAAACATAGATGTTACTAGTCTTGTGGATTATATGAAAGACACAAGTGTGTGTCATGGTGTTAGGAATCTAGACAGACTGGTTGTTTTGGTTGGTGCTTCGTGCACGAGACTCGGGAATGTGTTAGTGCCTGTTCTAGATTCTAAGGACCGGTTCATGGAATATTTAACCCGGCTTTATAGTGTCATCATAAGACTGACATGGGGCAGCTTGGCCAATTAATTAGGAGTTTGCCGGTAAAGTATGAGTGTTTGGATGGTGCGGGGAATGGGAGTCCATTTTTGACTGCCCTGGGAACTGCAAGGATCAAGAGGGGGCTTCTGCAGGGGAGGGTTTACTCCCAGGAACTGCAGCGGTGAAACCTAAATGGGCTTGTACTTGCTAGTAGACCCTTTGTAAAGGCCATGTAGTGATCTCCTGATCGCACACCAAAGGAAGTGTGTAATGTGGTTTGCAACCACGGATACCAGGGAGGTTCTTAGTCCATCTGGCAACAGGGGATGAAATCACTACTTGTGGGTAAAGTGGTACAATTTCTGCAGAGAACCAAACTATCATGACAGCCGTGCTCACGGTCAAGAGCGGCTTGGACTTGTCCATGATTAGAGAAACATGGATGTGAGTTGAAAGAGGTTGTTGGGTGGTATAACCTAACATTAATGACTCAATTATAAGGTTGGTGGGATTATCACTTAGTAAGATAGGTTGCTAATCAAAGCTAAGGCTTAGGATTAATACATAGTGCTTAACCATATTAGCTTTCCTTGCTATTAGCCTTCATAATATTTTTTCCTACACTTGCTGAGTACCTTTGGTACTTAAACTTGCTTTTGTTGGACATCATATTGCTGCTCAGGTGCAAATAAAGATGTAGACTTCGATGAGGACTTCGATCCCGAAGAGTTTTTCTAGGTTGGCGAAACACCTAGGCAACGCCTGTGGAACTGGAGCACTACGCTAGAATCTTCCGCTGTTATGATATTAGTGTATTTATACTCATATTTGATATTTTATATCTTATGATGTAATATTACGTTGTATGATAAACCTGGCTTGTAATACAATGATATTTCACTCTTGTCGGCACATGTATGAATCAACTGATCCTGGCATACATGTGAGAATACGCTCGAGTGTTCCTTATGGAAAACCGGGTGTGACACTTTCTCTCGTTGCATTGATGGAAAAGGTTGGGATAAATATTATACGCATGATGGCTTCTTGTTTCGGACTAACAAAATATGCATTCCAGCTTGCTCGATTCGTCAAGTTCTTTTGCAGGAAGCACATGCAGGTGGACTAGCTGGTCATTTTGGTGTCAAAAAGACATTAGACATGCTCCCTGATCATTTCTTTTGGCCACATATGCGACGTGATGTCCAGCGGCACGTTGGGTGCTGCATCGTTTGCTTGAAAGGTAAGTCTCGCCTCAATCCCCATGGTTTATATACTCTATTACCTATTCCACATGTACCTTGGGAAGATATATCTATGGACTTTGTTTTGGGGTTACCTCGGTCTCACAGGGGGAGGGATTCTATTTTTGTTGTTGTAGATCGCTTTTCAAAAATGGCACATTTTATCCCCTGTCATAAGAGCGATGATGCTTCACACGTTGCTGAATTGTTTTTCAGGGAGATTGTTCGTTTACATGGAGTTCCAAAGACTATTGTTTCAGACCGGGATACTAAATTTCTTAGCTACTTTTGGAAGACATTATGGGCCAAGCTTGGCACAAAGTTGTTATTTTCAACCACTTGTCATCCACAAACGGATGACCAAACTGAAGTTGTCAACTGTACCTTGTTAACCATGTTGCGTGCTGTGTTGAAAAAGAATTTGAAGCTCTGGGAAGACTGCCTTCCACATGTTGAATTTGCTTATAACAGGGCAGTCCATTCCACAACAAACTCTTGTCCATTTGAAATAGTTTATGGGTTTAAACCGCATACTCCCATGGATCTTTTGCCTTTACCATTACAGGAACAAGTTAACTTGGATGCCACAAAAAGATCAGACTTTATCAAGTGGTTACATGCGGAGACAAGAAAGAATATTGAGAAGAAATCAGCATAATATGCAAATCAAGCAAACAAAGGTAAGAAGAAGGTTACATTTCAGCCAGGAGATCTTGTATGGTTGCATCTACGAAAGGATCGGTTTCCCCAACAGCGTAAGAGTAAGTTATCTCCTCGGGGTGATGGTCCGTTCAAGGTTCTCCAAAAGATAAATGATAATGCTTACAAAATCGAGCTGCCACCTGAATATTCCAATGTGAGTACAACATTCAATGTCAAAGACTTGCTTCCATTTGTTGGTGAGCCTGAGTCGAGGACGACACCTTCTCAAGAGGGGGAGGCTAATGAGGTCATGCCTAGCATTCACTCATCTTCAAATAAAAATCCACTTGATATAGTTGGTCCAATTAAAAGGAGTAGAGCTAAAAAATTGCAGAAGGAAATTCATTCTCGGGTGAAGTGAACGCTAACCTTATGTTTAATAATCAATCTATGTTGAATGAGCCTATGCTTTTGAGTTCTTGTTTCAATGTCCTTAGGAATGATGAAGTGTATGAACCAACATGGGATCAAGATGGATTCAAACCTCTGGACATCTGAACCGAGAAGCCTATGGTGTGCATGAATAAAATGGTGGTTCATCACCTTAGCATGGGAATGCAACCAGAAGCTAGATGACTGACATATGGTACAAATTCCAAGCATCACAGCGGACAGAATACAAGGAGTTAGACGGTGTTCTATAAGTGGATGGAAGCGTCTTCAAGTCTACTTTACAGCCCATCAAACGGTTCATTATTTGTATGTCTTAATAAGGAGTTATGCTCATTTTAGTAACTGCTGCCAGAAGCTGAAAAGACGCGTGAACCAGCCACGAAATCCACTAGAGCATGCGCATGCAGCCATTTACTCAACGGTAAACGCCCCTATCTCTATATATATCTTGTACTAGACAATGAAAAGGATATCTTATTTTTATTGAATTCAGAATACACAAACTCGTGGAGTTTTGTTTATGCGTGAGTCTTGAGAGGCTTGCAATATTTGTTCTTTCGATTCCTGAGGGAGTTGTAAAACGCTGAACTGCGGTTCACCCAGTTCGTGCCTTTACGTCTATAGGGCATGATTGTGTGGACTGTTTCGTCGATACGTGGAAGGGTGATTGTCTCGATAGTTCGTCGCGTGGACAGCCTCGCGGTGCGCTGCCTCTTCACCAGGTCACGCAGCAACAATTTATCAAGTTCGCAGATCCTACGAGAAGATCGGGCCACAACAACTTGTTACATGTGCTGCCTAGGCGCGTGCATATCAGAACTACACAACAATTTACACAGAATACCGACATCGACATGCTGACGAGAGCCACGTCACCGACCATCGAATGGACGGGTGAACTATTGGCACCCTGAATGCTCGCACCTATCCCGAGTCCCTACTCACGAGTATGATATATGGAGAATGAAAAGGGCGAATCGACGGGCAACCAACACCGTTAGGACCCTTTCGCAGACCAGCGCTGATGAATCCTCCTGCGCCCACCGACGACGATCCAACCAGGCAAGATCCAAGCTGGCGCGATGGGTCGTAAGTGCGGGATCCTAGTGGACATCAACTGCCTGGCCACCAAGGCCGAGCTCAAGGGCTACCACAACGACATGGACCGCATGCGCCGCTGCCTCGTTGATCGCGCTTCAACGAGTTTGATATTTGCGTCCACTTCGCCCCAGCCCACGGGCACCAACATCCGTCGCGTGCTCAGTCTCTCACCCGTCTCGTCACGGACGTGCATCTAGAGGACTTCCTCTTCTTCCGCTACAGTAGCCACAACACGCGCCTCCCTGTTGAGACCATGCACAACGACGACACCAGGTACGACGAGTGCATCGTGCCCTACGACATGAACCTTATAATAGGTGGGATCAAGGATTGATCTCATGCGGCGTTCTAATTCCCCTTTTTGACCGTGTGATCAGGAAATAGTAGCAACAGATAATACGGTGCCTCGAGATGTTAATCCAAGCATAGGAAAGAGATGTCAACGCCTCGGTGGTGTGGATCTGTTACTAGATTCGATCGAGAAAGGTCCAAATTGTGGAATTTCCAATACATGTGTCTTCGTAGCCATTGATTTGGAAAATCTTGTGCTTCAGACTGGTGGTTCGATTCTGGCTTCAGAATATTTGTAGTTGCATTAAATTTCTTATAACCCTGGGATGCAGATGAATGCTGAAACTATAAATAGGAAGATCAGAGGTCTCAAAGATGCTCTTATGAGTTTGTAGCGTGTACAGCTCCGTGTAAATCTAATACAGGGGTTGCATGGTTGTGGTGATACTTGACATATGATCAAAGCGTATATGTGAATCTAGTTGCCAATATCGTTCAACTTTGCGAAATCACTTATAAAGATGAAGGAAGAACTCATTGTACACTAGATGTGGGTGATTTTTACTTTAAATATTTGTGTACTAAATTTATATATTTCTCTTTTATTTTTGTTTATGTATAAACAAATTTATGTGTGTGTCAGTTGTTTACTGATACACGAAGACTAAAATGTAATTTTATTTTCTAAAAAAGGTGTTCCTTATGCTTTTCCTAATTTAGGCTTCCCCATGTTGCAAACCGTGACTGCAAAGATTCAGGTAAAGAATTTTATAAAGGGGGTATTCAATACCGAAGGCTCACACATACTATGGGCCAGGGTTTAAATAAAGATTATTTTTAGACAGTTTTATCCCTATTTTTGGAAAGACGCTGATTTAAATTTCATATTAGTTTGAAATTAACAACAGGGACCATGTATCATGTGTTGTATAACGTGTAGCTCACACAATGTGCTTTATGCTGAATTACAACTGCAAATGGTTGGTGTGAAGATTATGAGGAATGACCACTCGTGGAAAACTAAATGGTCATATATTTCAATTGAACTGCATAAAAGAGTTGCGTTACTTTTCACCCCGTCTTTCAAAAAACCCATTTTGAACAAAATCTTCAGAACTGGTTCGTACGTTTGGCGACCACATGATATTTCAGATAACAAACACAAGCTACTGAATAAATAAATGGAACAAAAGCACTTGAGCACGTAAACCTGACTTGAAATCATGCTCACGCATCTTATTTTATTGAACAAGCAATCAGTACCATGACACAACAAAATCACATCAGAGCAATAGAGTCAACCCATGAGACACGGTACTGATCATGCTGGATCACCAGAAAGGGAGGAACACCACAGATCAGGGCTTGGCGATGGCCCCAGCGTCGAAGTCGGCCAGACAACAGCCGGGGTGGTAGCGACAACATTGTGGCACGGTCACAGGACCGGACCTGCTGCCCTGCACCACGAACGCCACCATCGCCACGAGCAGGCATACCTGCACGACGAGGAAAAGTAGCACAACACGAAGGTTGTCAATCCCCATCGCTGTGATCTCCTCTAGCTAGAGCCACCGATGTACCAGAGTACACCTCTCACAATTTCACAAACAAACTTTTTAGATCACAAGGTAGGCGTGTTGTCGTATTGTTGTATATGTACTACGTGGTCGGTGGAGGTGATGAGTGACAAATGGCAAGTGAGCTAGTTGGACAGCAGGTGCACTTACGAGCATTGAAGCAAGATTTCAATTTGTATTATATTCTAGATTTCAATTTGTATTATATATATGCTATATTTGGTATGTATTTAAATCATTTATTGATTGTAATTATCACATACTCTTTTATATAGGTATTTTGACTAAAAAATTATAGGAATGTAACAAACTCTATTGATTCTTGTGTATTTTAATGGCATGTTATATGGTGTTCATCTCGATGCCCATACAGTATACTCAACATTAAACATATTGATAGGGGAAATTAATAAACAGGATCAATATTGATGCACTTCCTCTCAATCCCTTTAGGCTCCCTATACAGTCGTGGTGAACCCGTATAACCATGCATCGTTTAATCATATTAAGAGTGAAGTGCACTGTAGGTATAAAAAATTGTTCGTGTGTGTCAAATAGTTACATGGACTTCTAAAATATATTTCTAGATCATTAAACTAATATATATTGGGCGCCATAGGTCTAAGGCCATTCAAGTGTGCCCCCTAACCGACTCACAATAGTGCTGGTGTGGTAGTACACATTAGGTGCACGTCACCAAAAAACAATGAACGCCCTCTTGGAACCAAACTCTTCCATGCCCAAGGACTACGCAACGCTCAGCAGACCCAAGGCCCGACCAACTTCCTCCGCACTCAAACCCCGACAAAACCCAAACCAACCAGCCCCACTCCGGCCACCACCACCACATGTGCCTGCCACTCCCCTTGCCCACCACTTCCTAGCTACAGATGGCAATGGATATCCATTACCCGCTTACCCGCGGATATCCGACCCGACAGGTACGAACTTGGGTAGGAATTTGTACCGTGGGTACGTTTTCGAGTAACGGATAAAACCCAATGAATAATTTTTATCGGGTAAGAAAACGTCATATCCATATTCGCTTACCCGTACCCGAATAATAACATGCGTGTTTCATATAACATGTGAATTAATAATAAACTAAACTTATATATCATAGGAAAAAGAAACTAATTTTTGTGGACGTTACCTTTTTACTATTTTAGAGATAATATGATTATATATATTTTTACTATTGTATAATGAACATTGGTTACTTAATTAGACTATTTACATGAACAAGGATTGAAGCACGGACAATGGATATACCCGCGGGTAAAAAATATACGTGGGCAACGGTTAATGTAACATTTCTTACCCATTGCGGATAACAGATATGAATTTGGGTATGGATATTGTCTAACAGGTACAGGTAGACGAGGATAATATCCACGGATATTTTGCCCGTTGCCATCTCTACTCTCCTCGCCTTCCTCCTACTAGGTGTTCCTAGCTCTCGCGCCACACCTCGAGATACCCGCATCCACTGACCCTGCAATGTCCTCGCCTTTTGCATCGCCCTCCTGTGTTGTGCTTAGCTCCTAACATGACCCGATGTAGTCGTTCTTGCTCGGTGTCTTGGTCCACTCGGACACCCCAACCCATCTACCACGTCGTTCTATGTTTTCACGCTCAAGCTCCATGGCCTCAACCTCACTGGTCTGCTCACGTCGTCGGTGCCTACCCTCCTTCAGTGACTCCACACACTCGACGTCTCTACCAATGTGCTCTTGGGTGAGCTCTCTTGTCACACTTCATTGCCACGTCGACTGTGGAAGCATGCGAGAACAAGCCTTGGACCTGTAGCGAACCACATAATTTCTATGGACCTATAAATATATTTTTAGAGTTTATGAACATATTTAACACACCATGGCAATTTTATGTACCTCTGATGTATTTCACTCTAATTTTAACCTTAGCTATATCGTATAAATGGATTTCTCATCAGGTGTATATGTGTTCGACAGGGTGAGGGAGTAGGTAAAAGTAAAGGAGACCTAACGATGCATGACCATGGTGCGTAGTTCTTCCCTTTATGTTGTCGTAGATCTGGTGAAGAAATCATAACCTAAAATTTATTAAACAAATATTAGGCGATATAACATAGAGGTTCGATAAATTTAAAGAAAGGGTGATCTAATGAGGGGATTAAGGGGGCTGAGGGCTGAAGGCCCTATGAGTTGGTGCGCACATGAAGATCCGTCTAATAAGACATGTTAGCCTAGATCTTTGTAGCCTTTGATTTGGAAGCTTGTGCTTCAGATTAGTGATTCGAGTCTGGCTTCAGAATATTTGTAGCTGCTTTAAATTTCTTATAACTCCAGGACGTGGTTGAAATGCTGAAACTACGAATAGGAAGATCAGAGTGCTCAAATATGCTCTTATTAGTTTGTAGCATATACAACTCCGTGTAAATCTAATACAGGGATTGCATGGTTTTGGCGATACCTGACATCTGATCAAAGTTATATGTGAATCTAGTTGCCAATATTCTTCAACTTTGCAAAATCACTTAAGAAGATATTGGAAGAACTCATTATGCACTAGGCGACTTTTACTTTCAATATTTGTGTACTAGATTTATATAGTTCTCTTTCATTTTTATATATCTAATAAACCAATTTATGTGTGTGTCGGCTGTTTACGAACGCGAAAAGACTGAAATGTAATTTTATTTTCTAAAAAAGGTGCTGCTTATGCTTTTCCTAATTTAGGCTTCTCCATGTTGCAAACCATGACTGCAAAGATTCAGGTAAAGAAGTTCATAAAGGGGTATTCAAGACCGAAGGCTCATACATATTAAGGGGTTCAGATAAAGATTATTTTTAGACAATTTTACCTCTATTTTTGGAAAGACGCTGATTTAAATTTCACATTAGTTTGAAATTAACATCAGGGACCATGTATCATGTGTTGTATAACCTATAGTCCTCACACAATGTGCTTTATGCAAAATTACAACTATAAATCGTTGGTCTGAAGATTATGAGGAATGACCACTCGTGTAAAACTAAATGGTCATATATTTCAATTTTGAACTGCATAAGAGAGCTGCATTCTTTTTCCACTCTATCTTTCAGAAATACTCATTTTGATCAAAATCTTAAAAACCCGTTGGTACGTTTGGCGGCCACATGATATTTCAAATAAAAAACAGTGGATAAATAAATTGAACAAAAGCACTTGAGCATGTAATCCTGACTTGAAATCAAACTCACCCATCCCATTTTATTGAACAAGCAATCAGTACAATGACGCAAAAAAGCCACATCGGAGCAACAAGGTTAGCCCATGAGTCACGATACTGATCACTGTGGATCACCAGGAAGGGAGGAACACCGCGGGTCAGGGCTTAGTGACGGCCCCAGCATCGAAGTCGGCCAGACAACAACCGGGATGGTAGCGACAGCATTGCGGCACGGCCACAGGACCAGACCTGCTTCCCTGCACCACGGACGCGGCCATCGCTACGAGAAGGCATACCTGCACGATGAGGAAAAGTAGCACAACACGAAGGTTGTCAATCCCCATCACTGTGATTTCCTCTAGCTACAGCCACCAACGTACCAGAGTACACCTCTCACAATTTCACAAACAATTTTTTTAGATCACAAGGCAGACGTGTTGTCCTACTGTTGTATATATAGCACGTGGCCGGTAAAGATGGTGAGTGATAAATAGCAAGTGAGCTAGCTGGACAGCTGGTGCATTTAGGAGCATTGAAGCACGAGTGAGCTGCTGGACAGCTGGTGCACTTAGGAGCATTGAAGCACGAGTGAGCTAGGTGGACAGCTCGTGCACTTAGAAGCATTGAAGCACGAGTGAACTGGATGGTTCTTGCCTAAGGAGCATTGAATCACGAGTGAACTGGATGGTTCTTGCCATGTTATAGAACAATAAAGAAGGTCGCGGTCCATGGGTTTAACATGCTCGGATTGTATGGTCAATGTTTTAGCCCATTCACACTTGAATATTTTAGGAAAAGTTTGTTTCATAGTACAAAACATCACCGTTTTTAGAAAATATCACCGAAATGACGACTCCAAAAATGACTATTACAAGCTACATCACATTTTGGAATTTAGCATTTCGTGATGTTTCGTGTGTTCAAATGATGTTTTTCCTAGTTTCTCCTCTCATAACACAAGTCAATTGATGATTATATCCTTGGCTCTCCTCGTCCCTCGTCATTTGCGTTGTTGCGTCTCGGTCCTCCTCCACGATCCTCTCGGCTCGCCCCCCTTCTCTGTGCTGCTTTGCTTCATGGCGGGTCCTCGCACAACTCTGTTCCACGACGCGCTATCGGTTCTGCGTCGCTCCACGACGAGACCCTCTTAGCCTTGCTGCCAGCAGTCCGATGGCAACCGTATTTGACCCTGATTCGACAGGGACCACTGATGATCTCCTCAAACAGTGTTGTGGCACTAGTGAAGTCGCTCTGTCTACAGCTATGTTCGAGCAGCCAGACCACACTCTAGCCACCGGCGGCGGCGCCGCCCCTGCCCCTGCTACACTGTGTTGTGCTAGTCGAGCCACTAACAATTTATGCCCGCCGAGGTGCACGACGGCGTCGAGCCACAATTGGTTGACTGGCGGGGCAACGAAGGACTGGGTGGCGGTGGGAAGATCGATTTAGAAGGGGGCCGAGGATGGAATAGATTGAACCGTTGTTTGGGAGATAGATTTGAAATGAGGGCGATAATCTGCATGTTTTGCTAATTTGCTTGGTGCTTCGATCAAGCAACTGCAGTCGGCATGAGAATTGGGGGTGGGGAGTCTTTGCAGCTACAGTAGCTGGCGTTATGAGCCAAATTTCAACTGAAGGTGGTGCGGATGTGGATTAGGAGCTCCCGAGAGTAGTTGCACTGGACGAAGCTTAATTTGTGTTTCCTTGGGATCATTTCGATGTTTCTTCCAACTTATGTACTTTTGTTCAACGGCCTGAGGTCTAAAAAGTGGAATTTAGGAATTTCTCCAATAACTTTTCAGAACATAGCCGTCCCCATGTCATCTTATTATAAAGTATTCTGAAAAAGAAAACATTTCCGTTGATGACTTAGAGACCTTTCTGTGTTCTAGTTGTGTGCTCCGCCAGTAGCTATTCTGCTTTGTGGCTACTCGTTGAAGCCCTAATATCTGAAATTTGGCGGTTTAATGCCTGAAATATGTGAGTCTAAGCATAGGAAATCAAAATTAACCATCAAAACAACAACCTAACTTTTTTAACGAGAAAAACAACAGCCTAGCTGAACATAGAAGAACATCCCATTTCAGCCATTCTGTTCACAACCGGAACAATGCTAGCGACATCATCTTCATTCGACGGATGTGATCCGAAAATTTCATTGTAGCCACAACCCGGCAGCATCTGACATTTTCCACTCCCAAAGTAGTATAAGCGTGAGCATGATTCCGGGAAACAACGAGGAGTTCTATTAAATAATTGGAAAAGAGCAGGGATGACGGACATAAAGGCAATAAGTAAAAACACCGGAGGCCATCAGCAAGCCTTCAACAGGTAATTCAGAACAAGTCGATGGGGCCTCGTTAGGCATACGCTGAAGAAAAGTTTTAACGGAAAAGTTTGATAGAAGGAAGAATCTGCAACGGCGATCAAGATAATGTTTCAGGCAACGTCACATGGCATAATGCATAATGACTTGGCATCAACAAATTGTGGCAGACAAACAAATGGCATATACAAACATACACACAGAACTGGGTAAAAGCAAATCAACATTTAGACACGGTGCTCCTACTAAGAATGTGACTGGAATATAGGAACCAGCAAGTGGGCAATCACCCTACAAAGAAAGCAAATCTGACAAATAAGAGCATAGCAATGGGCCATCGTTGATTTTAGAGGAACTTCAGAACAATCAAATTGTTACAACAAATTCCAGTGTGGTTCATCACATAAGAACATGTTTTATGAAGGATATGAACAAATATACCTTATGATGACCATAAATCGGTGCAATTACTCCATACATCAGAGCAATTACTCCTAAATTGATAACAAGGTTGTATAGTTGTATGTTTTTTCTAACACTACTTACAATCTTTGTAAGGTTCAAAAAAAAGATAAAAATATCACAGAACTAAGTAGTTCTTTTTAAAGTGCCACTACGTTAAGAAACAGCAAGTGATCACTTCTATCTCCATTTATGTGTGTGTCAGCTGTTTACTTACACGCAAAGACTGAAATGGAATTTTATTTTCTAAAAGAGGTGCTGCTTATGCTTTTCCTTATTTAAGCTTCTCCATGTTGCAAACAATAACTGCAAAGATTTAGATAAAGAAGTTTATAAAGGGGGTATTAAATTCCGAAGGCTCACACATATTACGGGGTTCACATAAAGATTATTTTTGGACAGCTTTACCCCGTTTTTGGAAACACGCTGATTTAAAGTTCATATTAGTTTGAAATTAACAACAGGGACCATGTATCATGTGTGGTATAACCTGTAGTTCTCACACAATGTGCTTTATGCTGAATTACAACTATAAATGTTGGTCTGAAGATTATGAGGAATTACCACTCATGGCAAACTAAATGGTCATATCTTTCAATTTTGAATTGTATAAGGGAGCTGCATTATTTTTTCTACCGACTTTCAGAAATACCCATTTTGAACAACATCTTCAGAACTGGTTCGTACGTTTGGCGGCCACATGATATTTCACATAACAAACACAAGCGACTGAATAAATAAATTGAACAAAGGCACTTGAGCACGTAAACCTGACTTTAAATCAAACTCACCCATCCGATTTTATTGAATAAGCAATCAGTACAATGACGTGGCAAAACCACATCGAAGCAACAGGGTCAGCCCATGAGTCACGATACTGATCACGTTGGATCACCACGAAGGGAGGAACACCACAGGTCAAAGCTTGGTGACGGCCCCAGCGTCGACATTGGCCAGACAACAGCGGGGGTGGTAGCGACAACACTTTGGACCGGTCACAGGACCGGGCCTGCTTCCCTGCACCATGGACGTCGCCATCACCATGAGCATGCATATCTGCACGATGAGTAGAACTAGCACAACACGAAGGTTGTCGGTCCCCATCGATGTGATCTCCTCTAGCTAGAGCCACCGACGTACTAGACTACACCTCTCACGGTTTCACAAACAAATTTTTCAGATCACAAGATAGGTGTGATATCGTACTGTTGTATATATACCGCGTGGCCGGTGGAGGTGGTGAGTGACAAATGGCAAGTGAGCTAGTTGGACATCTGATGCATTTAGCAGCATTGAAGCACGAGTGAGCAAGCTGGACAGCTGGTGCACTTAGAAGCATTAAAGCACGAGTGAACTGGCCTAGTTCTTGCCATGTTATAGAACCGATCCGTGGTCCGTGGGCTTGACATGCTTGAATCGTATGGTTAATCTTTTAGCCCATTCGCACTTGAATGATTTAGAAAAAACTGTTTATAGCACCGAAACATCTCCGTTTTTTAGAAAATATCACTGAAATAACACGACTCTGAAAATGACTATTACAAGCTACATCACATTTTGTAATTTAGCATTTCATCATGTTTCGTGCATTCAAATAATGTTTTTTCTAGCTTTTACTCTCATAACATAAGTCAATTGATGATTCTATCCTCGGCGCTCCTCGTCACTCGTCATTTGCCCTGTTGCGTCTCCGTCCTCCTCCACGATCCTCTCGGCTCGGCCCCCTCCTACCTGCTACTTTGCTCCATTGCAGGTCCTCGCACAACTCTGTTCCATGATGGGCCACCGGTTCTGCGTTGCTACGCGCCGAGACCATCAGCTTAGCCTTGTTGCCAGCAGACTGAAGGCAACCATCTTCGACCCTAATTCGACCGCGACCACCGACAATGTCTCCTAAAACAGCGTTGTAGCACCGGCGAAGCCTCTCTTGCTGCAACTACGTTCGACCAGCCAGACCGCGCTCTAGCCACCGACAGCGGCGCCACCCCTGCTCCTCCTACACTTTGTTATGCTAGTCGGGCCGCTGACGGCGTATGCCCGCCAATGGTGCACGACAGCATCGAGCCACGAGATTGGTTGACGGGCGGGGCAACGAATGTTCGGGCGACGGTGTAGAAGATTGATTTAGAAGGGGAGCCGAGGATGGAATTGATTAAACGGTTGTTTGAGAGATCGATTTGAAAAGAGGGCGATAATCTACATGTTTTGGTAATTTTCTTGTGCTTCGATCAAGCAACTACAGTCGGCATCAGAATTGGAGGTGGGGACTCCGTTGCAGCTACAGTAGCTGGTTTATGACCAAATTTCAACTGGAGTTGGTGCGAGCCTGGAGTTACTTGAAGGGAATGAGCTCCCGGTTGTAGTTGCCCTGGACCAAGCTTGATGATTGAGTTCCCTTGGGATCACTTTGATGTTTCTTCCAAATTATGTACATTTGTTCAACTGCCTGAGATCTAAAGAGTGGGATTTCAGCCAATCTGTTGTCACAACCGGAACAGCGCTAGCGACGTCATTTTCATTTGACGGATGTTATCTGAAAGTTTCATTGTAACAGCGCCTGACATTTCCAACTCCCAAAGAAGTATATAAGCATATGAGCATGATTCGGAGAAAGGACGAGGAGTTCTAACAGTCCAACTAGCCTGACTGGACTCAAGACAGTCTGTATAAGCAACGACATGGACAGGCGATAAAGTGTCAAGCTGGGTTGCATCGTGCTGAGATCAGGCAGTACCAAATGATAGGAATTGACATCAACAACTATCTCTATCCCACCTTTCACTCAAGACTCACCTGGTAAAGTATGTTAGAAAACAAAGCATCAGGTTCTTCTTCAGGCTTTCACCGCGCATCACCATATGTCCCAACACAGATAATTGGAAAAGAGCAGTGATGGCAGACAAAGACAATAAGTAAAAACACCGGAGGCCATCAGCAAGACTTCAACAGGTAATTCAGAACAAGTCGATGGGGCCTCGTTAGGAATACGCTGAAGAAAACTTTTAACAGAAAAGTTCGATAGAAGAAAGAATCTGCTACAGCAATCAAACAAGATAATGGTTCAGGCAACGTCACACGGCATAATGCATAATGACTTGGCATCAACAAATTATGGCAGACAAACAAATGGCATATACAAACATACACACAGAACTGGGCAAAAGCAAATCAACATTTAGACACGGTGCTCCTACTAAGAATGCGACTGGAATATAGGAACCAGCAAGTGCGCAATCATCCTACAAAGAAAATTTGCAAATCTGACAAACAAGAGCATAACAATGGGCCATCATTGATTTTAGCAAAACTTCAGGACAATCAAATTGTTACAACAAATTCCAGTGTGATTCATCTCACAAGAACATTTTTATGAAGTATATGAACAAATATACCTTATGGTGATGAGCAATCGTTGCAATTACTCCATACATCAGAGCAATTACTCCTAAACAGATAACAAGGTTGTATAGCTGTATGGTTTTTCTAACACTACTTACAAACTTTGTAAGGTTCAAAAAAAGATAAAAAAAAGTATCACGGAACTAAGTAATTCTTTTTAAAATGCCAGCACGTTGAGAAACAGTAAATGATCACTTCTATCTTAATTTATGTGTGTGTCAGCTGTTTACAGACACGCAAAGACTGAAATGTAATTTTATTTTCTAAAAAAACGTGTTGCTTATGCTTTTCCTAATTTAGGCTTCTCCATGTTGTAAACCATGACTGCAAATATTCAGTTAAAGAAGTTTATAAAGGGGGGTATTAATTTCTGAAGGATCACACATATTATGGGGTTCAGATAAAGATTATTTTTAGACAGTTTTACCCCATTTTTAGAAAGACGCTGATTTAAAGTTCATATTAATTTGAAATTAACAACAGGGACCATGTATCATGTGTTGTATAACCTGTATTTCTCACGCAATGTGCTTTATGCTGAATTACAACTATAAATGTTGGTCTGAAGATTATGAGAAATTACCACTCGTGGAAAACTAAATGGGCATATATTTCAATTTTGAACTGCATAAGAGAGTTGCATTATTTTTCCACTCTGTCTTCAGAAATACCCATTTTGAACAACGTCTTCAGAATTGTTTTGTACGTTTGGCGGTCACATGATATTTCAGATAATAAACACAAGTGACTGAATAAATAAATTGAACAAAGGCACTTGAGCACGTAAACCTGGCTTTAACTCAAACTCACCCATCCCATTTTATTGAACAAGCAATCAGTACAATGACCCAACAAAACCACATCGGAGTAACAGGGTCAGCCCATGAGTCACAATACTGATCACGTTGGATCACCAGGAAGGGAGGAACACCACAGGTCAGGGCTTGGTGACGGCCCCAGCGTCGAAGTTGGCCAGACAACAGCCGGGGTGGTAGCGACAACATTGTGGCACGGTCACAGGACCGGACCTGCTGCCCTGCACCATGGACCCTGCCATCGCCATGAGCAGACATATCTGCACGATGAGGAGAACTAGCACAGCACGAAGGTTGTCGGTCCCCATCACTGCGATCTCCTCTAGCTAGAGCCACCGACGTACTAGACCACACCTCTCACGATTTCACAAACAAATTTTTTAGATCACAAGGTAGGTGTGTTGCCGTACTGTTGTATATATACCACATGGCCGGTGGAGGTGGTGAGTGACAAATGGCAAGTGAGCTAGCTGGACACCTACTGCGGACACCTAGTGCATTTAGGAGCATTGAAGCACGAATGAGCTAGTTAGACAGCTGGTGCACTTAGGAGCATTGAAGCACGAGTGAGCTAGCTGGACAGCTGGTGCACTTAGGAGCATTGAAGCAAGAGTGAACTGGGCTTGTTCTTGCCATGTTATAGAATCGACCCGAATAAAGAAGCTCGCGGTCCATGGGCTTAACAGGCTCGGATCGTACGGTTAATATTTTTGCCCACTCACACTTGAATATTTTAGAAAAAGTTTGTTTCATAGCACCAAAACATCACCGCTTTTAGAAAATATCGCTGAAATAACACAACTCCGAAAATGACTATTACAAGCTACATCACATTCTAAAATTTAGCATTTTGTCATGTTTAGTGCATTCAAATGATATTTTTCTATTTCCTCCTCTCATAACACAAGTCAATTGATGATTCTATCCTTGTCTCTCCTCGTCCCTCTTCATTTGTCTTGTTGCGTCTCGGTCCTCCTCCATGATCCTCTTGGCTCGACCCTCCTCCTTCGTGCTGCTTTGCTTCATGGTGGGTCCTCGCACAACTCTGTTCCACGATGGGCTATCTTAATTTATGTGTGTGTCAGCTGTTTACAGATACGTAAAGACTGAAATGTAATTTTATTTTCTAAAAAAACGTGTTGCTTATGCTTTTCCTAATTTAGGCTTCTCCATGTTGTAAACCATGACTGCAAATATTCAGGTAAAGAAGTTTATAAAGGGGGTATTAATTTCTGAAGGATCACACATATTATGGGGTTCAGATAAAGATTATTTTTAGACAGTTTTACCCCAATTTTAGAAAGACGCTGATTTAAAGTTCATATTAATTTGAAATTAACAACAGAGACCATGTATCATGTGTTGTATAACCTGTATTTCTCATGCAATGTGCTTTATGCTGAATTACAACTATAAATGTTGGTCTGAAGATTATCAGAAATTACCACTCGTGGAAAACTAAATGGCCATATATTTCAATTTTGAACTGCATAAGAGAGTTGCATTATTTTTCCACTCTGTCTTCAGAAATACCCATTTTGAACAACGTCTTCAGAACTGTTTTGTACGTTTGGCGGTCACATGATATTTCAGATAATAAACACAAGCGACTGAATAAATAAATTGAACAAAGGCACTTGAGCACGTAAACCTGGCTTTAACTCAAACTCACCCATCCCATTTTATTGAACAAGCAATCAGTACAATGACCCAACAAAACCACATCGGAGTAACAGGGTCAGCCCATGAGTCACAATATTGATCACGTTGGATCACCAGGAAGGGAGGAACACCACAGATCAGGGCTTGGTGACGGCCCCAGCGTCGAAGTTGGCCAGACAACAGCCGGGGTGGTAGCGACAACATTGTGGCACGGTCACAGGACCGGACCTGCTGCCCTGCACCATGGACCCTGCCATCGCCATGAGCAGGCATATCTGCACGATGAGGAGAACTAGCATGGCACGAAGGTTGTCGGTCCCCATCACTGCGATCTCCTCTAGCTAGAGCCACCGACGTACTAGACCACACCTCTCACGATTTCACAAACAAATTTTTTAGATCACAAGGTAGGTGTGTTGTGTGAGTGACAAATGACAAGTGAGCTAGCTGGACACCTACTGCGGACACCTAGTGCATTTAGGAGCATTGAAGCACGAATAAGCTAGTTGGACAGCTGGTGCACTTAGGAGCATTGAAGCACGAGTGAGCTAGCTGGACAGCTGGTGCACTTAGGAGCATTGAAGCAAGAGTGAACTGGGCTTGTTCTTGCCATGTTATAGAATCGATCCGAATAAAGAAGCTCGCGGTCCATGGGCTTGACAAGCTCGGATCGTACGGTTAATATTTTTGCCCACTCACACTTGAATATTTTAGAAAAAGTTTGTTTTATAGCACCAAAACATCACCGCTTTTAGAAAATATCGTTGAAATAACACAACTCTGAAAATGACTATTACAAGCTACACACATTCTAAAATTTAGCATTTTGTCATGTTTAGTGCATTCAAATGATATTTTTATATTTTCTCCTCTCATAACACAAGTCAATTGATGATTCTATCCTTGGCTCTCCTCGTCCCTCTTCATTTATCTTGTTGCGTCTCGGTCCTCCTCCATGATCCTCTTGGCTCGACCCTCCTCCTCCGTGCTGCTTTGCTTCATGGTGGGTCCTCGCACAACTCTGTTCCACAATGGGCTATCGGATCTGCGTCGCTCCACAGCGAGACCCTAAGGTTAGCCTTACTGTCAGCAGTCCGATGGCAACCGTCTTCGACCCTAATTCGACGGCGACCACTGACGATCTCCTGGAACGGTGGTGTGGCGCTGGTGAAGCCGCTTTGTCCGCAACAATGTTCGACCAGCCAGGCCGCACTCTAGCCACCGGCAGCGGCGCCACCCCTGCTCCTGCTACACTACGTTGTGCTAGTCGGGCCGCTGACGGTGTATGCACGCCGAGGTGCATGATGGCATCGAGCCACGATTGATTGACGGGCAAGGCAACGAAGGTCTAGGTGGCGGTGTAGAAGATCGATTAGAAGGGTAGCCGAGGATGGAATTGATTGAATTGTTGTTTAGGAGGTCGATTTGAAATGAGGGCGATAATTTGCATGTTTCGCTAATCTGCTTGGTGCTTCGATCAAGCAACTTCAGTCGACACGAGAATTGGAGGTGGGGAATAGGAGCTCCCGGGAGTAGTTGCACTAGACAAAGCTTAATGATTATGTTTCCTTGGGATCATTTCGATATTCCTTCCAAATTATGAACATCTGTTCAACTGCCTGAGATCTAAAAAGTGGAATTTAGGAATTGCTTCAATAACTTTTCAGAACATGGGCGTCCTCATGTCACGTATTCTGAAAAAGAAAACATTTCTGTTGATGACTTCGACCTTCTTGTGTTCTAATTGTGTGCTCAGCTGCTTTGTGGATACTCTTTGAATCCCTAATATCTGAAATTTGGAGGTTTAATGCCTGAAATATGTGAATCTAATCATAGGGAATCAAAATCAATCATCAAAACAACAGCCTAACTTTCTTTTTTGACAAGAATAACAACAGCCTAACTAAGCATAGAAGAACATCCCATTTCAGCCATTCTGAGTCACAACCGGAACAACGCTAGCGACATCATCTTCATTCGACGGATGTGATCTGAAAGTTTCATCCACAACCCGGCAACGTCTGACATTTTCCACTCCCAAAGAAGTATAAGCATGAGCATGATTCCGGGAAAGGACGAGTTCTGTCAGATAATTGGAAAAGAGCAGGGATGACAGACATAAAGGCAATAAGTAAAAACACCGGAGGCCATCAGCAAGCCTTCAACAGGTAATTCAGAACAAGTGGATGGAGCCTCGTTAGGCATATGCTGAAGAAAACTTTTAACAGAAAAGTTCGATTGAAGGAAGAATCTGCAACAGCGGTCAAACAAGATAACGGTTCAGGCAACGTCACACGGCATAATGCATAATGACTTGGCATCAACAAATTGTGACAGACAAATAAATGGCATATACAAACATACACATAGAACTGGGCAAAAGCAAATCAACATTTAGACACGGTGCTCCTACTAAGAATGTGACTGGAATATAGGAACCAGCAAATGCGCAATCATCCTACAAAGAAAATTTGCAAATCTGACAAACAAGAGCATAACAATGGGCCATCATTGATTTTAGCGAAACTTCAGGACAATCAAATCGTTACAACAAATTCCAGTGTGATTCATCTCACAAGAACATTTTTATGAAGGATATGAACAAATATACCTTATGGTGATCAGCAATTGTTGCAATTACTACATACATCAGAGCAATTACTCCTAAACAGATAGCGAGGTTGTATAGCTGTATGGTTTTTCTAACACTGCTTACAAACTTTGTAAGGTTCAAAAAAGATAAAAAAAGTATCACGGAACTAAGTAATTCTTTTTAAAATGCCAGCACGTTGAGAAACAGTAAATGATCACTTCTATCTCAACCAAAAAATCAACAAAAATATGGTAGCATGCCAACAAACCTTTTTTGGGAAAGTGCAAGGTGGCCAACACTAGAATAATGACACTGTCAATCACGTTCCAGGGAGATAGAAGAAGAACAAAGTACATAATACTAATATCAACACATTCAAAGCTAGGGTTAAGAGTAGACACTACAAGGTGCCTTGGAGACATATTCTTCAGTTTTACCAATACTTAATCCCTTACACTAGTTGTGTGAACTCATAGGAATTAATGCCTAACCAGTGACTACTCTTTTACAAACATGAACACAATATCACCGACTTTGATTTACTTCACCAGGAAAATGGACAACCCACAGCCCCACCTAAGTCTGGTTGCTTCTACAATATCACAATTTCCTGCAATAGTAGTATTACTTGACATTTCCACAATGTGATTCTTACTAAGACACTGAACACTGGAAAACAGTGATCTCACATAGTACAATCAAATGGATAAACTAGTTATGCACATCTAATCTCAACGCTCAATCTTCAAATTGCAAATCACAGTGAATAATAATACCATGAAACGCAAGAAAGCAAGGCTACGGTAATGTGAACAAAAGGCGGCCTTATTTACACATCTCCGGTCCATTTCCATAGAGCGGTCCATACTTAAAACTTACAGAACAAACTAGGGAAAATATTGCTCCTAGCAATATAGCACGATACTCTTCGTTAGAGTATAATCCACAAGACGCTAGTACGAAGCAAAGAGATGAGAAGCTTTACCCTTCCTCTAAGCTCCGAGCTCAAGGTTCTCCATCTGGATGTTGCTCTTGAGCGGCACGTACTCACCAAGGTACCCTCCAAGGTGCTCGTACAGCGCAGTCCTGTCAATCTGCTGGTTGTGGAAGGCCTTGCAGGCGTAGTAGAACACGCTCTGCACGAGCAGCCCCAGCATGTTGACACAGACCAGAACGCACACCAGCACGGCGCCGACAAGAAGCCGCCCGGGCAGGCCGAGCCCGAAGCTCCCCTCCTCACCCCGTCCCTTAACGACGGCGGCCCGGAACAGCAACGAGGTTACACCGCACAGAGCGAAGTAGGAGACGACGAGGGTGGAGGCTGTGCCGGTGCGCCCCCGGAGCAGCTGCTTGCTCTTGGCCATGGCGGCGAGCCCGCAGAGCGGCTCGAGCACGGAGATGACGCTGGCGAGATGCCAGAGCGCGGAGATGTAGACATGGATCCCGAGGAAGACGAAGACGACGAGGAGGAGGAAGAGGAGGAAGGGGACGGAGGGCGGGGAAGAGTCGGTGGCGTTTGGTACGAAGATGATTAGGAGGAAGAAGACGGCGAGCGCGAAGACGAGGTGGTAGGCGAACATGAGGAGGGAGACCCAGAGGAAGGTGCGGAGGAGGCGGGGCAGGATGGGCGGCAGCGCGGCGAGCGAGGAGGCGATGGATGCGGGCTTGGCGGCGTAGAGCGAGGCGACGGTGAAGACCGCGGCGGCGGTGGAGAGGAGGGAGAAGATGAAGAGGACGAGGAGGTAGAGGAACTGGTAGGCGAATAGGCGGAGCCACTGCGCGGACTCGGAGTGGAGGCCGTCGGAGCTGGTGTTGTTCTGGATGCGGAGGAGGATGGGGTGGGTGAAGAGGGAGTGCGCCAGCACCGCGAAGGAGAGCGGGAAGACGAGGCAGGCGGTGAGCAGCGCGAAGGTCCGCGGCGCCGCGCGCGGGATCGAGGCGGAGACGCGGACCAGCTCCGCCGCGCCCAGCGACGCCAGGTCCTGCGACGCTAGCTCCATCGCCGCGGTTGCTGCCGGGGGAGTTCGCCGGGGGTTCGGTGGGGTGGGGATGGGGCGGTGGCGAGCGCGGCTGTCGGTCCCAAATCGGCGAGGTGGATGGAGAAATCGGGTGAGGATCCACCGAGGAGGGACGGCCGTGGCCCGTGGCGGACGAACCGCGTGTCAAACGTGTTTTGTACGTGCGCGGCCAGCCGTCGGTCCTCCAACCACGGATCCGGCCCGGACGCTGCCGTATTTCACCGGATCTCTCGTCGCTTTTAACAAACTGGCTGGCTGAGAGGGAGGCGCTCGCGGATGACTTCAAGTCGAAGTTATCAACTATATTCCGGGAAGGGTAGATCCATATTTTCTATTTGCTTTCGATTTCCCAAATCAAGTTACCAGCTCGCCACTTCCCAAGTTAATCGAACGACACTCTATACAAAACAACTTGGTTTCATGTTTATCTTTACATACACAGGAACAGTACGTACAAATTCCTTGACACGGCTGTACAAAACAGACGAAAACAAAGCGGAGATTCTGAGTCTGCCTGCCGATGGATGAACGTCATCCGCGCTGCCTATCGAGTCTCTGTCTTCACAGCGGACACCGAAACGTATTCGTTCAGTAGACGCTTGTACTCCTCCTGCGCCTTCTCGATTTCGCGCCGTAGATTCTGTTCCTGTCGGGTACAAGTAGATTGATAAAAGTCCGTTAGGCTCGTCCCCAATGTAAATGCGGCCTTATGTGAATGATCGAGTCTACGAGACAGCCGCAATTTTTTTCCTTCTTAAAAAAAAAAGATTACCTTGAGCAACAGCTCCTTCTCTTCAGTCTCAAATTGCAAGCACCTGAAATCAAGGCAAAACAAAGTTGTACAACGTTAGGCCACAATCGCTAATTCGCTATCTGAAAAATACAAGGCAGAGTTTCAGTTCAGACTTACTCTTCACGGAGCATCCTGTTCTCCAGCTTCATAAAGTTAAACTCCTTCAGCTCTCGTTCCCCCATATATTGGCATACCTGTGTCATTCAGAGGCATTAGCTTTCAATGGGCAGGATTGCATATATTCTGGTCGTATGAGCACTACACTGCGTAATTTCTCAAGTTCACAGAGTGCACCAACACGCATAAGATGAACAGGAAGGTTGTTTGTACTAACCCGATCACTTGACTTCATGGAGCAGCTGCCTGCAGCCAAATCATGCGTGGCCTGCCTTTTAGACGAAGTCACTAGAACAGCATCGTCACCTTTCCTTTTTCTCGCATCTGCCCAATCAGCGCCAGGCGCCATGGAACATGAACTCGTCTGGTCCGTTTGCATGGCCTGCATACCTGATGGGGAGTGTCCGGTGGGTGCGCCTGGTGCAGCCGCATCTGTTCTTGCAGCCGCTAGTGTTGAACGAACAGCAGGGGAAGCAAAGGAGACTGGAACTGCACCCTTGCAGGGGCTGCGGGATCGCAAGGGATTCACCGAAATAGCATGAGCAGGT
This sequence comes from Neostapfia colusana, assembly GCA_030760725.1. NCBI lineage: Eukaryota > Viridiplantae > Streptophyta > Magnoliopsida > Poales > Poaceae > Neostapfia > Neostapfia colusana. Next base: position 69,142,272 of record JASWHV010000018.1, read on the forward strand.
GCATTCCCCTCCAATGGTGGGACAACGGTGGTCGGTGTTGGAATCATCGCGAGGGGAGCAGGTGAGATGGGTGTTGCACGCGAGTGCTGTGGTTTCGCATATCCAACCTTGTGACAATAAAGATCCCTGAGAGAGCATCGGAACATTGCATGTTAATCATTGAGCAGAAGCAAACCTGATGGGGAGTGCTAGTAGATTTGGAACAAACACTATTTTGCATTGAAACAGTATTTGGGACTTACCAATACTCGTTTGTCATGTCTTTCAAGCGGTTTATCAGTTTCTGATACAGCTGTGACTTCTCAAAGTCCTGCTTGTCATGGGTGGGCTTTATGAAGTCTGCCTCTAGAACTCCAGCGACACCTCTGCCTTTGCTGCACGCAGTACTTAAAACTCGATGAAACGGCTGCAAAACATCAGATTGTAAAGAAAAAGGTTAGAAAATCATAAGCCAAATTTTATTGTATATGACCCTGTGCAAGTGAGAGCTACGTACACCGGGCTGCCCTTTTTACGTATATGCCCGTAGAATCCTTAAACAAAATAAAAAATGAATGGAAGGGATGAGAAACTCACCAATATAAGGCGGTTCTTGTGGTATATATTAAATCCATGGATGCTAACAATTGGAGCACCATTTAAAAAGCCAATGTTTGTAAAAACCTCTACCTGAATTAAGCAGTATGGTGCAAACCGGAGAAACGAGAACAAGAGAATTAGAAACTCTTTATTCACAAGGTGACAGTAAGTGAACAAGAAATGCTGTGAGGCTGATAAAAGAATATTTTTCCAAGACGAACCTCCTTTCTTTCACAGACTTTGGGTTTATAACTGATGCATTCAGGATAGATTAGGTCAGCAGCAATGCAATGGCGCTCAACTTCTTTCCCGCGAAGTATGATCTTGAAGTACTCTGGTAGCTGCAGGTACAAGATAGAAGTGTAGACCTGCAACATTCTAAAGTCAGACACCAACTCATGAGTATCCTGCAGCAGGATTAAACCTTATGAGTTATGACACTCACCCGAAGAGAATAGCGTAGTCGATTTGCCAGATGATTCTCATTAACCGTTTTTGTAGAGTTATTAATTTCTGTCGGGTTCGGTACGCCACTAATCATAATATCCTAAAGTAAGCAAACAGATAACTAGGATTAGCAGGTCAGCAGGGAATGTAAAAGTAGGAAAGCTCTCTGATAACTTGCAACACAGACAAATAGAAAGTAAGTTTTATTATCTTCAAGAAAAGAATGCCTTCATAAACTGAATAAATGGTTGACCTTTTATACCGATGATTTAGTCAAAATGGTTACAGTTAACCCAGAGAAGGCAATGAGAAATTTAGAATTAGGAACTGTCACTTTAACAAGATAAACTGTAACACCAAATCATTCAAGTGATACATTTTTTCATATGTAGTAACATCTAATGCTTACCTCTGGGTTCGAGTCAAAGTCAAGTTCCAAATTACCATCATCATTGGACCACAAATTGAACACTATAATCTTGGTGCCATGTGGACCAATGTCAGTGAACTGTTCGTCAACCATAGATTAAAATAACAATTAGCATTTTGAATAGCATATATTATTAACTATTCTGGAATGAGATTGAAAGCTATACTCAATGGTGGCACCTCTTATTTAAGTGCACTGAAGTTGGTTATTAAAATACAATTGATAGCAAGCAGATACTCAAACTTCTAACTCTAAAAAGTTTGTCAATTTCAGCAACATAATTGCCTTTTACTTTTCTGCAAAGTCAAATAAAGATTATGTCAAATGCAACATACATTCTGCATCAGCTCTTCTTCTGTTGCAAAAGGGGACCACTCCAACAACACAGATAGATTTGAGGAAAACTGTTCTGAACCATGTCGCTCGAATCGCTTAGTTTGTCCGGTGAACAGATTGCACTTGTAATCCACCTAAGGAGAGAAAGGAACATCATCAGGTAAAAATCAGAGTGTTGTACTCTATGCGTTGAGCCAAAGTAAAAAGCCATTTTGCGCAATATACCACAGGAAGTACAACATCCTTCTTGCCGGTTTCTACCAAGAAAGTGTAAGAGAGGAGACCAACGGACTGTGTAGGCTCCCTGAAAACAACAAAAAAAATTGGCATTATTTCAATTGGGGAATGGAACTAGTTGGCAGAAAGGGAAAAAAATAAAAATGGATCCATACTCGCTCTTTGTGCAGCGACTGAAAACAATAACATCTGCCCCGAGCCGCATTGTACTAGTCTTGAATCCATTTCCATCTAATCAGTTTGAAAAAATGTGATATGTTAAACATACACAGAGTTCTGGGGTGATGATTAACAGCTCATACAGCTGAGTTGGAAGCACATACATTGTCCAATTGAAGAGCATGATTGTTTATCAGAAAACCCAAAGCTCATGCAACTCCTGATGGAATCAGGATCCATGCCTCCACCGTCATCTGTGTGATAATCAGAAATAATCCACTCTGTTAGTTTCAAATTTACGGGCACTAAATGCACATTCATGACAAGCCTTGACAAATTCCCTAGTTTATACAATATGAAAGAGATCAGGAAACTGTAGAACTTTATGTTTTAGTTGTTCACTGTCTGGATGAGATTCTCAACTTAAAATGTGGCCTGATTAAGAAAAAAGGAAACAAGGTTAGTGTGCGTGATAGTAATCAGAACCTTGGATAAGTAAAGCTGGTGATCCGTTCCGGTGGTCAATAACTTTGTCCACCTTTATTCGAGTAGCTCCACCAGTCTGAACCTGTTTCACCAAATATAATTCAGTCAGATATTCAATCCAGAATGATCAGGCGTGAAAATGAACAGTGAATCTGCTGAACGACCTCATCGACAGCGTTGTCCAATAACTCTGCCACGGCTGCAGTAAGGCAAAGGAAGTGTAAGAACGCAGTGCAACAGAAATGTTTCAATCTGAATTCTGAGACAAGCCTGAAAGAACGCAACGGTTTACCTCCAAACGGCCATTTATGTGAAGTGGCGTTGGAGTGGAGAAATTTGGGATGGACGCACATACGATTTCGCACACCTGCAATTGGAGCGAAGATTAGAGGCAACGCAATCAAGTACAAACAGAATTGACGGCAGAAAGGCACGGCTTCTGCATGGCGACCTACTTTGGGGCTGTCGCTTCAAGGGCCCCGCCTCAGCATAATCCCCGGCGCTCCAGAAATTCCTGCATACCCGCCGCGGGGCAGAGCAAATACGAGGCGTCGAAGTGCTCTCCAGCCCCTCGCCGTGGTAGCTCCTGTCTCCGCCACCTTCCGACAGGTCCAATGAGGCACGGTTCAGGACGCCGGCCCCCGCTTGCGGGTGCCGTTGCACCCGAACGGCCCCTTGCGGCGGGCCTCCGCGTCCCAACGGCAACGCCATCGCATCGGAAGTGCTAGCGCCGTGGAGCCCTCGATCGATTCCGGGCAGAGCGATCGAAAAGGGCTTCACGTCTCTTTGCGGATCCATGGAGAACGTCTTCACGTCGGTGCGGCGGTGGCCTGTTCATATGATTAGCGGAAGATGCGGTTAGGGGGAGAGCGTCAAAAATCAAGCACAAATTACCAAGAGAAGGAGCACTATAACGCACATTTCAATAACCAGAATTGGAGTCGCTTAAGATCTAATGCATGTATCAACATTTAGTCATGATATCAACATTGAGACATTTTTCCTCTTCAGGACTCATACTAATTCCAATCTCAAAAATTGAGAGCGGTATCTAGGGAACCAACCTCACATATTTATAGTCCTGGGAACTATCCTAGATCTGTTTGAGCCATGTAGAGTCCTAAACGGATTGGAATTAGTAGGGTGAGCCCTGAAGAGAAAAAAGAATTCTTCAAGAATCTTGTGGACCAAGTAGAGTCCAAGCCTAACACGTATTGAAACTTGAACAAGAGTTCTAGTTTCCGTTTAAGATGAGACCTTTTACTGTGTATGATACTATATCAGGAATACTAGTTTTTCAATCTACTATAAATGTTAAATATAAGAGACCCTAAACTCTCCCATGATAATAACTGGCATATATAATTCTCAAATAAAAACTGCCACATATAATTCTAAAAAAATGTCATATATTTCTCATGATATCATGACTAAATGTTGATACATGTATTAGATCTTAACCGATTCCAATTCTGGTTTGTATCATGACTAGAAACCAGAATTGACGGTGGAATCAGAGTAGTACACGGGACGCCGAACTCCAGATCGCGATAACGATCTGAGGAACCAAATTGTAGACAAGTATAAATGGGCCAGCAACGTGACCTGAAAGGCTGGGCGGCCGACATGAGGCCCAGCCTGCTCGACCCTGCGCCAACGCTAGGCCCAGCCATCGCGCACCGGCCACCGGAACGGTCCCTCCCGCCTCGATTCCAATCCGGACCAGCCGCGGCGGCGCCGGCGCCGTCCCTCACCGCCACTCCCTCCCTTCCTCATGTCCCTTACACACCACCTCGCCGCCGGCGAACTTCTCAACGCCCTCCGCGGGGCCACGTGCCCCTCCGCGGCGCTCCACTTCTACTCCCTCTTCCGCCTTCGGCTCTGTTCCTCGGACACCTCCTCCTCCGCGTGGCGCGCCGCCGTGTTCGCATTGAAGCCTCTCTCATCCGCCGCTTCCCTCCCATTGCTCTCTCACTTCCATGGGCACCTCCTCAGGTCCAACCTCCTCGCCTACCCACACGTCGCCTCCTCCCTTCTCCGCTCCTATTCTCTCGTCTCCCCGGCCACCGCCCGCGAACTGTTCGATCAAATACCGCCCACCAGCTGCAACCTCTACGTCGTCAACATCATGCTCTCTTCCCTGTGCAGATCCTCTGATATTGATTCCGCGCGCGCATTCTTCGACGACATACCCGACAAGGACGTTGTGTCTTGGTCCACCATGCTTGCTTGCTATTTCTCGCATGGTCGCCTCGCTGACGGGATTGCCTTCTTTCGCACAATTTCTTTCACCACCGAAGTCGCTGCAGATTGCGTTATGCTCGTCACCCTCCTAACGGCCTGCTCATCAGCTGGCTTGCTGCTACCGTTCTGCAGGGCCATTCACGGGTATGTTGTACGCCGCGACATCCCTCCCAGTATGCACCTCGGGACAGCGCTCATTGATTGCTATGCCAAGGCTGGCCTCCTTGACTACGCTTCCCGCGTGTTTTCTCGGGTTCCTTCGAGGAATGTGATGCACTGGACTGCCATGATTTGTGGCTTGGTGGCACACCTGCGCCAGGATGAGGCTTTGCAGCTGTTTGAAGAAATGTGTCAAAGAAGAGTGCAGCCAAACGAGGTGACATTCACAGCCGTGCTTAGTGCATGTGGGCAGGCTGGGCTGGTGGAGAAAGGGAGGGAGTTCTTTGAACTTATGGTTGACAAGTATGGCCTTGAGCCAAATATACATCACTATGGGTGCATGGTTGATCTCTATGCAAAAGCAGGGCAGTTGGAGGATGCTTATGAAGTTATCAAAACCATGAAAGTGGAACCGAATATCATAATTTGGACATCATTGTTAGTGGCATGCAAGACGTTCAAGAATTTTGACATTGCTGTGGAGGGGATAGAGAGAGCTTTGGCATTGGAGATATCCGATGAAAATGCTGGATTGTATATGTTGATATCTGACCTTTATGCTATGGCTGGACGGTGGGATGATGTTATAAAAGTTAGGATATTGGTGGAGGAGCGTAATGTGAAGAAGAACAGGGGTTTGAGCTCTATTAAAGTGGATGAACCTCAGAATTTATCATCTGATGTAGTCAGTTGATTCTTGGCTTAGATCTACTTGTTTGGTAATCCAAAAGAGGAAATCAGCAAGATGAATACAAACTCCCACCCAAATCTTTTTGGATAACATTGACACATTGGGATATACTGGGTATGATTTGGTGTGATGATGCGCAGATAATGGAAGAAGGATCTACAAACAGATGGTTGATGTGCATATGATACGAGGTCAACAATTTGTCTAGACAAGCCCAAGTACTAACTCCTTGTTGAATTCCTTGGCTATTAGGACGCCTTCAAATGCACTTTTGCAGTTATAGTTTGTGATTCGTATTTTCACTCTTCTTACACGGCAGCAGATGATACATGTGGATGTTTGAGTGAGTTGCTACCTATGATTTTCACAAAAAAAAAAATTTGCTGTTATGGCTTTCCAAACAGTATGGGGCGGAAAGTAACCTTTGGACTTCATCCCCCAGTATTGACAATAAACTATAGAATTATTTATTCAGGTGGTTTTAGCAAACAAATTCCACCTCCAGTTCCTCCAACAGTTGTTCAGGTGTCATCCCTTCAATTCTGCCATTTATTTTGTGGTAGAGTTTTACATTCATTGATATTCCTAACGTTCTTGCTGGAGACTTCTCTATTAGACCGCTGACATGGAATTATTCTGTACATTTAGCTGCTTTATTTGGGTGGAGGATTTGTGCTGCAAACGACCGGCTATGCAAACATATGGCTGGAAATAAGAAAATATTTATTTCTAGCGGAAGAATTCCTTGGTAAACATAATGGTGCCATTAGCAGAATTGATGTAATTTTCGGGAATTATGAATTTCGTGGGTTGAACTAACTGTATGTTTCGTGTTTATTTCAGAGGTGTTCTGATGGTCTACATACTAGTAGGGTTTGATTTGAGAATTCGGATCCATGATTTTAACCTTCTTTTTATTGAAAAAAAATGCTGGTTCTAATTTTGGAACATGAAAAAAGCTAATGGGAACTTGCTATGAAACGTCTACTTGTACCTGGCCTAAATTTGCCGGAAAGCTCACCCGAAAACGTCTATTTGTACCTCAATGCTTTATACTGCACCTCGGATCCACCAGGATCCGGCCGTATAATTAATATTAGCTCTTAATGACTGATGGGATTACAGATCGGTCAAATTTCTATCCAGATCTTTTTTGTGGCCATACGAGTTTGACTTATCAGTCATTAACCCCGTTGCTGGCTTTATGGCGATAGCTCGACGACGTACACAGTGGCGCAACGGCTTGGCCTTATGTTGCATCCCTGCACCAGTTGACGATATGGAAGCGTTCACGCCAAGTCACGGTTAATACTAACCTTTCTTTAAGATTTAGCCGGAGCTGAAAGATCAAAGCAAAGCTCGCTCGTTACACGAGAATTTGCTATCTTGCTTTCATCTCTTCTATTTCTTCTTAAAGGGCTTGTTTAGATACAACTAAAGTGGATTGAGGGGGATTAGAATAAAAATTAGTTCATTTTCCACTCCAATCCAATCTATTTTTTATTACCCAAACAAGCCCTAAATGAAAAGTGTATGTGCGTGTTACAAGCTCTGATACTTAACGCGTGAGCCAGAGCCACCTCTCCGTTGCAGCCCTCGCCATCATGCATGTCAGCAGGCCCGCACTGGGCCGTCTCGCTCCGTTGCAGCCCATTTTATAAGGTCGTTTCCTAGTCGAAGGGGCGGGCGATTCTAGGCCCGGGAGTCTGATGGCGTCTTGTGGGGCCGTCACTAGGATACCGACGATGACCTAACAACGGCCGATGCTTGCCAGAATCAAACGGAATCGTGAAATGTTGGGAAGACCAGTTATCTATTCATGAAATGCTTCATCATCTTGTTTCATACGGAGAAGCAAGCAAGCATATTCTCCGGGATCGTTGAGCCGTGTCGAACCAGTGCGCCCCTCATCCTAGCAGACAGATTGGTACATGTGAACACCACTCTTCTTTCCGTCGCATTACCAGTCAGCATTTAAGGCCGTGTTCGTATGTGTTTTGTTTGTACGGGTCGGATGGCGCGCAGCGGCCCCGACGGGTGAGCGTACGTCCGGGCCTCCGGGGCAGGATCGACCACGGACGGCCGGCGCCTGGAGGTCGGGGAAGCAAATTCTCTGGATCCCTGATGTATACAAGGCCCTGTGCATCACCTAGTACATGTGTGACATGTGTCCTCCGACACGAATCCTGAAGCATCCCAAAAGCTGGGCAAACCTGCGGCCGCTCGGCTCGATTGGCTCGGCTGGCTCAACTCCAAACATCGAGTACCTGCCGCTGCGCTCGGTTAGCTTCTCTCTCAGGTCGGTTCGTATCTCCTGCGATCGCTCGTTCGTATCTCCTGCGGTTTTCTATCTCTTGCCATCGCTCCGATAAAAGCGCACGTCCACGCGTGTGCGCGGTCGGTTCTTTGCCGGCGCACGTGATCGTGCTCCTGTTCATCGGCGGAGCGCGCGATCGCTCGGTTCGTCTGCGGAGCGCGGCACGACGGCTGAACGTGATCGCGTTCGTTTAGTCGGAGGAACCCGGCACTGCGGATATTGCGATTGGTTCGTCGACGGAGCGAGACACTGTGGCGATCATGATCGGTTCGTCGGCGGAGCACACGTCCACGGTGCGGAGCGAGATGGAGTTGACCCAGTGCCCTTCGACTCCGAAAGTGCGTCGATCGCCAACGAGATTGATGGTCGTCGCACTGCCCATGCCTTCGAAGGAGGGTACTTCGATGGCCTGGTGTCCAACACCTCGTCGACCCTCCTCGTGACTGCGAGTGATCAGAGAGCACTACATCACCTCACCGTCAATATAGACACTCAAACTCACAGTTGTTAATCTTGTTCATGAATATTCTGTGATATTGTTTGCATATGCGTGTGTCTATCTTCTCTCTCTGGTAGCCGCTCGGGGAGATTCCGACAATCGAGGACCGTGACCTGACACTATCTATTGATCCGGCTGCCAATACGGTCACACTTGCGTTGTCTGCCCAACCGGCATCATCATCTGCAGGACCAACACAACCTAAGGTAAATAATGCAAACAAAAGTACCGTGTTTTTCTCTAATATTTTGCAGTAGTGATTTTATAGTTCATACTTCAATGTAGGAGAATGACACACACGGTTGAATTGTGGTTGTTCTTGAAGTAGGGATGAGTTTTGAATCAGAGACTGATGCATATGACATATATAATTTCTATGCTAGAACGGTTGGTTTTAGTATCAGAAAAAGCCTCACAAGAAATATTTTGCAGTACCAAACATTTTCACCAATATGTTGCTCAATTTGTCAACCACTATATCTAATGTCGTGCAAGGAGGATATACGAGTCTTTTGCTTGGCCTTCATCAAGATAGCTTAACTGCACGGAAACTACACTTTGATGAGACGACAAACGATGCAACATTTCAGGAATAGGTACTGAATGTATCTAATTTTTTATCATCTGAGTTTCAATCAATATGATTTTGTAATATAAATAGTAATGATGACACCTTGTTTTCAAATGCAGGTATATACAAAACTTACACCAGTTTTTGATAGGTAATAAAATCATATACAACTGTGCGGACTACATACATGGTATATTTTGATGAAATGAGTTCATGGCATGTACATCAACAGCGTTTATCACTTGCTTTTGTTATGCAGGAAAATATTACATATAGCTCGCACTACAGGAATCGGGACTATAGACGACGGCCGGAAACCGTCGTCAATAAGGGCACTACCGTCGTCAATAAGTTATTGACGACGGTAAAAGCTTATAGACGACGGTTTTGAGTTGTCGTCAATTATTAGTCGTCAATAAGTTTATTGACGACGGTAACCGTCGTCAATAAATTTATTGACAACAGCTAAATCTAGCTGTCGTCAATAAACTTATTGACGACAGCTAAATCAGGCTGTCGTCAATAAGCTTATTGACGACGGCCAGGAAACCATCGTCAATAACAATTGCTTATTGACGACGGTTTCTGGTACCTGGCCGTCGTTAATACTAGTGGCTTATTGACGACGGCCATGTACCAGAAACCGTCGTCAATAAGCTTTTCAATTTTTTTTAAAAAAACAGAAAATCCTGCCCTGGCTTCGAGGCCAGCCCTGGCTCGATGGCCAGATTACAGGCAATTAAAACATACATCACAGGCAGGCACAAAAACACTATACGCACGCCACACTACCCTACGCTACCCCGACCGCTGCCACCGGAGTCCAGGAAGTCGTCGTGCGCTCGTCCAAACGCTGGTTGCTGAGGGGATGGAGTTTCCTGAGCCCGTGTCGCCGATCCCTATGATGTACATGTATAGGTAGACAAATTAGAAGTTCACAAATGTGTATATGATTAAATAAACTCATTACAAGTTAAAATTGAGCAAGTTAGCTAGATTTGGCTATGTTTGAGTAAGTTTGCTCATATTTTACTAAGTTTGAGAAGTATGGACTAGTAGTGTTTGTGTTTGAGTTAGTTCAAAAAGTTTTGGCTATGTTTGAGTAAGTTTGGTCATATTTGACTATAGTTGAGTAAGTTGTACCATATTTTACTCAGTTTGAGGATGTTTAACTAGTTTTCTCTAAGTTTAAGTAAGTTTGATCAAATTCAACTAAATTTGAGCAAATTTAACTAGTTGCAGCTATTATGAGAAATTTTGTACCTGCATCCAGGGAGCGGCGGCTGCCAGAGGGCGCGACAGCGACAGTCGGAGGAGACCAGACGGCGGCTGGAGAAGGCGCGGTACCGGCGGCCGGAGAAGGTTCGCCTGCGGGTAGAGGAGGCACGGCTGCGGCGTTAGGGGAGAGAGCAGGTGCCCGCCAGGGAAGGTGTTGGGGTGAGGCGGCGCCCAGGGAGGAGAGGTCGCCGGCGGAGCGCCGGCCATGGTTGGTGGCGCTGCTGGAATCGGGAGAGAGAAGGGGAGGGAAGCCTAGGGTTTGGCTGATACCATATTAGAGGATGAAAACAGAATTAGTTCATTGATATGGGTTAGGGGTACATATATATAGGGTACATGACTTGACAGACAAGTAGCCTAATGACTAATGACAATCACCCCTAATCCTAATACACGTATATGCTAACAATCACTTGGCGGCCCATCTACGACCATTAGGTACGTACGACCTCGAAGCATATACTTCTCCGACATAGAGGAGTTACAAAAAAAAAGCGGTGACCAAAAGAGCAGCATTGCTTGAAGTATTATCAGGAGCTTTTGGTCTGGCTTTCGTTACATCCAGCCAGGTGGCTTGCTTGGTTGCATCGCGGCCGTGTCTAGCTTTACATTTTATTTCACACTCGGGATGGATGCGTATCCGAGTGCTCTCTCGTTATATATTGTCAAGCTTGCAGGTCAGTGGTGCCATCTGGTCTCTCCTTCCTCGGCGCCGGTCGCGCAGGGGGGGGAGTTAATTCTGGGCAACCCATGCAGTGCGACCGCTGCTGCCCATCGGCAAGGCTGCGTTTCAGATCCGCAATATTTGCAAGAACGAGAGAGCTAAACGAAGGAAGGAATTCTGCAACTGTCTGTCACACTCACACATTGGTCTGTATGCCGATATATTGTTTCATTCGGTCCGAGAGGGTCTGGTCTGGCTCTCGTTGTACCTCCTGCCCGTTAATTCACCCTGCACCAGGTCCCTCTCCCGTATTTGAGTAATACGACAATATGAAAACAAATACAGCACTGTACTGTATTTTTTTTTAATATGATGACGCAGTGCAACGTGTAGAACCGGGAGTATATATACTGGTAGCCTAGCCTAGCCTAACCGGGAGTATATATACTGGTCGCCGGCGGCGCGGCCGGGGGGCGAGGAAACCGGGGGAGAGGCCGGAGGGGGAGGAGGAGGGGGACTTACCTCGGCGGTGGCGGCGGGGACCGGCGGTGGCGGTGGCGGGGACCGGCGGGGAGGGCGGCGGCGACGAGAGCTCGGCGCGAGTCGGGAGGCGGCAGTGGCCGCCTCCCGGCTCGCGTACGGGTTATATGTCCCGTTATTGACGACGGTGTCTGGTCACCGTCGTCAATAACGCCTCGGGTGGGCTCGAATTAAGTTAAAGACGACGGGCACCGTCGTCAATAATTTATTGACGACGGTGCTCGTTCAGCCGTCGTCAATAACTGTGTTATTGACGACGGTACTAGGTCACCGTCGTCAATAACTCCTCGGGTGGGCCCGAATTTAGTTAAAGACGACGGGCACCGTCGTCAATAATTTATTGACGACGGTTCTCGTCTAGCCGTCGTCAATAACATTAAAGACGACGGCCCCGTCGTCAATAAATTTGGCCGTCGTCTATGATCGTTTTTCCTGTAGTGTCGTACTTATTTTCGGTGTGAGTTATGGAACCTACAATATATCATTACAATATGTTACATTTAGACTTATTGATCTTCTTGATCATTTATACTACAAGCAAAATTTGCTAACAATACTGAAAGTTTTGTATTGACAAATGCAAATCATCCATAAATTATATCTTTGTCCCGTGGTTACAGTGTGAAATACAATGACACAATTTATTTGTCACTATATTGTAAAGTATAAGCTGTAATATAAGTCTCCGCCGCCTACCCTCAGGCCCGCTGAGGAGATCATCGTGCATTGCGCTCCACGAACCGAGCGATCACCTGCGTCGCCGACGAACTGGAATCGCGTGTGCCCGTGGACGTGCACTCCGCCGACGAACCGATCATGATCGTCGTAGTGTCTCGCTCCATCAACGAACCGATCACAATCTCAGTAGTGCCGCATTCCTCCGACTAAACGAATGCGATCATGTGCGCCGCCGAAGAACCGACCGCGTGTACACTCGTGGACGTGCGAGCGATCGCAAGAGATACGAACGAGCGATCGCAGCGATACGGTTGCTAACCGAGCGCAGGGGAAGGGACTCGATGTTTGGAGCCGAGTCGGCCGAGCCGAGCGGCCGCAGGTTTGCCCAGCGTTTGGGATGCTTCAGGATTCTTGTTGGAGGACACATGTCACACATCTACCAGGTGATGCACAGTGCCTGTATACATCAGCAATACAGAGAATTTGCTTCCGGAGGTCGGTGCGGTCATCGGGTTCGTCTATTATAATTACAAGCGGGAGCCTTTCCGTCGCGCCGGACAAGGAAAGGGATCGGCGGTTCCGCCCGTTCCCACCGCGGGACGTACAGCTCCACACACGCCGCTGCCGTCTCTCCCTTTCGTTTCGTCGAGGGCGCGGCAGCGAGCCAGTAGATAACTCTCGGTGCCTCCGCTGCCGCCTTTGTTGTCTCGTGTGAATTGGTGTGCCCGTGACGGCCCGGCCGCGCTGCTGCACCGTTGGCTGCCTGGAGGAAACCTCAAACCTGCACGTAGCCGCGAGGCCGGAGCGGGCGCGAACGGTTTCGGCCCGGGGACGACGTGGGGCGCGGGAGCTAGCGCGCCGGCGGTTGCCGCGAGAGAAATGGGTTTCCCGGACTCCGGCGCCATCGCGCTGCTCGTGTCCGCGCTCCTCGGCCTGTGCCTCGGCGTCGCTCCCTCGACGCCGCCGGCGGGCGGGATGTTGCACCAGAGCTGCTGCGCGGGGAAGTCGGAGTTCAGGACGGTAAACCGGAAGGAGCTGCACTCGTGCCCGAACCCGCCGAGCCCGTACCTGGCGATCAACGTCAGCACCGGCGGGGCGCCGCTCCCCGACGAGGCGTTCCTCCAGGTGACCGTCGCCGGCGTCCTCAAGCCCGACGGCTCCGACTGGGTCGCCATGATCACGCCTTCCAACTCCAGGTAACTAAACCAACAAAATAAAGGAGCTAGCGTTAATTGCTTTTTCGTCGCGTGTTCGAATGTCCTAACAGCGCGGTGTTTCCACGTACGGATCTCCCCGTACGTGAATTACTGCAGTGTTTCTGGATGCCCTCTGAGTGGAGTGAACTACGTCGAGACCGGCGACCTGGCGAACCTCCCGCTCCTGTGCCACTACCCTGTCAAAGTAAGCTTTGCATGCTCTGTTTGTTTGTTTTTTCCATTTTAGACGAAGCAACAGGAGGCAAGCAACCCACCTGAGCATCTCTGAGTCGTGCTACCTAGCTACGGGTCTTCACATGTTCTTTTCATGCTCGCGCGCGAGTTGATCGTCGATTACCTGTACAGATGGAGTCTGTTGCTTACTGTGATACCAACGCCTTGATGTCTGGTCATGCTTTCCTTAGTTAAGACTTAAGAGGTTGCTGAATTCACGGCAACTCAACACAAGACAGTGCTATATCCAGTATTGAAACCGATAGGGGCAGCATTCTGTTTTGACAGGTGCAACATGGTTAACAGGCTAAGCAACAGTGTGATCGAACATCCATACATAGTAATGCTTCACGCTTGTCCTCTCGTACCGTGCTCATCAACGAGCTAAGGCATTGAAGCGTCAAGACTGGATAAACCATCTTTCGGCCATTACTATATAGTGTGCCGATTTACGGCCCAAGTTTAGATGGGCCATATGACGCCAATCTATGGATGCTTCATTTGAGCTTGCGATGGTTGCAGGCCCAGTACCTGACGAGCGACCCCGGTTACCTGGGCTGCAAGAACGCGGGGTGCGGCAAGCGCGACGCGTCCGGCGCATGCCAGGCCCGCACCTGCGCCGCCACGCTCACCTTCCACGTCGTCAACTTCCGCACCGACGTCGAGTTCATCCTCTTCTCCGGCGGCTTCAAGTCGCCGTGCGTCCTCAAGCGGTCCGGCGCGCTCCGGTTTGCCAACCCGGCCAGCCCGCTCTACGGCCACCTATCCAGCACCGACTCGGAGGCGACATCGGTGAGCACAGCCTCGATCGGCGGCGTCCCACCATTTCATCTTGCTCTCTCTGCAAACTCAGCTACGTGTCGAGCATACCTGAGCGCTGGGCACGTGGCTCTTCTGTCTTAGATGAGGCTTACGTGGGTGAGCGGCGACGGCAGGCCGCAGCAGGTGCAGTACGGCGTGGGCAAGTCTGCTACTTCTCATGTTGCCACGTTCACGCAAAAGGACATGTGCAGTGAGTAATCGATATATGTTTCTCAAGTTGCAGAAGGAACCGTTGCAATGTTTCGACCCCTGTTTTCCTAGATAAAGTCGTCTACGTGCAGGTATTGCCGTGTTGCCGAGCCCTGCTAAGGATTTCGGGTGGCATGACCCTGGCTACATCCACTCGGCAGTCATGACTGGGCTCGAGCCCTCTCAGTCCTACACTTATCGTTACGGAAGGTAGAGCCTGAGCTTTCTTAGTGAGTTGTGACCAAGATCCTTGCAGACATCGTCTGGTCACTTATGAGCGATTATTTGCATTCTTATTTATTTGTGCAGTGACTCTGTGGGTTGGAGTGAGAACACCACATTCAGAACACCACCAGCTGGAGGTTCAGATGAGCTGTCCTTTGTGGTCTTTGGGGATATGGGGAAGGCTCCACTGGACCCTTCAGTGGAACACTACATTCAGGTAATGTTTAGATCATTCGCTTGCAGACTGTACCTTTGTATATGGTGGTTTGATTGTATATACTGTAATGTTCATGCCCCACGTAACACATTTGCAGCCTGGATCGATTTCTGTGGCCAAGGCAGTGGCTAAAGAGATCCAAACTGGAAAAGTCGACTCCATCTTCCACATAGGGGACATCAGCTACGCCACAGGATTTCTAGTCGAATGGGACTTCTTCCTTCACCTCATCTCGCCGCTCGCTTCTCAAGTTTCCTACATGACTGCTATCGGTAATCATGAAAGGTGAATTTTACATTCAGGATCTTGCACCTTAAGTGCAATTTGAGTGATACAGGATCTGCATTGTGAAGTTCCGCACCACAGTAAAATGAACCGATGGTCTCTTCCCAGGGATTATGCAGAATCTGGATCCGTATATGTGACCCCAGATTCAGGTGGTGAATGCGGAGTCCCATATGAGTCTTACTTCCCCATGCCCTCTGTTGTTAAGGACAAGCCATGGTACTCAATTGAGCAAGGAAGCGTCCACTTCATTGTGATGTCGACTGAGCATGAGTGGTCGGAGAAATCGGAGCAGGTATCCAAGCAACTTCAGGTTTCCATTTTGTTCCAGACTTGGGAAATATGATTATTTTTCTGAAAACTTTGTTCTTTGGATAGTACAACTGGATGGATGAGGATTTGTCATCAGTTGATCGATCGAGAACACCATGGATAATCTTCATCGGGTGAGTTAAACTACCCATATTTCTCCCGACAATAGCTTGGTTGTAGACAGATCAGTTATAAGATAGTTTCAATGTGAGACTGGAACATTTTCGTGTGCTAGCTTCACACTGTACATTCTGCAATGTGTATTGCAGGCATAGGCCTATGTATTCCTCCCATGGCGGTCTACTGCCCAATGTGGATCCGAACTTTGTTGCCTCTGTTGAGCCACTCCTGCTCAATTACCAGGTAAAAAATCACACCAAAAATCGGAATGTATCTTGTTACATTGTTCTGGTGAAAAAGGGGGCTGTCTGATCTAGTGATCTGATCACAAATATGTTGAGTAGAATGACTTGTTTTGTTCTGGGATGAGCAGGTGGATTTGGTTTTCTTCGGCCATGTACACAACTATGAGAGAACATGTGCAGTATACCAGAGCAAATGTAAAGGCATTCCGAAGAAGGACGCGAGTGGAATCGACATCTATGACAACAGCAATTATACTGCCCCGGTTCATGCCATTGTTGGTGCTGGAGGGTTCAGCTTGGACAAGTTTCCTAAAAAAGTACGAGATTCTGTAACAAGTCGTGCATACTGTTCGAGATTAACAATAGGAATAGATATGGACGATTTGAAATCGGTAATCTTGAATTGATATACAATGTACTTCTGTCATAACACTCTTTTCTTGATGTCCAAATCAAGGGGGAGACCTGGAGCTTATCGAGGGTCTCAGAATTCGGCTACGCCAGGGTGCATGCAACCAAAACAGACATGCTGGTTCAGGTCAGCTCCTCTAGTTTGTTCTTTATTTTTCTCTGCCTTGTCTACCTTTTTGCACGCTCAAAAGAATACTTCGAAGACTTAAAAGTGATTAGAGAATTATCATTTTAAGTGTCAATATGAGGTATTAATACGAGTAATTCCCAAAAAACTGGAGCCAGCAGTTTGGTACTTCAAAACGGTTCGACATTTCTACTGAAAGCTGAAGAATTTTTTTATCTGATTTAACCAGTTTTTAAACTCAAGTACGATGGAGGTACGTGACCAGTTTAAGATTGTGAAGGCTTCACCAAAGAAGCCTCGGAGCCTGATAATTCAACAGTAGCCGGAGCTGGTGAGAAAAACAAGATGGATCTGGAGTCATTTGTACAGTGTGAATAGGTGTTGGGTTACGAATCAGTTGATATTCAATAGATACCTACGTAGTATGTACAAGGTCTCTTCGGCATCTGTTTCCTTCTCATGCTATTTCTAATTTCTTGACGAATAGCCTGCACAGTTGTGCGCTAGACCTGTATACTATCTTTAATATACAGTAATAATTTATGATTTGTACAACTAATGCATATAATTGAAGACGAGTGAAATGCACCAGAGGTCAATAAACTTGTCCAGCTATGGATGTGTTTGGTTCAGTTATGTATTTCTTAATACACTGTGAGGTGGGAGAAAGAAAAAAGTAAGAAATCAACTCTGATATGTAACTAGTGCCAGGTGGATAATTTTTTCTAGTACTTACATGAGAAATCTTAAGAAATCTAACATGGGAAGAGATTCTAATGTATATTGGAAAAATCTACAGTATTTCAAAAATCTAATTCACATGGAAACGATTTTAGAATTCTTGACAGTGAATCTGATCCATAAAGCTAAACTAAACGTACCATATGTCATTTAGATTCACATATTGTTATTTTCATTTCTACATTCATAAACTTGTTTATCTGTGTTTTTTTGGTACATCATTTTTTTCTTGGAATTATAGGTGCAGACTTTTTTAGTGGTGCATTACATATTCATACATTTCACCTAGTGGTGATCCAGACATATGCATTCCACACGTCAATCTTCAACTTCTTTCTCCGGCAAATCTAGGCTACCAAGAGAATCATTTGGGTTGTTCCTCACTTTCGAGGCTGACGATACAAGCAACATCGTGGCCTCCTTCACATATTCACATGGTATATTATGTTCTATTAGGTCAAATTATAAAGAGAACAGTCGACTAAAAATCTTTATGACAAGCTTGCGTCCGCATGTTGATGCTGGAAATTGTATCTACAAGCGCTTATGCATGAACCCTGACATATGGCAGAAGCAGTTGCAGTCGCCGTTCCTCTTCTGCAAGAAACGACTAGACTTGAATTCGGATTTAAATGTCCAGTAAAAAAGTATGGATCTTTGGCATACCACTTAAAAAGTATATGCGTCTATGACTGTAAATAAAATAAAAGTTCATTGACCCAATTGGCATAGTTAGACAAGTTCATGAATCTAGAAATACAAAATAAAAGTTTATAGACCTGCATGACACGACTAGATAAATTAATAAATTTCTAGTGCAGTTTACTCATTGAAGATTGATGATATAGTTGACTAACACCTGAAATAGCTAACTATAAGTGCTGCTCTTTTGTTGGAATATTTTTTTATATATTTGATAGTTTGTTCCCTACGTAAGTTTTTTCCATTTAATGACTTTTGAAGATGTTTCTGGTGTGACTCCATATGCCTAGTTCATTTTTACATGTTAACATCTTCTTTCACCTCCAATTGATTCTGTCGACGTCCACCTCCAGCAGTCCAAATTAAGGGGGTGAGTTGTGCTGGTGTGGCTGTAACGGCCCGGCTGCGCGCGTGCCACCTCCAGCAATCCCTCTCAGTCCTCGAGCCGTTTATAAAGTTTGGCTCCCGGCCGGCACATTCTAGCGTGCAGTAGTTTGTGTTGGTGGGCGCGCGCCCGTGGCAGTAGCCATATAGTAGTGATGGGTCTCTCCGGCGTCGCATGGCTTGCGCTCCTCTCCCTCTGCGCCGCCGTCGCGTGCTCATCAACGCCGCCTCCTCTGCCGCCGCCGGAGATGTTCCACGGGAGCTTCGCCGGGAAGTCGGAGTTCAGGGCGGTGAACCGGAAGATCCTGGACTCGTGCCTGAACCCGAGCCCGTACCTGGCGATCAACGTCAGCGCCGGCGGGGCGCCGCTCCCCGACGAGGCGTTCCTCCAGGTGACCGTCGCCGGCGTCCCCAGGCCCGACGGCGACGACTGGGTCGCCATGATCACGCCTTCCAACTCCAGGTAAAATTTGGAAACAAGTAGGTTGTCTGTTTCCCGGCCTGCAGTGTACGTGTTTCGATCGGTTTATTCAACGGCTTCCCGCGAATCGACGCATGCATGCGCAGTGTCTCCGGATGCCCTCTGAACGGAGTGAACTACCTCGAGACCGGCGATCTGGCGAATCTCCCGCTCCTGTGCCATTACCCTGTCAAGGTGATCAGCTTTGCATGCATGCTGCCGTTTTTCTCCTCGTTCTTTTTTTTCCTTTTACTACTGGATTCCCTTAGCTACTGGCGGAACTAGAGCAGTTGCCGCAATTGGTACACGAACTTCGTGTCATGTTTAAGTTTTCCTGTATTGTTCGCTCATAGAAGTTTTCCTCCATTAATTGGTTGCTGAGAGTGTACGAAAAGCCAGTGCTAGCTTACGTACCCGGAAAAATGACAGTTATGACAGACTCGGGTACCGAATATTGCTATGCTACATGGCTGTGGCACCAATATCAGCTGATGATAATCCATCCAAGCCTAAGCTAGCGTGCAGCATCGACTAGATGCATGTATCTCGACGTGCCGCTGGGCACAGACCCTGTTACTGTCCGACTGGCCGGACGGTATTCCGCTCGTAGTCCATCCCTTTCCCCTAGCTTCCTCTATTTTTTTCTTAAAGTCTGTGTTCGCCGTCGAGACATGCGCTCATCTACCGTCACCCCGCCTCCGGCGAGCTGTCACCGCGCCTGCAGCAGCCGCCAACGTCTTTACCGGCGCCGCCGCTACCCGTCACACCCTTCCTTCCCCTACCTCCTCTATGTCTAGAGGAGGAGAGGAACTATGGGAGATTCAAATCTACGCAGTTATGAGATTTTGCGACGTGATGACCTCGTCGGGATCGTCGCGAGGAAGGAAGCTGCGGAGGGCAGCTTCCTACCGCGGAGGCGAAGATTCTTGCCTGGTCACATGCATGACGACGCGTGTTGCATGATTGAAGGGGGCAAATGGTTAGAACCTTGAAAGTTTCTCGTTGATGTATCCTCTTATCGTCGTCGAAGGCCATGCCATCTTTATATATATAAGAAGATATATGTCTGAAATGAGTCGTAAATAAATACTCTCCGTTATAAAATAAATATATTTTATAACAGCTAATTTAATTTAAATTAAATTAGATCTTCTTTATTCTAAACGTCATTTATTAAAAAAATGAGGGGATATGTCTGAAATGTTGGCCTAATGACGGCCTATTTCGTGTGGACCGAAATACTAAACCTCGCATGTGAGTGCAGGCCCAGCATCTGACGAGCGATCCGGGCTACCTGGGCTGCAAGAACGCGGCGTGCCAGAAGCGCGACGCGTCCGGAGCCTGCAAGGTCCGCACCTGCGCCGCCACGCTCACCTTCCACGTCGTCAACTTCCGCACCGATGTCGAGTTCGTCCTCTTCTCCGGCGGCTTCAGGACGCCGTGCGTCCTCAAGCGGTCCGGCGCGCTCCGCTTCGCCAACCCCGCCAAGCCGCTCTACGGCCACCTCTCCTGCACCGACTCCAAGGCCACCGCGGTGAGAAATCGCCACCGTGTCGTTCTGCCAATGCACCTCTACGGCACTCATTTCCCACTTCCCAGCGCCTGACGCGTGGTTGTTGCAGATGAGGCTCACTTGGGTCAGTGGAGACGGGAGGCCGCAACAAGTCCAGTATGCAGGGGGCAGGTCTGCTACCTCTCAAGTTGCAACGTTCACGCAGAAGGACATGTGCAGTGCGTGCTCATATGTTTACTATTTTTTTTTTCGAAAACCCATATATGTTTATTATGACATGAAGATGAAGACAACGACAGTACGCGATCATGTTAGATTTCGTGATCCCTTTGATAAAATTGACTGGATGTAGGTGATCCCGTGTTGCCGAGTCCTGCAAAGGATTTCGGGTGGCATGACCCAGGCTACATCCACTCGGCCGTCATGACCGGCCTCCAGCCTTCCCAGTCTTACACCTACCGTTACGGAAGGTAAGTCTCTTGTGTTTTGAAGATTCTTGCAACCATTTGAACATCGTCAGAACTAGAAATACCATAGATTCTGTTGATATGACGGAGTGTGAGTCATTTCCGCAGCAATGTTCACATTTGGTAGCTTCATTTCTCGCTTGTGCAGTGATTCTGTGGGTTGGAGCGAGACCATCAAATTCAGAACTCCACCGGCCGCAGGCTCAGATGAGCTATCCTTTGTGATCTTTGGGGATATGGGGAAGGCTCCACTGGATCCATCGGTGGAACACTACATCCAGGTAGTAAAAATGTTGCCTCAACGCAAAACTGCTAAAGATGGGATCTTTTAATGCAAATTGTACCTTTCCATATGAGATGCTCTCATTGTATCTAGGTCAAAACAAAGACACTACGCCATAATTATAATGTTAATGGTACGCATTTGCAGCCTGGATCCATTACTGTGACCAAGGCAGTGGCCAAAGAGATCCAAACTGGAAAGGTTGACTCAATCTTCCACATAGGAGACATCAGCTATGCCACAGGCTTCCTTGTTGAATGGGACTTCTTCCTTCACCTCATCACACCACTTGCTTCTCAAGTTCCATACTTGACAGCTATCGGTAATCATGAAAGGTGACTGTCTCCTTAAGGGTTCAGAATATTTTTTTCTTTATCAACCGGGTGAATTCAGTATTGTATAGTTCTATGTAATTTTAGCAACACCTATTTTACATGGTGAATTTGAGCACTATTTAAAATTGAACCTATGGTGTCATCGTCAGGGACTATGCATACTCTGGTTCTGTGTATGTGACCCCGGATTCCGGTGGTGAATGTGGGGTCCCCTATGAGTCCTACTTCCCCATGCCTACTGTCGCTAAAGACAAGCCATGGTATTCGATCGAGCAAGGGAGTGTCCACTTTGTTGTAATGTCGACGGAGCATAAGTGGTCGGAGAACTCAGAGCAGGTATATGGTCATTTGCAATTTTTCCTTTTCTGTTTCAAACTGAGAAATTTATGCCTTTTTTCTCTGAGAACGTTCTTGTTTGAGTAGTACAATTGGATGAATGAAGATTTATCATCGGTCAATAGGTCACGAACACCATGGGTAATCTTCATCGGGTGAGTAACATTTCATATGATAGTATTTTTTAAAACACCTTTGCTCTGACACATCATGCCTCTTATAGAAATGATGCAACTTGAGCTTTTTTCTTTTTGTACATTTATACCCCGGATTCTGTATATAAGATATAAAACAACCCGTGACCTCAATGACAATTACAGGCATAGACCAATGTACTCATCCCTTGCTGGTATACCGATCAATGTGGATCCAATTTTTCTATCCTCTGTAGAGCCACTCTTGCTCAAGTACCAGGTAAGAAATCATACGCAAAATTGAATTGCTGTTGTGAAATAAATGGTCGTGTGACCAAATATGCTTACTGTATCAACATGTTTTGATTTTGGGGTGAATAGGTGGATTTGGTATTCTTTGGCCATGTTCACAACTATGAAAGGACGTGTGCAATATACCAGAGGAAATGTAGAGGCATGCCAAAGAAGGATGCTGGTGGAATTGATACCTATGACAACAGCAACTATACTGCACCAGTTCATGCCATTGTTGGAGCAGGAGGGTTCAGCTTGGACAACTTCCCTAAGATTATTATAGTAAGAGTTATCATTACATTGCTTTCGGAAAAAATGAGTTATTATTACATATATTTTATATGTTCTCCTATGCGATTAATTCATAATCTTGAAGTTTAGATCAGATTTGAAAGACAGTTTAGATCAATCTAATAGTTCTGAGTTGATGGTTCACAATCTCGTTTTGATTTCCAAATATTCAGGGGGAAAGGTGGAGCTTATCAAGGGTTTCAGAGTTTGGGTATGCCAGGGTGCATGCAACAAGAACTGATATTCTGGTCCAGGTCAGTTCCATTTCTATCTTTCCTAATCTGTCTTTCTCGCCTTTTACAAGTTTAAAATTATACTTCTGAGGTTGGAAATGGTTGATAACGAAAATTCATATTTCGGCACTATTAACATAACTATCTTATATAGAGTAATGTGGAGCAAAACGCCACTTTGGTGTTTGTAAGTAAATGGTTGGCAATTTGCAACAGAGGCTGAACTACTGTTGCCGTATTTTCTTCAGTTTGTAAACGCAGGTACAATGGACGTTCGGGACCAATTTAGGATTGTGAAGCATGGCCCCCAAGGACGTAACAAAACCTGACAATTCAACAATAGTTGCAGCTCATGAAAAAGAATATGATATTGGAGCCATTTCTATTTTTTGTTATGATATACATTGGTGGTGAAATACACACAACTATGTACACTCGATATTCTACAGTTACTAGTGTACATGGTTATGATGAAGATTTTAAATCAATTATTACAACTTTTCCTGCAAAGCATTTTGAGTTCTGAAGGTTTCGTGTGCAATTTTGCTAGTCACAACAGCCGACTTTACGTTCAAAATTTTCTGTGTTTCTGCCATTATGCCGGCAACAAAGTGATCAGGCTACGTATCCACGAAGCCAAACAGAGGCAGAACAAGGATCACAAATATACAGAATGGTCGCGCGAGCAGGAGCAGCTTTGCTCGAAAAAAAATAAAATAAAAAAACTATCTGGGCAGCTGGTGCCCTGCTTTCCCATGCCATAGAACAGAACTGCACCATGCTTCTTTCTTTGCAACGCTGAAATCCTGAGAGATATATAGCAAGGTGAACCATATGGTTGCAACTCATGAGCCGATCGTCGGGTACACCGAAATCATCCATTCAAAGTAGTGTTGTGGAGTTTGTCTTCATATCAAGTCTGCCGAACCAATACGGCAACATCCAAGTCATGGCATCAATTTATACCAAACATAGCTCGGTTGTACAGTACAGCTGACAATAATTTAAAGCGAAAGCTGTCCGGGGTAAACTGAGACATCCAGCGACCGTGCCTTGTAAATACGCCAGACCCTGTGTCACCTGAGATCGCTTTTCTGTCGTCCGGCCTGTGCTGTGCTCTGCCATAATATGACGTCTGAACCTGTGGTAAAACCAAGGTATTGCATGTCCTAGCAGTATCAGATAAGATTGATACGCCTTGCCCGACGCATGCCTCCACTGTACCTTTCTCTTGTTCCAAACCATGATCCTACATAAACCCAACCATTCCGCTCGACTAAGGACACTACAAACTACACTCAGAGCTAAGCAGCCAGCTTCTCCAATTTTACACTTGCAGCAGCCAGCAACAACGGACCAGCTCTCACTCACAATGGCAAGACTGTTCATTGCATGCCTGGTTCTCTCTCCTTAGCTTCGTTATGTCGGTCGCGCCAGCAACGGGCAACAACTGCGACCAGGACCTAAAGGACTTGATAGCCAAGTGCCAGGACTACTTGGAGTTCCCTGACGACCCCAAGATACCGCCGTCGCAGGCCTGCTGCGCCATGATCCAGAGGGAGAACATACCGTGCCTGTGCCTCTGCTCCAAGGTCACTCCGAACATGGAGGCGCTCATCTGCATGGACAAGGTCGTGTACGTCGCCAGCTACTGCAACAGAGGCCTCTCCAGCCAGGCTCCAACTGGGGAAGTAAGTTTAGCGGTATACTCCCTCTGTTCTGAAATAAATGACGTTTACGATAAAAAATCTAGTTCAATTTATACTAAATAGTTGTTCAAAACGTCATTTAGATCAGAAGGAGGGAGTATATACCAGCGCATTCGGTTTCCGCGCATCTGAATATTCCGTTGGCTTACGTTGTTGTGATTGCTTTAATCTGCAGGCTATCACGTTCCTGGGCGGCTCGCTCGATGCTCTCTTTCATTTATCATTAAGACAACAATGGGTGCTAATAATTTAACTTCACATATGTATTTCTTCCTCTTTTGTCTATGCCTTAGGACGACGTGGTGATAAAGATTACAACGTCTTATAATAGAAAATTGTAACATTTGCCACCATGAACAGAACGGACTCTCAGGGCCACTCATCGGTCAGTGTGCCCCTGTTCTCACCACTCTAGGCAGCCACATCGAACATGGGATCCATACCACATCATCACGTTGATCTGGAGGCGGCAGCAATTACATTAGTAACACTTGTTTATTTGGTAGCATTAGTTAGTTTGACACTTTTCAATTTACAAACACTAGTTTTGACACTTGTCTCTCTACTATCTCTAATATTACACTTGTTAGACATGCAACGTTTCTTCTGCCACTTGGTGTCTCTGTTTTGACACTTGTTAGCATGCAATGCTCATTCCGACACATGGCGGACATGCAATACTGGTATCGACACTTGGTTAGATGACTTACCCTCAATCACTGTTGTCCATTCAATAAAAAGTTGAGTAAATGAACACGCAACAAAAATAAAAGTGAAGTTTCTCTTGGAGAGCCTATATAAACCCCAGGTAACATTCTCAAAATCCACACAATTCGGTTCTCTTGTTCTACTGTTAGATATAGCAAACATGGCAAAGTTGTTAAGATTTTTCTTGTACGTCGTATTTATGGTGACCATGGCCATTGTAGCCGCCCAAGCCGATGATTCCTGCAACGGTGATGTCGTTAATTTGGTGAAGGAATGCAAGCAATTCGTGATGTTTCCTGCAAACCCAAAGATACCTCCTTCTGAGGCATGTTGTGGTGTGGTACAGAAGGCAAGCGTTCCATGTTTATGCAGTAAGGTCGACGAACAGCTTGAGAAGATAGTGTGCATGGAGAAGGTCATCTACGTCGCTGACTATTGCAAGCGTCCACTGACGCCTGGCTCTAAGTGTGGAGGTAAGTGTTCTAGACCAGTAATAGAACTTGCATAAACATTTCATATCTATTTACCACACATATGTATATGCATGCTGCAAGCTATCATTTGATATTTTTTTTTATTTTGGGTCTATCTTTCCAGCTTACATAGTTCCAGGAGGCGGACAATAAATAAATGGACTATAATATGGGAAGTACTAGATCTGAACATGGGATCTCAACCGACTTGAATGGCTCCAACCTTTATGATATACTAAGCAATATGCAGTTGTGTTGGGATTACCTAGCTTATCGTGAGCAATGAGACTGAGCTATAATTTCTACAATGTAACTGAGATAGTGAGAGAGATCCAGTGATGTATTATGAATACTAGAACCTAATAATGAATATTTTTCTCACAAAATTTCGTACTTGCATGTTTTTTCCTTCTGGTCGTAGTTAAGAAAAAAGAACATCCGGAAGCATTAAGCATTTTTTATTTTATAATAATAATAATATAAATAATAAGAAATTTGTTAGGTTTTTAATTTTAGGATGTCATGTCCCATGCGTATAGACTTGGTCCACCTAATCGAGGGAGTAGCCGTAAAATTAGACCCACCCAACACGTTCCCTCGCGAAACCGTAATTCTCCGATACCACGTCTGCGCCACCCCGGCCCGAGAGCACGCACCGCCCCCGCGTTCCTTGCAGGCTGCAGCACATCTGCATGCGTCCACGCGCGCCGCGTGCAGGTTGATACGAGGTGCCTTGATATAAGCATACGGCACGGCACGGCACGGCACGGCACGGCACGGCACCTACTCACGCTGTGGCGCACACGGATCAATCTGCACCCAAGACACTACACCGTGCTTAGCTTTGATTTGGGGGCCCAACCACTCAGGCGCCGATAATGCGCGACTGCGAGGCGATATCAATGCCGGCGCCGCCATCGCCTCACCCGTGGATGGCGCTACTCCTCGTCGGCTCGTCGCGCCCTTTCTCGACGACGCGTCGCTGGCGGCGGCCTCCTAGGTCTCCACCTCGCGGCACGTCGCCTTCGTCGCCGACTACCTCTCAGCGCTGGACTATACCGTGATTAGTTCGGGCACGGAGAATCCTTACAAAGTTCCAAACGTTTACTGCTTTCTACCTGCAATGGTGCTTATTGCAATGACAACAGGCGTCTGCCCTGTTTCAGTTGAAGGCGGCTCACTCGGTACAAATCTACGGCTCAATACTCTTCAACCTCAAGGATGAAAGATGCACGAGTTTCTACTTAGTTTCAGACTACCATTAGCAATATAGCTACTGATTGGGCCTCCCTGTTCCAAAACCCAACATTTGTGTTATGTTTTATCTTACTAACAATGTAGCTACAGACCACGTCCTTTTCTTTGTCGAAGACAGCAGAGTACACGACAAGCTGAAGAAATATAACAGGGGAAGTCACAGCCGCCAGCGAAGCATGGTAGTCATCGAGCAAGACAGGAGATACAGCTTTATTCCAGCTATTAGAGAATGGACTTCCTAACTAACAAATCGGTCAAGACAATTGTCCGTACCAGGCACCATCCCCATTTGCACAACAGCAACGCTGTAGCTGCAATACAGCTGTAAACCAAAGCCTCTAGGGTCTAGATATAAATTGCTACTTCCTCCGAATTAATTATCGTTTAGGACAAAAATTTTAGTTTAATTTAAACTAAATTAGCTGTTTTAAACATCAATTAATTCAAAACCAAAACGGAGAGAGTACCATATATACATTGTGCCTAAGGTAGGGGATGCTTTTGTGCCTTTAGGCCATCTCTGCGCCGTTGGATTGCAAATGGACGCATCAGATCAGCTGCTACAAAAAGGGCCGCCACAGTGTTCGGCTCAACACAGTACAGTTGCTCTAGTGATTAAGGGCATACACTGTCATACGCGCCATGGCTCAACAAAACCGTCACTACGTTGGTAGTACTATTTACAGCAAAATCTAGGATTATCCTATCTGCCAGATTCTCTTCTAGCTATATTCTCCGTATCTGAAGATGTCCACCATTGCTCATATCAGCATGAATGCACCTCCAGAGCTAAGAAATGAATGACAGAACTTCGACATCAGTCAATGCGGAAAGGCAAGTCCATTATAGTCCACTCACATAGCTAGTGACTGCTTGGTATAAGCAGCCTGCTCATAGGAGTGATGCGTGACATTTCTTACTCGGCAGTGTCTCCACCCATTATTTGCACCATTGTGCTCATCCGCGTGGTATTTTGGTTTCATGGGTTTTGCACAAATGGGGCCTCCTCTATTCCTGCTGTTCCTTCTGCCCCAATCATTGCTTCGCCTTCTCCAGTGTCCATATGACATGCCCTGACTGTCAAGCGCATCATAGCTATCTTTATGGCTATCTGTCTGAATAGCAGCAGAACCCCAACCATAATCATGTTTCCAAGCATCCTGGGAGTCATCCTTCATGTTCCAGTTGGCAATGCCGGGATTTGTCTGCTGCCCCCAGCTGTTTGTTTGGTTTTGCTGTTCCACGTACATGTCCCAATTTGCTGAGCTTTGCTGAACAATTGTTTGAGCAGGCTGCTTGACATGACAATCCCAGTTCAGCGAACTCTGTTTACAGTTTGCTTCAATAGACTGTCCCAGATGATTGTCCCTGTTTACTGAGCATTGCAGGCTGAAAGTGTTGCATGTTTCCACATTATCCCATCCTGTCACCGGAACTGGCTTATCTGTGAAAATAAAGGAATCCCAGCCATCGGGAGCAGCATTGTCCCTTCTGGGAGCAGGTCGGCGTGACCTCTCCAAATCAGCCACCAATTCAGGATCAAGACGTACATCTGGATTGACTATGTCAATATACAAGTTTGGATCAGGCAAAGGGATATCACAAACTTGACCATGATATTCAGCATAAAAGCGGGCCTTTGCATTCTCAAAAGCCTCTAATGCAGCTGAATCATCCCATTCAACCACACTTTTGTACAGTGACATCAACCTCTTGGTCTCACAAAGTTTACCCCAGGGGATAGCACATGCATCAGTGCAAAATTTCTTCTCCCACAACGGAACTGAGAAATTCCCACCGCCTGGAAACCACACATAAACCATGATTTATGATACGAGTTAATCTATGTGAGAAATTATCAAAACTGAAAAGTATTCAGAAAAAGAAAGAACACCCGTTGAATCCTAGATTACAGCACCACAATTCTGGGCTTGGTATGTAAGAATACTAATCAAGAAAAACACATAAAAAAAAAGAATATGGCAGCAACAAATAACAATGCAAAATAAGTAAGGCACAAACATATAGCAGGCAGAATTTTGAGCAGATGAAACAAAAGTCCAAATTAGTTGACAAAACATTGAGATTACACCAAAGTTTGATGTGGCAAAAAGAAAAGGGGGGGTCGCAGAACAAGTATAAGCGCTTATAGAACTGTAAAGCATCAGAAAACTTAGTGGTTAGAGGTTCTCTAGGGAAAAACAAATGCAGGTTCAGTTTAGGACAGTCAAATGGATCAGGTGAGTTGAGTAGTTTCACCAAGGGACAGAAATTGCGAACCTCCATAAGCTGTAACTAACATTGTCTCATACTTTCATAACAGTTTCATAGATCAAAACTTGGATCAGATCGGCATCAGTTTTAGCACTTTCAGGATACTATATCAGAATTATTGCAAAAACAGCATAGTGCACACTCACTAAACAACATGCAATCATAGAACACTTGAACTCATTAACTAACCAGTTAAATTTATAACCAACAACAACCAGTTGAAATTATATCTACGGCTCTAAAAAGTACGGCACCATATGCACGTCAATTTGGTGTAGGGACTTACATCCTCCAAGCCAAAGGGAGTGTACCTACCCCCATCAGCGCAGCACCAAACGCATCACCAAAAACGGCATCACCTAGTGGCAGGACTCACCAGAGCCAATTTTTTTTACGCGAAATTTATCGCATGTAGTAAAATGGATCAACAAGGTGCGGATTCGCTGCCCGATCCGGACATGTTTCACATGTACAAATTCCAACAAGAGATACTGCCGCCACATGAACAGAGCAACGGTATTTCCGTCTTAAAAGAAAAAACACAGGGGCAGAACAAAGGCGCACAAACCATCCAACCCAAACCGAGAGCGACCGAGCAAAATGTAAACAGTAAGGTTCGTAAACAGGACGGGCAGCGATTGAGGAACGCACCACCGTTGGAGCGCGGCGGTCGCCGGGGCTTGCCGGGCTCCCTGTAGATCGGCCGCCTCTCCGCCATGGACGCCCAGCCGAGACGCTCTCTCCCTCAGCCCCCGCCCTCCAGAACCCGCGGGAAAGGCACAGGTTGCCACCCCCTCGAACGGCGCGTCAGGTTAGTCAGGCGTTGGGTGCGCGGGAGCGGGAACGAGTCGGTTCCGCGGCGAAAGCGACGCGGGCGTGGGAGAGGGAGGCGGGGCGTGGCGGCGGGCAAGGCCAGGAGAGGAGACGGTTTGCCGGTTTCGGGGGCGTCGTTGGTTTCGCCCGCGGCCGGCGCCGAAGTGAGGAAGAGAGGTGGGGTGGGGATGAAAAAGCAGGGATTTTTTTATCGTGCGATCGGCAAGTTTTTCCGGGAAGGAAACGAAGCGTGTGCCGCCACGGAGATGGGGAGACCTCGTCTGGCGCTGGGATTTCCCCCATCCACTGCTTCCGTTCGCCGGCCTCTATCCAAAGAAAGAGGCATTGCTTTTTATTCGACGAAAGAGGCCTCGATTTGACCATGTCTTTTACACAACCACAACAACGACAAAACTTTTTAGTCTTAAATAAATTAATATAATCTAGAGACAAAACCCCCATACAATCTAATTTAAGAAGGCAAACAAAGTTAGAAAAAATAGATAGGAAAAAAGAGAAAAATAAAAAATAAACAATAAAGAGTAAAAATGGAACTAAGAATCAAGGTTCTGACATGCGAGTAGTTTGGTCACGGCGGCATAACCAGCTCCGCAGCTCGTTTGCACCAACGATCACTCAGCTCGATCAAACCGAGTATACGCGCCCTTGCTCCACTGAAGAAAAAAGGAATTTCAAGATGCACGTGGCACTGACAGGGAGGGTCTTGCTACGTGGCACACATGCCCCGACACTCGTATGCCAAATTTTCCCGCCGATGTGCTTCCAAGTCAGTATCGGCACGAAGGGAAGGATAGACCGGGGACTCCAGCACATCATCTCTGTTTTCTGCTGTGGACTCCTCTGTTTTTTTCAGGAGAGGGCTACAGCTTCTCCGTTAAAAAGAGTTGATACTGGGAACACGGTAGCTTTGAAAGTCGTTTGTGAAGCAAGGGAACATAAAACGAACATACACTCTGTACTGAGGAACGTTAAGATGTTGCAAGAAGCTCCTTAAATTTATGAACTTTTTTATATTTTCTCCTATAATGTAAGGGCAGATCACCTACCATTTAGCCTAAAAAAAGACAGTAGTACTACAAGAATGCATCAGGGAACGTATATAAAGTTCCTACGCCTAGCTTCTAATGACTAATCGTTACAAATTCTGCCCTGTCCAGGAACATCTACGACGATGCCGCCGGGAAGTCGACGTGGTAGACCTCGCTCATGTCCGGCCTGAACAGACCAAAGTTCTGCTCCACGCCCTCCGGCTTCTGGTTCTCGTTGAACATGGCGAAGAGGTACGTCTCCACGGCCCTCCCGGGCCGCCTCGGCGTGCCGAGCCCGACGTGGTGCACCACGTTGTTCATGTACGCCGCCGCGTTCTCCACGCTCGCGCCGACGCCGCCGCCGCCCGACGGCCACCCGGTCTCCGACACCACCACCTCCAGGCTCTGCGCGCCGGCCCTCTCCAGTGCCGCGTACACGGCGTCCAGGATGGCGTCGAACATGTTGGTGTAGACCACGCCGCCGTCCGTCACGGTCGCCGTCCGCGTCGCCGACAGGAGCGCGTAGTCCAGTTGCACCGACGAGGGGTCGGCGGCGTAGGCGAAGTACGGGTACACGTTGACGAGCAGCGGCGTGGCCCGGGACGCGAGGAAAGACGCGATGGGCCCCACCGCCGGCAGCGCCGCCTCCGAGAACGCGCCCTGCGACGGCGGATCCGAGGACCCGAGCACGGACGTGGCCACGGCCGTCGTGACAGGCACGCCGATCCCCGCGGCACGGAGCGCCGACTCGAGGTTCTGCATCGCCGGGAGGACGCGCGCGGCGTCGTCCCCGGGGATGACCTCGTTGCCGGCGGTGATGTAGCGGAAGCGGACGGCGCCGGCGAACGGCTCGACGTAGGACTTGACCCAGGACGCGGCGAACGATTCGTCCGAGGCGAGGCGGGCGAGGTCCTCGTTGAGCGTGCCGAGGACCACGCCGAGGCCAGAGCCGCGGAGCGCGTCGAGGACGGTGGTGTCCGGGTGGTAGAGCCGGACGTCGGTGATGTTCCTGGCCTTGCAAAGCGCGATTACCTCGTCCGGAGAAGGCAGGTTGTCGGCGATCGTGCCATAGCACACGCCAATGCCTTCAACTCCTGCACGACAACAGACGAACACGGTAACCACAGAATAAGCGGTGATCCAACCTGCAGTACTCTCATTACTGGTAAGCATGCACGGGTAATTAGAGTGTTGGATCATAGAACAACTCCAGAGCTAGATTTTTTTCTAGAAACAAGCAGCAATAATTACAAAGGAAGGTGGATAAACCGAAATATATCAAAACTTTCCATCGTTCCTTAATAACTATGACCTAACATTTAGTTGCCTTTTCATGATGGGCTATAGTGTGCTGACACCTGACGTCTTACTAACTTAATTGAAGAGAACAGATTACCATGGCAACGAAGACAGCAACAAGAAACTACACAGGAAACAATCACACCCAGAACCGCTCTCGTGAAACAAAATGCAAGAAAAATGCAAAAGGCCATCTTTAATGCATCAGCATAACTCGTACCCCTTTCGTTCAAAAGGGAATAAAGCAACAGAGAGAAAATCTGTCAAGAATACTTCAAAGAGTTTCATGTATATCGCCATGTTCTCAGACCGGTAAGATCCAGATCAAGAAGGCACCACTCGATATCGCAGCAAATGAGACAGACAGATTAAGCAGTAAACTCAGCGTCACAAGCCAACAAATGCGTGGAAAAACAAACAACAATTAGATGCAATCGAGTGCGCAGTAAGCATCAGCTCACCTGAGAACGTCGAGCAGAGCATCAGCAAGCTGCAGGCAGCAACCCACAACGCCATCATCTCGCCTAGTTTCTTCAGGCTTCACAACAGAAGGAGATTCTATTCTGATCTTCTCTGCTAAATATCTCGCTTGCTCCTGAGCCCTCTTGGTCTTCTTCGACCTCCCGGACGGCGGCCGCTCTATATATAAGGGCAGGCCCGCCATGCCGATCGCAGGATGGGCCACGGCTTCCTATAGTTACGCATGGGGTTATAGGCATCAGATCTTTTTCTGGAAGGAAAATTTCACCATTTGGTGCATTGATGATTGGCGTAACTTTGATATCATGATTTCAGAACTATTCCATTCCATCATTCTGTAGAACCTACTTTAATCGATATTTGACTGGGCGTAGCGATTTAAGCTACATTTTGTATGGATTCGTATACCGGCATACCGTCATACATTTATCTGGAAAAGCATATCAGATCAAAGGTCGCCTGCAATCATTCATTTCGTATTACACAGTAGGCTTTGACATTGTCAAATTTCGAATATAGCGACTTGGTGTTCTGTTTCGGTCGAGTACGTAGTACCAACCGTGTTCAAAGGTTGAAGGACAAGACAGATCATTCACAGCAGCTATGATTCTGCACAAACTGATGCAAAGCAATATAGAGACACATCGGGAGAAACAAAATTTAATTCCATCCCTTCCGCCCTTCTTACAAAACACAAATATCATCTAGCCACCAAATCACGGAACAGATTATGTACAAAAAGAGAGGCATGAGGCACGTCAGGCTACTTCTCAAGCTCAACAAATCTCTTCTCGGACTTACTAATGTTACTACAACATCAACAGTTCAGTTCTATTCACGTAAGGAAAGGAAAATAGGACAAAAGAAAACACTGCCTTGGATTTGCAACTCCTTTTGGTTGACCAAGAAGATATGATCGGTAAAGTGAGTTACCTGGCAATATATGGAGATGGGGGCCACATCAACAGTTCAAACATGCTTATTCATCTGCCTAAATGTGGAAATGGATCTTTACTACAAGAGAAATACATTGGACCACCTCTTCTGTTGCAAAAGCAAATGATCAATGCTGGTGGTTCCAGCCTATTTCACAGTTTCAGCTTCCCTCCAACAATATCAAAAGATAAAAGTTGAGAAAAACTTGCAATACGACAGACGGGTTATTCCTGTCATTTGTACGGTGCAATGATCCTCCGTCGCCGTTTTGGAGTCTCCCTCTTAACATACATCTTCTCCATATCATTTAGTGGACGGCTAGAACCATCTGGTAAGCTGATAAACTTCCAGCCCCCTCCTCCACCACGCTTTCCATGTGGCCCCATCTTCTCGACCATATAGCTCCATCCATCATCAGGTTTGCGTCTACTGTACTTGTGGCACTTAACCTCCCCTACCACCTGCATCGAAAAATATGGTGTCTCAGTTTAGGATTAAGTTTTAACATAAAAATAACAATTTTCATAGGACTCGTAGACAGATTGCTCAATGGAAACACAAGGCATGTCCAACACATGATGTAGGCAAATCAAAGTCAGTACAGTACCTTCTTCTTGTTGAACTCCAAGCGTTGAACAAATTCTTCATACAACATCTGGTCTTCCTTCATTGAAATTTCATATAGAACCTCATCAGGATCTCTTGTTGTGCCATCCCATCCCTCAGGCATCACTTTGAAGTCAGGTTTATATGGAAGGGACGCTACATGAAACTCCCTATCATGAGAATCAAAGAACCTGAAAGAGAAAACAAAAGAAGTTTTAAACCTTGCATACCACTGATCACTCAGCAAAAACATTACATGGGAAAATACAGGGCACGTCAATTGCAGGCACTTATTTTGATACAAGATTAAAAGTTCATATAATTTTGGGTTATAAATACAAAATTATATTTCCAAAAGATAGATCAACCATTACTTCCCATGAGAAAAATGCAGATAAATATATTCTAAACTGGAGATTCAATATTTGTAAAGCATTAGTGACCAAACTTACATGTATATCATATAAAACATGAAATGATGCCAAAAAGCTACCCCCATTAACAATTTATGAAAATTACTAGACACGTAATCCACACTGTCGAACCAGAATGCACAAAGACATTTTTTGAACCAGTCTGACAAGATGAACACAAGAAGTTTTTATAATGCCAAATATC
The DNA here is from genome assembly GCA_030760725.1 of Neostapfia colusana. NCBI lineage: Eukaryota > Viridiplantae > Streptophyta > Magnoliopsida > Poales > Poaceae > Neostapfia > Neostapfia colusana. The sequence goes on from JASWHV010000018.1 coordinate 69,177,365, forward strand.
TAAATGAACGCATCCCGCTACCTTGACAAGAAGTCTCTATATCATCCTGTTGGTTGTATATATCTCATAATAAATCCACTTCAAGGAGTGATCTCCCAAATATAATGTTCACCTAGAAACAAATACTGTTTCCCCGATGCCTAAATCCATCATATAGTTCAAACCTACGCCTTGCAATGGGCAATTCCATTCAGGGGGATTTTCCTTGACGCAACAACTAATGATCCTTAATCTCGTTGCATTTCTAACAAATTGATGTCATTACCCAATAGCCTCATGAGTTCAAGCATTTCTGGATTTTTCCAAACCCGTTTGACACTTTCAGTTGCACTAAAACTATACCCGAGAACTTGATCTGAAAATATAAGAGAAAACAAAAGCAAATGACCATTTCACATACTCTGGGCAGCTGTCTAGCAGGATCTCGATGGAGTCGTCGAGCGGCTCGCCCCTCTTGCGCTCCTCCTCCTCCTCCATCTCCTTGAGCCACAGGATGGCGTGCACGCGCTGCCGCATGACGCGGAAGTCTTTGGCGAGCCGCTCCACGGTGTACGTCGCGGGGTCCTCCTTGTGCAGACGGTACATCTCCTGCTTCTCCGAGTCCTTGAGGTACGAGCCCCGTGCGCCCGGCTCCCTCACCTGCTTCAGGAGCGCGCACGTCTCCCGCATCCGGACGTTCCAGGAATCGACGTACGCCGTCGACTCGCGGTTGTCGCGCTCCAGGTCCCGCATCAATTCTTCCTCCTCGTCCATGGCGCGCACGGCTGCCAGTTTATCGGACACGGGATCGGAAGGGGTGGGAACCGGCCGGCCGACGGGGGGTGAGGACCCGTCGAAATGGTCCTTGGTGAGGCCGGTGGACCAGGTAGAGCCCCATTCGTCCCCGCCTCCGCTGTCCCGTGTAGATGAGGAGGACGAGAGGAAGCGGAGGATCCCTGAGATCCGAGAGGCGGCGGCCGCCGGCGGAGGGAGGCGGCCGTGAAGGAGCGTTTTGCGAAGAGCGAGCATCTTGTGGTTCCGCTGGTTTGGGTGGGCCGCTGCGCTTCCATGGTTTCAATGGAGGTTGCTGGCTGAACCGATGGCAGCAGGCCCTGGGCTGAGCCTGTAAGCCCATTAAATTTGGCCCAGAAAAAGTGTTCTCGGATCCCGGTAACTAGTATCATCCTCTTTTCAAAAGAAAATGGTATGAGCAGACGATTTCTCTGCCACACATTCTCTCTATCTCATTCAAATATAATTCAAATCAACCTAATAATTTCATTCTCCGAAGCGACTACTTTATTCCACAACGCAAGGTATTATCATTGATCTGTTTCATCTTCACCTTACCCGACTCGATGTCTTTCTCTCTTCCATTCGAATAGATCACTAGTTGTTGCTTCAACAAGGCTACTCCCTCGCCGCTCCAACCCCACTGCGGCCTTGTTTGGGTACTGTGGAAACAACCCCACATGGGTTCCTACACCAGAGAGTGTTGGGTGGTTCCACTCCCTCCATCCAATCCACCTTAGATTTAAATTTTGACAAGAAAAAACTTTATGGTCATTTGACTAAAGAAAAAAAACTCTTGTATTGCAACATACAGGTACAACAAAAATGCAAAATGATAGTAAATTAATACAAGGCCTTTTTTTAGCACTTCTATGTCACTACAAAAAATGGTTTGGCCTTGGATTAAAAATCTAAGACATAACAATAATTTGTTGAATAATTTCTAAATAGTTGTATTGTCTCATCATATTCAAGTTTTACAACTAACAGAGAGATATGAGGTCCCGACAATCACCAAAACCGGTGAGTTTAAAAACATATATTCTATCAAAAATATTAGCCAACATTGATGCCAGCAAACTGAATGGAACTGCTAGATGACAAATGGTCTAGGAGGAGTTAAATAAAGCCTAGCTTAACACCAAAAGTTGTTCCGACTTTGCAATTTCATACAATAACTAATAACATCCTCTCTACAGACGAAGAGCTCCATTCTGGACCTGCAACTGAATTCGAGCTTGAAATTGAACTGCGTACTCTTCTCCATAAAAAAAGACCTGCAATTCTAAACCTTGGTCTTTAAGCGTCATCTTAACATCTAATAACCTGAATTGATCAACCTTTGAAGCAAAATGAACAACATTGTTAAATCATAATTTTAGATTGTATACAATAGATACCGATGGAATTCACAATAATTAACCAAACTACTCTAGCAGATCTAATCAAATCAATATGATATGCTGATTTGAAGCTCATCTTACATGCTCCAGCAATCAAATATACAATACTACATGAAAACAATTTTCTTTCATATAAATCATGCAGTTCTATTTGTGTCGGACAATTCAATATACCAAATATTTTTTCACTGTACTATCTTGTAAAGTATATTTTACCACCGTCTATCCTTACAACTTCACACCTCAGAATAAGCTAAAATTAGTATGTGACTTTGCAAAGCACAAGGTTAAATGACGCTTACAATTTTTTTCTTTAGCCATATTAAGCGTGAAGAACGATCAACTATCATGAAGATTTCTTTGTTCTGAATGTCCTTGAAAATATCATATGCATCTGCTCTCTCTTCACATGATAGTTCATCCATTATGGCTATTAGAGCAATGCAATTCTGAATGAAAAAAACAGCAACCTCTGACTTAGCTCTAGCTCTTTCGTGCTCTGCAACTCCCTCCTCTGTTTGCTTTGTTTTCAATTCTAGGTACCTTCAATCATCTCAGTGACATTTCCATTTTGCTTACGCTTTCGTCCAACAATTTTCCTAGAATAGCCAAAACAGAGATAAATACACAAAGTTCTTCATCTACAGCAGTATCAAATAGGCTATCTACGCATTTAAGTAATGATAATGTACCTTGTAGGAGAACACATTTCAGCAGGCTCTTCATCTCTTTTAGCAACATCCCTTTTTGTCACTTGATAAACCAGATGCATCCCTTCTTGAAGATGTTGCAGCATATATCCTCACATCACCGTCATCATCATCAAGTTCATCATCATTATAACCAGATAGAAAAGCCAGACTTCCCACAACTCTATCATGTTTAACCTGCTCCACTAGTGGTTGTATGACGCTCACATCATCATCTTCTTTTGGCTCAATAGAGATAAAAGACAACTTTCCCTCTGTTGTTTTTCCTTCATAAAGTAGTTAAGCTGCATAAAAATATTAAAATAAATATATTGACAATAATCAAATGATAATTTACCTTCATATAGCTTCTCCAAATCATCATATAAAGGGAAACCTTGTCTGAAATTTACTAGCTTTAGGATGTGACTGCAACATACAAGAATAGGTTAAGAACATAATAAATATATGATATAAAATGATGTACAGTACTGAAATGTAGCAAGGAAAAAACTACCATAATGATGTTATCATAAATTGAGGTTCAACAATTATCATACAAAGTTTGTCATCCCAATGCACCCCACTTTGTTTACGGGCCTCCTTAAGCACTTTAAAATCTCTCTTTAATTCCTTCTCTTTGTCCTGAATTTGATCCTTAGAAAATGATACATATGGGAATTGTTGTTGAAATTTTTGCACCATAAGATTCCATGTCTCTGAGGACCATCAATTTTGTCCTCCATAGCAGTCATTATCATGATCACGGAGTATTTGTACCAAACCCTTTTCCAACCCAGGATTCCAATTTGCCCTAGAAGATTTTGCTGTACAGAATAATCTATTATATAGCTCTAAAAATCTATTGTACAGAAAAATCAGGACCAATACCTTTTGGTGACCTCTTCTTCCGTTTACCACTCCTCGGTGATGACTTACTTTGCACAGATGCAACTTGCATTAAGTTAATTTTTGGAGAGCCTCTTCCAAACATTACCACTGCCTTAAATAAATTATAATTATATTTTAAAACAGAATAAATCCATGATTATCAAGTGTAAATTACATCAATAATTGATTGTGAGAGTAACCCTCCCACATCTACATAGCAATTACATCTCTCACAATATTCCCATTTTCTATTTGACTACTAAAAGAGGACACATCATTATTGTAGCTACTATCTCCTCTAGGAAGGTCAACAAATGAGGAAGGTGGCATGTTATCTGGTTGGTTATCCAGCCATGCATCATCTCCATGATGCATACGGATAATATTATGAAAAACTACAGTCGCTGCCGGTATCTTCACTTGGTTTGTTATAGGATGATGTGTTCCAACATTTAAAATCGGAAAACATTTCTTGAACACCCCAATTGCCCTTTCTATGTGATTTCTTAATACTGCGTGGCGGTGATTAAACAACTCTTTATAGTTATTTGGTTGTCGGTGACCACGTCCAAACTCTTTTAGATGATATCTTACACCACGATAAGGAGCAAGGAAACATGGTGTGTTTGCGTAGCCTCCATTAACAAGAACATACTTTCCTTCCGGTACACGAAAACCACCAAGCAGAGCAGACCGTAGAACCCTAGCATCAGTTGCAGATCCTTCCCAACCGCAAGAGATGAAAGTGAAGTTAAGGTCAAAATCACAAGCTAGCATGACATTTTGGCTTAGTGTGCCCTTTCTGTTTCTATATGGAGCTTGCTTGGCCTCAATTATAGTGATTGGAATATGGGTGCCATCAATAGCACCAATGCAGTTTTGAAAAAATAAATGTGGATGTGAGTTTTATCTTTTTGGAAAATAGGTTGATAATAGGTCAAATAGTATGCTAATTTATTCACAAGAAGCGTGTTGTATCAATTATGATCTTCCAATGTGTCTCATTTGTAAGGGTTGGCTTCAAGAATCGATATGTGAGGGCAGGAATTATTTCAAAAACTGATTTGATATGCCGATGGATTATTTCTCCACTATGCTTGAATTCATATTGTAGATTCTCATAACTGGCATTGTGCGATAGCATAAACATGAACATTCCTAATTGCTCCTCCACTCTCACACCTCTTGTATCACGTAGGAGGTTTTCTGTTCTAAGATAGGAAGCGATCATTCTAAAGATATTTGCTTCCATGCGAAATGCTACACGACAATCCTTCTCATGTCCATCAAGAATTTCTTTCATGAGTTCCTTCCCAGTGCGACTTGATGTGTGCCTTTGTTTTTTCGTTGTCCTATTACTACTATCCAAAAGATGTAATGTGGGTAGAAGAAACAACATCAATTCATCATCCTCTTCTTTCTTCCTAATTACGTGCTCCCGTCTTGAGCCCATTTGCTACCAAGTAATTACTAATTAATATTTATTATCTACCAAAAATGATACATATATATATAACAGATCAGGCATATATATAAACAAAAAAAAACACACATGAGCAGACATATATCCTTATTATGGAAGTATCCTTATTATGTAAGATCAGCTAGTTAAGTTTTTACTTACATCCATTTATATTCAGATAAAATCATATGAGCCATTGTACTCTGCATTGATTGGACAGTTCAAACAAACAAATATGGAATTGACAGGATTAATTTTTACCTTGACAAACAAAGAAGGCATGAAGATTTGGCGTTGCCATAGATGTCAAATGATCCTCTTATATGTGGTTAACTATTACTATGTGTTATGAAGTTATGATACTTCATTTAAGATGAAAACTGACAGAAAAATGAATCATGATTATTAACACAACAAAAAGATAAAAATGGTTGCCGCAAACTATTCATCAATATCAGTACACATGATTATCTAAAATAAAGAACACAGAACACAGCCGCGTTTATTTGCTTGTTTGTGAAAAAAATTACTGCGAATGTTTTGAAAGACGAATTTCATCTGCTGATGATACTAGTTATTATCAGTAGAGATGTAGTGTAGGCAACTGAGGTCGAATTGGACAGCCTCTTCAGACATGTGACAGCTCTAAAAAGAGGAGAGTAGACGCTTGTGGTCAGCCTCTAGTGAAGTGAAGTGGGAGACATGTTCCACGGCAGTGTCCATTCTCAGATGCAAACAGGGGCAAATCTGACTGAACTGAAGCGAACATTGGAGCTAAACCCATCGCTTTGGCTTTGATAGAGTACACGAACACATACAGGAACATATTTTTTTTTGAAAGAAAAATAAGAAAACGAACGGGTGCGAAAAACGCAACTGATCAACCAATAAAAAGGCAGCAAGCTTTGTTGTTAATCAGAGAAGATTCATGGCTACATCAAATATTATAACATGGGTTATGATGGGAGATGGATCGGAAAAAAGACCACCCAGATCTGTCTCTTCTATACACGAACACATACTAATTATTGAAATATGGGTGCCATTCCATAACGATGAACAACACAAGCAGTGAACAATGCGAAACCCTAGACGGAGTGAACAAGGGTTTAGGAGGACGAGGAAGGGACTCACCATCGCTGCGGGCGATCTAATGAAAGGAGGCGGGAGGAGCTGCGACGCAGGAGAGGAGGCGCCCCCCTTCGCCGTCGCCGGCCGGCTCAGTCGCGAGGAGGGGTCGGCGGAAGAGGAGTCGGGTCTTGGGTGAGGAGGTGAGAGCCAAGAGGGGTCCGCGTCCCGTGCTGAGGAGGAGTTGTTGGATTTCCCCTCGGTTTGGAGTGGGTCGAAAATGGGCTGGACAAATACAAGAGGTACCCAAATGTATTTTTGGCTGTTGTGGATGCGTTTGTGGGCCGCCAATATGGTCGGCGTGGGGCCCACAAAGCCCACAACTAGGCCGGCCAGGTCCTGCAGCCGCACCAGGAGGATATTTAGAAGAATTAATTATATAATGTTTAGGAATAAAAGAGAGTTATAGATTGAGTCAGTTTAGATAGAAAGAAATAGACTAAAAAAAGGGAAGAAAAGAATCCTAGTTAGTTTGGGGGATTATCCCCAAACCGACTAGGAGTAGGGTGCGGCCAAGGGGGGGTCCTGTCCCCCCTTTATAAGCAGCCCCTCCCTCATGTTTTGAGCATCCAGGAAAAAATAAGAATCCCCGTTGAGGGTTGTTCTTCTCCTTGGATCACGGTGGCTTCGAACCCTAACCCTAGCCGCCGTGACCAGCTACTTTGTCCCCCACGTTACGTACTGCGCAGCTGCCCCCACGCCTCCTCGCTGCTGGTTTCTCCCCTGCGCAGCCCTAAGCGCAGCCAAGGGGTCTCCCCCCTCCCTGTTTCTCAGCATTTGGTATCAAGAGACTCCGGGGCAGCGACCATGTCCGGCCCCGTGGACGATTCTGGGACTTTCACCCTCCAAGATCTCGGCAACATGATGAGCAAGATGATGGGGCAGATAGACACCATCAACAAGCTCTTGGACCGCCACGATATGCGCCTTGCGCGCGTTGAGAGGGCACCAGAGCGGGAGCTCTCCGGTGACAAGGACCTGCAACAAAACTCGCCGCACGGCAGCAACCTTCCCCGCAGCTGCGGCAGCGGGAAGGGCGGCGGTGGTGGCAGCGGCGGCCATGGCGGCAACGACGACCACTACAGTACCAGGCGCCCACCGGAACGCCCGACCTTCGACGACAGCGAGCTGCGTCGTCACAAGGTCAATTTCTCCAAGTTCGACGGGGAAACATATCCTCTGCCCTGGCTCACCAAGTGTGAGACATACTTCCGGGGGACACGTACGATGCCAGAGGAAAAGGTGTGGCCCGCGTCTCTCCACCTGGAGGGTGTCGCGGCCGAGTGGTACACTGCTCTAGAACGTGACTGTGGCATCGTGTCCTGGGAGCGGTTCGCGGACTTCGTCAACATGCGCTTCGGGCCTCCGCTCCGCTCCAACGACCTGGCGGAAATTAAAGATCTCCGTCGTACTGGCACGGTTGAGGAATATCAGCGTCAATTCCCGGTCCTTCTTTGTCGTTGCGAGGATCTCAGCCAGCGCCAGCAGATCAACCTCTTCACAGCTGGCCTCGGTGAGCCACTTAGAACGGATGTGGAGCTGTAGTTTCCCACTAATCTACGAACCGCCATGAGTCTGGCCAGAGCCTTTGAACGTCGACTTGGCAATAACAGATAGCGGAATACAGAAGGGCGCCGCCTCTCAATGCTCCACGCGCTCTTCTGTTGTGTCCCGCGCCTCTACTACGGCCTCAAGTGACAGTTCTACAGCACCCGCCCCGACATCATCGACAACGGCATCTTCTCGCCCGCACTTCAAACGCCTTGCACCCGATGAGATGGCTGCTAAGCGGGCAAGCGGCGAGTGCTATCACTGCCCTGAGCGGTACACACCGGATCATAAATGTGCCGACAAAGGAATCTTCCTTCTGGAGCTTGACGACGATGATGACGTTGACGCGGCTGTAGCTGATATGGGCATCTCCTTACATGCCCTGACCGACATCGACTTCGCCAACACAATGAAGCTCCAGGTCTACGTCCATGGCAACCTACTGACAGCATTGGTCGACACAGGGTCCACTCACACCTTCATCAGGGAACCACTCATCAAGGAGCTCGGCCTGATGATGTTGCCACGGCCAGGCGTCGGCGTCCGAGTCGCCAACGGCGACTCTATCTCCTGTACAGGCATCTGTCCACGTGTACCCTTGATGATTGTAGGGGATCGCTTCGACATCACATGCCTCGCACTTCCACTGGACGGCTTCGACTTTGTTCTAGGAGTCCAGTGGCTGCGATCTTTGGGACCCATTCTCTGGAACCTTGAGGACCTCACAATGAAACTGTGGCGCAGGGACCGTGAAGTGATCTGGATGGGGCTGCGAATTTCAGCCCCGGTATGTGCCTCTCTAGCACCACCTACTGATATGATGGACGCTCTCCTGGATGGCTTCCAGGACCTCTTCGACGAGCCACGCGGGCTTCCTCCTGCACGACGCCACGACCACCAAATCAGGCTCCTGCCGGGCACAACTCCAGTAGTTGTCCGACCGTACCGCTATCCCCAGCTTCTTAAAGACGAGATTGAGAAGCAATGCGCCGAGATGCTTCGCCAAGGCATCATCCGAGAATGCACATCTGCATTTTCCTCGCCAGTACTGTTGGTCCGAAAAGCCGACGGCACGTGGCGCTTCTGCATCGACTACCGCGAGCTCAACGCCAAAACTTTGAAAGACAAGTTCCCGATCCCGGTGGTTGACGAGCTACTGGACGAGCTTCGCGGCGCAAGGTTCTTCACCAAGCTTGACCTCCGCAGCGGCTACTTTCAAGTGCGCATGCACTCGGACGACATTGAAAAGACAGCATTCCGAACTCATCGAGGCCACTATGAGTTCTTGGTGATGCCATTCGGCCTCACCAATGCGGCGTCCACGTTCCAGTAGTTGATGAACGACGTCCTCGACCCCTACATCAGAAAATTTGTGCTTGTCTTCTTTGATGACATATTGGTGTATAGCAGGTCCTGGGTCGAACACCTTCAGCACGTCAAGCAGGTGTTCCAGACACTACGGGCAAACAAGTTGTTCCTGAAGAAATCTAAGTGCTTCTTCGGCCAAGAGACCGTGTCCTGCTTAGGACACATCATATCCGCTCACGGCGTGGCAATGGATCCGACCAAGGTGGAGGTCGTGGAACGTTGGCCTACACCTCGGTCCTTACGAGCCTTGCGAGGTTTCCTCGGGCTCACTGGCTACTACCGCAAGTTCATTGCGGGGTATGGTGCGGTGGCCGCACCCCTCACCGCCCTCCTAAAGCGGGAAGCATTCCGCTGGACTGATAATGCGCAGGATGCTTTCTCCCAACTCAAGCAGGCTCTGATGACAACGCCTCTACTTCAAATGCCGGACTTTGACAAGCGCTTCATCGTCGACTACGACGCGTCTGGCGCCGGCTTTGGGGCGGTTCTACACCAGGGCGACGGCGCCATAGCATTCTTCAGCCACGCTGTAGCGACGCACCATCATAAGCTACCGGCATACGAGCGTGAGCTAATCGGTCTTGTGAAGGCCGTACACCATTGGCGGCCTTACTTGTGGGGTCGTCCCTTCACTGTTTGGACTGATCTCTTCAGCCTGAAATAGATCCTGGATCAGCGACTCACAACGATTCCCCAACATGCTTGGGTGAGCAAACTTTTTGGTTATTATCTGCAGGTTGAGTACCAACCGGAACGCTTGAATGGGGCAGCTGACGCCCTGTCCCGCCGCGACGAGGAAGACATAGCTATTCACGCCATATCCGCGCCAGTCTTTCCACTCTTCGACTCGCTCCGCGCGGAGATCGCTACAAACCAGCAGGCGCAGCAGCTATGTGCCTAACTCCGGGAGGGAGTCGCACCTGCTGACTGGGCCGAACGCGACGGCCTTCTACTTCACAAGGGGAAGCTCTTCGTTCCCGACAAGTCCTCCTTGTGGCCCTCTCTCCTAGCTGAGGCGCATGATGGGGGCCACGAAGGCATCCAGAAGACAGTGCATCGGCTACGCCTCTCCTTCTACAACCCATCCTTGCTACGGCGGGTGCGTGAGTATGTCCGCGGGTGTGCTACGTGCCAGCGCAACAAAACTGATCATCTTCATCCAGCCGGCCTACTACAACCGTTGCCTATACCGTCGGAAGTCTGGAGTGATATCTCCATGGACTTCATTGAAGGTTTTCCGAAAGTTGGTGGAAAATCAGTGATCTTGACAGTGGTAGATCGCTTCTCCAAGTATGCCCACTTCATTCCCCTAGGCCACCCTTACAGTGCTGCATCAGTGGCATGGGCATTCTTCGACGACATTGTACGACTACACGGCTTTCCCTGCTCCATCGTCAGGGATCGTGATACCGTCTTCACCAGCCTCTTCTGGTTAGATTTGTTCCGGCTAGCCGGTGTCCAACTTCAGCTCAGCTCGGCCTTCCACCCGCAGTCTGACAGCCAATCTGAGGTCGTCAACAAGATCATCACTGTGTACCTCCGCTGCTTGGCTGGTGACCGACCAAAGACTTGGTTGCAGTGGCTTCCTTGTGCTGAGTATTGCTACAACACTTCCTACCAGACGGCCCTCAAATGCTCGCCCTTCAGAGTGGTCTATGGCAGGGACCCTCCGGCTCTTGTTGGTTACCAACCGGGCGTATCTAGAGTAGCAGCAGTGGATAAACAGCTAAAGGATAGAGATGAATTCTTAGCTGAAATCAAGAACAGGCTGGTACAAGCACAAGTCACCATGAAAAGCTATGAAGATAAGTTCCGCCGAGAGGTGGAACTTCAGATCGGTGATTGGGTTTGGCTACGGCTTCATCAGAGGACAGCTGTGGGAGTAATGGCGACGTCTTCTTCAAAGATTGGACCAAAATATTTTGGACCATATCAGATCATTCAACGCATTGGGATTGTATCATATAAACTTCAGCTGCCTCCTCAAGCAAGGATACATGATGTCTTCCATGTGTCCCTGTTAAAGAAATTTGAAGGTCCTGCTCCCATACACGTGGTGCCTTTACCACCACTTCTCCATAGACGTGTTGTACCTACGCCTGAAAAAGTACAAAGCGCGCGTTTGAACAGAGGTGTCTGGGAGCTACTCGTCAAATGGGCAGGACATTCTGAAGCTGATTCATCATGGGAGCAACTAGAAGATTCCAGGATGAAGCACCCCTCCTTTAAGCTCGAGGACGAGCTCTTTGTCGGGAAGGGGGGGAATGTTGTGGATGCGTTTGTGGGCCGCCAATATGGTCGGCGTGGGGCCCACAAAGCCCACAACTAGGCCGGCTAGACCCTGCAGCCGCACCAGGAGGATATTTAGAAGAATTAATTAGATAATGTTTAGGAATAAAAGGGAGTTATAGATTGAGTCAGTTTAGATAGAAAGAAATAGACTAAAAAAGGGAAGAAAAGAATCCTAGTCAGTTTGGGGATTATCCCCAAACCGACTAGGAGTAGGGTGCGGCCAAGGGGGGGGGGTCCTGTCCCCCCTTTATAAGCAGCCCCCTCCCTCATGTTTTGAGCATCCAGAAAAAAATAAGAATCCCCGTTGAGGGCTGTTCTTCTCCTTGGATCACGGTGGCTTCGAACCCTAACCCTAGCCGCCGTGACCAACTATTTTGTCCCCCACGTTACGTACTGCGCAGCTGCCCTCACGCCTCCTCGCTGCTGGTTTCTCCCCTGCGCAGCCCTAAGCGCAGCCAAGGGGTCTCCCCCTCCCTGTTTCTCAGCATTGGCCCATAACGAGTATTTTCAACAGAAATGTATTTCAACCCACCTAGGACGCGGATTGGGCTGGAAAACACTCCCATCCCGGGCTTTCCAAACAAAGCCTGCATGAAATTCCTATCGCCCCTGTCCGTGAGCGTTTGCTGAAGATGATTGTAATTCAGACTGTGTTTGATGAGGTTCTCCCACCACCGAGATCCCAAAAAAGAAGAGAAAGGCGAGCAAACACCGTCGAAACATTGGTCGAGAGGAGCCTGACCAAAAGGTGGAAAGGGCAAAAGGAAACCTTCTTCTTGCAAGAAGCAGCTCCTGGTGGAAGGATTTGCCTTCAATCCCAAACTGACCCCCCATCAGACCGAGATTTCTATGCGCTTCGACAACTTGGGTATTTTTTTTTCAACTCCTCTCAAATTCACTTCGTTGCTTTAGCTTTAGTCCCTTCTCGCATATTGATAATTGATTTTTTTCTGATCTGGATGCTGATGGCTGCTGCAGGAGGTTCTCGTCATAATTCTGCGATAGTGTGTGGTTTTGCTATTTACTGGTGAGAGTTGTCCATATGTTCATGCTCCTGGTGGCAACAAGGGCGCCATATAGTGATCCTACTTGTGATCTGTCAGTGCGTGTTCCAGCAGTATCGTATCAACGTAAGAAGTCTTATTCTTTGTTCTGCAGGACTCTGCCGTCGCAATTGTAGCGGTTGCTTAATCGACGCCGTGCTGCTGCGAGGCGATGATCATGAACATTCCTATAACCGTAGTACCATACACACTCCACCCTCCGTTCCAACGAGCGTTCCAACGGATGCGAGGAAGAAGACGACGAAGAAGAACTGTACCTCAGGCGTGTGTTTCGCCGCTCAGTAGTTGCTGCTGCCACTCACCGACCGGAGCAGTGCGCACCGATCGAGCTCTCGTCGCGGGGCTGCAGATGAGGCCAACCCGGAGTAGAAAGTCCGATGTGATCTTTTCGTTTTGAGGTGAGGAACCAGGAAGCTGGCGCGAGCCATGTTTAAACGAGTCTCGGAACTTGACACGGCTGCGCCACGGGTTTGACGTTTTGGTCATTTATTATAAACCTGGTGGTATGATCAGGGGCAGGGCTCCCGAGTACATTTTGTGTTTCTGGCCCAACGCAGGCTCCTCCTACCTTGAAAGTACTTTTGCAGTTCCTGGCCCAGCAAAGGTGCGCGGGTAGACGCCAGGCCGCGCCCGGCGGCACTGGGCCCCGCGCGCACTCACGCCGCAGACAGACCCACACCACACCGAGCGCCGCACCGCCCACTCCGTCGGATCAGCACACGCCAAACCCAAACGGCCGGGTTATATGACGGGGAAAGGCCAGCGGCCGTGCTTTCTCCCTTCCACTCCCACTCCCACTCCCACTCCCCGCGGCCGATCAGGCGCACCCGGTGGCGGTGGCGCTCCTCTTTCCGTCTTCCCCATCACTCCCCCCATCTCCTCCTCGCTTCCGGGAACAAGGTACTGTACCGACCCCCGCCCAGTGCTCTCGCTCCTTCGTTCCCTCGTTACCGGAGGATCGAACGCGTTTCCGTGTCCCCGGTTGCACGCGGTTTGGCGGGATTGGTGTGGTGGAACTGGGCTGTGGGCTGGGTGGCCTGGTAGCAGATCCGTGCATGGCACATCGCGCCTCGTGCTACTGTTTCCTCCACCTTTCACGAAAGGGGAATCGGTGACGGGAGGCTTCAGGGGCTGCGCCTATCAAAGTTACGATTCGCGGCTGGGTTCTGGAAGGTTCTTTTGCGTATCGATTGCGTGTTCCTTTGATTGGACGGGCCGCAAGTATGAATCGCCGGTCTCCTCCCCCCCTTACTTTCTATGATTAGAGATACGCGAACCACTGGAACGGCCTGCAATCGGCAGGATGCTAGACATTGCTCTTTTCCACTTAGCACAGCCATTAAACCCCAGCGGTTCCAATCGCATAGCAAACATTTGTACCGCGATATTCTCAGGCACGAGCCGCAAGTATATTTGGATTCTGAATTCCTTGAAAAGCCAGTATCAGTCTGACGCAGGTCACTAGTGGTTCTGCTTCCCGACTGGTTACTGAGCGTATCTGGTGTTTAGAATCTATACCAGTATTGCTGCAGGGATTTTGAAAAACCGCCTTTCTTAAAGAATTGAGCACTTGAAATTCGATCAGAAATTGAAATTGAAATCGGATCAGAATTTGTACGAATTGGTTTGTGGCTGATTGTATTATAATGGAACTCGCTAGGCCCACTGAGTATTTGAATTTACACGCATTTTACTTGGATGGTACATGAACTAATATGTTTAGTGCCAACCATGCATACAAAAATTTACTAATTGTTTTCCTTAGAGCTTTATCTGATATGCTGAGCACTTCAATTTTTCACAGGAGCAAGATGTCAACTAGGGCCACGCATTGGTGTTATGCCTGTCGACAGCCAATTCGTGTCCGTGGACAGGATATAGTGTGCCCCAACTGCAATGATGGTTTTATCCAGGAAATTAGTGAGATAGGTGGCATGGTGAATACTTTTCGACCAATTGAACCAGACTATGAAGAGTATCGAAGTAGAATGTTTGGAATGATGGAGACCATGTATTCCCTTACGGGACGACGGATAGCAGAAATGAACAGAGATCCTGTGCCTGATACCCATGGTACACAAAGGATAGGTGCCGAACATGGACGGCAGCCAAATGCTGGTCGTAGGCTGATATTTGGCAGCAACATCCCTGCTCCCGGAAGGGAGAGTACTAATATTGATGTTATCTTTAGAAGAGGGCGCAGAATTGGAGCTGACCGCCCAAATTTCAGTGGCTTGCTTGTTCGTCCCAGTCTTGAAGCTCTATTTGAGCAGCTGCTACTCCATACCGACCGTCCTCAAGGCCCAGCTCGTGCTCCACAGTCATCTATTGACTCCATGCCTGTGGTGAAGATAGACCGAAGGCATCTTATTGATGATCTACAGTGCCCGGTTTGCAAAGACAAATTTGAGGTTGGATCAGAGGCACGGGAGATGCCATGCAAACACTTGTACCATGCCGACTGCATCATTCCGTGGCTTGTTCAGCACAACTCTTGCCCTGTTTGCCGCCATCCGCTACCAGCACAGCAACCGAGCAATAGTTCTCGTGTGCCTTCAGCCTACCGCAATGAAGCCCCTGATCCTGGTGTCGCCAGAGCATATCCTGAGAGTGTCCCAAGAAACTATGTCGGTGGAAATCAGGACACTTACACCTCCTTTCCGTTTGTCTGGCCATTTGGCCCGTCAAGCTCGAGCTCTAGTTCTTATCAGTATGAAGGAAACGTTGGTGAGCCAGCCCCAGCAGGATATGATGATCCCAGCCAGTTAACATATTCTGAGTGGCACTATGACCACTAACAGAAATCTGCTGCATTTTCTGGGCTATTGGTACAATAAGTGCCTTGAACTTTAAGCATTAGTGAGGCACACAATAATTCCATGTGGGGTGTGGTACCTATGATGGTTTCTTTAACGGGGGTGAGCCCCAATTACAATTAGCAAAACCAAACTTGTGATGCTTGCTTTCCGGGTAGAAATGAGGTACTTGTGTTTAGTGTTTGCTTTTCTCGACATGTCAATAGTGTTGAGCTGTGTATGGAAGTTAGAAACTAGGCGGAATGAATTCTGTTGTAGCGCCTGGATGGTACTTTTCCATGTATACCGTAAGATACTTGTCTGTCGTCCGTATGAGCGGTTGCCTATGACACTGATCCAACCACAGGCTTTTATATTGCCCTGATTCCATTGCTTCCTTTTCAGACGAATAGATATCTTAAAACTCTGAAGCTCAATACTCTGGAAACAATTTACATACGAGTTCAGTTTTTTTTTCTTTTCAGCCTGGAGGCTGGAGCTAGACTTCCAACTCTCTGGAAATGAAGTCTGCCCAGACTAATTTGCTCAATGGATTTGTTTTCCCACCAACTTGCATATTGTGCGGCACCTGCATTTGTGTACGATGATGAAGACTACGAGGATGTTTTTGTGCATCCTCACTCGTGAGGAGAACGAGAGGTACAAGGAACCCATCTCATCCAAAGCTGCTCTTAGCAAAGACGGCTTACCAGCCTCGGTTGCAACTGGTTGAATTTGGTTCACTGCATTTGGACTCAATTGTGATGGCTCTCTAGGATCATAGACTGTCTCCACATACCACCATTCGTCTTTTCTGTACACTTTGTCCTCACTCGTGTGCACCCGGGAAAACTTCCCGGTCGGTCACCCATCTCCAAATTCCTCCGGGCCAAGCACGCTTAACCCCGGAGTCCTTTGCAGGTGGGCTTCCGAAAAAAAAGGTATACCTTGGTGGTATGAGTACTCTATCAATCCTATTAAGCCGGGAGTCAGGATATCACACGATCCACCCCCCTTAGAAGACCGACGTCCTCGTCGGTCAACGCCAAGACAGGAACGTCCCCTCTTAGCCACGTCCGTACGTTCAGTACTAGCATACGCATGTCGTACGCCCGGTTAGCAGCATACGTACCATACCGTGTCCCACACAGAGGACCCACGCGTCATGTGTACGTACCCACGTCCGTGACCCGTACGGTACTGTATCCTTCTCACTGACCCGTACGCACCCGTGAAACTGCGAGGGTCAGCTCTGATACCATTTTTGATGGTTTTCTAGAATCATAGATTGTCCCCACATATCACCACTCGTCTTTTCTGCGCACTTTGTCCTCACTCGTGCGCATCCGGGAAAACTTCCCGGTCGGTCACCCATCCCCAAATTCCTCCGGGCCAAGCACGCTTAACCCCGGAGTCCTTTGCAAGTGGGCTTCCGAAAAAGAAGATATAACTTGGTGGTATGAGTACTCTATCAATTCTATTAAACCGGGAGTCAGGATATCACATCAATTTTATGGGTTATACAGGTAAGCGTTTACTGCGTACTAGGAAGAAATGAGTTACAGCATCCTGGTCTGTTCATAAGACAATCTGTTCACTTAAATGGAGTGCCAGTTTCAGTAAAGCATCCATGATTTTGGTCAACATGTTCAGATGCAGTTGTAGTCCAGGATAGTATCACACACATACAAGAGACTTGCACCTTGCATACCTTCATTGTTAAAAATGTAAGACACGTGATTACAAAATAGCAGTGCTCGTGCACAGAAGCAGCATCGCCAGCCAGACAACACACTGACAAACGGCGCAAATCCAGGAGTTTATTTTCTATTTTTTTGGACCGTAAGCAACGCAAAAGCAGGATCATAGTTTCGGACAAGCCTTAGGTCTTTGTGTTTTCTGATTTAGGTTAACAAGAAACTGACACTGGGATCCTGTGCGGCGGCGGCGGCGACCAAGACGACGAATACGCGGTGGCCGACCACCTCGTTTCCCGGATGAAAGCAGGTGGCGACCCGTGCGGCATGATCCAGCCGTCGCCGGTGGTAGCTTGTGCTCTGCGCCTTCTCCTAAAAACTGGGACGGGGGGATGGAGGATGACGCACGAGGAGATGCTTGCTCCGCAGCCGCCGCAGCAGGGCCAGGGTGAGTCCCCCGTCCTCTGATCCGGTGACTTCTCCAGGTTCCTGAACAGGTCGTTAGATGATTACAGTTTCTGACGAACTGTCGCCAAAAGTGGATCTTCTTGGTGTTCAACTCGGTGTCAAGCGCAGCGTGCACGTTTAGGTTATTAGGCCGCTCGCAGCGGGGCACGCTACCCGCGCCGCGCCTGCAAAGGCAGCGGGCGCGCGGTAGCGGCCTCCTGCAACGGACGTTTTACCGGCTGAGAAAGAAGAGAGAGAAAGAAAAAGAGGGAGAAAAAGAGAGAAAAAAGAGAAGGAAAAGAGAAAAAAAAAGAAACAAAAATAAGAAGGGGAAAGGGAGAAAAGAAAGGAAAAAAAGAGAGGAAAGGAAAAATAAGAAGAAAAGAGAGAAGAAAAAGAGCGAAAAATAAATTTGTTGATTTTTATAAGTTGTAATTATAGTGCTATTAATATAAAAATAATTATACAAAATATTTTAAAATATGATATATTGTATTATTTAGTATAAAATAGGTGATAGTTGATATAGAGGGCTAATTTAGAGGTGAACGAGTGCGGATAAATAAACTGTAAAGGTAGGAATCTTTTAGAGTCAACTGTAAAAGACTAAGAATATTCTTTTAGAGGTCCGATATAGAGGTCCACGAGTGCGAACAGCCTTACTAGAAACACAGCGCGGCATTACCGCGCTAGGCTTGTCTGTGACGCCGTTTTAATATATTAGAGAATACTCTATATAGGCGTAAAAGACACCTTTTTTTTTACTTTGTGATGATGAAAAGAGCAGCACGATGGCGAACTGGACCGAACCGATGAAACGAAGCCTGCCTTACAAGCGTCGGGTAGCCGTGGTAGCCACGTCCGTGTACGGCCCAAGACGCCTGATCCGCGCCCACCAAGCCCCAAACGAGCGGTGCCTGGCGACCCGACATGTGTGCCTCGAGACAAGGCCCGTGCTGACGCGCTACCCGACCAGTTATTTTCACGCCCACGGGAGCAGGGCGAAGACCAGCGGCCACGTGTCGCTCTCGCAGCCCGGCACCTGACGCATCATGAAATGAAATGAAATCCCGGGAAATTTTAACCAGAAGCAAGCAGCGCAACGCAGCGCGAGCGGACGTTTGGAAAAGAAGCCCGCGCGTGGACGCCCGACACGCGTGCCCCGGCGTCGGCGGTGGAGCGGGGCCGCTGCCCCGGGTTTCGGCAAGACACGTGTGCGCCGATGACGTCCCGTCTTCCCGGCACGCGTCCCGTTCGTCTTGGCGCGCCGCGTGGGGCGGCATGGCTCGATCGGGAAAGGCTAGCCGGCCTCCGGATAGAAGCACCACGCATAAACAAATGGTCGAGCAGATATGGATGGCAGCCGCTTCGGGTAGGGGAGGAGCATGTGATGGATGGATGGATGGTATTGGGGCGAGCAAGCAAAGAAAGGAAGGGTGGGCGCTACTGATAGGGCGGTTTCAGCTTTGGTCGTACCGGCAACCTATATTGGCTACTGATAGGACGGCTTCAGCTTGGGAAGCTAAATTATTGGCCGGCCTTCGGGGAACACGCCGAGAAGTGGCCGCGGCGCGCGTATATAGCGCAGGCAACCACGCGGCCCTGGCATTGCCCCCTGCCCTGCCCTGCCCTGCCCTGCCCGCAAAGCCTCGCCTACGCGCTTCTGCTCACTTTGGGCTGCCGACGTGCAAGTCCCCAGCGGTTTGGTTTCAGCCGCCGGTTCGTAACTAGTACTCCCGTGCGTGACGGTAGCCAACAAGCGGAGCGAGAGCTTGCTGGCAGAGCGATTATGAGCGAGGGCACGAGGAAAAAGTTCCGCGCCGCCGGCGGAAATGGCATTGGTAGCGCGACCTTCCGGGACGGCGGCGGCGGGGTTGGGGTTGCGCGGACCAGCGACGTGAACACGGGGATCCTGGACGAACACGTGCTCACGCTGGTGTTCCGGTCCATCAACTTCGACCCCAAGGCGCTCTGCGCCGTGGCCCGCGTCAGCCGGCGGCTGCGCGCCGTCGCGGAGCGGGTGCTGTGGCGGGAGCTCTGCATCTCCCGCGCGCCGCGCATGCTCGCGGGCGTCCCCGCCGCCGGCGCGCCGCCTCCGGGGCGCATCGTCGGCGGGTGGCCGGCGCTGGCGAAGCTGCTCTTCTTCTGCTGCGGCGCGGCGCCCGCGGGCGTGTCGGGCCACTTCACCGCGGTGTCGCGCTTCTCCAAGACGACCGGCCGGAGCTTCCTGTCGCGGCGGTGCCGAGGCGACACGCTGTACGTGTCGGACCCGTGCGAGCACGCGGTGGCGGGCGCCGACGAGGACGTGGTGGGCGCGTACCGCGGCGTGTTCCTCGGGTTCATGCGGTCGCGGACGCGGGCGTGCCTGGTGTGGCGGCAGGCCGCGCTGGACGCGCGCGTGCGGTGCCCGTACTGCGGCGCGCGGGTGTGGAGCATGGCGGCGGCAGGGATGGTGCCCCGCAGCGCGTGGCGCAGGCTGGGCGCGTACGAGGGCCGCCTCGAGTACTACGTCTGCGTCAGCGGCCACCTCCACGGCACCTGCTGGCTCGCGCGCCTCACGTCCAGCGAAGGCGAGCACGATGATGGCGCGGAGTCCGATTCCGACGACGATGACCACCACGCGTCCACGGAAGGCGGCGGCCAGGACGGACACGTCGCGCTGTAGCTAGGACAACTCCGGCGGCATCCACCATGTGCTCGACGTTTGCCGTTCTGTTCCAGCGAGGAGGGCGCGTCGCTGTGTGAGATGGAGACCCTTTTTTGTGATGTGATCCCACATTTTGACCTGGTTTTAGTTCATCAAAAGCGTTGTCGGCTGCCGGCCCTGTTTTACTCGGGTATGTTTCGCTTTCAGCCTATCTCGAGTCTTGACTGTTTTGACTGGGATGGCAACGTACTTCAGCTCCCTTCACCACGTGGGAAAATAAGGTAGGGACTTTTGATCTGAGAAAACAATCTGCACCTCGTCGAGCACGCAAACAACGAAGCAGGTACCACGGCCCATCGGGCCGATCAGAAAACACGGCGACGACCCGTGGTGCGTGGCTTCACTGACGTCTGCTGGCTCGTACTCATACGGCAAGCAGCACCCCGCCTTATTTGACCACCTTCGAGACGGCCGCAGCAGCAGCCGTCACACCGGGAAAGAAGCCGTCAACGCCCGCTGCGCGGCACGGAATGCGATACATGGCGCGAAACCACCGCGCCCGTTACGCACAGAGGCGCGCGCCGATCCCTCCGAGTTGTGGTACGTAAGGCACGTACTACGCACGCCGGCCCTCGGTTCCCGCACCCAGTGGCGGAAGCACCATTTAATAAGTTCAGATGTTTATAACTGCAAAAACAAACTAGACATAAATAAACAAGTTCATGGATTTAGAAATATAAAATAAAAATCATGTACCTACATGCCTACATGACAAAACTGGATAAGTTCATATACCTCTGATGCATTGTTAGCAAATCATGTTTGGTCTTGTTTTGCTCTCAATTCCAGATGTATAAATTCTATCAATCAGTAGGTGTGTGGTCTGTAGCACTTTATTTTGATGTCAACATGATATCATCATCAGGTGGGGACGCGCTGACGTACTAATAGTGCTTGGAACTGACTTTGCTTCCATCTCTCTCTCTCTCTCTCTCTCTCTCTCTCTCTCTCTCTCTGGCTTAGCTAACCTCGCACGCGTGCTCAACTGTTGATAGAAACGCTACTACTACTACCAGCCAGGACAGCTCTAATCGACAACTCATCTGTACGTAATCGAGGCTAAACATTCCGTTACTGCGTACAGCCGCACTAATGGCTTTTCTAAGAATTTGTTTACCCCCAGAAGTGACTCCGTCATGCAAGTAAAAACGGCGGTCGGGCACATCTTTCAAAGAATGGGAGGGCGGCAGTCTAGCTAGCTTATCGTGAGCTTTTATGGAGGCTAGCTAGCTGTACGTGTGCATACATCAATTCAAGTTCGTTTCTGGAACAAAAAACGAATACACAAAGCATTAAACAACAGTGTGGCGGTGTTCTGCTAGCTGCTTACCTTACTACCGCAACGTGCAGGAGCGTGCCGTGGAGTCCCACGGCGAGCGAGCAAGCAGCATGCATGATCACCGGGCTGATCAGGAACTTGAGTACCACGGAGAGCGACGCGATGGTGTAGCCACACGGCACGAACCGTGGCCGCCGCGCGATGAACGTCCCTGGAAATGACAGGTTCACTTGTAGGTAAGGCAGCTCCAAAGACATGTACTTGAATGGAGTACTAGTTTATTTGGACAGAGGTCCAAAATAAATTAATCATTCCCGATTTAGAGTCATCCCTTACCTGAAGCGAACATGCTTAGACCAATAACCGCCGTTGTGTCACTACAACAATACGATTTATTTTCGTAGACTGAGAACCCACGAAAATAAGGTCCAAACCCACGAAAATACATATTTTTGTGGGTTTGGACCTTATTTTCGTGGGTTCTCGGCCCACAAAAATAACCCGACGAAAATACAGTTATTTTCGTGGGTGGCTCACAAAAATAAATTTATTTTCGTCGGCCTCATTAAGCTCACCGCAATACATATTTTCGTGGGCCATATAAACCCATGAAATTAAACAAAACTATTTTCGTGGGCAAGAGATAAACCCATGAAAATAAGGCCCGTTATTTTCGTGGGTTACCTAAAAACCCACAAAAATAAGTCTTAGTATTTTCGTGGGTTACTGCAAACCCACGAAAATAATGACTTATTTTCGTGGGCCACCTAAAAACCCACGAGAATAATAAGGACATATTTTCGTGGGCCATCTGAAAACCCACGAAAATAAGGCCCATTATTTTTGTGGGTCACTGAAAACCCACGAAAATAATGAGGACATATTTTCGTGGGCCATCTGAAAAACCCACGAAAATAAGACGTAATTATTTTTGTGTGCTTTTAAAACCCACGAAAATATTGTTGTACAGTTGAAGAATATAACCTAATTATTTACTTACAGCACATAAATAACATCTCAGATCAAAATATCAACACAATCACATGACAACTCACAATCATTTTCAGATCACTTGAAAATATTTATAACATAATCAAAACAAGTTTAGTACACACATTACATAATCACATTACAACTCACAACGAGTTCAATTCAAATTGAAACGTTACTACACGGCTCACAATAATTGTAACTGACAACTCATCAGCTCATCCCGCTCGCCGTTCTTCATGTATCACCGATTTATACATTAGAACCAATTTGATAAGATTTAAATGAAAAGTAACATATCGTTTTGAAAAACGGAAGCGAAAATAGATATATGACAAAAGGACTCTAAATGCATCTTAGATTGTTTTAACAACTCACCTAGTTGCTACCACCCGTAGCGAACAACTGATCGACGAAGTCTTCTCCTCCACATCTTTCTCCTATAGATGATGTGGGCAAATTTGCAGCGGGACTCTGAAAAATTTATGGTCTAGAGGATGATCCCTAATGAAAAATAAAGATACATGTTATAAATATATTAATCGTTTATAAAAGTGAAAAGAACATTACGAGTATATATTATTACCTGTGTTCCAACAGCGGGAAGTTGTGGAAGCACTGGTATCGATGGAGATGTCGGTAGCTGTGGGGGTGTTGGTAGCGGTGGCATAGCGGGAGACAATCCAAATTGAGAAAAGTATCCCTAAATTCATTCTGAAATATTTAGCATACTTATTTTGTAAATATTAACATAAATTCTTAAACTCTTATCACAATTTATCTGCATCAATTGTTGTCATGCTGTCAAGTTCGCAAAGTAATCATTTGTGCTTTTATGCACTCTTCCTCTCGTCTCATGCGATCTTCCTGTTTGTCTCATATGTTCCCTCAATGCAGCTTGATCATCTTCCATTTGTTTGAACCTTGACTCATCTCTAGCATGCGTACGTCGAGAAGAACTTGTCCCGCTCTGTGTTGATCGTGACATAGAAAGAACCGCATCAGTGTTCATCACACCATTGAACATTTAATACCTACATAAACAAATATGACATGATTATAAGATAACACTCGAAGCAAGTTTAGTATGTGAATAAAAGAATATGAGGTTAGTAAAAGTTCACCTCCCATGAGGCTTTCCTCCACCAGATTGGTACAAAGCCACGACATCGACATCTTCTTTTCTCCAATCGTAGTCATCTCCATGACGTCTAGCCATCTCTTCAGCATATTTCTCCTACGCATAAGAAGAATTAAGTAAACCAATTATTTGTATTGTTTCATAATAAAATTGATTAATATAACATATCAAGTTCTGAGTCGATGTCGGTGTGCATAACTGGCTATCATTTGAGCCTCTATGTCCTCTTATATAAGTATCGATGAAAGAAGCCTCCTCGCCACTTTGAGCAGCCTACAGAGATATATTATAAATATATTGCTATGAAATCTAACATTATAATAACAAATTGTAAATGAACTAAAACTCACCATTCTTTTCGAAAGACGAATATGACCATCTCCACCATAACGATGGAGAACTTGACCACCAGACTCACGGTTGATTCTTTTGGAGTTAGATCTCTCTCGATACTCACTCGATGACCAATAAGTACATAAAACGTAATAAACATCAGAACACTTTACCATCCAAGAAATCATTACCTGACGGTATTGATCGTCGTCTATGTAAATTTTCGAAGCTCTCATTCTCTTGTTCATCATTTATCCAAGCTTCTTCTTGTAGTATAAACACACAGCCGATATTCGCGCATTTGACATCATGTCATTGATAACTTTTCACGCAGCTTTATGGAAGACTTTGTGTGCTCTAGACTCGAGAGCAGCGTCATGGTCGTCCGGCAAGCGATATCGTTCCTACAAATAAAATTGTATATATAGTAATAAAAATTTAATTAAGATAAATATGATGCAATATATATAAAACATACCCAAAAATCATGTTAGACAGCTCCTGCAATATTTTCATGCACAACATGAGGAGCAATTTTGTAGTGCTCCCAACTTGTTGCGGGTTTCTCAACACTTTTCACAATGACAAGACTTGAATAATGGTGACGACATATAGCACCCAAAACCGCATTAGGCTGCCTGTGGTGTTGTCATCCATACTAATCCAAGTCATCCCATTGCTTCAAATAAATGAAACGAAATTCAATACTAAGTTATATATTTTGTTTATTCAATTCAATACTAAGTATATTTACTAACCACTCACCGACAGGAGCGATCCGTAATCTTTGTTGTAAAGGCACATCCAGCGGTAGAGTGTTTGAAGACAAGTGTCTAAATGATTGTGGCAACTCTCCCACATCTGTGTCATCCCCGTCATCATCCTCGGCTTCTTCCGCTACTTTCTCATCAATATATGCTCTTACACCTGACTGTTGTTCCTACCTGTAGAAATTCCTCCACCTTGATTTTCTCGACACTCCTCCTGACTATCCTCTTGAACCTCATTTTGGACCTCTTCGTCCACCTGAAATTAGAGAAATTAACTTTCACATAATTATATAATGCTAAATATAATAAAACTATAAATAAATTTATCTTTTCGTGAGTTTCTTCCATGCATCTTCTGAATGCTTCTAGTCTACTATTATTTGAGGCGGTACCGTGAAAAAGAGACTCATGGCTACGAGAAGAGCTAGCAGACCTACTACTACTCTTGCTTGAGGAGCCAAAGAGCCCCTTAGCGATATTCTTCAGACCACGTGGCATCCTGTTGGAAAAAACATTGATTATAAATAATAAATAATGCTATAACAAAAAGTAGTACAAATAGATACAAATAAAATATATATTAAATACAATCAATCTTTTCGTACTTCATACCAACGCCTGTCATAAATTTATTTGACTGGTACATGTCCCTCGGCAACTTATGATTCATCGGAAGAATGCCTGATATTAAATCTAAGAGATCATCGTAGCACTTGCTCGATAAATTGTACTTTAATTTTATAGACATGAGACGAGTAACGGTTGAAATGACGGACACTTTAGTGTGCTCATGCAATTATTCATGTGATACGGAAAGAATTATATAGAACTCTTAAACTTCGGGTCCAGGAATTTCTGTAGATGTACCTTCACCACAATCACGATTTAGTGTTTCAACCACGTCTTCCATTCTGTCCTCGTTATTAGCATCTACTTCATTAACATTAATATTACTATGGTATAACTCACCATGCTCATACCATATTTCATAACCTGGCATAAAACCAAATCGACAAAGATCTCGTTCAATGTCAAACTTTTCCTTGCAGAAAAAGTTACGACACTTGTTGCACGGACACTTCACAAAACGGTTGGTCAATAAAACAAAAGTCCGACTGATAAATGCCTTAGTATTGATAGCCCATTCATCCGAAGGCGCATCATTCTTCCGCCAACCATCATACATCTATCGTCTATCATCGTCCGTTTTCTAGACTATACAATACAAGAAAATAAGAATTTCGCAAGAACAAATTATTATTTATTTACGTTCACTTTACATTTATTAGAAGGGATATGTCCTAAACCCACCCAAGAGTGACCGAGAGGAGCGCGCTTATAACGAGACGCGGAGTCCGGATTCAGACGAAATTTCGGCAGCATGACCCTGTTGTTCTCCAACTACACGCCCGATAATGGTGCAGCGGAGAACATTAGGCCTACACCGTCAAAATTTAGTCCGAATCCATACCCCGCGCCTCGTCATAAGCACACCCCCTCGGTCACTCCCAAGCTGTCCAAAAAGTGACAATTCCGAACCTACACGCCTCACATGCGTAACGCATGTGAGACGGGGCGGTCCCAAACGGGTGACACATATTGTATAGGTTACGTGAATCTTAATTTTTTGAGTGATTTTTGAGAGAGGTAAGAACGAAAGACAAGAAGAAAGAACAAGGGATAGACAGTGAAGTGGGTCACCCACAAAAATATTTGTATTTTCGTCAGCCATTTTTGGCTCACGAAAATACTTATTTTTATGGGATTTCGTGTGGTCGGGTAGGAAACCTAGCCCGAGAAACATAATTATTTCAAAGCTTATATATCAAAATAAGCTAACTTCAAATTGGTAGAACAGACATCTAAAGTAATATAACATAATTGCATTACTCAAAAATAATATCAACTACTAATATCTCACACACAACACAATCTAGAGACAAGTGCGTGTTAACATGACTATGGTTGGCATAAAAATGTCGTAGCCGTAGCTCAACAAATGGAATCAACACATGAACAAATAATGCACGCTCTTTTATGTCAAACGGGGGTCAACGGCAACACTATAAACATATCATAGCTAGGTTCGATATTGTCAATTTTGCCAAAGCCCAATGCCTATTTGCATGTTCACTTCCACCATCTAATAAGAGTCAATAGTGTTTTTGCAACATAAATGATGCATATGTTACTATTGGATGTCTTGTATTATCATAGTTAACTTCTTCATGCAAACTTGTATACTAAAACCAATCCATACTACGATTGCAGAATTCACATAAATAAAGTTGATTAACTCGGGTAGCATTATATTCCACAAAATATATCATTTTGATTAACTATTACATATCATATGTACCTATTCTCAGGAGCAACGGCCAAGACGGGCTCGGAGTAGAGGTGGCCGGGGCAGGCTCGCTGTAGGGGCGATGGAAACCTTGCGGCGCAGCAGCTTCGGCGACGGCGACGACGAGGGAACACCGACGTGGCGCGGCACAGCGGTCAGCGCGGACTCGGTGCTGCAGCCAATCGGCAGCAGCAGGGCAACCTTGCTGCTGTTTTCACGCGGCAGCGGCTGTCAAGGCTCCGCGGGCGGCGTGTCGGCGACGCGGTAGCCGGGCGTGAGAGGCACGGTGGTCCGACGGCCTAACAGCGCTGTGGGCGGGCGGCACGGTGGTTCGGCGACGTGGCGGCGTGGTGGACAGGCGGCATGGTGGTCCGACGGACTGGAGTCGCGGTGGACGTGGTGGCGCGGTCGGGCCCGGGCAGGCGGCCTCGCAGCGACCGGGCCACGGGCGGGTGGCCGGGTGGCGCGGTCCTCGGGCGGCGTGGGCGGCTGGCCGACGCGGTTGCCGCGCTCTTCCGGGCGGCGCGATTGCGGTGTCGCGCGCTCGGGCAGGGTTTTGGCGGCGGCGGCTTGCACGTAATTAAGTCGGCCTCGAGGCGCGACCTAATTAACCGCACGTATTTTCGTGTGCCACGTGCAGAAACTCATGAAATTACCTTAATTTCGTGTGCCACGTACTGAAACCCACGAAAATATCCACCGCAAGACTGACCTAATTTCGTGTGTCACGTACGACAACCCACGAAAATAACATTGTTTAGTGTGCGAGGCACAGAAACCATGAAAAAGTTCCTAATTTTGTGTGCCTTTGACGAAAACCCATGAAAATATGTCGGACCTTTAGAGCCCTGACAGAAACATAGTTTCGTGTGCCTGGTCAGAAAACCCACGAAATTAAACTTGTTTCGTGTGCCCGGTCCGGAAACCCATGCCAATAACCTAATTTCGTGTGCCCCCGATCGAAACCCACGAAATAACCTAATTTTGTGAGCTGGCTCTTACACCCACGAATATAAATTGGGCTGGCAAGCCGTCATTTTATGTAGTTATTTTCGTGAGCTTGGTCCACCCACGAAAATACAGGACCTCATTTTCGTGTGCCTTTTAGAAACCCACGAAAATAACTTCATTTTCGTGTGTTCGAGTTGCGGCACACGAAATTAGAGTTTAATTTTGTGGGCTTTCAACAAAACCCACGAAAATAACTTAGAATTTCGTGTGCTGGTATTTGGCTCACGACAATACATTTTATTTCGTGGGGACCGACGAAATTAAGTTTGGCCCACGAAAATGTATCTTTTTTCTGTAGTGTGTAGATGACGAACAGCTAGTCGTCGACAATTTTCGGCATCTTGATTCGAAACCTTGAATAAATATATACGGACAAAACATTAAACGGTAAGATTATGGGAAAAGGGGAAAAATGGCAACGTAATGCTGCAACTGACAGTGACGAGAGAGTAAAAAGGACGCACTTGAACGCCACTAGAGACCAGATGAGGCCAAGGAAGCTCGCATAGGTGTTGGGAATCATGAGAAGCTTCTTGACCACCTTCCACGAGACGTGCGTCACCGACGGCGCTGGCTGCACCGGCACTGGCAACGGGATTTCAAACCCCTCCTCTGTTGGAAAATATGTTGACATGTTGAAGATTGATCAAATAAATATACGTGCATAAGAGATGAAGGAAGAAGAACGTACGTAAGGATAATAATAAAACAATTTCTAAACAACCTGTAATCTGATTTAGTTTCAGTTTTATCTTTTCCTGATTGAGCTGGTATTCGGTTAACCGATTGCATGTGATCGGAACCATCTGTAAACCACGTCCATCTGTAAGCATGCTATTTACACGTAGCCTGCTGCGGCGTGGCCATTAAGCAGCAGTTCAACCACGCTTTCATCCTCTTCCTTCATAACACCTCCGGCCGGCGCCAGTGCCCGGCTCCTTATTCGTCTCGTCCGTGAGCGCCCCCACCTCCGACATCTCGATGTTCACCGCCAGCTCATGGCGACTACTCCGATCTGCAGGAACGCTCTCGTCATCACACGCGGCAGGGTTCTCCGTGGCGGGGTTAATCTTGGTGCTGCCCGTGCGCACCGCTCCATGAACTCGTAGAGGAAGATGACCACGTTGTACGAGATGCAGAACTGCAGGGACGAGGTTCTGCTTCATGAGTCCTCTGCACGGGAACTAACAGTTTACTCAAACGGATGTACGATCTAGCTGTATACAGCAGCAACGGACAATGAACCAATCGCCCCAAGATTCACGATCCATCAAGATGTTGGAACTAGTATAAACTCTAGTGATGATGGTACCACGAGCTATTTGTGTACGTGGTGAGCAGGGCTACTAGTGTAGTGATGCGGGGGCTATGGTGTTGGCATGGACGCGCTCAAATAGTGCGAGCTGCGAGCTGTGTTTAGCTGACAGCAGTTGATGACGCGATTCCGAGCGCCGCTGGTTTTGGATCAAGGGAAAAGGACGCGATGAGCAAAACCGGGAAACAAATTAAAAAGGCAGCCAGAATTTAATCAACGCACTGGCATGGTGTCGCCACTGACCATGACGGCAACTAAAGGGAGCTCACGTACTTAAGAGCAGCACGACACTAGTGGATCGCCCGGCAAACCAAGTGTAGTTGCGCACTACCACCAGAATACGGTGAATCTAAATTGCTCTTTGGCACGTCCTGACCGAACCGTTCGTGAAAAGTCAAAGACGGAAGTGATGACAAAGCCGTGCCGTTTTCCCTTTTTTGCGTCCGTATACATACGTACGCAAGTTTTGATCGCGGCCGATCGGCTCGATCGCCTGCATGGGTGCATGCAGGTTTTTTTTTGTTTTCTAAAGATCCGAACAGCCTTCGGCATTTATATTAAAGCAAGGGAACAGTGTTTATGTTACATGTAGCGAGCGGACAATACATTTCAACTCAAGTAAAAGTACCACTAAAAAGACTTATGCGTGTATGCCTTTATAGTAGGTCAGTATAGGCTCATCACATCAGGCTGATAGGCCCGCTAGATGCCGAGCACTGGCATGATGCCATAGTTTTGCAAGCTCTTAAACCTTGTAGACGACATCTTGTTTGTTATGTTAGATATTCTGAAAGATTCGACTGTTCCTTTCTTTCCAGAGGACCCAACAGGTTAGCATGGTCATGGTCTTGGAAATGCGCTTGGTTTGAGCATCCCCCCCACCCCACCCCGTAGATAGACGCTGGAACCAGGTTGCTGAGGTTTGGCCCTGACGCCATCGGCTTAGATTGAAATCTCTAATACCTGACCAATTGGGCACCTCAACCAGACTCCTTGTGAAAAGGGACATTCAGTACAAGTGTGTGCTGGTCTCCGGATTCCTAATGCACAGGGCGCAGAAATAGTTGTTTGGCCAACCACGCCGCACGAGGCGCGCAGATGACCATAATTTGTTCTGGACCATGAGCCAGATAAAAGTCTTGAAGTTGTTTGGTGTCCAGGCCTTCCAGATTTTAGTAGAAAACCAAGAGGCATGGCCTCCGTTAAACTGTAGCTCATAAGCCGATTTAATAGTGTAGACGCCAGAGCTTGATCGATGCCAAGTGATATCGTCCTCCTGGTTCGAATTTAGATTGATGTTGCATTCCTGAACTAGCTCCCATAGATGGACGAAATCTGTTAGGAGTGGAACGGTCAGGTTATGAGCTATATTCTTGATCCAGGTACCATCATGTAAAGCGGCTGCTAGAGTTTGCCTCTGCTGTGATGATATAGCAATGGAAATTTTGCTGCTCGAGCTGAACCGAAATTCACAGAAAATGGCACGTCTCCAATTACCAACAATGACGGCCACAGCTGCAATAAATAAACATCGATCGATAGGAGAGAGGGATCTCCATTTTGGACATGCATGCAGGTCTGACCGGTCCTTCCGGCTGGAACATGCACACGCTATGTATGTGTTGAATCACATGCGTTGGAACGAGAATCTCAGAAAAAGCAAGCGAACCCCGTTAATGGTATCGCTAATGCAAATCCTGTAGCGAGGTACTTTCTCTGTTCTGAAATAAATTACGTTTCTGACAAAAATTTTAGTTCAATCTGATCTAAATTAGCTATTCTAAATATCATTTATTTCAGAACAGAGGGGTAATTCAAATTAAGCTGTACAATAATGCAAATCACGGCTGTCCGACATGCATAGCTCCTTAGTTGTCCGTGCACCCAGTTGCCCTCTCCCGTTACTGCATGCCGCGTGCACCCTTCTGCTTAATCTGGTACAGTCGCCTCCGTCCATGCATGCATCATAGCCCAAGCAATATATAGTACACGATCGTGACCGGAAGCGATATGAATATCCCGAGAATTACCCTGCAACAAGACAGAACGAATTGGACAAATTAAACAAGTCAGATATATGACACTCACAAAAACCATTGAATCCTGACAATAAGTGGTGAAGGAACGGACCCAGTGCTCATGATGTCAGCGTGGACCTTGTACTCTTCGGCGTACACGAACGAAGTCACGGCCAGGGGGAGAGCCGCCTGCAGATGGGTTCAAATATTCCGTCAACAATGCATATAGTCGCACTAAACAAGGGGGACTCCGTCAGGCAACTAAAAATGGCGGCTGGGCACATCTCTCAAGGAATAGGTGAGAGTTGGCTGCTCACGCCAATGATCTTTGCAGGAGTCTAGCTAGCTTATTGTGTGCTTTTATGGAGACCAGCTAGCTGTATGTGTGCATACTTCAGTTCAAATTTGTATTGGATTCGGAAAGAAAACGAACAAAGGAACCATTAAACAACGGTGTGGCAGCGTTCTGTTAGCTGCTTACCTGTACTACAGCAATGTGCAGGAGCGTGCCGTGGAGTCCGACGGCGAGCGACGCAAGCAGCATGATCACCGGGCTGATCAGGAACTTGAGCACCATGGAGAGCGACGCGATCGTGTAGCCGCACGGCACGAACCGTTGCTGCCGCGCCATGAACGTCCCTGGAATTGGAAGTGACAGGATAGTGAACTATTTAGTAACAAAATACTAACGCTGTTTTTTCATATTGTTAGGATAATGTTTCAATTTAAAATCAAATTATATATATATATATATTATCTTAATGTCAACGATTAAAAATCAAAGGAAGTACTCGGAATCTAATAATAATAAAGTTCACTTGTGCTTGAAATGGAGTACAAGTGAAAGAAATGTACTTGAATAATGGAGTAGTAGTTTTTTGGACGGAGGGAAAAATTAAATCATTCCTGTGATTTAGAGTCATCCCTTACCTGAAGAGAACATGCTTAGACCAACCGCGGTTGTGTAGATGACGAACAGCGAGTCGTCAACGATTTTCGGCATCTTGATTCCAACCCTGTAACAAATATATATGGGCAAATTATTAGGAGCAAAGATAATGAAAAGAGAAAAAAAACGGTAACGCAATGCTGGAGCCGATATATTGAGTGAAGAGAAAAGAACGACGCACTTGAACGCCATTAGAGACCAGATGAGGCCAAGGAAGCTGGCATAGGTGTTGGGAATCCTGAGGAGCTTTTTCATCGCTTTCCACACGACGTGCATCACCGACGGCGCCGGCACTGGCAGCGGGATTTCCAACGCCTCCTCTTCCTTCATAACACGTCCGGCGCCAGTGCCCGGCTCCTTATTCGTCCCGTCAGTGGGCGCCGCCGCCGCCACCTCCGTGATCTCGATGTTCACCGCCACATCATGGCGGCTATTCCCATCGGCGGGAACGCTCTCGTCATCACACGCAGCAGGGTTCTCCGCGGCGGGGCTGATCCTGTCGCTGCCCTCGCGCGCTGCCATAAACTCGTAGAGGAAAATGACCACGTTGTACCAGATGCACATCTGCAGGACGACGATCTGCTTCATCAGTCCGCCCGACACGGACCCGAACATGCCGTCGAGGAGCGGCACGCCCATGATGATGGTGTTGGGCAGCGACGCCACCGAGAAGTTGGTCACCACCCACTTGAGCGGCGATGACTCCGCCTTCTTCGCCCCGCCACCGCGGCGGCGCCGGAGGCGGGACCAGAGCGCCCACGCCATGAGGGCGAGCAGGACGACGGCCTTCTGCAGCGTGTCGGCGGCGACGAGGCGCTCGTTCATGTGGTAGGGGTCGTTGGTGGAGACCATGTGGAAGATGAGCACGGGGGCGGCGTAGACCGCCACGAAGTGGTTGATCCCCGCGCACTGCTCGTTGGAGAAGGCCTTGAGCCACCGCACGGACGCGTAGCCCAGCGCCGCCGCCGTGTACAGCGGCGCCATCGCCTCGACGACGTGGTACACGGCGGAGCCCGGGATCATGGTGGTGCTCAACAGATGGAATGACGCTGCACGGCAACTAAGAATTCACAAATAAACCGATCGAAGATCTAGCTAGCTGTAAACAATTCACAATCTATCAAAGATCGACGGTCTAGCTGTAAACAACAGCAACAGACTTGGAACCGCACTCCCCAGATTTCACGATCTAACGAGATGTTGGAACTAGTATGGTGAGCAACAGGGCTACATGCAAGTGTAGTAATGCGGGGGCTATGGTTTTGGCATGGACGTGCTTATATTGTGCGAGCTGCGAGGCGTGCGTGCGGTAGCAGCTGACACCAGTTGATGACGCGGTTCCGAGCGCCGGTGGTTTTGGGATCATCGGGAAAGGACGCGAGCAAAGCTGGGAAAACATTAAAAAGGCAGGCAGAATGCGACGCACACGCACTGGGATTTAATCAACTGGCATGGTGTCAACGCCACTAACACTAAGACGGCAACAAAAGGGAGCGGCCGTACTTACGAGCAGCAGCACTACGCTGGTAACCTGTGTGCGTGCTGTGCTAGCTCCTCGACAGCAGCAGCCGCCCAGGTGGTTCAGTTCAACCAGATTATTAATTCAGTATTTATTTGAGTAGGAAATAACCCCAGCTAGTTAACCAAGTGTACTTCTTGGGCACTACCACGAGAACACGGTGAATTTAAATTATTCCTATGCGCGGCATGATCGATCAGTTCGTGAAAAGTCAGAGATGGCAACGATGATAAAGCCGTGACGTCTTTTTTTTTTCCTCTCCCCGTCAGTATACGTACGTACCACGCAAGTTCGATCCGGGGATCGACTCGATCGCCTGCATGCATGCATCTCTGACCGGTCCCTCCTGCTGGCACATGCACACGACGTGTCTGTGTTGAATCACATGCTTTGAACTGGTAATCGCAGAAAACAAGCGAACCATGTTAATGGTATCGCTAATTCATATCCTGTAGAATGGTGATTAAAATTAACATATTTTTTGCAGCAGAGGATCTGTAAATAATACTGTAACGCGAGCGCGTCAACAGCTCGCTGCCGGTTCGTTTTCGTTCGCGGTTTAATTTGCTCCGCGCGGGTTTGGGATGACCAAATATAACAGAGCTTGTTATAACAACGGCACCGAGTACGCAGGAGCGGTACCGAAATCATGGCGATGCCATGGACGCAGTGCAACTTGCCGTGGGCCCTGGGAACGGAATGCTGCCACAGAGTAGCTTGCTTTGGAGCCCGCCCTTTCTCTGCTAGTAGTACCTCGTAAAAGCTAGGATCCGTAGTATATGGGTGCGCGTTGCTGTACAAGTCACTCGCTGGTCGTGCGTGTATAATAATACGTACCGCATTCCAAAACCAAAAAGGGAGACTTGAACGAACCTGACTTTATTTGTACTCGGGTTAGTAATTCTTGACATGATTTTGACCCCTAGCTGGACCACTCGTGTCGCTCCGCATTAAGGAACTGCATGCTAATTGTTGCCGGTGGTGATCACCCGCGCGCGCCGTTTCCCCGTTCTCGGAAAAGGGGGTGGGCCACGAGCACTATGGCTGGCTGGCGTCGACCCAGCCGCACCGCCGCCGGGCGCCGACATCTTTTGCTGCCGCCCGCCGGCTGTGAAAAAGCCCACCACTTCGTCGAGAGAGCCGAATAAAGATCCGGTCGCGCGCGCGCGTGCCTCGCCGTTCGCCGGCTTTGTTTTGAGCACCTCCTCATCTATAGCACGCCTCTCCCGGTCCCAAACAACATGAGCTTGCTAGTACCTATTGTATGGTTTTGTTTTTCTTCGATTAACCCAGTCACCATGCATGTTCAAAGGCTTGCACACACCGTGACATCCATATCGTTCGCTTGAAACGTCGTGGACGTTGGTCATGGAATCATACTGCTTGGCTTTGAATTCGCGGTCACGCTGATGAAAATAGATTCGGAACTGCCGCCGGTGGAATTTGGAAAGTCGGAATAATCTAAAAAGCCCGTTGAATGGATGCTTCAACGGGCCGTGTTGCAGAGTAGCCTCGGTGAGAGCGTTATGGTATATAGCGACCTGGGCGAGCTTTTCATGGACCTAGATCACCCCGTAGCGGCCCAGTATCTGGCCCAAGTAGGTACTGTTCAGCTTCTTTCTCCGTCCCATCCCCCAACGTAGTTGGCGAGGGAGAAATCAGCAGCGACCGTCGGGCGGGGCATGGGGGTGGTAAATCTCGACCTGATCGAGATATAACATCCCGGGGTTCTTGGACTTCAATTGCGCTAGAGAGATCGTGGCATTGAGTAAGAGTACGCAGTACACGAATTAGTAGATCCCGACTGGAGAGCAGGCCCCACAATATGGTCCGTGAAAAAGGCCTACTAAACACAAGCAGGCTGTGGTTTAAACTTGGGCCATCAAATTTACAGACCGTGAAGTCTGGTAAAGCCCAGTGAGCAAACAGAAAACGCCTTCCTGTTCGGTACATGGGTTCCTTTAGACCATCACGGCGTACAGCCGACGAACTGCGACTTGTACGTCATAGCCATACATGAAGGGATTTTTCAGAGTCCAATGGCGACCATAACAGTTGTAAACCGCATAAAACTGGAATTGCAAATGAGGTGCATTAGACATGAGCCAGAAGTGACGCAGCCTCGAAGATGCATTCCGCCTGAAAGAGGTGCGTGTAAGCTAAATGTGGATGCAGCGGTCTCAAGGGTTGGGAATAAAGGTGATGTGGGTGGCGTTTGTGGAGGTGATCATGTGCGATGGTCTATCCCAATGTAGCAGGTGCTGAAGCTCTAAACGCAATGACGTGCGCTGAGGCTTTTGGCCCTTACTTTAGATTGTGGCCTTCACATGGTCAAAGTGGCTTCAGATTGTTTACTTTAAACGTTGTCAAGAATATTAAAGATATGCCCAGGTGCTCTTGTATGACGATTTTAAGGATATTCAAGAAAGATCGCAAACGTTAGCTAGCACACAGTTTGCTTATTCATGAAGGTAGAGAATACTACATAAAGCTTGTAATTTAGAAAAGGGAGCTTGTACTTTCAGAGGGGGAAGGCGTGTAGTTTGGCTAGGTTCGCCTTTTGTGTTTCTTCATGTAAACGTGGTTGCCAGTAATTATAAATACAGGTGACCAAAAAAGAAGAAGAAATCTGTCATTTTCTATTTGTTTCACATGGTCCACACAAATCTTCTCAGCTTTACCGTGTTTATTTGCCTTTCTACCACCAAATTAAGACAAGAAATGAACGATTTTTTTGCATCAAACATGTAAAGGATCATCACACATTTGAAATACACTAGGCTGTGGATCCAGTCAAAGCGACCATATCGCGTGCTCAGTAGGAAGTAGGACCACAGAATCCGTGTCACACACACCTCTAGTTTTGGTTATCACTCTTGCGGTCGCCGCCGTGGGAGTCTCGCTCCTGCAGCAGCGATCCGGCCTCCTCGTCGGCCTGCGCCGCCTTCTTCTGCGCCTCCTTGGCCTTGAGCGCCTGCAGCTTGACGTGGTTGTAGTAGCCGACGCCGAGGAAGGCGATCCCGTAGCCGAAGAGGTTGATCGGGGTGACGGTGTCCCGGATGACGGACCAGGAGAAGGCGATGAGGAGCCAGTCCTTGACGACGCCGGCGACGTTCATGGTGAGCGCGGAGGTCTTGCCGACGAGTAGGAACACGGCGAGATTGAGCGCGAAGGCGCAGAGGGAGTTGGTCCCGAAGATGAAAAAGTCCGGCTGGAAGGTGCCGACCTCGCGCAGCCTGGGCAGCTCGACGAAGGCCCACGGCACGACGAGGAAGCAGAGGCAGCAGGGCGCTACGTAGTAGAGTGAGGTGATGGGGTTGAGCGAGATGCCCTTGGAGGTGAGGAGGATCTGGATGAGGACGAGGCGCGTGGCCTCGAAGGCCACGGCGGCGAGCTGCAGCGCGACGCCGCGGGCGTCGAAGCGCGCCTCCCCGTAGGCGGCGATGGCGACGCCGAAGGAGATGGAGAGCATATTGAGCATGGAGGAGGACCTGAAGGTCTCCTTGTTGAAGAGCACCCCGATGGAGTAGACGGCTACGGGCATGAGCGCCTTGAGCATCTGGATGAAGGAGACGGAGAGGTAGATGTAGGCGGAGTTGGAGAACCAGAGGGAGAGCGAGTAGAGCGCGCCGATGGGGAGGACGGAGGCGACGTAGAGCTGCGGCGTCATGGCGGGCGAGGAGGGCAGGTCGACGACGCGGAGGACGCGGACGAGCGCGACGGCGAGGGAGGAGCAGAAGGCCATGTGCACCATGGTGAGGGAGATGGGGAAGGGCCAGTTGTACATCTTGGGGTCGAGGATGTACTTGTTGTAGACGATGACGGCGAAGGAGAGGAAGATCCACACCGCCACGTACATGTACGAGACCAGCACCTTGCGGATCACCGACTCCGACATGCCGCCGCCCTCGCCGCCGCCGCTCCCCGCCACCTTCGCCATGGCCGCTCTCCTCCCGGTGAGGAGGGGGCGCTGATCTGGATGTGGGAGTGAGATCTGAGAGGAGTGAGAGGCGGATCTGGGAGCGAGGTAGGTGGTGGGGGGATTTGGAGCGGGTGGGTTCTTGCAGCCTTGGCCCGGATGGGGGAGAAGGCCACGTGGACAATTAGCACTGCTGCTGACGCTTTGGGGGCCGTTTTATAGGAGCTTGGGGTGCCAAAGCCTCTTGCCAGCCTCTTGTTTCCGGTCTGGTCGGTAACGAGCGTGCCGTCACAGGACGCGGCGTGGTGACGGAACAGACGTTCCAAATTTCAGCCAGACCCAAACCCTACCCCAACCACGCGCCCGCCGCCGGGGCCTTCACGCGGCAGGTCGGTCCGACGCGGCTCCATCCAGAGACGGGCACCCCACGTCTTCATCCTCTTCGACGTCCGCATCAGATCTGCGGCACTAAGCACGGGGGTCCTACGCCGCACCCGTCTCCGGTGATGTGCTATGCCCGCTCCACGGCGAATGGTGGCGGCGGACGACGGGCCGGGCGCCACACTCGCAGCTCACCGTCAGATTCTCGCTCGGATCTACTGTCACTCGATCGCAACGGAGACAGGGTTAAACGGCGCCAAACTCGGTGTGGCATGCATTCAGATTCCTGGTTATCACCAGTACGACGTTCAGTGCATACCAGTTTGACAGAGTAAAAGAAAGCCTTACAAGATTCCCTTTGTGCGTGGCATGAACATGCATCGACGTTTCTCCGAGGGGAAGAGAAAAGTTAGCTGCCTTTACAGCTGCAGGTCGGAACTATAAGTATGAATCAACACTACTGTGATGTTTCTTCCCATCTTGGCAAAGCAAGGAAGACCAGCAGCATTCGCGAAAGAACGGTGCTATTTTGACAGCTCGAGCTGTCCACCGCAGAAACCGGACTGCGTCACGCGTGTAATAACTACTACTACGTGACTTCTCGGGAAGGTCCACCGCTCCACCACAGAACGGACGCCCTCAAAGTCATGGCTGCATCAGACCCCCCATAGATAATCGTAATGTGATGGAACCGGAACTAGACTCCAGACATCTTTCGCTGGCTTGGTCTGACCCGATATCGCAAAAAGTCATGAGCTTTCCGCCCGAGGGTGAAGCCGAAACCTGCGTTCAGATGGACGAAATCTTGCCGGACGGAGCGATGCAAGGGCAGACGATCGGGTCACATTTTTTGCACGCCGTCTGATCCTCCTGGTCCGCAACCGCAACCCGTCTGATCTGACAGGCTTCCCGGCGTCTGAGAATGGCTGCGCACCTAACTCAGACGGGAACCCTTCTTCCCGTCCATGGCGTGGGCCTCCGCCACACCAAACCAGCCGAGCGATCCCTGTCTTCCACCACGCCGTGCCGAACCCCAAATGAAGTGGACCGTTCAGTGAGCAGAGAAGGCAGCACCCAATGTTGGTGAGGCCCGCGTGAAAAAACCGAGACCAGTTTGGTGCGGTTCGGCAAGTCAAGCGACGGCGACCTGACAGTTCAGCTCGGCGCAGGAAAACGATGGGATCGAAGACGGGTGCGTAAGGTTGGTGGACACCGGCGTGACGAACACAGAGGTGAAGTCGGGCGAGTCTGGTTGGGTGGGGCACCGACGCGGGCGGCGAGAGCTGCGTGTGTAATCCGCTGCATTCTTGTTTTTTTTCCTGAAAGATGTCATCAAGTCACTGCGACACTGCCACGTTCCCTTTAATAAACAGAAAAGGTATCATGTCAGTGCAGTGACAACATGAACTCTGCGCTCATGCCTCCACCGTTTCCCTACAGTGAAGGAACATACACACGAGCAGATGGATGTGGTTTTGAAGCTTGACTCTGAGTCCATAGGACTGAGACACACATCGCAACGGCGGCGAAAATGATCGGTTCTACTCTCTCTTCTATCATACATGTCCATGAAACTGACTCGTTCTTGTGGCTTTTTCGCGCTGCAAACAAATGGTCACGGAGTGATTCGCTGCATTCTAGCTATGCCAGCCTGATTCGAGCACGGGCCTTTTCGTCTAAATCATGTCGTCGAGGCCATGCCTAGCAGTAGCATGTCGTGTCAGGCACTTATGGTTTGGGGCCGCCGAGCTGAGCCGCACAAGACGGTACCGTCAGGCCCATCGTCCTATAAATCATAGGCTACAGCTAAAGTATGGGACTATAAGCCTATGGAGGAGACGAATCGCGTTAAAATATTAGTGTTATGGGGAAAAAATAATTGTTATGGGCGGGATGAAACGAGATTGATACAGGCATCCACTGCTTACAGTTGCAGCGGGGAACTGGGCCGCGGATTGGGTTCGGCTCACTTCGGCACTTTCGGCCGAGCTGCATAGGCGGACGCCGCAAGCCCGTGACCAGCCTTGGTTCACGGTTGGCCCAGTTCCGTGCGCCACGATTTGTGTGTTTCGCACGGCAGGCTATCACCGGCCCCGGCTATAAAATTGCGGGTCCGATGGACCCTATCGAGACCTAAAGAAGGAACGGGATATCCTGCTACACGTTCGCGGCATCGTCCCCCGACGCCGAGACCCCGGGCGCAGTAGCGGTAAGCCACGGCGGAGGACTCAGGAGCGGGTTGCCATCTCGGAGGCAACGAAGAGGCAGCGGACTTGCGCCAAAGTCTGCTACAGGCCGGGAGCAGCCGATGTCCATGGCGGGAAGGGCCGCCGACCGCCAGCATCTGCCGACGGCGTAATAAGTCCAAAACATGAAACAGCCCAGGTACACCGCGCAAAAAGGGCCTCCACAGAAATGCACGTTCTCCGAAGGTTCCTATGGGTTTCATGTGCGGCCCAACTGCATGGGCCAAGCAGAGAGAATCATCCTTCGAGCCCACCTCTCAGTCAACGCAACGTGATCATTCGCCCCGGAAGCGGGAGCTAGGAGAGGGAGACGACAGGTGGATACAGGAGTAGGAGTAGGTTCCACACTGTTCCAGCGTCACACAAAGCAAAACTAGCAGGTTGTTCACTGTGTCCCCTGAACAACCGACGTTGTTCACTGTGTCCAGGGACCTCCACTGCGCGCACTCCACTCGACCTCCACTGCGCGCAGACGTGCACCACCTTTCCAAGTTCCAGCGCAAACCAATCACGACCGGCTGCCCCGACGAGAGCCGGCAGTGCCTCCCAATAATTAATTCCCCAGGGCAGCCACGCACCACGTCTGCCCGGTCGGCAGCCTCTGGCTTTGCCTGGCTTGCCGAGGTGCAACCAAGATTGGACCGAGCCGCGTCGCACTTCCACTTCCTGGACTACATCGGCAGTTCTCATATGCTAATTAGAAACTGTAACCTCCGACGTTGCCGATTAGTCACCGCTGCACATATCATAATGAGTTCTTTCTAGAACCGGACAACTAGCATTTTGGAAACGAGATCTCCACTCGAGTAGAAAAAAGGAATGCAGACCTAACAGAAACTGAGACGCCGGGTTGCTTTGCCTGATGATCTCCAAATCTTTCCTTGTCGCATCTGCAACTCGCAAATCAATTCCGTCAGACAACCAACACAGCAGATTATTCTACTATCTGGACCGAAAAAGAAACATCTGTTTTTAATTCGCGTCCTCGTTTCGATCATTCATCAGTGCTATCTGAGTAAGGAAACCGGCCTTAAGCAAACCACTAGCACCCTGTTGTGCCTCATGCACAACAAACAAAGCACGAAAGCACTTGTTCTCCACTGCTTTTTTCTTCTTGTTTTTTTTTTTCTGACGACCCCCATGTAATGTGGCTTTCATGATTTTCTCCTCCCATGAGAATGAGATCAACGCCTACGCCTGTTTGGCTCCTTGTAGGAATCAACTAGCAGCTCGATCGCCATGGATTGGTCAGGGCCACGGGCTATACTATGTTCGCGTCAAGGCGCTGTACGCGAAAGCAGAAAAGATGTGTGTGTAAGCATCGCAAGGGAATAGGTACGGTGAAAAGAAGATCTTGTGGCCAACAGAAGGGGGTGACCATGATTTGTTCTCCCAGTCAATGGGCAGAGTTATGTGGAGAAACGTTGGCGCACGGCGCGAAATGCCATATCCATCTCCTCAACTGTGCCGCAGTAAGTGGTTTCCATGGAGGTAATTGACTCTCTGGTAATGATATCTATCCTACCCAAGGTAAGATATTAAAGTCACTAATCGACATGGTTAGTGCTTATAAAGGTAACAAAGATGATAGTAGTATAAGGTATGGAGTTAAGAAATGGGTGTAGCACCAACTGTTTGTTTGATTTCGGTTCAGCGTAAAGGGGTGAAAGTTCAGTGTGACGTATCACTTCGCACGCTTATCTGAAACAATAGGTGATGAATTCACGCAAATCAATGAGATTACTATAATTAACGCACCCTATGCATTTGTAATTATTCGTGGCCAAGCGGCATAGTAATGAAATTCACAGTGATATGAACCATACACAAGCTGCTTCCACTTTTTTTTTTCGAAAGCCATAACAGGTATTATATATTAAGATAGGAAGAGGTTTTTTTTACAGAGGTGTACCTTAGACTCACTCAACATCGACAGAAAACCACTACAAAAACAGCAAACTAGTAGAAATTACAAGCTGCTTCCACTTTCATTACTATTTCAAGATATTGGAATACGATGAGTAGCAGATCATACCTTGGCTAAAGATTTGTTGCTTAAAAACAGTAAAAATCTGTTGCTCTCCTAGGAAAATCATATCCATTGAAGGACCAGACACAAAATCGTACAACCTCCGTCCCATATTACTTATCATTCTGTTCTTTTTCAGTTTTCCTAAATTACTTATCATTTTCACTTTTCAATGTACCTTAATCTCTTCCTAGTTCTCATTACACCTCTATTCCTCTTCTACTCATTTCCTATGCACCACACCTTTTTCACCACCTCAATTCACAATTCTCATGCAGACAGGTAAATTAGGACCGAGGGAGTACCATTGAAGGACCAGCCTTTGCGAAGTATCCCAACAAATGTTCATGGGATTCCATCTCACAGTCAGTCATCAGATGTTACTCAGACGACGCATGTCCTATCACTCCATATCCCAACAACAAAATGTTCATGGTATTCCGTCTCACGATCAGTCATCAGATGTTGCGCACACGACACATGTCCTATCACCCCATGCTCTTGCACTAAGGAATGGCAAAGTTATGGTTCATTTTCGAGCAATAAAGTGACATATTTAATTTTGCTGGGGCTTGCCGGAGACCAAGGTGCACCATACTATCATGGTGCTTGCTAGTGGATTCTGAATCCACGTCCATGAACCCCACTTAATTCGGGTGACGCGATACACTTGCTTTCTGCACAATGCGTTTCGTAAGTACAGCACCAGTGATGTCGAAAGGGACACTCGATTGCTTGTCAGAGGAATGGATCGGAACGGAAGACTACTCGCAAATATATGACGCCAC
The DNA here is from genome assembly GCA_030760725.1 of Neostapfia colusana. NCBI lineage: Eukaryota > Viridiplantae > Streptophyta > Magnoliopsida > Poales > Poaceae > Neostapfia > Neostapfia colusana. The sequence goes on from JASWHV010000018.1 coordinate 69,220,665, forward strand.
TGTCAACTTTTTTATAGCAAATTTTTTTCGAAAGCCAGAATTGGCACTTTAAATTAAGCCGAAAAGAAGGTTTTTACAGGTCATACCGGATGGGAACCAAAAAAACAACGAGGTTACAACGTGACATTGCATTCTGCCAACACTACAGCTAAATGCTTACAACCAGCTAGACACCACATCTTCAATTCATCTCTCAACCGCAACAAGATGACTTCAAGGGAGAGCTCTTCATTTCGGAAAATTCGATTATTCCTTTCCCGCCAGATGGCCCATATAACAGCAATAATCAACGATCGGATACCTTTATTCCTTGCTACAGTCGATGTAGAGGCCATGTTAGTGAACCAGTCCATGAGTGATGGAGCTGGTTCCCAATTGGATGGGTGAAGCCGATCCACCGCCACCCAAGTGCTCACCCTCTTCCAGATCTCCCTCGCCATCACACATTCACAATATAGGTGTAGAGCAGTCTCAAGATTACGGTAACACATTGGGCAGAAGTAATTGTTGGGCCATCCCCTGAGTTGCAACCTGTCTGACGTCCAAATGCGATTTTGTAACAGCAACCACATGAAGAACTTATACCTCGCCGGTGCCCAAACCTTCCATACCGTTATCGGAAACAAGGATTGTGTACCTCCTTCAAACTGGATACGGTACGCAGAGTGTGATGAGTATTCTCCATTTCCCGTTAATCGCCAACGGATCACATCAGGCCTATGTGGATCGAAGGATGCCCTCGCTTCTTCAACCAATGTCCATAGTCTTAGGAATGGCACCAGATGCTCCACCGAGATCCCTGTGGCGACGTCATGCATCCAGTTTGAGTTTCGTATTGCTTGTGCAATTGACCTTTGTTTACCTTGGCTGAATTTGTATAGTTCCGGAAACAACAGGGCCGGAGCCTGCCCCTGCAACCAACTTGAGAGCCAGAATTTGGCACGCTGGCCATCTCCTACGGTAACAGAAGTGGCGACGGCGAACAAATTTTGGTCAGATGCATCAACCGGTAGCTCCATGCCTTGACAAGCACGCTCAGGTCGTCGCCACTCCAACCATAGCCATCGCAGTCTCAACGCTCTGCTGAATCGCTCAAGGTCGGTAACACCGAGCCCGCCAAAGCTTAGAGGACGACATACCTGAGCCCAACTAACTTTGCATTGACCTCCCCGTAACTGATCAGTGCCAACCCATAGAAATCTTCTCCTAATTTTATCAAGCACCTTGAGAAACTTTTTGGGAGGTTTTAGAGCTGAGAGCAGGTAGGTTGCTTGAGCACTCAGAACTGTATGCACAAGTTCACGTCTACCTGCAAAGGAGAGCAATCTCCCTTGCCACCCTGCCAACTTGGACAACATTCGGTCTTGGATGTTTTGCAAGTGGGCTAGCTTTAGCCGCCCAGGCAAGAGAGGGAGGCCGAGATATGAAATTGGCCAATCAGGACGGTGGCCATTGAAATCTGCCACAATTGATTGCAGATCAAGCCCTTCACATTTGATCGGCATGACCGATGATTTGTTCCAGTTAACAACCAATCCAGTAGCCTCTCCAAATAACCGAAGGATCTCCATGGTGGCAGCAACATCGGCGGGCGTGGGCTTGATGAAGAGGGCGACATCATCAGCGTACAGTGAGACACGCAATCTTAACTGCCGTCCGGCAAGTGGTGAGAGGGTGCCGGCCTCCGTTGCAAGTTGGAAAATTCGATCCAGGGCATCAATGGCAAGTATGAATAAGTGTGGTGATAGCGGGTCACCTTGTCGCAAGCCGCGCTCATGGTGGATCACAGGGCCAGGGGAGCCGTTCAGAGAAACAGACGAAGATGCCGTGGAGAGTAGAGCTGAGATCCAATTCTGCCAACGACGTGAAAAACCACGATGTGCCATTAGTTCAATTAAGTAATCCCAAGATACGGAATCAAATGCCTTCGTAATATCCAGCTTTAATAAGAGCATTGGGGTTCCAGCTCGATGACAACTGCACACTATGTTCCTCACATGCAGGTAGTTCTCCTGTATGTTCCTGTTTTTAATGAAAGCACTTTGAGCTTCTGATATGAGGCTGTCAATAAACTTTGCAAGTCTTAGAGCCAACACCTTGGAAATTAACTTGGCCACTGAATGTATTAGACTTATTGGTCTGTAATCCCCAGCAGACTCTGCAGTTTCAGATTTGGGCAGGAGGATGATTGAAGCTCTGTTCAGAGTCGGAAGAGCTCCTGTGTTAAGATGGTAGAATGACTGAAATGCAGCTACCACATCGTCCTTGATCACCGTCCAGCAACACTTGTAAAATGCCCCCGTGAAGCCATCTGGACCTGGTGCCTTGTCAGCATGCATTTCACTAACGCAAGCAGCAATTTCTTCTTCGGAGAAGGGGGCGTCCAGCCCGGCCAGGGGCGTAGCAGGTAATGCCAAGGTGTCCCAATCCAAAGTCATTGGCCTGGCTTGCCGATGACCAATAATGCCCATAAAATGTCGGTGCAGTTCCACTTCTTTTTGTTCATGCGACCAGACAAGCTGACCATCACTATGCTTAAGACATGCAATGAATTTTCGTCTTGCACGAGCATTGGACTTAAGATGAAAAAACCTGGTGCATGCGTCCCCTTCCCGAAGCCAGGTAATCCTTGAGGCTTGCCTCCTCCGAGATCTCTCAATGGCTGCCAGGCCTAATACTCTGTATTTGAGCTCCTTCAGAAGTTGTTGTTCCTCTGGAGATAACAGTCTAGATTCTTGTGCTCTGTCCAGTCCGCCAATGACCTCCTGAGCAATATGGAGTTGTAGCCTCGTCTGGCCAAACATGTTTTTACTCCATCTGGTCAGAGCCTGGGCAGTGTGCTTGAGCTTCTGATGCAGCACCAGCATCGGCGAAGTGCCCTGAACTGGGAGTCCCCAGGCAGCTTGCACCGTGTCAATGAAACCGGGGATTCTAGTCCAGAAATTCTCAAATCTGAAAACTGCTCTTTGACGTGGCCTTTGCTGTGAAGTCAGCAGAATGGGACAATGATCAGATAGGGAAGAGGATAGAACAAATAGACAGTGGTGTGGAAAAAGTAAATCCCACTCTTTGTTATAAAAAGCTCTATCAAGGCGGACCATAGTTGGAGATGCTCTTCCATTGCTCCAAGTGTACTGTCTATTCAACAGTGGAAGCTCCATAAGCTCAGCTTGGTCAAGTGTTTTCCGAAAGGAACCCATCATCCGCCTATTCAGATTTTGATTGTTCTTATCCCTCGCTTCATAGATCAAGTTTTAATCACCAATGCAAAGCCAGGGTACATTTTGTTGTGGCCTGATTGAAAGAAGTTCCCGAAGAAAAGCTTGCTTCTCATTCTCCCCAGTCGGCCCATAAACAGTTGTGAGCAAGAACGATGAGTTGCTGAGCCGCTGCGTGACCAAGACTGATTGACAGTAGAGTTGATGCATAGCAGATGACACCAACACCTGATCAGAGTCCCACGCAATAACCATACCGCCTCTGGTGCCATCGGCAGGATGACACACAAACTGATCTAATCTTGGGCCTAAGAATTCCACTGCCAACCGAGTGTCAATTTGGCTCAGCTTCGTCTCTTGAAGACAAACAACCGCAGGCCTGGCCGACAGAATGAGCTCCCTGACCACTTCACGCCGAGCTGGAGTGTTTAGCCCCCTTACATTCCAGCTGCAGAGTGCTAACTCACTACTCATTGACAGTTGAGCGAGCAACAATATAGTCACAAAAACACAAATTCCTTAAGCAGGTGCAAGATGACATCGCAATCTGCAGGAAATCAACACACCGCCCCGGCAGCAGCACTAAACAGAGCACACTAGGAACGACGGGGCATCCATCAAGGACCCTAAGCATGCCAGCCCCCGCAGCAGCACTAGACACAGCCACAACTGGACTAGGTAAGGCCAACAGGGGTCTCCATGGAGGGAGAGCAGAGCAGGGGGGGCATCCACCGAAGGCCCAAGACATGCTAATCCCTGGTGCCACTGTAGAGACCATATTGCGATACAACTCCACTAAAATGTTACCAGTTGGTAACAAAGAGCAGAACCAACGAAAGTGACTACGACAAGAGATCAATGATAGGAGATGATGCATCTCAGAAGGAAGAAACATCCTGAGGGGTCGCTGGGCACCCCACAAGTCAGGAGACGGTGGCTTGTGCCGCCATCTCGTCTGCGACGAGCGCTGCTGTCGCTCTAGTGATGGCATCCCTCGAGAGGCAAGTGAGGCTGCGAATGGCCGCGATGGCACTCATCGGCAGTGGCTGCTGATACAAAGCCTGATACTTCTTGATCGTCTCTTCCCCTATCTGCTCGTTGGGGCCGACCATCTCCAACTGACGAATCAGACGATAGGTGGCACGCTGGGCCACGGGGATGGCAGATGGATTGTTTGCTTGCCGAGCACTGCACCGAGATGGTCGTGGCGGCACTGATCGTGCGCGTTGAGTCGGGAGACGACTAGGGGGCGGGTGTTGGAGAATGGCGGGAGAAGGCGCTTTGAAAACCTGAGCACAAAAGCGGCCCAAGTCACTGCCTTCACACACTGTAGGAGGTCCACACTCCGTCGGCCCAACTTGTTGTGTTGCAGTCAGCTCTGTTGTTTGTGGCTGGGCTCTTTCCACTGGGCCGTTTTCATCAACGGCCGCTCGAGCCCCAGATCCGCACCCGTACTCCAATGTTTGGCTAGGCTGCAGGTGTTCCTCCACCTGTAGCTCAACCCGAGGCGACCGTGGCAGGCTGGACTGTTGTTGAGTAGCTTTTTCTGGCGTGCTGTGCAGATGCCCCATAACCTCCAGAAGCATCGGGTCTGAATCAGGCCCGAGAGCTGATGGAGCAGCAGGCTGTAGGTCGGGCCTGGGACCGGTCAAAAGAACCACAATGGGGTCAACCGCAGTGCTAGGAGTGACAGGTACCTTGACTGTAGCACCAGAGACCTCAGAAGTAGGCATGACCGCTTGGGCAGGTGCTTTGGGTGTTGGAGCTGCAGCTGCTACACGAGCCAACCCACGCAGAGGGTCACGGGCACTGCAGCGCGTAGGTGACCTAGACCAGCGCCTCCCCCAATCCTCCTGTTGCCGGCTCGGCGGGTCGCGCCTACGAAGTCGTAGAGGCGACACAGAGGTCGAGCGGCCCCGCCGAGGTTTCTGGTCGGGCACACTTGATCCTGGGGCGTGGCGGAAACTTGGGCCCCCATCCCGTCGCTGCGGAGAGGGGTTTTGCATCCCGCGGCCACGCTGCTTGAGGTGAAATGCTGTCGAACTGACCCTGAAGTTAATGCTTTGTCGCAAGTCACGCTGAGGAGGCATGCCATAGTCACTTTGGTCAATCTCTCCCTGTTCATCAAGGTGGTGGCAAATCTCGTGCGGATTCGGGCAGAGCCGCCCAGACCTGTCATCTGGCACACCCGGGGTCCAGAGGAAGCGATGAAAGGACGGGCATGGCCGCTCGTCAGAGGCCGACGTCGACGACTGTGGGAGCTCCCTAGCGCTAGAACTCCGCACGGAAGTCCAGTCGTAGTACTGGGCGAGGTGTAGCAATATCTCCACCGTACATCCTTCCGGTGGTGAATCTATAGGCGCCATGTCCCGCGCTACCCTGGGGAAGAAGGTCACCATCTTTGAGCAAGGAAGTAGACTAGGGTTAGCCATCCAACCCCAAAAGACAAACATCTCCGTAGACTCCTGGGTGAACGATAGCTCATCCATGCGGTCGAAGACGACACGATCACCCAAGATCTGGCGAACACCGTCCTCGGACCAGGCATGGAGTGGCAGATGCTCCACAAAGATCTTGACGTGGAAGGACCAGGTTGCCGGACGAGACGACAACCGCCACGGCTGGATGCTGAACTCCGTGCCACCAAACGGAAAGCGACCAACACGGACCGCCAAATCACACTGCTCAGAGAAGTCAAAGCGGACGAGGAAATCACCGGACTTGTGGCGTGAGACCTGGGTACTGCAACAGGGTATGCGTAGATGCGCACTGATCGCAGCACTCAGCTCGGGCGCACTGGCTCGAACATCGCGATCGACGGTCGTGAGCACTGCTGCCTTGCCGTGCAAGGAGGCGAGCTCCGCCGTCATAGCCCCATCCATCATCACCGTTGCATGGTCGAGAGCTGGGCGGTCCTGCGGGCAGCCTGGAATGTAGTGATGTTGGTCCATGCCTCGTCGAGGACTGGTGACCGCCGCTGCATAGGATGCAGGCGCGTCGGATGGGGAGCTGTTGGGAGGGAGCTCGGGGAGCACTAGACGTGAATGCACCCCCAACTTCGGCTTGCCATCTTCCTTCTTCATCGGCGCTGGGCAAGACCGAGAAAAGTGACCAGAGCCACCACAAGCCACACACCCTTTGGGATCCCGACAATCCCGCACACGGTGATCTTTGGCGAGACAGCGAAAGCACCGCCCCTGAAAGAATCTTTTATAGACCGAGGAGGTGAACCAATGTCGTCTTGATCCTTTATCCCCTTCTCCTTTGTCTGTCTGGTCGATGGTTGGAGTTGGCTGGTCAACCCTCCGCTTTCCATTGCCATCCATGCTCCGGAGCTGAATCCGTGAAGGTACTACGGGCTTTGAATGTAAGGGGCGGCGCGCTGCGACGATGTTACGGTGCGAGCTCATCGGCCGATGGCCAGGGCAAGCCATAAAGGTTGCATCCAGCGGGTTAGAGCGCCCACACCCGTCCCGAACCAGGTGGCCGACATTGGGGCGATTCTTCTTGGACGACACCAGTTGCCATCCAGTGGAACCCTCCTCCCGGTTCAATTGCGTTGGCGCCTCCTCCTTCAGCAGCATGCCTAAGTTAATGCGGTTGGGAAACTGGATCATGGATCTCAGACGGGCGGATTGATGAGGTGCCGACGGTTGCATTGCCGGTGGCGAAGCGCTTGACGGAGAGGGTCTACAGTCGCCACTTTGGATCTTGGTCACAGCTTCTCTGTTTTCAGTGACCTTTAGGCAGCCGGGGCTCCATTTTCTTTCTTCTTTGTCTGCCATGTCGAGGGGCATGGCCATGACCACCGGGTTGAGCAACGAAGGGGACCGCCGTGGGATCTCGATTTTCTGGGCCGCCTTTGCCTGGTTGGGTATGGAGCTGCATCCAGCAGAGCTTTGAAGGGTTCCTTCATCTTCCGATTCCGAGAGAGCTCCACATAGGACCGGCAGAAGGGAGTAGGCTCCCTCTGCCTCCGCGACGTCCTCGGAATCCAAGACCACCGGACTCTGAAGCTTCGAGAAAGGAGTACAGAGGAGACCAGCGGGCGGCGAGGTCAATGCACTCCGCTGCAGGCTGGAGGAGGAGGTTAGATGGACAACTAGGGGTGAGATGGGAGGAGAAATCTGAGATTCCTGAGTGGCCGCCGGGGCCGAGGTGGCCGCCGACGCTGGTGGGGAAGGCTCGCTCTCAGTTTCGTCCTCATCCTCCATGGAGCCCCAATCTAGCTTTTCTTGGCTGTCGGTTGGGCGAGGCATGGAGCGTGACGCCAGGAGCGGAGGCAAGGATGGGCTTGGAGTGAGTCGGGTGGAGGCTGGAGGGCCTGGGGCGAGTTGAGTGGGAGCTGGAGGGCTGGAGATGGTGACCACCGTCGGCTTGTCGAGGGTGGGCGCCGGGGCCGGGGCGGCCACCGACGGCGGGGGCTCCTGCTGTGGGGAAAGGCTCACTGGACAATTCTTATTACTCCTAAAAAGTAGTATTAGTCTGACCGTCAGCTAGGCCATCGTCTGCATTGATGCAAGGGTCGATCAATCTCCAAGCAAGCTAGGACCATGCATCCATGATCTCGCTCTCTTGGCTTTTATAGCAAATTAATTTACATCATGTTAGAGACAGTCAATATTTTGGATGCAATTATAATATCACTGAATTTTCATTGTAGTTATTAGTGTTGTGTCCCATGTATTTTTTAATCCTCAAATAGATTTTTGCACGATTGCACCAAATGACTGTTTACATTCTAGATGTTCCCGTATACTATAACAGAAATACTTTGAGCAAACGGGCGTGTTCACCTGGGCCGGGTCCTAATGCGTTACGTGGACCTACCTGTGATTCACATGTTATAGAAGCCGCACTGTTGTAATCCAGCTTTACATACCGAAGGTGTGTAGGGGCCTGAACAAATTTCACCTTGAGAGAAAAATATTTCTTTATCTAAAAAAATCGGTGTGTATGAATACATGTCTCTTGGAGAATACGACAGAGCGAAAGAAGAAAAACCTGAAATTACAAGTTAATAACTTTTACATAAGGGTATATTTATTTAAAAAGCAAAAAATACAAGTTAATATACTCATAGATTAATCATATTACAAAAAAGAATAGCAAAAAAAGGTCAGAACAAAATTATTCCACTCCTCCACTCGGCACTCTGCAATCTGCAAAGCTACTAGCTGTCGCAGATTCTTGCAATCATCTGACCCTAATGCATGCAACGTCAGTAAGACAATCATTTCAGGGACACGCGCACACGCATATGACAAGACAGTTAGCACTTGGACAACGTCTCTTCCGAACAGCGACAAGCGAGCAACAGCGCTCAGCTGCTGATAACACTTGGAATTGCGCAGATTGCATCAAACTGCAGTAACTTTGTGTACATCGGAGGATAACTTCAGTCCATTTGCCTTCTTGCAGTCCGAGTCATCGCCAACAGCGGCGGCGGCGGCAGCAACGATCTCCTTGACAATTGCATCGTCGTAAACTCCGTTGGTCTTGGACGCCACGGGAAGATCCATGGCCTCCTCCTCCTTCTCCTGGTTCTCCTTGTGCTTGCCCCAGAGAACCGAGTAGAGCCCCATCACGATCAGGACAGCGCCGAGGACGCCACCGAGGTATAGCTTGTCGGCGAGGATGAAGGAGCCCATGATGGCCACGATGATCATCATCAGCGGGCTGAACGCCGACGCGAACACCGGTCCCGTTTTCTGGATCACCAGGCCTTGCACGTAGTACGCTATGCTCGACGTCACAATGCCCTGCAGAAGTAATAAATCATGCTCCGTGTCAGCAAGAACAACGTATTCAAGGGGCTACAGGTCGATCGATCTGTCGGTCGGAGACTCACGGCGTAGGCGGCGGCGAGGAGGTTCATGTCGAAGCCGATGGTCCAGACGGAGGGGCGGTGCTCCATGACGAAGGTGACGACGATGGCCTGAAGGGTGCCGACGAAGCAGATGAGGGTGGTGAGGGAGAGCGGCGCCGCGTACTTCTTCAGAGTGTGCGTCTGCAGGATGAAGAGAGAGGCCCAGGCCAAGGTCGCGATGATGACGAAGAGTGAGCCCAGGAACCACTCCTTGCCGCTCGGATCGATGGCGGCGACTGGCGCCTCCGCGCCGTGGCCGCGGGGCTGAACGTGGCCCGACCACGCCATCTGCATGAGAGGGCCCTTGTACACGGTCATCATCATCGCGCCGGCCACCGTCACCAGAGTCCCGGCAACCTTCGCCTGGCACCTCACCTTCTTCAGGTCCACCTTCTCCATCCTGTTGTACATGAACCAAACCAAGAATGTTGGATGCGTTGAGTTCCAAGAGCCGTAGTTATGTTTTATTTTTATCTAATCTTCATCGCAAATTCTATACGCCGTGTTACCTGAAGATTACTGCCATCACGAAGGTCATGGCGGGCAGGATGTTGCTCATGGCACACGCGAAGGTTGGGCCGGTGAACTTCAGGCCGACATAGTAGAAGTTCTGGTCAATCACAGGCCTGCAAATTCACAACATGCATCACGTTAATTAAACAATTTTGATACTTCAGAAAAGCTAAATAATACTTCGGACGTACGACCAGTAGCTAGCCAGTACTAACTACTAAACACGTTTGCAGACACCTTTTCCTGTGGAAAGAATAATAGATTCTCCCAAATTGGATCGTCCACTGATGATCTCTTTTATTTATTTATTTGTGTTAAAGCGCAGAAAAATGACAAGAGAAGACACATTTTTTTCTTTTCTTTGGTAGCGTGCACTAACCCGAGCAGCGCCAGTACGAAGATCTGGAGGAAGACCGACCATGTCATCTTGGGTCTCACCTTCCTGCCATTTTCATTTTCATTGAAAGGGACACCATGATCAGTTTCAGAAAAAGTGCAGATATGTATGTAACAGAGAGGAAAGCTCTGTTTGTGGTTTATCAGGGGAGCTACGCTACCTCTCGAGGACCAGGGCGAACGGCGCGATGGAGATGGTGGCGAAGGCGTGGCGGTAGACGACGAGCACGTAGTGGCTCATGCCGTGGTTGAGGGAGACCTTGGTGATCACGTTCATGCCGGCGTAGCCGAACTGCAGGGAGATCATGGCGATGTACGGCTTGGCCTTCTCGAAGAAATCACCCCAGCAGGCCATGATAAACGATCAGTTTCAGATATAGCAAGCGGAAAGCTTGGTGGTGATCAGCAAATGGCGGGGGTCTAGCTAGCTACTACGTGCTAGTAGAGAACTCAAGGAGCGAAGGCAAGCAAGGCCTTGAGCTGAAGAAGATGTACCGGGTGAGCTGCTGTATTTATATGCTCGGAGCAGGGCCATTTTGGGCAGTTCAGGTTGTCAGTTTTTCCAGTTCAAGTATGGCAGAAGGGCCCATCCGCACCGGGTCCGTTAATTTGTGTGCAGACGTCGGCCTGTTGCCGCGATCGAGTGGCATCCCTGGTGGCAGGGAAGGGAAGGAGGGCCCTCTGCCAGTGGGAAGTGGCCATTAGGCTTCGGTTGAGTTCCTGTCCTGATCTGGTTGTGGGCTGAATCATCTAAACACTACACCTTCTTTAATAAAAGACATTTTATTAGACTCAAGAGTTAGCATCAAGCGCTGATACAATTAAAAAGAGTTCACACCCGACCTTTATCGGAACACTATACATAACATAGAGAAGCAAAGAGATGTCGACGTACGGCTTCTCTGATTCGGGTAGTACTGTAGCAGGTGGTAAACCATCAACGTTTTATCATGTTTCCCCAAAAGGAAAAAAAGAACATGGTTGGCATGAGCACGAGGCAGAGAAACACAGATGCTAACGGAAGAATTATCATAGAGTGGCTAACGGAAGAAAAAGGAAAAACACTATCTACATGTTAAAAATGGAAGAAGATATAATTCAAGGGGATCAAAATATTATTGACCATGCTACAGAATATTATAAAGAATTATTTAGCAAGGAGGAAGGAAGCATGTTCAATTTAGATCCAAATATGTGGAGAGAGGATGGAAAGGTTACTTATATAGAAAATCAGGAACTAGTAAAAGAATTTGAAGAAGAGGAAATAAAACATGCCCTATCCAAAATGGAGAAAAATAAATCAGCTGGACCAGATCTCATCCCCATAGAATTCTTTCAGCAATGCTGAAATATAGTGAAGCTGGACATTATTGAATTATTTAAGGCTTTTCATCAGGAAGCTTTAAATATTTAAAGATTAAACTATGGGGTTCTAACTATTTTGCCTAAGGTCCAAAATGCTGAAAAATACAAAAGTTTAGGCCAGTCTGCTTGCTTAATTGTATATATAAGTGGTTTACAAAAACACTTACTATAAGATTGGAACATATAGCGGCAAAATTGATAAACAAGGCCCAATCTGCTTTTATCCCCGGTAGGAATATTATAAGGACTTGTTTGGGTATAACTAAATACTCTCCATTTAAAGTGGACTGAGGGAGATTGAAGTAAAAATTAGTTCATTTTTCACTCAATTCCAATCCACTCCATTTATTATTTAGCCAAACAAGCCCTAAATGGGATATTGACCCTATATGAAATATTTCATGAAACAAAGAAAAATGGGGCTACTGGGGTGATCTTGAAAATTGATTTTGAAAAAGCTTATGATAAGGTAAATTGGGAATTTATGTTCCAGTGCCTGGAAAATAGAGGTTTTGATGAAAACTGGTGTAATTAGATTAGGGCAATAGTCCAGGAAGACACTGTGTGTAAAAATCAACAATCAGGTTGGCCATTACTTTCAAAGTCATAAAGGTGTGAGATAGGGAGATCCATTATCCCCTTTATTGTTTAATATGGTCGCTGACTGTTTAACTAAAATGATTAATATGGCACAACAACAAAATTTAATTTGTGGATTGCCAGAAGATATAGTCCCTAAAGGGATTGCAATATTACAATATGCAGATGATACAATCATATGCTTGAAAGGAGAGGAAAATGCGAGAAATATGAAACTGATTTTGACCCTTTATGAAAAAATGTCAAGATTAAAGATAAATTTTGATAAAAATGAAATTATGGTAATTGGGAGACAATAATATAATTGAACAATATGCTCATATTTTCAACTGCCAGATCGGATCTTTTCCCATAAAATATTTAGAGGTTCCAGTATCGACTAACAAGCTTAAAACGCGGGATTGACATATGGTGGAATCGAAAGCAAAAAAGAGAATTGAAAACTCGAAAGGGAAATCTTTAACTATGGCAGGGAGGATAGTACTGATTAATTCTTGCCTATCAAATATTCCTATATACCATATGTCGATGTATTTACTACCTAAAACAACATGTGAAAATATGGATAAGGCAAGAAGAAACTTTCTGTGGCAAGGAGGTGCACCCAAGAAAAAATATCACCTTATTAAATGGGATAAAGTATGTAAAAATAGAAATAAAGGTGGTCTGGGAATTAAGAACATTAGGAAAATGAATATCAGTTTATTAGCCAAATGGTGGTGGGAATTAGAGAATGAAAAAGGCTTATGGCAAGATATAGTCACAGCTAAGTGTGTTAAAGGGTCCCCGATTGGAAGTTTCAAACATATGTATTAGAGGGATAAATCTGGACTGAATGGGGATAAATACATCATGAGGGTACAGGGTCCATTATATAGAGGGATTAGGTGAGGGGAAATGACTAAATCACCCCTAACCCTAATCCCTCACTAATGACTAATATGCCCCTGTGACACACACATAATCACAGTGTCTAACACCCCCCCCCCCCGCAGTCACAACATCTAGCCACTGCAGATGTTGAGACTGGACCGAAACTCGGAGAACAGCGACGACGGGAGGCCCTTCGTGAAGATGTCAGCGAACTGCGTCGTCGTCGGGACATGGTGTACCCGAATCTCGCCGCGTGCAACCCGCTCACGAACAAAGTGGAGGTCGATCTCCACATGTTTTGTGCGCTGATGCTGGAACGGGTTGGTGGAGAGGTACACGGCGCTGACGTTGTCGCAGTAGATGAGGGTGCTCCTGGCGACGGAAGTGTGGAGCTCCTGAAGCAACTGCTGGAGCCAGGAGGCCTCAGCTATGCCGTTAGCCACGACGCGATACTCCGCCTCAGCACTCGAACGCGACACCACGGGCTGTCGCTTCGAGGACCAGGAGACGAGGTTACCGCCCAGGAAGACGGCATACCCAGAAGTAGAACGTCGTGTGTCTGGGCAGCCAGCCCAGTCAGCATCGGTGTACACGACCAGCTCGGAGGCCGTGTCACGTCGAAGGAGGAGGCCGTAGTCGAGAGTACCTCGTAGGTACCGAAGAATCCGCTTCACAGCGATGAGGTGCGGCTCCCTCGGGTCATGCATATGGAGGCACACCTGCTGAACTGCATACGAGATATCCGGCCTGGTGAAGGTGAGGTACTCAAGAGCACCTGCAAGACTCCTGTAAGTAGTGGGGTCAGAGACGGGTGTCCCGTCGGTAGCGGAGAGCTTCACCTGAGTATCCACTGGAGTGGAGCAAGACTTGCACTCGGTCATGCCCGCTCGCTGGAGGATATCCAGGCAGTACTGTCGCTGGTGAAGGAATAAGCCGCCTGGTCGGTCCTCGACCGCAATGCCCAGGAAGTGGTGAAGACGGCCCAGGTCCTTCATAGCAAACTCCTGCTGTAAAGCAGAAATGGTGCGCCGAAGCAGAGCCGGACTAGACGCTGTTAGTACAATGTCATCGACGTACAGTAGGAGGTAGGCAGTGTCACTGCCACATCGATAGACAAACAGCGAAGTGTCCGACTTAGCTTCGACGAACCCCTGTGAGACCAAGAAGGAGGCGAACAGACTATACCAGGCTCGCGGTGCCTGCTTCAGTCCGTATAGGGATTTGTTCAGCTTACAGACCATGTCTGGGTGAGCTGAATCAACAAACCCTGCCGGCTGACTGCAGTACACCGTCTCGGTCAGTGTACCGTGGAGGAAGGCATTCTTGACGTCCAACTGGTGGACAGGCCAAGAACGTGAGAGAGCCAGCGACAGAACGGTACGAATCGTCGCCGGCTTTACCACCGGGCTGAAGGTCTCGTCGTAGTCGACTCCAGGGCGCTGAGTGAAACCCTGGAGTACCCACCGAGCCTTGTACCTCTCCAAGGTACCGTCCGCCTTCTTCTTGTGCGTGAACACCCACTTGCCCGTGACAACATTGCCACGACCAGGACGGGGAACCAGGTCCCAGGTCCGGTTAGCAAGCAGAGCCTCATACTCTTCCTCCATAGCGCGGCGCCAGTGAGGGTCGGCGAGGGCGCTACGCACGGAAGTAGGTATGGGTGATATCGAAGAAGAGTCGGTCGGTGGAGAAGTCGTCGACGAGAAGGCAGCTCGGGTGAAGCGCTCAACTGGACGAAGACACCCGGATGCACGTCGAGTCACCATCGGGTGGACGTGACCAGGATCCCTGTGGAGAAGAGGAGGGTTGTACACCGGACGCTCGGGTACAATGACCTTCTCTCGTCTCGGGGCCACACGTGGTGCAGCTGGAGTAGGGACGCCCCCCCCGTGCTCGTCGTTGGTAGGCAAGTACGGGGTCAGCGAAGCGAGAAGTCGTCGTCGGTGCTGCTCCTGGTGCGTCTGGTGACGTCGGGCTTGCTGCAGGTGATGTCGGGGAAGGTGAGGCCGTGCGTGGCGCAGTAGTCGACGTCGGGGACGCAGAGGCCGCGCTTGGCGCAGCAGGCGTCGTCGGGGATACCGGGGCCACGCGTGCTGCAGTGGGTGACGTCGGGGGCGCCGAGGCCGCGCGTGGCGCAGCCGGTGGCGTCAGGGACGTCGGTGCCGCGCATGGCGCAGCCGGTGGCGTCAGGGACGCCGGTGCCGCGCGTGGCGCAGCAAGTGGCGTCAGGGACGCCGGGGCCACGTAAGGCACAACAGGTGGCGTGGAAGACGCCGAAGTCGTGCGTGGCGTAGCGGGTGGGTAACCTGCAAGAGGTAACCGACAAGGTCGCTGTACAGGAGCGGCCTCGGGGTCAGTAGAGAAGAGGGAATCCAACTCAGTGACGGAGTCAGAGGACGGGGTGGAAAAGGGAAAGGAAGACTCGTCGAAGACGACTTGTCGGGAGATCAAGATACGACGGGTGGTGGGGTCAAGGCACCTGTACCCTTTATGGTCAGGGGAGTACCCAAGGAAAACACACTGAGTCGAACGAGGCGCAAGCTTATGGGGAGCTGTGGCAGAGAGGTTCGGGTAGCAAGCGCACCCGAAGACCCGAAGATGGTCGTAAAGAGGGTGGGTGCCGAACAAAGCGAAGTGAGGGTGGGAGCACTAATCGCCTTAGTAGGAAGGCGATTAATGAGGTAGGTGGCAGTGTGAAGCGCCTCCGCCCAGTAGCGAGCAGGGGTAGAAGCCTGAAACATCAGGGAGCGCATGATATCGTTGGTGGTCCGAATCATGCGCTCAGCCTTGCCGTTCTGGGGGGAAGTGTACGGACATGACATGCGTAACTGAACACCGCGAGAAAGCAGAAAGTCACGGAACGTAGAGTTGTCAAACTCGCGCCCGTTGTCGCACTGGACCGCACGAATCGTGCGTCCAAACTGGGTGGACACCCAAGCGAAGAAGTGAGAAAGAGTACCGAAAGTATCAGACTTCTGTCGCAAGGAAAAAGTCCACGAATAGTGCGAAAAATCATCCACGACCACCAAGTAATACTTGCATCCAGAGACACTAAGAACAGGTGAAGTCCAAAGATCACAATGAATCAAATCGAATGTGCGCTCGACACGAGTGACAGAGTGCGGAAAAGGAAGTCGAACATGGCGACCCAACTGACAAGCATGGCAAAGGGACTCATGAGTACCCCGAGTACACGAAATCGCTGAACTACCAGACAACTTCGACATAGCATCAACACCGGGGTGGCCAGGCCGACGATGCCAAATGGTCGAAGATGTTGTCGTAGTCAGGGCAAGAGGCGGAGCGGAAGCAGGAAGACGCATCGTGTACAGGGGACCCGTACTATCACAGCGAAAAAGAAAGCGTCGGGTAGTAAGATCCTTCACAGTTACACCATAAGGATCAAACTCAAGGGAAACATGGTTGTCAGTAGTAAAACGACGAACGGAAAGAAGATGTTGAATGATGTCAGGGGCAACAAGAACATCACGTAGCTGAAACGAATCCGGCGAACCCGAGTCACCTACTGAGGTGACTGGGAGAGTCGACCCATTCCCAACAACGATAGATGAAGGATCAGAGGGACGGGAAGGACGGGTAGAGGAGAGGATACCGATGTCAGGGGTGGTGTGGTACGAGGCACCGGAGTCCACCACCCAGTCAGGGCCAGACGGCGTGAGACCCCGCAGGTAGACCGACGGTGTAGAACGGGTCGCGACATGCCCCGGCGGTGGCGGCGCCGGGAAGGAAGACAACACGCTTGGACCGTCGACGGTCGTGCCAAGCGAGTAGGCAACAACCGATCTAGGTACACCAATCGATGGCGGCAGAGGAGCACCTCCCAGACCGGCGTCCCATGGTGCAGTGGCGGCTGTGGTCCAGGGGCCGGCGGCGGCTGCGGGCCAGGCGGCGCCGTTGTGGGGGGCTGCAGGGCTGACGGCCCAAGGGGCGTCTACAGCTGCTGCGGGCCAAGCAGCGGCGCTGTCGTGGGATGCTGCAGAGGCGACAGCGGCGGGCCAGACGGCAGCAGCGAGCTCGGCTCGAGGGGTGGCAGCGCTGGGGGCTGGATGGGCGGTGGGGGCCAGATGTGGCTGTGCGGTGGCCCAGGGTGGTGACGCGGCGGCATCTGGCCAGGGGGCAGTTGCGGCCGCGCCAGCCCTCCCCGAGGCGGCAGCGGGCAGCGCGACTGGGGCGCTGGCGGCGGTGGCGCCAGCGGCCCGGCGCGCAGATCTGGCGGCAGCCCAGGGCGCTGCGGCCCAGGGCGCAGCTGCGCGGGCTGGAGACGCGCCAGCGGCGGCGGCGGCTGCGCCAGGCGGCGCGAAAGCATGGGCGAGGGGCGCAACTGTGGCGGTCCCAGCGGGCGGCGCGACTGGGGTGCTGGCGACGGCGGCGCCAGCGGCGGGCCCGGCCCTGGGCGCCGCGGCGTGGTTGGGAGCAGCGGAGGCGAATGGGGTGGCGGCAGCAGCAGCCACCGCGGGCGGCACGGCTGCGCGGAGACGTGGCGCCTCGGCGGCGGCTGCTGCTCCTGCGGGCGGCGCGCCGGCGAAGGCGGCGGCGGCAGCGGCGGCGCAGGGCCGCTGCAGCGGCGGCGGCTGGGCAGGGCCGCTGCAGCGGCGGCGTTGTGGAGGGGCTGTGGCGGCGGCGGCGGCACAACCATCAGGAGAAGAGGATTAGGGTTAAGCCCTAATCCTTGATTACCTAGCTGATACCATATTAGAGGGATAAATCTGGACTGAATGGGGATAAATACATCATGAGGGTACAGGGTCCATTATATAGAGGGATTAGGTGAGGGGAAATGACTAAATCACCCCTAACCCTAATCCCTCACTAATGACTAATATGCCCCTGTGACACACACATAATCACAGTGTCTAACAATATGAGAAATGACTCTCCTATATGGAGGGATCTACTAAAGATCAGAGATACATACATGAAAGGCAGAAAGTTTATATTGGCTGATGGGAAAAGAATTAGATTGTGGAAAGATAGATGCATAGGAGATAAACCTCTCTGTATTGAATTTGCTGTTCTGTTTCATTTTTGCACAGACCCAGATATTACTGTGGCACATTGCGCTAATAATGGTTGGACTATTCAATTTAAGATAAATCTTCCTCTTGGGTTGATTCGACAATAGTATAATCTGGCTTTACTGTTGAATGAACAACAGTTAAAAGACCAGAATGATTCGGTGGTATGGACTTGGAATAAAACAGGAAATTTTTCGGTCAAGTCTGTATATAAACACCTAACCTTGCAGGAGGAGGGTGATATCTATAAGCATATATGGAAAGCAAAGATACCACAAAAAATCAAAGTGTTTATGTGGTTGATTGAGAATAACGCTATAGTGACCAAGGATAATTTGATGAAAAAGAAATGGTCAGGAAATACAACATGTTGTTTTTGCAGGGAATTGGAAATGCTGAATAATTTGCTTTTTCAATGCGCCACAATGAAAGTGGTGTGGGGCATGATTGCAACTTATCTGGGAGAAACAGTAGGCCGAATAGTGTAGATCAATATTGGGTTTGGGTGAAAAAAACATTACCTGTGAACAATGGCATTCATACATTTGGGTATGCTGCTGTATGTTGGGCTGTTTGGAAGATAAGAAATGGAATATGCTTTGATAATAAAATTTTGAGACACCCATGTGATATAATATGCTATGCATGTTCACTAATGACATATTGGGCAGGATTATACTCCGAAGAAATGCAAAAGATCATACAGGTAGGGGCAGATTCAATAATGAAGGCCGCATTGATGGTGATACAACGTCAAGGGGTAGACGTGAGAAGACTTGAACAAAGAAGACTCGAAGAAAAGGAACCGGAGGAAGAACAGAATGATGTTCAGAAGAAAGACTGTTACAAAGATAACCATTCGATGATTTTGTGAAAAAAGGATCCAGATTCTCTTGTGGTTCTGCCGAATTATAATAATCACCTCGTAAAGCAGTTATTTTGTTGGTATTTTGGTTCAGCCTGCGCGCTGGAAATGGTTGTGATGTGAATGGAGACGATAGAGCCATAAACTCCTGTTATGTGACAGTAGAGAGGGCTTACTAGGTTTTTGTTCTCTGCAAATCTGTGTAGAGAATGCGTAAGATACTTATGCGAGGTGAACATTATCATGTATAGTCTTCCGTTTTGAGGAATGGAAGTGGATATAATCCGTTTCAAAAAAAAAATAGATGCACAAGTCGGAAGATAGAGGAGGAATCAGCACAGGGTATCTCCGGTGTCGCAAATCACATCATGCGTGTATCCTGCCGAACAAATAAAGCTGCACGCCATCTCCATGGCCGCGCGCCGTGTCACTGTCGAGCTAGCTACTAAAGGGGAGAGCATTACATTCCAGGGCCCTTATATGCTGAACGCGTGGACTTCACTGGTGTCATGCACTAATACGAGTGCTTTTCTTTACGGACGCAACCGTCGCCACAGAGAAGGAAAACACACGCACACGGCGGGAGGGGAGCGGCTGCGGACAGCTACATGACTGCATCTCCATTCCCCAGACAGTGAACCGACCTCCAAGGAGCAGCAGCAGACCTGAGTGCGGTCTAGGATGGCCCATATTTTGGTACCGGATCTGATGGTTATCAGCTGGATGGGATGGGTGAAGTCTGTAAACAGATCAACGACGACGAAGAGTTAACCTCAAGTTCGATATGAATCCATGCCGTAGGTTGCTGTTGTCGTCTCTTTTTTCTGGAACTGGGATTACCCACTCCCATCCCAAAAGAGAATGGGGTTCCAAAATAGTCACTGCCGTGTTGTTGCCTCTTGGCGTTAGCTATTCTCGTTCTCGGGAAAAGAAATCTTCGCGTTAGCGATTCTCTCTTTTGGCTTCTGGCCTCCCGAAAAAAGTCACGGCTGCAGTAGCTTTTGCGGTTTTGCCGTTGCTGCGTTTCTTTGCTCCCGAGCTTTTAGTATATTTTACTTTCTTTATGTACTTGGGACGCATACAAGGAGAAGATGGATTTGACTTTCTAGTGTACTAGCAGTCGTCTAAAATCAAATGAACCCGACCCGGCCCGAAGATGCCAACTTTTTTCTTAACAGGAGATCAACAAACTTAATGCGAAATTCGTTTTGGTTTTCTCCTAGCTCGTGTCCACCCGGCCCGACATCCAGTTGAAGTCCATCGTCGCGTTTGCATGCGTGTTCCAGATGTTCCGTTTCGGATTCCTCGGCGGGCGAGGAGGTGCCCGGGCTCGTGCTCTGGCTGACGCTACACCTACGGGGAGGCTAGCTAGGTGGTAATGATAGGATTTAAGAAGCTATATTATGTCTTGCAAAGAAGGGTACACAAATCAAATCGCACCAAAGAGACGTCCATGTGAATTTCGTGAAATCTACGAGTTCAGGCACTACAGGCAGTCAATATTAAAAATACGGTAGACCATTAATAAATAAATCTCATTCATGCACCAAAAGAAACCTTGGAAACAAATCAAGTATAATGTGTGTTCTCACAAAACATGGACTAACGATCGCGACAACAAAAAAAGAAGTAACTTGAATTTGAAGAGGATAATTCAGATGTATTAACCAAAGTTACATAAATGGGATGCTACATGATTGTTACAGAAGGACTGACTTCTCAGAAGATGGGACGTAGAAAGTACACTTACAGTTGGAAGCACCTCAAATTGCAGTGCAATCAGAACATTCGTTTCTTCCCACTGTTGGAATTTGTCTTTGTGCAGAGAACCTTCCTGCCTTTGTCACGCCTACGCTTCAGGACCTTTCTTCCAGAAGTAGTCCGCATCCTCCTGCAGAAACCATGTGTACGGGCAAGCGACTTCCTAGATCTTGACCTCTTGGTCAAGCAGAGGGCAGCCTTTCCAGCCCTAATCTGCAGACCACGAGATCTTCGAGTTGTTGATCTGTTGTAGCTGAACTGAATTCCCAAAGAGGAACCTGGTACACAGTCACAGTGTTCAAATATCAAAACCAATAATCACTTCGCTGTTAAAGTGGTTCATAACCCAACACTGTTGTGCTTATTTCAGACCATTTGAGACTGCTTTAAGTGATGGAGGATGGTAGTGTTCGTTTATGCTTCAACAATGTAATATGATCTATTCTATTATGTTAGTTGTGCAGCTGCTTCTAAAAAGTTGATTTCTACTCAAGCAAACAAAGACACCAGTATTGTTTAGCTGATTTCAAAGATTTTTACAATGTCCATATGATTCAGGTCAGAAGATACACATAGTCCAGTCTACAGTTTCTAAGATGCTAAGGGAAGAAGACAACAAATATTAACTTCTACTAGCAAATTACCTGTGCGTTGCAATGGGAGCAAAAAAAAAAATCATGAAACAATATTGTTCCTCTTAAAAGGATGCTACTGCAAACAATAGAAATAGCACAATGAATAAAACGTAGGTGCATAAGATAAGATGTACATGTTGCTTGAACAAGAATATATAAAGGTAGCTGTTTAGTGCCCAGTGGTGCTATATGGATGCACGCCAAGTTACTGAAATCGCATATGAGAATTGTTGTTTCATCTTTAGATGAAACCTCAAAGAATTGGGGATATAAAAATCAGTTCCATTGAAGTTACTTAAATAGAATATGAGAATTGGTTTTTCATCTCCGGAAGATGAAGGATGGAATAATTCTAAAGATAAAAAATCAGTTCCATTGAGCTATCACAAACCGTTTAATCTACAATTAACCTATTTATTAAGGATCCAAGTCACATATTGTTGGCCTGCATCTTGTATTGGAGTTAGGTTCAAGTTGTGCAAATACAAACCTAAACCTTACAAGGGAATACCCATTACGATATAGCCAAGCACAGGTCCAACTGAATGGTCAGGTTGAACTTTCTAAGAACTATAACATATACCATAAACAACCTAGCAAGCACAGGTGAAAAATGAACGAACTTCAAGCATTTCTATCTCCTTCAGGATAGAGTACAGAAGGAAAGGAATCTTCTTTCTTTTCAGGGAAGTCATAGAAAGGGCACCGAATACACTTTTGCAGAAGGAGCACGAACACCAGATACAGTTATCTCTTACTACACGAGCTTTATCATGACATACGCTAAGTATCAACGTGCAATGTGACACTACCCAGTCTGCTTTACAAATAATTGTTTTAGTTCCGAAGAAGAGATAGAGAGAATTAAGGGCGGCCTGCAACTGCAACAGAACGACAGGAAGGATCAGACATGAATTGCAACGAACAGAAGGGCAGGAAAGAACAATCATGCATTGCAAAGCAGGAAAAAGATGAGTTTACCATGGTGACCAGTATACTGGCGCCTCATAAGCAATGATACGATAAACCATGTTGTTGCCTCGTAAGAAACAAAGCTCGAGGATGCTGGCCGAATAGTGCCGCTGCCCACTTATCGGAGGCAAAGCTAGAGGAGACGGCTGGGGACGCTGACCAAACCATGTTGTGTCTGCAGCATGCAATCAATGGCGACGTCCGGCTTAACAATCGTTCTTGGAAAAAGACTAAAGGTAGGATAACAGCTTGGATCGGCTCCTACTCTCCTAGCATGCTTGGCCAGGTCCGTAGCTCACACAACGTGCGGTGTCCACATGTTCGTTCCATACAGGCACATAGATGCAATGACAAACGAATTACCCAGGGACGGATAAACAGGAGCGTACGACGCTTCATAACAAAGCCTGAGTCATGTTTGTTTGGAACCAGGCGCAAACTGCACGGATATAGAAAAATTAATAAGTAGTAGAGATTCGATCTCCTTTGCATAGCTTTGCAACACACAAGATCTGTGATATAATCAAATGCGAGTATGGTCCATTTCATGTGCAGAAACTGACATACTACTAGCTCTAATCTCACAAGTTAACTCTCTTTCACATTCAAACTACTTAAGCAAAATTTGATGATCCATGATTGGTTAAAATACTGCACAGAGCCTCAGACTCCAGGATAGAGAACTTCAGATTGCACAAAAGATCTGCATAAACCAACCGTAACTGAATTCCAGACTTTAGAATACCACTAACTTGTTGTCTGGTTTCAATATTATTATACAATTGAATACGCACCGTACATTTTTGTTTACCACACGTTAAACTAACATCAAATCATTCTTAATTCTTTCTTTTGTTCCCAATCTTGGATTAGCAAATATAATGCATACATTTGGTACGATCACTGAATTTTAAATAACAACTCAGAATAGAAGCTCAGAAGAACACACATTAGAGTATTGAACAAAACTTGAACCTCCAAGCAGCGCACCCTGAACACCTGAAGTCCAAACTCAACATTCGCTACTTCCCCATGTGCGCATGAGCAAGCAACCGCCCTTCAGTTCCCCCAACATAAAAGCCGCTCCAAATCGACATGGTACTGCAGAAACACCAGGAAACCAGGTACGAGAGGTAGAATCTGTTCTCACCTCCGAACGACGAAGAGGACGTGAAGGCCAGAGACGCCGAGACCGCTGCCGAGAGCGAGGCGGGGCCGGCGGACGAGGTGGAGGAGGACGAGACGAAGTAGCTGCGGAGGAACGGGGAGGCGGAGGATCCCATCGGTACCGTCCCGCCAGGGCGGTCCAGGCCGCCGATAGCCGACGTTGAGATCCTCTCGGAGTGGAGGGAGAGGGACGCCATCGGAGAGGCCAGCGCGAGCGCCATGCCATGGTCGGAGTCACAAGTGCTGCGGGCTGTCGCCACTCGCCCACTCCCTGGCACTATTATCTCATCCACGAGTGGATGAGATGGGCCTTATGGGGCTCCGTTTGGCCCGTTGATAATTTGGCCCAATTGACGAAGTCTTCGTTAACTCCTCATTCTTGTTTTTTTGGAAAAATATTCCCCTCTCCGCCCACGGAAAACTTGGATGTTTTCTGAATGTATCAACTGTGTAGTTTACCGGCTTAAAAAAACGTGTAGTTTACCAATCGTCATGGTGATGTATATGCACCGTTACTCGACAGTCAACTACATAAATGTTGCCACTGCCAATAGTTATGGTGATACACCACGTAAAAAATTCTGATTTAGCTTTTTCATCTTCCCTGATACTGACACCACCGGATATCCACCTTGCTGTTCTGTACATCTCCTATGATGACATGAATGGATGATTTCAAATTTTTGACATGACTAGTGTCTAGTTGGAAGCTTAGGAAATTGAGCCAGCTAAGCCTAAGAGGCACCACTATATATAAAAACATCCAGAAGACTGTTCCTCCTCATTTGTTCTTGAAGGTAATAGCATTAGGCTCATCCGGTATCGCCGGCATGCGCTGCTTCTCTTCCTCCACCTGCTCCAGCAGAGCCTGCAGCTCAGCCTCTGACAGGCTCTCCAGGCGTTTCTGCAAACAAAGGACACGAGGCAGGCCGATCAGATGTCAAAGCTCAAATACAGCCGCAACCAACGATCGCGCGCAGGTCATGAGCTTTCATCCACCTCCATGACTTGCTTCTCGTAGTCCCTGAGCTGGTGCGCGTAGGTCATGTCCTTGTTGGCCACGCGGAACATGTAGGTGGAGATCCACCCCACCGTCATCCCGAGCACCACCAGCAGCTGCACCACGTTGCCGGCCTGCAACGGGTCAACGCCCAGGAGCTGCACGCATCGTTTCCATATTTGGCAAGGCCTCAACTAGGTGAGTGTGTGCACGAGTAGCAGCTTCGATGAGTAAGTCAGGCACAGGGATCGGAGGAAGCGGAGACGCCTCACCTCGAGCCCGGACTTGAGGCCGACGCCGAAGCCCGTGACGCCGAGGCCGATGAGCAGCACGTCTTTCCTCGTGTACCCGAACGGCGCCTGCACGCAACGGTCGTGCGCGTGTTTTCAGTTTCTTCAGGGCATCGCTTGAGGTTTTTGAGCAGAGCGGGTTACCTTCTGTTTCGTGGCTTGGGAATCAGTGGTGCTGCTTCGTGGCACCAAACGCCTCCTCTGCCTCGCCGATCCGCGCGGCTCGCTCGGTGACAGCATGATTTTGGCTGAGAAGAAGAGAGAGACTCAAGCAAGATTACATATTGCAGCATGAAGGAACGGAAGTAGGCGCGTCCGCCGGCGGCTTCGACCAGTGAGCGAATCGTACGTACCGGTGGAGCCGCGAGAGGGCAGGCAGCAGGTCCTCGTGCCCGAGCTGACGCCGCCACCGCCATCACGGGAGAACGCAGCTGCGGCCACGGCCCTTCCAGCCGAACGCGGGGAGACCGAAGCGACGGGGGCGGCCATTGCTACCGGAGCCATGCTTCAACTGCAGCTCGGTCGCACGAGCGGCTCCTTTATCTTATCCGCGGCCGCCTGACAAGAGGACGCTGCCGAGCCGCGCGTACGCACGCCCTCCTGTGGGCTTCACGACTGCTGACACGAACGAAGCGAAAAATATCGCACGCGCTCGTCTGGATAAGGCGCTGCTCCCGCGCGAGCCAGTCGCGCGCGCGCGAGTCCGTTTCCTTCCCCCCCATGGCCTCGTCCGTGTTCTCTCCGCTCTTCCCCTCGGCCCGGCTGCCCGCGCCCGGCTCGCGCTCTCTCCCGCTGCCCCCGTGTCGACGCACGACGCCGCGGCCCCGCGCCCGGCGTCCCTCGCCGCGGTCGTCAGCCACAGGAGGGAGCTGGTGCTGGGGACGGCGCTGAGCGCGCTGTTCCTGCACGCGCCGCTGCCCGCCGGGGCGCGCGAGGTCGAGGTCGGCTCGTTCCTGCCGCCGGCGCCGTCCAAACCGGGCTTCGTTTTCTTCAGGGCCAACCCCAAGGACACGCCCGCCCTCCGCGCCGGTGATGCCCCGGCTCATGACGCACACTCTCTTTGTCCGTGCACCAGTTCATCGATCGAGCTAACTCGTTTGTGCCGATTCCAGGCAATGTGCAACCGTACGAGTTCGTCCTGCCGCCCACCTGGAAGCAGGCGCGCGTCGCCAACATCCTGTCCGGGAACTACTGCCAGCCCAAGTGCGCCGAGCCGTGGGTGGAGGTGAAGTTCGAGGACGAGAAGCAGGGCAAGGCGCAGGTGGTGGTGTCGCCGCTGATCCGCCTCACCAACAAGCCCAACGCCACGATCGAGGACATCGGCAGCCCCGAGAAGCTGATCGCCTCCCTCGGACCATTTGTCACCGGCAACACGTTCGACTCCGACGAGCTCGTCGACACCAAAGTCGAGAAGATCGACGGCCAAACTGTGCGTAACAACTGAACTCGACCGCCCTTGCAGTACAACCCTTCTGCAGCAATTGCGAATCTGAATCTTTCTCAATTCCAATCCTTCTGTTGCAGTACTACAGCTACGTGTTGGAGACTCCACTGGCACTGACCGGCTCACACAACCTGGCCAAGGCCACAGCCAAGGGGAACACGGTGGTGCTGTTCGTCGCAAGCGCCAGCGACAAGCAGTGGTCGTCGTCGCAGAAGGTTCTGAAGACCATGGTGGACTCGTTCCGAGTATGATTGCGGCAACTGCGATTTCTGCTGAGGCAGTTTGCTATGATGGATATTGGCAACAGTAGGCTTTCGAGTTGATCTCGCTACACCTTGAGCTCTGAAATGTATGAGGTATTCTGACGAGGCAAACTAGTGTTTTTTGAGGCTTGGTAAGACAAAAAAGAACTACTTTCATGGAGTTATTCATAAGGTGATGACGGTGTCCATAGCTTATCTGAGAGGATTGGTTTTCTTGTACAAAGTGAGATGTGTACAATCAAGAGCTGTAAGCTTATGCTGGTGTGCCTTTTTGTCACTCTGCTTTATCTTGTTAACAATAAGGTGCAACACACCGTGCTAGCCACTGCAATTGATCTTCTACGCCCTCAGTCAATAGATATGACGTACATGATGGAGAAGTAAATCATTAGTTGTTTGCGTCTCAACTTTTTTTTGAAAGGCCAAAAAGGCGGTGGAGGGATTTACATCAGAGGATAGTACAAACTGATAGCATGAGCTAGGAGTGAAATTAACTAAAGCGAAGAATAAAAGCAGATATCAGCTAGGAGTGGAATTAACTAAAGCGACGAATAAAAGCAGAGTAAGAGAGGGGGGGGGGGGGAGGTTAGTCGTCGGCTCATCAGTGTGTCCTTTGCAAAGCTGAAACAAATCTCGAGAGTGACTTTGCACCGTCATTTGCCCATAAGTGAGCCTGCTCCTTGATCTCTTGTGTGATTTTTTGCGTGCCTCGTTCCTTGTTTTTGAACACCCTCGCATCGCCTTTGCGTCTCAAATTTGGTGACCCTCAGACCCGTGTAGACTCGGCTGTAATAGGCGAGCTGGAGAGATATTTGGACGAAACAAATATCTATACATCACTTATTAGGTCAGAAAAATTCAGAGTTGGCCTCCTGTTGAACGTGTTGTTGTGCTACAAAGTTACTGCTAGTTCCCGGACCAACTCTCTGCACTCTGCACGTTGCAAGAAATGGCCTCGCCGGCGGCGACTCGACACGTGGTCGCCGTGCCGTACCCGGGCCGTGGCCACATCAACCCCATGCTCGTCGTGTGCCGCCAGCTCGCCGCCGCCAACAGCGCCCTCACGGTCACCGTCGTCCTCACGGAGGAGTGGCACGATCTGCTGGCCTCCGCGGGGGTGGTCCCCACACTGCCGGAGCGCGTCCGCTTGGCCACCATCCCCAACGTCATCCCCTCCGAGCGTGGGCGCGGCGCCGACCATATCGGCTTCATCGAGGCCGTGCACACCAAAATGGGGGAGCCCGTCGAGCGGCTCCTGGATCGGCTGATGCGGGAGCGGAGGCCGGAGGCCATCCTGGCCGACACCTACCTGGCGTGGGGGGTGGCAGCCGGCGCGCGGCGCGGAATACCGGTGTGCTCGCTCTGGACCATGCCAGCCACCTTCTTCTTGGCGCTCTACCACATGGACCAGTGGCCGCCGGCGGATGGCAGTGAAGAGGAAGAAGGTATTGGCTACTTCACCTTCCTACTGAAAATTAGCTCGAATTTGACGGTGTTCGATAGTTTAAATGTAGACACCCAAGACAATCGCTCAAAACTTCCGTTGTAGTCTGATGTTTTTACTCTCGGATTCATAACCCTTTCCTTTTCTCCTGAAGAATACTTGGTATTTCACCATAAGTCCAAGAGGATCACCAAAAGAGTACCCGCTAGCAAACATAGTTGACCTTAAAATTAAGGATAGATGCTGGAAATTGAGAGACCGTATTTTATCATAATTCATATTAATTCCTTTAACTAAATTGCACAGTGAAATTCACGAGTTGTCATGCAATCATGGGTTCAGATATCCAAATGTGTCTATAACTACCAGTATCCAAGATCTTTGATGCAAAAAGGTTCAGTATTGTGTTGATTTCTAATCCTAGAAAATTCTTAAGTCAATCATTTTCTTTTGTTTTAAAAGTCTCTAGAAGCAAAGTACAATCAGCAATTCAGCTACCTCTACCTAAAAATCACTTGTACTAGTTCATCTGAAATCTTCACGATGCTTTGCAAAAATACCCAAAAATAAGTCTGACTAATCTGAACACACACTCAAAAAGGATAGCTCCTCAATTTGAGGAAATACATGCAAGGATTATGCAAGGAAATACATGCAAGGATTTCACCGCCAAGCTACCGCCGCTTCTTACCACCAGGCCACGGGTCTGTTCAATGATTTACATCCCTAGCAGCAATACAAAGGTTATATGGATAAACTAAAGCATAAGGGCTGTACCATATTCATCTTCATGTATTTTCAATTATGTAGCTTCTGAAACTTCATTATTTTTCTTTTGCACCTGTATTAAAGAAGATTCCGAAACCATGCGTCTTGCATATAACAACTCATCTTCTTTCTGTTTGCATTTCCTGAATAAACAAGTTGCAGATTTTTATGCCTTCAGAGTTGGAGTAACAAAATCACTCGTAAATCAATTATTAGGAAAAAATGTCCCCAAAAAAAATCTTGTTTCCTTTACTTCTTCAGCTGACAGCAAGATCCAGCTAAAGAGCACTGTTCTGTGATCAGGTCCTTTGACCAAGACTTTTGATTACTCACAGTGTTAATGAGTTTGCAATTGTACATTTAGCAGTAACTATAGATAGCTAACCTTGTGTGTTCTGTAGGACAAAACAGCAAATCATTGGATCAGTATACCCCATTCCCAGCCCTTTCGTCAGTAAAATGCTCCGACATCAAGATTTTCCGCTCCTGGGAACGTCCTATGAAAATAACGACAGAATTGTTCTCTAACGTCCGCAAAGCACAGTGTGTTCTCTTCACCTCCTTCTATGAGCTTGAAGCAAGTGCCATCAATGCAATATCACAAGTGGTTCCATATCCCATATATACATTTGGTCCTTCGATTCCTTGTATGCCTCTGAAATACGACCCAGACAAGACTCACCTTGAAGAGTACATTAATTGGCTGGACGGCCGGCAGAAGAACTCAGTGTTGTATGTCTCATTTGGCAGCTATGTTTCATTGTCACCCTTGCAGTTGGATGAGATTGCCATGGGATTACATGACAGCGCAGTTAGCTTCTTCTGGACGGCGCGGGACAAGGCTACCGCCAACAGTCTACAGCAGATTGCTGGTGATAAAGGCTTGGTAGTGCCATGGTGTGATCAGCTGAAGGTCCTTTCCCATCCTTCTGTCGGTGGCTTCCTGAGCCACTGTGGATGGAACTCAACCTTGGAGGCTGTGTTCACTGGAGTGCCTTTGCTTGCCTTTCCTGTTGCTTGGGATCAGTTGGTGAATGGTCGTCTTGTAGCCAATGAATGGAAGATCGGCATCAACTTGAGGGAACAGAAAAAGGAGAATGGTACTGTTAGTAGGGCTGTGATCTCTGCTGCTGTGACAAAGCTTATGGATTTAAGCGATGCTGATAGCCAGGAGATGAGAAAAAGAGCTGCTGAATTGCATCAGGCTTCTCATAGCGCAATTCAGGAAGGTGGTTCTTCACAGCGTTCTTTGAGCCGTTTTTTGAAAGATATCATCGAAGGAATACTAAGTGTTTAATAAACTCCTCAGTAGGTTTTTCTCCATTACATATAGTCTGGGAATAACGAAATATTGCTCAAAGCAAGAAGTGGTGCATTCCCCCATTGCAAAGAGTAGTTACTCGTTGAGACAAGCTATTCCACCCAGAATGAGTTACTCGTTGTGGCTGGGTATGGCGCCCTCACTGCTCATCTAGGCACCTGGTTGTACTCTGGAGAAGAGGGATAGTGATCTCACGAAAAATAAAATTAAATACGTGCTCATGTAGTAATTTCTGCTTCAGATAACAGTTGGGGGTAATGACGATCTCGTATCGTATCCAGTCCCTGCTTCAGGTTTAGTCTGTTTGGGGAAAGACACTTTCTGAGAACAAATATATCAATGGTATGTAAACTTATTCAGAGTCTTGTTTAGCAGAGTTGTATTATAGAGATCTGTTATCCAGTTGATTTTGAAATGTTGAGTACTGAGTCCCTTTCGAACAAAATAGCAACAGTAATTCCAGCATCAAAACCTCAGTGACCCAATGAGTCCTCAGGCTTAATGCGATTGTGTATCGTGGACTGACCTGACAATAGTCAGGATTAAGGACCACGAATGTAAAATACCCTACAGAGGCCCCGTATCAAGAAGGAATTGAGATGTGGACCACGAGGTTGGATCCAGGTTTCACCTGCTTTGTCCGGTCGGCGTAGCTTGCCTGTGCTCTACACCTGTAACAGACAGTGCCCGACGGTCTGTGTAGGCGGAGATGGCCGCCGCCGCTGCAGACGCGAGGGTGGGCGGCTGCCACATTTGTTGTGCCCAGGCGGCCGCCTCGTTCAGAGCCGTGACGAACCCCTCAGCCACCTCCTCGACGCAGGATCGGCTGCGCGGTCACCATCGGCTTCACCGCGGAGGCGCTCCTCCTCCGTCCCTGACGCCGCCGGAGTGCTCGCCATCCCCGGAACTGTATCTGGTATTTTACAGAAAACTCCCTGATTTGGATCGCGACGGTTGATGATGATGCAGTAATCTACAAAAACACCCCTACAGTCGCAATTCAAATATTTACAAAAGATAAACCTAACTTGGATGGCGTTCGCGAGATCGCAATCCAATAATTTACAGAAAAGTCCTAAATGTAATTGGGCTCCTCCCTCTCGGTCCCTTGGCCTTGGCCACGGTTCCTCCCAGTCCGCCGTTGCCACCTGCCGTTCCCTGTGCTCTGCCTTTGCCTGACCTCCCTTCTCCATCCCCGGAGCGATAGTTTGTCAAAGACGCGATGTGTGCCGCCCTGCTCAACGCGCCGTCCAACCTGGGATTCTGTCTTCAAACCCTGACCTTTCAAGTTGGGTCGCTGAAATCCGAGATATTATGAGTTTACAAGTCACGTTACTGGTTTTCCAGGCCTGGGAATTGGAGTAAATAACGAGTTTTAGGTTTCGTCTGGTTTCTCCGGGCGGCGTGCCCGTGGTTGCGTCCATTTGTGATAGCAGCCGGCGGTCCGCGCCCGGAGGCGCGTGCAGGCTTGTGTGCTGCCTGAAGGCGCCGCTACTGCCTCGAAAGGTCACCCCAGATTCGAGCCACTGGTCTTGGCTTGTCACTAAAATAATATTTTTTGTTTAAAATAGGATTATCTCATAATGTAAATTGTTTTGCTTTTATTTCTATTTTTAGAATTGTGAAAACATAAAATTACCCTTGTTCTTTTGCTAACGCAAAATATATCAATCGATTTAGTTTTTCCTTTCTTCTCTCATTCGTATGTGCCGTTTGTCCTTATTTTGACGCTCTACCTGTGCGTCCCATATACGTCGCACTCCCTCCACCCTCCTTCATCTAGTCATGCGTGTCTCCCTCTCGCTCCTTGTCGTCCTATCTATGTCATACGCACCGAACTCATTGTTGTTGACCTCACAACCACAACGGTGAACTCGCTATCAATTCCCTTCTAGGTATATAATACTATTTTAACGGTGAAAAGAAAAAGGAAATAAGTTAAAATAATATTTAGTGTTATTTGAAAAGTGTTAATAGCGAAGGTAATACTATTCTTTAGAAGACACTTTCACTGCCGCTCACTTCATATCACCGTAGCGACAGACATCGAGTGCCCAGACGAGGAGCCGCGACCAGAGCCATAACCGAGACACCGAGGCAAATGGTCGCCGCCGCCGCCGCCGCCGCCGCCACGGAGGAGCCACGCGTGCGCGGCTGCCACATTGTGGCAGTGCCGTTCCCAGGGCGCGGCCACGTGAACGCCCTGATGAACTTGTGCCGCCTCCTCGTCGCGCGCGGCGCCGAGGTCACCTTCGTTGTCACCGAGGAGTGGCTCGGCCTGCTCCTCGCCTCCTCCCCCGCGCCGCCGTCCGGCGTCCGCCTACGGGCCATCCCCAATGTCATCCCCTCCGAGCACGGCCGCGCCGCCGATCACCCGGGCTTCCTCGACGCCGTCGCCACCGAGATGGAGGCGCCCTTCGAGCGCCTGCTCGACAGCCTCGAGGGCCAGCCGCCTGCGGCGCTCGTGGCGGACAGCTACGTCCCCTGGGTCGTCGTTGTCGGCAACCGGAGGGGCGTGCCCGTCTGGTCGCTCTTCCCCATGTCCGCAACATTCTTCTCCGCGTATTACCACTCCGACCTCCTCCCGGCGTGGCTTACCGACGAACCCGCGCCGCCCTCCGGCGAGACAGAAGGTGAGGTTCCCTTCCTGCCATTTGTCCGCCAATGCCATGGCTTTAGCTTGTCCTGATTAGTGATGGTCCACAGATAACTGTGGATTCTTGCACCGGTAAATTCATGATTTTGTGTTCCTAGGCAAGTGAATTTCTTGAATTAGGACAGGATCTGTTTCCAGTTACAAATTCTCTCTTTTTTCTTAAAGGGGAATCATAAATTCGTGTTTTGAAGAAATTGCTTTATTACTGATTTCTGCTGCAAACTAAACATATGATGGCCAGTAAGCAACAAAACTGCAAGGCCGGTAGTATTTCTTGGTACTGATTCAAATGTCATTGTTTATGCGCGAACCGAAGCCTTTAAAAATTTGAAGTGTCGTGAGATACCAAACGCAGCTTGTGTGAGGCACAGGCAGCATGGTAATGGGACATGGATACATATGAAAACTGTTTGCTACAGCCAACAGCATCGCATGCAACTCCCCACGTACTTGTTTTAATTTTTCCACACATAATTATGAGCCAGGACAATACCCACGTGATTTCTTTCGTAAAAAAAAAGAATTGCAGCAATCAACATAGAGCAAAAAGATATCATTTATGCTCCAATTAACCAAACACCTACCTTGAGCACGCACCCTGCTACTCATTCAGCTGAGTATATCAATAGGAAGAAATCCTTTATACAAGACGAGTTCTCTGGTAGGAGGTTGGGTTTGGTAGCCATTCAATCGGTCTTGATAACCGGGTGTGGCATGGTGAGTGACACCAATTTCAGAGAACAGTACATCAAACTACTATGTTTGAGTATGGATCAAGCTGAAGAACTGTTCCAACTTAATTTACCTTGACAAAACTAGCCGGTTTCTTATTCACGCCAACAGCTCTTAGAATGTGTTTCATTATTGTCTCAATACTTTTAGTTTCGGGTGAATCTTCATGTCAACTATTTATAAGGTAGATTGCAGCGTTTCTCATCCATCTATTTTATATCATCTGCAGGTAACTCTGATCAGAAACTTGGTCATTATATCTCCAACCTGGGATCAAGTTCAATAAGGATATCTGATCTAGGGTCCTTAATTTTCAACAAGAGAACAATTAAGCATGTCCTAGCAGCCATCTCTAGCACTAGAAATGCTCAATGCCTCCTTTTCACCACCATGTATGAGCTTGAGGCCAGTGTCATCGACTCTCTAAGGTCTATACTTTCTTGTCCAGTGTACCCAATCGGCCCCTGTGTTCCCTACATGACACATGAAGATCACCATAACATGCCCAGTGGAAAAGTTACTGGCCATGGAGACTACTTCACCTGGTTGGATACTCAACCTGTGAACTCAGTGTTGTACGTCTCCCTTGGCAGCTTTCTCTCAGCGTCAACCTCTCAGCTTGACGAGATCGCACTTGGCCTTGCCTCGAGTGAGGTTAGGTTCCTGTGGATTATTCATAAACAATCTCCGCGGATGCAGCAACTCATCGGTGACACTAACAAGGGGATGATACTGCCATGGTGCGAACAGCTGAAAGTTTTGTGCCATCCATCAGTCGGGGGCTTCTTGACTCATTGTGGGATGAATTCAACACTTGAAGCAATCTTTGCTGGTGTGCCTATGCTTACCTTACCACTGTTGTTTGATCAACCGATTGACTGCCGGTTAATTGTGGAGGAGTGGAAGATTGGTCTGAACTTGAAGGATTGGACTGGTAAGGATGGTCTCATTGGGAGAGAGGATGTTGCACGGGCTGTGAAGAGGCTGATGGCTTCTGATGAAGCTGAAACGAAGGCAATAAGGAGGCGTGCTCTTGAGTGGAAAGAGGCTTCTCGTAGGACAGTCAACAATGGTGGATTTTCACACTGCAATCTGAATTCATTGATGGAGATGGCAAGTACATTACAGTAATTGGAAACGGCAGTGTGGTATGTGGTCTGTGAGACCACAAAAAGTCATTGGAAACGACAACCCTGTTGATTTTTTTAATCTCTTTTTTAAATGTCTAGTGTCAGGACCCATCTTTCCTTGGGTCTATTTGTGGATCTCGTATCAATCCCTGGATCAGTAGTTGGTACGCACAACAGAACATATCGAGTTTCATATCTTAAATTATTCTTGAAATGCCTTTATGGTCTTACAAGCAGGTTTTAGGTTACAATACATGGGTCTCGTAGGGCCACTGAAAATTGAAAGTCAAGTCTAACTACAGCGGAATGCGTGATACTCAGCTCTTAGGCAGCCTTAGGCGCAGGACTAGACCTACTCGTCAATGAATCGCGCTTCGTCTTCTTCTTCGCTTTCTACTTCTGCATCTGGTGGTTGTGAGGAAGGTAAGAGTGAGTACGGAAGGTACTCAGCAAGCCCTAACACTATTCAAGGGAATGTGTTTCATGCAAGGAGATCGTAGCAAGACAGGGCTATACGGCTTAGAGTTGCCGAAAAGCATTCATGCAGGGTCTTTTTTGAAAGAGGATTTGTAAAGCAAAATGACGTAACCGTATCCTGATTTTAGTTGGTGGGACCTGGGGGAGTTGAACTACATCCCGCCAGTTCCCTAAGTTTTATTTGAATGTTCAAGCCCCATGGCTTTACTAGTTCCGGCACACAGCCGTCATATCCAAAACACGGCAAACACTGCCACTCAACTACACCAAGGGAACATGCTAAGACTAATCAATAAGAGCTCGGAACATAGTGTGTCAAGACCGTGACAACGGTTATCCGAATTTACACTCTGCAGAGGTTGTACACTTTACCCACAGGTCAAGCTCTCCTAGCAAAGGAGTAGCGTAACGTTCGCCTTATCTTCCTCGAGTAACCCCACAATCTCACCTCGGGACGCACCCAGGGGCTATTCGGGCAATTACTCTCCCAGCCGGACCACGGGTAATGACTCCCCCGTGTCTTTTCCTGGTCCCCCGTGCCCTACTGGCCGCCAGATGACTCATATGGAAGTCACCAAGAAGGTAGAGGGAGTCTTGCCCATACAGGTTCTGTGGTTGTACGAAATCACTATGATGAGGTCATATGAACCGGTCCTTGAGTTGGTGAGGCGGCTCCATCAAAGTCCACGACAAGTGGATTACATCGAAGCACACACTACTCATTCACCAAATCCCGCCTCAACCATCCCCTTTTCCCACTTCACTTCACGCAGGTTGTATGACACCATCCCCAACCCATGTCCTAACTCACACACCAAGACACCTTTCACACTTTTCGCAAATTCAATGATTAATTGTAGTGAGACGCGATGCAAATATCGCGAGGGTCCCTAAGCAATTTTACTTTCAAGGGATTACGCACGTCATCACATTATATTGTGATGACGGGGCCTTAGGGCGTCAAGGAGGAGTTGACAAGGTCAAGGAGGGTTCATGGCACGTCGCAAGTCAACCACGTGACTACGCGACCACTAGCCAAATGGGTCTTAGCTACCACAACGATTAAAAGTAGTCATAAAAAAACATGCATATTGAAAATAGTCTATCAGGGTAATTTCGCAAATTCATAGGAGCAATAATGATCAAGGGAGTTAGAGCTTGTCTTCACAGACTCATAGAAGTTCCTCGTAATCTTGGTCTTCTGGTTCCTCTTCGAGTTTCCCCGGTTGCTATAGTACGTAATTGCGCGGATAAGTGCTAAATCCGAAGAAACTCCAAGAAATTGAAACAAAACCTTAGTAGTGGTTGTAGTGTGTCCTAATCTTTGGTACAAGGTATATTGTATTTGCGGCTTGAGGGGTGTATTTTGTCGCTTGGGTAGTTAAATGCACGTTTACCCTGGATCCCCTAAATGTATTTTATAAGTTTCTATGTAAACTAGGGGTATTCGTACCTATTCATTTCGTGTACGGAAGCTGACACGTGGATCCAACGCCCTGCGTAGTACTTGTGTCTCTAGTGCACATGGATCAAGTCCACAGAACAGATTTATACTGGTCTCTGTGGGCTCGGGCAAGGTGGCAGTGATGTGGTCGTTGACTGGGCTGCTACAGGGGTTAGGCTGCCGAGGTGGCTGCTACCTCAGTTACCATGTGCGCAAAAGGGTTTATCCGGTTAAGTTGGTGATGACGGGGCTGACACCCGTGCACACTTTGATGTGGTGCTCTGCTCGTCCGCCACATGAGCGCCACATGGGCGCTTGGGCGACACCCTTGGTCGGAGCATGCCGGCACGGCGGTGGATCGCCGGACGTTGACCGAAACCCTAACCCTAGTTGCTGGTAGGGAATCGTGGGCATGTCGAGCCTCTAGACGATGTGTGGAACATGTTGGTAGTGGACCCGACGGTGGGGGTCAACGGAGTGCCGTCGACGGTTCGCCGAAGCTAGTGACGGCGACAGTGCTTGGGGTGGCGTATATGTGTGGTGAGTGACTGGATGGGCACGTGGGCAGTTTGGCCGAGGTGGCGCACCATGTGGGCAACACATGTGCGCCACGTGGGCGGACCAAGTGTTGTGGACGCTGGAGCGGCGGTCGGCGGCTAGCCGAGTTTGGGCGTTTTCTTTGCAAGACTTAGACGATAGTGAGCCATTGATCTACACAACGCGGGGAGCCTAACGGCTATGGTGCTACGCATAGGAGTTTGTCGGAGTGACGACTAGAGGTCGCCGGGGACGGCAATGGGTCATCGGTGGCTAGCCGACGCCCGAATCTTTTCCCTTCGCATTGGCCAACCGATTACATACCGGTGATCTACATGACATGGGGAGGGCAGCGGTCACGATCCTAGGCTGGAAGGTCGTTGAAATGGCGGCTAGACATCACCGGAGATGGCAGTGGGTCGCCGACGGCTTGCCGGTGCCCGAGCTTTTTCTTCGCATACCCTAACGGATTGCTTGCCGTTGGTCTATGCGACATGGGGACTCTATTGGCTTTGATGTCGGGTCTAGAACGTCATTGTTCCGCTGGTGAGGCCTCGCCGAAGTTGGGCATGACAACGATGTTCGGTGGTAGCGTGCGTGTGGCTGTTTCCTACCGGGTTACCATGCCCTATATGCACACTGGGATAGCAGAAACATTTCAGAGGGGGTGGCTGATTGTCACGCCCGGTATCTGCAGTAGATACCAAGCGTTCTTCCGCGTGTGCCAGGATCATGTCGCATCACACGCAGAATAATAAAGAGCAATGTATCATTAATTAATTAAGCCAAGTGCGGCGATTACATCATCCGAATACATAAAATGCCTCCTAGGCTCAAAAAGAAGAGTACATCATGACAGCGAAAAATCTAAGGTGGGCTCCACAGGCACCGTCCGGCGGTACGCCAGCCTAGATCTGCGCATCGGGGTCGAAGCCGTCGTCCACGTCATACTCAGCAGCCTCCTCGGGTCCTGAGCAGCACGGAAAAGAAAAGAGGGTAACGCCTGAGTACAACAATGTACTCAGCAAGTGTGGGAAGGTTTATGCATGATGAGGCAAGAATCAAGGAAGGCTAGACACGGCTCTTGCACTACGCAACCTATACCTTAGTTATTTTTAAGCATCCTATTTATTTATTGACATCCCCGCCCAACCCAAACATATCTCCACGTGATCTCCACTATCACTGTAAATCTCGATCCAAGCCACCATTCCCAACCATACCAAACCAACCTACACTAATCATGAGAGAGTTACCAGCCCGCTCTTGACCGTGAGCACGGCTGTCTAGACAGTTTTAACTCTGCAGAGTTTGTACCCTTTACCCACAAGTCGTGTTTTCATCGCCCGTCGGCGACTCAAGAAAACTCCTTTCCGCCCTCTCACACTCCCTATAGTGTGGGGCCAGGAGTACACGACAAGGCCTTTACATTGCACTACCCAACCCGTGCACACCCGCTAAGGATTCACCGCTGCGGCACTCTGAAACCTCTGCCGCAGAAGCCCCCTCTTGCGCCACTTACACATCTCTCTGGTGTACACAAGGAAAGATACGAACAACTTAATTGGCCACACTGCCCCATAACAGTTCTTGTGGTGGCACTGTATAAGCCAGTTGACGGGTCTCACGAACCGGTCCTTAGGATCTACACAGGCTAACTAACCACAAACCCGAGTCTCGTGCACTCAGCACCCACCGTAACCCACCAGCCTGCTAGATCCCTACACTACCCACCTCATACACCACATACATCACCACATATATACCATATATATATCTCCACACAACATCCCAATGATCATGATAATATAACATTAATGTAAATTACTCCCATCCCATCTACTAAGCAGGGCTAAGCATGAAAAATAATGACATGAAGGTAAATCCTATACTACCCATCCCGGCTACAAGGCAAATTTTGGAAGTACTAGTAAACAACCAACACATGGGATTCAATTTAAGACCTAAGCATGCAATTCTAACTAGAATCCTAAAAAGGTGCAAAGTGGTCAAGGGCACTTGCCTCTTGAGAAGTGCTGCAGCTCGGGGTCGTTGAAGTCTTGGGCTTGCAGGTCCAGCGTCGGCTCGGGGGCTGATTGGGTTCACGACATAGCAGGGGAAAAGAATTCAACAGAGAGTAAGTAGGCAAAACTTCATAACATTCTGTCATGTACATCATCAAAGTACTAAAGTAAAACGTAATTCCCGCACCATCATGTATACATATTCATAGGAGGGTGGTTTTGTAAATGTTATGGGTTTATTTGGGCCCTAGGTGTCATTTTTTAGCAAGTGAGAGGGTGTCTTGGTAAACTTTCAGCAATGTACATGGGGTAGAGTTTGGTTTCAGAGCTATCCAGGGGATTCCCTAATGAAAATACAGTAGGTTATTTAGGCCATAATATCCCCATTACATGCTCTAGGGTGTTTACTTTATTTTCAGCACTATAACCCTACCAAAGGTAAATTTTTCAGCCCAAGCAGGGGCTTATGTGTAAAATGGCAGCAAACATGGGGACTAGCATATTCCAGACAGATTTGTTTTTAAGGGTCAAGTTTGCAAAACAGGTCCTGGGAGGGTGTTTGGTGAACATACAAATGGGTGCAAGGGTTTAGCTGAAATTTTTAAAATGGCACATGGGTCCAAAAGTGAAAACAGATTTCATTTTAGGGGCCCACGTATCATAACAGAACATTCAAGAGTATTTTGGCAAATTTACAGCATGTTCCAGTGGTGGAGGGATAAATTCAGAAGGTAACAGGGTCCTACCTGCAAAGCAGTAATTAAAGGGGCCTAAAAAAACTGCTAGGTGACTGTGGGGGTCTTGGAATAATAATCCAGCAAGTCACTTTGGACCCTTTTCATGATCTCTCTAAACCTACAGGGGTGTTTTTGCTATGTGTCACATTGTACAGGGACTTAGTGGTGAATAAAGGACAAGAAAAGGGTTTACAAAGCATAAACAAAGGATCCAGGGGATTTACACCAAGTTCCAGGGGCCATTTGGAGAATTTCCTAGCAAGTTAGGGCAGATATGATAAATCTAGGGGGTGCAGGGGCTTAAAATGTGAAATTGTAGTGGTTTTCCTAATTACCCGAGAGCTCAGGGGGTAGCTCGCGAAAACCAGGGGCTAGTCCGCGTTTTGCTGAGATCCCCAGGGACCTAGGTGCTAATTGGCCCACGGGAGAAAGGTCC
Organism: Neostapfia colusana; assembly: GCA_030760725.1. NCBI lineage: Eukaryota > Viridiplantae > Streptophyta > Magnoliopsida > Poales > Poaceae > Neostapfia > Neostapfia colusana. The sequence goes on from JASWHV010000018.1 coordinate 69,260,638, forward strand.
CTTCAACGTGGGTCGTTGGATCTAGCTCCTACGGCGTAGATTTAAAACAACGAAACGGTATCCCTGTTCTAATCTCGTCCCTACGTTCTTCATCGGACGGCTCGGGCGCGCTCCGGCTGAAACCGGTCACCGGCGGCCGTGCTGCTCAACGGTGCGCCATAGCCCCGGACGGAGCTCGGCGAATCCGACTTTCCTGGCCCTTCTACACCTAGCTACTCGTCGGAATCGAGGGAGAGGGGGTCAAAGACCTTACCTACGGACCGTGCGCCGTTCGAAGAGGTCGAGGCGGCGCTCGGAGAGGGGGTAGACGCGCGGGGCTTCGGTCGTCGTCGGGATCGGCGGAGAGGGAGGTCTTTTCGGGGTTTCCTTGATCTCGGCGCTCCCTGGGGTCCGGGGAAATCGGCCACAACATCAGATGAAGGGCCCGAGAGGAAAACGAAAACAGCGGGGTAAGCGTGGAGGGGGGGCTCACCGGAGATGTGTCTATGGCTGTCTCGGGCACCGTTCTGCGTCGGAGAGGGGCGAGGGAGGATGGCTGGGTCCTTCTGGGAAATGCTTGATGATCAACTCACCGGAAAGAGGAGAGAAGGGAGACGGAGGATGAGGGTGGCGCGGGGTTCTCACCGGAAAGGAGGAATGCCGCCCGCTCAGCTCCATCCACGGCGGGGAGAGGGAGCAGAGGGCGCGCTAGGGTTTGGGGGGGTTTTTATAGCGCTGTGGAGGCGGAGGATCCGAGGGAGGGGAAAAGCACACGGTGTTGGCTTTCGGTTGGGGCTGCCAGGAGCTGTCGGCACCGGGGAAAGGCGGAAGCAGGGGGGGACCGCGGAAGCAACGGGAAGGAGAAAAGGAGGGAGAAGACAGGGGGGTTTTGCGGCTGACAGGTGGGCCCCTCCCTTCAGTGAGGAAAAAGAAAAGAACAGAGAGCTCTGGTGGGCTGGGCCGGCTAGGGGGAAATAAAAATGGGCTAGGGAGGAGAAAAAGAAAAGGGAGGGTGAGTTTTTGGCCCATTTTTTTCTGTTTTTCTTTTATTTTTGTTTTCATTTATTTCCCCTTTTGCTTCAAAATTTTCCTTTATGCCTTGAAGTATTAAAAACTAGGTCCTAATTTATTTGAAAATTTTAATTTCTCCTATTTTAAACATCTAGGATGTTACAACACTCCCCCCCTCAAAAGAAATCTCGACCCGAGATTTGAAGTGACTTACTTGAAGAGATGCGGATAGCTTGCTTTGATATCTTCTTCTCGCTCCCACGTAGCTTCTCTCTCGGAGTGGTGCTTCCACTGTACCTTGCACATCGGGATCCTCTTGTACCTGGTAATTCTTTCTGACCTCTCGAGAATTTTGACGGGGCATTCATTGTAGGAGAGATCCTCTTGCACGTTGATATCTTCCAGGGGTAGTTGCTCCTCGGGTGCTCTTAGACACTTTTTCAACTGTGAGACGTGGAACACGTCGTGCACGTCTGACAGGCGAGGAGGCAACTCAAGTTGATAAGCAACCTCTCCTCTTCTACTCACCACCCTGAAGGGTCCTATGTACTGGGGTGCTAGCTTGCCTTTCACTTTGAAGCGACGGAGACCTCGAATGGGAGACACCTTGAGGTACACGTAGTCCCCCACCTCAAAGGTCAACTCTCTCCGGCGTGTGTCCGCATAACTTTTCTGCCTCGATTGTGCGGTTTTTAGGTTCTTGCGGATCTCACGCACTTTTTCCTCGGCAATCCTGAGCACGTCCGGGCCAAAGACTGTCCTTCTCCTACCTCATCCTAGAACAGGGGAGTCCTACACTTCCTACCATACAGGGCCTCGAAGGGTGACATCTTCAAGCTTGCTTGGTAGCTATTGTTGTAGGAGAACTTCGCATAGGGTAGGTACTTGTCCCAACTTTGGTTGTTTTTCAGGGCACAAGCTCTCAACATATCCTCCAGAATTTGGTTGGTTCGTTCCGTTTGTCCATCTGTCTGGGGGTGATATGCTGAGCTAAAGTTCAGTTGTGTGCCCAAGGATTTTTGCAACTGCTGCCAGAACCTTGAAGTGAATTGTGTGCCGCGATCGGAAACGCTTTTCTTTGGAACCCCGTGGTAGCACACAATCCGGGACATGTACAACTCAGCCAGTTTTGCCCCCTTGTACTTCTCCTTCACGGGGATGAAGTGAGCCACCTTGGTCAGGCGGTCCACAACTACCCAAATGGAGTCGTAACCAGACTGGGTCCTGGGCAATCCCACAATGAAATCCATGCCGATTTCCTCCCATTTCCACTCTGGTATCTTGAGTGGCTGAAGCAATCCGGCGGGCCTTTGATGCTCTGCCTTGACGAGCTGGCACGTGTCACACAGGGCCACGTACTCTGCTACGTCACGCCTCATGCCGTGCCACCAGTAGCGGTCTTTGAGATCTTGATACATTTTGGTACTCCCAGGGTGAATGGAGTACTCTGAGTCATGTGCTTCTTTCAAGATCGTCTGGCGAATGGCCTGAATGTCAGGCACGCAGATCCTCTTGCCAAGCCACAACGTCCCTTGCTCATCTATCCTGTAGTCTGGAGCCTTGCCCTCCTCCATCAATTGCTTGATCTCTTGGATCCTCTCATCGTTCTTTTGGCCTTCTCGAATGTCTCGCTCCAAGGTTGAATCCACCTCCATTACCACTGCCTTTGCGCTTGTCACCAAGATAAGGTTGAGTTTTGCAAACTCCTCGCACAACTGGGGCTGTAGCGTCAAAGCGTGGCAATGTGCTTTCCGGCTCAGAGCATCGGCAACGACGTTCGCCTTTCCAGGGTGATAGTTAATGCCCACATCGAAGTCGTTGATGAGCTCTAGCCACCTGCGCTGTCTGAGGTTGAGGTCCGGCTGTGTGAAGATGTACTTGAGGCTTTTATGATCTGTGTAGATCTCCATCCTCTTTCCCATGAGGTAGTGTCTCCACAGCTTTAGAGCGTGAACCACGACGGCCAACTCCAAGTCATGCGTCGGGTAGTTCCGCTCGTGCTTACGAAGCTGCCTAGAGGCATAGGCTACGACGCGTCCCTCTTGCATAAGCACGCATCCTAGTCCATGCCCGGAGGCATCACAGTACACGGTGAACTCCTTTTGCATGTCAGGCATCACTAGCACGGGCGCCGTCGTCAACCTCTGCTTCAACTCTTGAAAGCTTGCTTCGCACTCAGGCGTCCACTTGAATGTCTTTCCCTTTTCTAGCAACTTGGTGAGTGGTTTTGAAATCTTTGAGAATCCTTCAATGAATCGTCGGTAGTAGCCTGCCAATCCCAAGAAGCTTCTGATCTCGCCCACGTTCTCTCGCACCTTCCACTTCATCACATCCGCCACCTTGCTTGGATCCACAGATATGTCGCCTTTAGAAATCACGTGTCCTAAGAAAGACACCTCCCTCAACCAGAAGTCACACTTGTTAAGCTTGGCGTATAGCTGGTGTTCCCGAAGTTTTTGCAATACCAAGCTCAAATGTTTTGCGTGCTCCTCTTCACTCTTGAAGAATACAAGGATATCATCGATGAAGACCACAACGAATTTATCCAAGTACTCCATAAACACCTTGTTCATAAGGTACATGAAGTAAGCAGGAGCATTGGTCAACCCAAAGGACATGACCGTGCGCTCATAGAGACCATATCGGGTGACAAAGGTCGTCTTCGGAATGTCCGAAGCTCGGATCTTCAATTGGTGATAGCCCGATCGAAGGTCGATCTTTGAGAACACACACGCCCCTCTAAGTTGATCGAACAGATCCTCGATGCGAGGCAGAGGGTACTTGTTTTTAATTGTGACGGCGTTGAGGGCTCAGTAGTCTACACACAACCTCTGGGTCCCATCCTTTTTCGGCACAAATATGACCGGGGCTCCCCAAGGAGAGGAGCTAGGACGGATATAGCCCTTATCCAGAAGCTCTCGGAGGTGGTCCTTGAGCTCCGCTAATTGCTTGGCATCCATCCTATACGGCCGTTTATATATAGGGGCCGTGCCAGGCACTAGTTCTATAGCAAACTCAATATCGCGGTCTGGAGGCATACCTGGTAGCTCCTCTGGAAAGACGTCCGGGAACTCGCCAACCACGCGAATCCTCTCAGTAGTGTCGAGCTGGTTAATGTGGACCCTCTCGGCTGGCGGGGGTAGAGAGGTGTATTCCACCACAACACCGTCTGGGTGTGACAACCTGACGGTCCTGGTGGCACAAAGGATCACACCTCCGTACTTGGCCAACCAATCCATCCCCAAGATCACGTCCAGGCCTTGTGACTCCAACACAATAAGATTCGCTTTGAACTCCCTTCCCACTATCTTGATGCTCACTTTTGGGCACGCCTGACTTGTTTTGATCTCGCCTCCAGGAGAAGTGACCACTAGCATATGGGACATAGCTATTGCCCTCATATCATATTTCTTTATAAAATCCTTGGCAATAAAAGAGTGAGTAGCACCAGAATCAAATAAAATAGTAGCGGGGTGCGAGTCGACGGTGAACGTACCAAGTACCACGTCCGGAGCCAACTGAGCCTCCTCCACAGCTACGTGGTGCACTCGACCACACGGGAGACTCTGCGGCTGCTGCTGCTGCTGTGGTGGCTTCTTCTTCTGGCATCTGCTGGCAAGGTGGCCCATCTCGCCACACACGTAGCACGGGCCCAGAGCCCTGGTGAACTGTCCCTGCTGAGTAGGCGCTGCTGTGCGGGGTGGGAAAGCTGGTCGCTGCTGTAGCTGCTGGTTCTGCGGGCGTTGTGGCTGTGGAAACGGCTGGCTGTAAGCTGGAGAAGGGTACCTCTGAGGCGGACTCGGTCCCACGTACCGGCCTGTCTGCGTAGCTGGGAGTGGTGCAAAGCGAGTGCGGCTGCTGCTACCCGAAGACTGTCCCTGCCATCCCATCCTGCGCTTCCTGTGCGCCTCGAGCTCTAGCATCTGTCGCTCCATCACAAAGGCCTTGCCCACCATTTTCTGAAAGTCGTCGTAGTAGCTAGACGATAGGGCACACTTCAGCTCCTCATCAAGACCTCGTATGAAGCAGTCCTGCTTCATGTCATCAGTCCTGACGTCCTCCGGTGCGTAGCGGGACATCTGCGTGAAGCGTGTGAGGTACTCACGCACTGTCGAGCCACCCTGTCTCAGTCCGAGGAACTCCTACCGCTTCATCTTGATCTCTCCAGCTGGCACGAAGTGGTGACGGAAGCTGCGCTGGAACTCCTCCCATGTGATAGCCTCAGGGTCGGCGTGAGCAGCGGTGTAAGTTGTCCACCAGTCTGCCGCGGGTCCCGCTAGCTGGTGAGCAGCTAACAAGACACGCTCTCCTCCCACGCACTGGATCAACCGCAGCTTGCTGTCGATCGTCTTCAGCCAATCATCCGCGTCCATTGGCTCCACCGGGCTCGAGAAGAGCGGGGGCTGAGTACTCTGGAAGTCTCTCAGCTTGGACCGTGGTCCAGGTGTTGGTGGTGGTGGAGGCGGAGGGGCTTGGTGGTTGTGGGCCATAATTGCTGCCAGGCCCTGCAGGAGCTGGTTTTGAGAGGCCAGCATATCCTGCACCGTCATGTAGTCCGCTCCTCGTCGAGCCGCTCGCCCGTTCCAGCCTGGGACCTGGAACTCCGGGGGCTCATCGGCCTCGGGCATTCCACGCCCTCGACCTCGTCCTCGACCTCGTCTCCTACCTGCCATCTGTTACAGATAGCAACAAAATCTTAGAACCTAGAAAATCTAGAGAAAAATCTATTATCAGGCTCATAATTCATATATAAAGAACCATAAATACGCATGCAACACTCATCAAACAAGTATGCAATAAATCAACCCATTACCCGTACGAGTCCTATCTCTACGAAACTAACGCTTCTTCACCATGGCTTGGTATCTCCTATCCTAGATAATTTCGGATTGTCCGTGGTAACGGACCCTACTAGGTTTGAATGAGATACGAGTGAGGAAAACAGATGGGTTGAACGAGACGAGCTTGGGGAAAAGGGGTAAGTCGTGTGAAACATAGAAACCCACGTAAACTTTACGCATGTTTATAGTTGCAATTAGTTTTTAAGTTAAAATTAAATCTATTTCGTGTCCGTTTCTATCTAGGCTCGCGTCCTTGGGACAGCCTTGGCTCTGATACCACTCTGTCACGCCCGGTACCTGCAGTAGACACGAAGCGTTCTTCCGCGTGTGCCAGGATCATGTCGCATCACACGCAGAATAATAAAGAGCAATGTATCATTAATTAATTAAGCCAAGTTCGGCGATTACATCATCCGAATACATAAAATGCCTCATAGGCTCAAAAAGAAGAGTACATCATGACAGCGGAAAATCTAAGGTGGGCTCCACAGGCGCCGTCCGGCGGTACGCCAGCCTAGATCTGCGCATCGGGGTCGAAGCCGTCGTCCACGTCATCCTCAGCAGCCTCCTCGGGTCCTGAGCAGCACGGAAAAGAAAAGAGGCAAACGCCTGAGTACAACAATGTACTCAGCAAGTGTGGGAAGGTTTATGCATGATGAGGCACGAATCAAGGAAGGCTAGACACGGCTCTTGCACTACGCAACCTATACCTTAGTTATTTTTAAGCATCCTATTTATTTAGTGACATCCCGGCCCAACCCAAACATATCTCCACGTGATCTCCACTATCACTGTAAATCTCGATCCAAGCCACCATTCCCAACCATACCAAACCAACCCACACTAATCATGAGAGAGTTACCAGCCCGCTCTTGACCGTGAGCACGGCTGTCTAGACAGTTTTGACTCTGCAGAGTTTGTACCCTTTACCCACAAGTCGTGTTTTCATCGCCCGTCGGTGACTCAAGAAAACTCCTTTCCGCCCTCTCACACTCCCTATGGTGTGGGGCCAGGAGTACACGACAAGGCCTTTACATTGCACTACCCAACCCGTGCACACCCGCTAAGGATTCACCGCTGCGGCACTCTGAAACCTCTGCCGCAGAAGCCCCCTCTTGCGCCACTTACACATCTCTCTGGTGTACCCAAGGAAAAATAGGAACAACTTAACTGGCCACACTGCCCCATAACAGTTCTTGTGGTGGCACTGTATAAGCCAGTTGACGGGTCTCACAAACCGGTCCTTAGGATCTACACAGGCTAACTAACCACAAACCCGAGTCTCGTGCACTCAGCACCCACCGTAACCCACCAGCCTGCTAGATCCCTACACTACCCACATCATACACCACATACATCACCACATATATACCATATATATATCTCCACACAACATCCCAATGATCATGATAATATAATATTAATGTAAATTACTCCCATCCCATCTACTAAGCAGGGCTAAGCATGAAAAATAATGACATGAAGGTAAACCCTATACTACCCATCCCGGCTACAAGGCAAATTTTGGAAGTACTAGTAAACAACCAACACATGGGATTCAATTTAAGACCTAAGCATGCAATTCTAACTAGAATCCTAAAAAGGTGCAAAGTGGTCAAGGGCACTTGCCTCTCGAGAAGTGCTGCAGCTCGGGGTCGTCGAAGTCTTGGGCTTGCAGGTCCAGCGTCGGCTCGGGGGCTGATTGGGTTCATGATATAGCAGGGGAAAAGAATTTAACAGGGAGTAAGTATGCAAAACTTCATAACATTCTGTCATGTACATCATCAAAGTACTAAAGTAAAACGTAATTCCCGCACCATCATGTATACATATTCATAGGAGGGTGGTTTTGTAAATGTTATGGGTTTATTTGGGCCCTAGGTGTCATTTCTTAGCAAGTGAGAGGGTGTCTTGGTAAACTTTCAGCAATGTACATGGGGTAGAGTTTGTTTTCAGAGCTATCCAGGGGATTCCCTAATGAAAATACAGTAGGTTATTTAGGCCATAATAACCCCATTACATGCTCTAGGGTGTTTACTTTATTTTCAGCACTATAACCCTACCAAAGGTAAATTTTTCAGCCCAAGCAGGGGCTTATGTGTAAAATGGCAGCAAACATGGGGACTAGCATATTCCAGACAGATTTATTTTTAAGGGTCAAGTTTGCAAAACAGGTCCTGGGAGGGTGTTTGGTGAACATACAAATGGGTGCAAGGGTTTAGCTGAAATTTTCAAAATGGCACATGGGTCCAAAAGTGAAAACAGATTTCATTTTAGGGGCCCATGTATCATAACAGACATTCAAGGGTATTTTGGCAAATTTACAGCATGTTCCAGTGGTGGAGGGATAAATTCAGAAGGTAACAGGGTCCTACCTGCAAAGCAGTAATTAAAGGGGCCTAAAAAAACTGCTAGGTGATTGTGGGGGTCTTGGAGTAATAATCCAGCAAGTCACTTTGGACCCTTTTCATGATCTCTCTAAACCTACAGGGGTGTTTTTGCTATGTGTCACATTGTACAGGGACTTAGTGGTGAATAAAGGACAAGAAAAGGGTTTACAAAGCATAAACAAAGGATCCAGGGGATTTACACCAAGTTCCAGGGGCCATTTGGAGAATTTCCTAGCAAGTTAGGGCAGATATGATAAATCTAGGGGGGTGCAGGGGCTTAAAATGTGAAATTGCAGTGGTTTTCCTAATTACCCGAGAGCTCAGGGGGTAGCTCGCGAAAACCAGGGGCTAGTCCGTGTTTTGCTGAGATCCCCAGGGACCTAGGTGCTAATCGGCCTGCGGGAGAAAGGTCCCTTCAACGTGGGTCGTTGGATCTAGCTCCTACGGCGTAGATTTAAAACAACGAAACGGTATCCCTGTTCTAATCTCGTCCCTACGTTCTTCATCGGACGGCTCGGGCGCGCTCCGGCTGAAACCGGTCACCGGCGGCCGTGCTGCTCGACGGTGCGCCATAGCCCCGGACGGAGCTCGGCGAGTCCGACTTTCCTGGCCCTTCTACACCTAGCTACTCGTCGGAATCGAGGGAGAGGGGGTCAAAGACCTTACCTACGGACCGTGCGCCGTTCGAAGAGGTCGAGGCGGCGCTCGGAGAGGGGGTAGACGCGCGGGGCTTCGGTCGTCGTCGGGATCGGCGGAGAGGGAGGTCTTTTCGGGGTTTCCTTGATCTCGGCGCTCCCTGGGGTCCCGGGAAATCGGCCACAACATCAGATGAAGGGCCCGAGAGGAAAACGAAAACAGCGGGGTAGGCGTGGAGGGGGGGCTCACCGGAGATGTGTCGACGGCTGTCTCGGGCACCGTTCTGCGTCGGAGAGGGGCGAGGGAGGATGGCTGGGTCCTTCTGGGAAATGCTTGATGATCAACTCACCGGAAAGAGGAGAGAAGGGAGACGGAGGATGAGGGTGGCGGGGGGTTCTCACCGGAAAGGAGGAATGTCGGCCGCTCGGCTCCATCCACGGCGGGGAGAGGGAGCAGAGGGCGCGCTAGGGTTTGGGGGGGGGGGGTTATAGCGCTGTGGAGGCGGAGGATCCGAGGGAGGGGAAAAGCACACGGTGTTGGCTTTCGGTTGGGGCTGCCAGGAGCTGTCGGCGACCGGGGAAAGGCGGAAGCAGGGGGGACCGCGGAAGCAACGGGAAGGAGAAAAGGAGGGAGAAGACAGGGGGGTTTTGCGGCTGACAAATGGGCCCCTCCCTTCAGTGAGGAAAAAGAAAAGAACAGAGAGCTCTGGTGGGCTGGGCCGGCTAGGGGAAATAAAAATGGGCTAGGGAGGAGAAAAAGAAAAGGGAGGGTGAGTTTTTGGCCCATTTCTTTTCTGTTTTTCTTTTATTTTTGTTTTCATTTATTTCCCCTTTTGCTTCAAAATTTTCCTTTATGCCTTGAAGTATTAAAAACTAGGTCCTAATTTACTTGAAAATTTTAATTTCTCCTATTTTAAACATCTAGGATGTTACACTGATCCGGGGAGTGCCCCACGGCAGCCGGCGATGGCGCACAGCGGCTAGGAGCGGCGGTCCAACGACACGGACGGAAAAATGTGCGTGGCTGGAGCTCTTCTCAGAATGGGACGTCGAGCACGTGGCCAGAAGCATGCGGGTGTGTTTGGCGCAGTGGACTAGGCTTGAACAACCTCTGTGGCCGCCGGCGACCCTCGCCGACGGCTCGCGTTCCTGTGAGTGTGTGTGGCATTTCTCACGGCTAGGGTGTCGATCAAGTTCCATCGTGCGTGTGTGCGCATTTGGGCACCTCGGCCGAGCCATGGCACGGTCTACGGAGGCCGGCGCCGGTGAGGGCGGCGGTGCGTCCATGACACGCCGAGGGGGGGTCGCTTCGCTGCTTCTGGGTCCAAACCAACGCGGGGAATGTTTTTCCTAGGTGCTCACGCTGCTCTTGAAGGGAAGAATTGAGGAGTGGAGACTTAACGGAGTGAGACGACGGTGGCGGCCGGAGTTGGGGAAGAAAGACGAAATCCCCAAATTTCTTGCTAGAATCAGCTGGTCAGGGCTCAAATGGCCTTGTTGGAGCTCGAGGAGGGTCTTGCGCACCTTTTGGGTCGAAGGGGGACGCCGTTTTATAGCCGTCCGAGGCGGTTCTGCGGCGAGGGGTTAAGGCGGCCGGGTTTCGGGGAGGAAACGCGGAGAGCGACGGCGACGGGACAGCGCGATTGAGGGGACGACGGGTGCCGGCATGAAACCAGGCGGCGGCGCGGACGAGGGTCCGGGGCGGCGGCGCATATCCGGGTGGCGCAGGCTACGCTGTCGGGGAAAAAAGGGAAAGCGAGGAAGAAGCTGGGGGCGGTGCGGGTTTTGGGCCGGACCGGGCTGCACGCAGGGAGAGGAGGAGGAAGGGGGCTGGGCCGGGCCAGGCTGTGCGCACCGAGAGGAAGAGGAGGAAGGAGCTGGGCCGCGCCAGGAAAGAAAGGAAGAAAGAAAAAGGAGTTGGGCTGGATGGGGAAGGGTTGGGCCACGCTAGGAAATAAAATAAATAAAAATAGAAAAAAATAAGGGATGGGCTCAACCTAGTAAGGGGAGAAGTGTTGATTATTTTCATGATCTGATTTTTGGATTTGGATTTGAATTCGGATTTGGTTTGCATGGAGTAGTTCTCTATCATTTATTATAACATCCCTCACACTTGAGTTATTTATTTTATACTAGCTATTGACACACACATATGCATATATATGCATATACACTAACTTTACTGATTTAATTCATTCTTCCTAACCATTTTATTAGTTGGTCATACATATGTATGTGTGTGTATTTATATGTACATGTACATGTTGTATGTATGTCGCTTTTCGTACACTTTAACTTTTGTATTTAAATTTATTGCCACTAGGTGTTTGGGTCATATGTATATGTTGATTGTTTTTTGATGAATTTTGATGTGTGATGACTTGCACTCTATCCTTCCTATTGAGTTTAGGTTGTGGCGGCCAACATTTACTTGTATTTACACACATATACGTCACCATCAATTTCCTTTTGAGTTTTGTTATTAAAGCCTAATAATTGTTTTGAAATGTATACATGTATATTGACTTTACTGAAATGTATACACGCTCTTATACGTCTCGGTCGTTTCGAAGACTAACTTATGTTTAATATTTGTCCCAAAAATATTAATTCATAGCAATTTTGATTTATAAAAGAAGAAAAGAAAATTCGGGACGTGACATCTAGTTCCTTCGTCAGAATTTCATTATTTTGACTCTGAAGGTTCTGTCTTATTTCTTTATTCAAGTTTCTTCAGTCGTAGTTGTAGACTTGTGGGACAATCCAAACTTGGGAGCTGTGAACAGGTGAATTCCGAACTGTAAAAAATTGTTACCAAGAAGGGGGAATTTCCTAGGTAAAACTTATGATGAGAATGCAACTAATTCCAAACTGCAACACCTCCACCCATCATTCAATGGAGACACACAGACAAAATTACACAAGATATATCAAACTGCAATGGTTTCATTCATCATTCATAACTATTGTGATGGTGACAAGAATAAAGCAACACCTAAGTCAGATAACACTCCTGACTCGTGAGGATGGCGTAGAGCAAAGAAACTAGCGAATGTCAGACTCGCCTTCCATTACACTTTCTAAAGCACACAAAAGTTATCTTTGTTTATTGGCAGGTCTCTACTGCCGGTGGACGTAGCGCGACCCCTCCGAAGTGCTCGCTCGAGTATTTCTTGTATACGACCCTCAGCTTGCTCTCGGGAGCAGTCATGTGCGAACTCACGAGCATCTTCGCGTTCTCCCTGCATCCATACCACAAGATAAACCATTTAGCACTACTAAAAAATACATCATTTAGTTAGGACGGGTGATCGGCATTGAAGTCCTACATTAGCTGCGTCTCACTGAAGCCTGTGTGGTGTTTGAGCGTGTCAGTCCACAGGGGAGTCCTCTTCAGAGTGAGCCTGGCTGCATAGACAGCAGATGCAGCAACCATCGAAGGAAGGCGCGTCACCATACCATACTGCATCAGTGACAACTCTGCGAAGAAGAAGACCATGTTTTCCATCTGCATTGAACAAGAGAAACTTAAGCAAACACAAGAATAATACTGTCAAAGCTCTCACTAAATCACAAGGATTAGCTTCCTCACCTCCTTGTCATTTTTGATATCTGAAGTTGCCGCCTTCAAAAAGCGGACAAGGAAGACATATGGAGTAGGAACAGTAAGATTCCACTCAAGCCTATTCAGGATCCCCTTCTCCATTGAAAGAATTTGTTCCCTACTGTAGGCACTGTCTGATATCAGAATGAAGTCATTGACCTGAAAGTGCACAAACATTTAGTGACAAGAGTAAGAACAACTCGAAGAAACATACAGTAAGCACTAGAAGCTTTCTATGTACCTCCGGGGCCCAAATCTCCTCGTACTTGCACGCAATCAGCATGGCTGAAACGCCAACCAGCTGCAGCTCCCTTCGCAGGACGGGCTGGAGCGAGAGGTACTGGTCGATGATGTACATAGTCAAGTAAAGGGTCTCCGGCATCAGCTCGAACTTGTGGTGCACTTCTATGATCCAGTCGGCCAGTATGGCCCTCATCTTAGAGTTGATCTCCACCTGGGCTTCAATGTAGTCAAGCGGCCGGCTCTCATGCTGCGACAAACCAGGAAGATCACTTTCAGAGACTGCAGCTAGCAGATCAGAAATTCGCAAGGCAGAGATCACTGCAGTTACCTCCGCGGTCTTGTAAAATTTGTAGATGTCCTCGATATAGTCCACGACCGCAAGCTCGTTATCACCATCTGACTTGTCAATGTCTTCGATCAATGGAAGAAGAGCCTTATCAGGTATCCCACCAGCAGCCTGACGTTCAGATGCATAATATGAGACCAATTGCGCATATTTTTTTTTATGAAGTTATGGATGTAATTACTAGCGCGAGAAGTTACTTGGACAGATCACGCACCTTAGAGCGGGCTGAGAGCACAGAAGTAAGGGTGTTGATCACCTTCTTCCGTGAGACCTTGCGGACAGAGCTGGCGCTGCTCTCCGACTGCATCCTGCTCTCGTCAGAGTCAGAGCTGATCTCGATTACGTGTTCTGTAGGAGGCGGCGGCTTGGCAGGAGCCTTCCTTGGCAGCCTCGGCGCAGGCCTGGCCGCTGCTGCAGGAGCAACTGTAGCATTCTGCTGCAAAACAAACGACTCCGGTTAGAATCACATCAAATTAAATCGAGAACAGAGTTCTCCTGCAGGCAGAAAGACTGGGACGGAAGGGGTTATGTGGTCGAGTGTACCTTGATCGCGTTCTTTACCAGCTGAGCACCAAAACTTCTAGTAATGGGGCGGTTAACCTGCTCCGGCGGCTGTGGCTTGCTGAAACCAAGGAACAGGCGTTCAGAGAAAGAAACACGAGCAATGAAACATCGACAAGAAAGTGCCTGGTTTCGTTCGTACCCTTCAGTTGCGCGGACGCTGACATAGTTGCCGATGTCGCCCAAGGGGTTTCGACGGTTCTTGGCGTCAGCTCTGCCTGCCGCGACGGCCTTCTGCTTTCCGAGAGCGGCAACACCGCCTGACGGTTGCACAGGAGACACGAGATCAGGATGGCGTGATATGAAGCGAGAATTCGTGCGTGGCATAGAAACAAGAACGTAGATCTGAGGCATGAGGACAAAGATTAAAGTTTTCTTTTTCATCCATCAAGCCAAAGAGCTTTGGTACAGAGGCGATTCGCTCCCGGAATCTTATCTTACGAGCAAGAAAGAACTTGCATCTAGAAGCCCGGCACATCTAGCATCTAATCTCGGGCAAAAAAAGGGGGAAGAACACAGCCAAGAACCCATCCCCGCAAGACAAGACGAAGAGGGCAAAAAACAAATCAAGAACTCGAGATCCACCGACGGCTCACCCCTGTTCTGCTGAAGCTGCGGAGCGGCGGCGGCGTTGTGGTTGCGCGTGGCCATCTCTTCCTCCTCCTCCTCCTCCTCTTCGTCGCCCTCGCCCTGGCCGAAGAGCCCGGAGAGCACGGAGGCGAAGAAAGACTGGAGGCGCGCCGCCCGCGTCTCCTGATCCCCGCCGGCGAGCGCAGCCACCGCGTACCCTGCGGCAAAGTCTTGTGTCGCGAATCGTCTGCTACGCACGGTGGCGGTGGAACAGCTCCTGGGGAGGGGAAGACGAGGAGATGCGGCGACGATGGAGGGGGAGCAGGGGATATAACGAGCGGGGCGCTGGTCGGGGCGGCGCGCCGTGGAGCGTAGAGGTTCCAACGGTCGGGAGGCGTCCGTATCGCAACGGTCGGCGGGAGCGGGTCGGACGGCTGAGATCGCCTGGGGGGCGCACCCGCGGGAACTAGCCGTTGAGGCGCTGTGTGGATAGGGAATAGGGAGGGATTCGTTTGCTGCCGAGCTGGACTGGACGCGGTCCAGCCTCTGCTTTACAGTGTTTGGGCTCATTCTCGTCTAATACAGCGCAATTGCAGTTGATATGTGGGATTTTTGAAAGATTAGCGTGCACTGGCTAGCTCGGTTTGCGTTTGTGAACACGGTTCGTCGCTTCAGTTCAAAAGATTGGGTTCTCAATTCATTCAACTTAGCAGCGGCACTCGGATTAATAGCCCTGCACTTGTGTTTTCTACTGGCAGTAAAATCAAAGGGCAGTTTTTTTTGGAGCGTCCAATGAACAAGCAAGCAGGGCGCTCGATGTCCTCGCCGGAAAAAAATAAAAATAAAAATCAGGCATGTGACCATGCGGTCCAAGAGGTCAGTAGTACTCAGTCACAGACGGTGGTCTCGCTGACAAAAGCGCCGTACTTGCTTTGGACGAGAGATGCCTCGCATGACAGCGTCTCGGCCTCTCGAGGACGGCAAGTATTTCGTGCCCGGTGGAATATGAAATAGCGTAGTTCGCGTTCACATCAGGACGTTTTATACGGCTTCCTCTGAATGGAAACCGTTTTTAGCATTTGCCACACAAGATTCAGGCATAAACAGTACTGGAAGGGCTGCCACTCTTTCTTTATGCATCCAGTTCGGGTAAATTCAGTAACTTCTGTTGTTATTGTGTTTCTTTATGCAGGATCCATACTTGGTGTCAGATGCTAAACTGGCACCTCATGTTCGAACGATGACAAACATAAGCCCGCAATGACCTCCGTAGCTAATAATGGATGCATCTTGTTGACGCACACAAAGTTCTCCACACGTCACAAGTCCACTAAGCATCACCTGAATAACTTCAGAATACCGTTTACATATCGTACAAAGTGGCTGTCCGTGCATTTCTCGAGTTATCAAGAAAAGTCTTCCAGATAACAACTACCTAACTACCAAGCTTTTCTGGTTCAAAAACTACAGATGTAATGCACAAGAACAATAACCGGTAACTGATTTGTGCATCAGGTTTCAACAACATCGCCAAGGCTGCAGGCAGGCAAATAAAAAAAAAAGAATGATTCCATAAGATATACGGAAAGGGGGTAGCCTCGTGCAGTATACAAACTCTACTCACAAACACGAGAGAAAAAGTACCCAATCTGCAAATTCACGCCCTAATTATGTACGTGTTGCTGTCAAAACATGCATATTATTCGCTTATCAGGTGCCACCATGGACTTGATCACCTGGGCCTGTGAGCGCGACCTGCATTGAAACCGTCAAAAGGTGTAAACCACGTCACCCCCAACACAGTAGAAAGAAACAGATTTTCCGCACAGAAACACAAATTAAAATACGTACTTTGCAATTAGAAGCAAATTTACGAGCAAGCATAATTGCAGCGTTCCTGTCCCTGTCTGTTTCGAAAGCTAAAGTGTATGATAATCCTTTCCTAGCTTGCCAGAAAACTGCCTTAGCTGCCGCATTACCACCACCACGGCTCCCACACAACTGTAAATTGGTCAACAGAAACAGATTATCAGAAAAGTAATCAAACTATATCTTTAACCATTAAAGCTTGGACTGGAAGATTACACATTTTGTCAAAGAGTAAACAATACTAGTCAGCTGCAACAAATATTTTGTACAGATTAATGGAAGAATAGGTCTAATGCAACAAAAGTGGATCCACAAGAAGAAATGCATAATTAAATTCGAAAAACAGGTATCAAATACTGTTAGATCCTAAAATATGATCAGCAGCTCGTTAAAGAAAAGGCCGACATTTTGTAATTAAGAAAGCAGTTATTAAGATACAACCACAGGCTATATGTTAAGTTCAGCCTGGGGAGCATTTTGATAGCACACATAGTCATCAGACTTTACCTTCATTGTAGATGAATATGCCTCTCTTGCTTTCGTAGACCATCCTTTTCGGAGTTTTATTCTAAGCTTTCCAATGTGAAATACATGGACAGAGTTCGATGAGTAATCCTTCCCGTTCATCTGGGTGATTACAACCTACAAAGCAGTACAGGTGCAAATCTTTATCCAACTAAGCAACTAACAGTAATTTAAAGCACAATCATGGTATTCTTCTACCGCAAAAGCCAGAATAATAGGTACAAAATAATAATCATGGGTTCATGTAAACTGATGGAGAGTGGTTACAGAAACAGCATCAATGAAAGTATATTTCATAGAGAAGAACAACTCATACATTGAATTCAATATCTGTCCTCTTCATTAGTGAGTCAACATAACGTTCAAGTCCAGCAGCTGTTCAAAGTACAAGAAAGTAAGTTATAGTGAAACTTCAGTTATTTTTGAAGTGTGTATCAAACTATTACTATTAAGGACACACTGTTTTTGCATGATTTACATATAATATTTGATATGATAAACGATATATTGCTGGTTGTAGATGCCTTTCTGGATGTACAATAACGGCAACAAGTTCTAACATAGGAAATGAATAAGATTTGAATGTAGAAATGTGGCAATAGAAAATATTTGAAATTCAGGATTGCCATAAAATATGTTAGACAACTGAGAAATCAACTAACCATGATTTATAGGACCATTAGTCTGAACTGTATTTTTATCTGCATTCAAGACTATCTCTGCCTGCAGTAGTCGGCCAACATCAAATGGTTCAGGAGCATACGTAGATTTTGTTGCTCCTGCAGTGAGATCATGATATCTCAAGATTTATATATAGATAAAAGAAAAAACTATTATTATGATTTCTGATATGACTACTAGAGATACAATACAAAGCAACATAGGTTCTCAAGAAACATGTTCTTCTTATAAAGATTGTTTGCAAATGATTAGTATGTTTCTTTGAATGGCCTTGGAAGTATGACAGTTCTGTGGTATCTTCTGATAACATACCCAATATGAGATCTCTAATGCCTCCAGGAACAACACGGTACCACTGAATCAGACAGCTTGTAATGTTTGGAGCGCCATCAACTCGAGGAATAATATGAAACTGTGATCCAAGGGTATCCGAACCTTCAAGCTCAAAGAGGTCAGAGGTATCCTCTTCAAGCATCTTAATCATGGCTAGCTGAAAATAAGAAGTGACAGGGGGTGATCGGCGTTACTTGAATTGTGAGTTAGTAATATGAATACTGTCATATATAGATGAGATGAATACCTCTTTCTTCAGCTGATTGCAAAGCTGAGTTTTCTCTGTGATGAGGGTTCGCAGTGCCTGAAGCTCAAATTCCATGTCCATCACCTATGATTGTTTTTCGTGGCCATCAATAATAAACACACTGAGAACATATTAGGAAAACGTGCTTTGTTTCTTTACTAGCTACATCAAAAAAACGTTTCAAAAATTGTTTATGTAGTACACATGAAATTAAGTGGAGTTGTTAAAAAACAGCATCAAAATTGTTCTAGAAGGCAAAAGCACAAAATAGACTAAGATCATTGTGTAAAAGGACCACTTGTCTATTTTTGAATCTTGATGATGTCAAAGATGAATTTGGAAACGAATTTCTTGCAGGTTAACTTAACTCTTTGTGTGTTACATAATGACTTCTTATGCAATTTTTGAACCGTTGCACTGTTAAATTATCAAAGTTAGGATGTCTTTCCATGGAACTGATACACAAAAAAAGGCTGTACTTTGTGCTGAAAGCCCCCACACATTGTAGCGTCTTAGGAAGGGAATTTATAGGCAATCTTCCCCTTGCTTAGTTTGCAAGGAGGCTGCTTCAAACACAGGACCTCCAGGATACGAGTGGAGACTCTACCACCGCGCCAGACCCACCCTTCCCATGGAACTAATAGAGAACGCAAAGGAATTAAAGTGAAACAAACCTTGCTTGGCTGGTGTAGCATTTTTATTCTTCTAGCCTCTCGGACCTCTTTCTTGAGCTCTTCTATCTCCTATTCAAGAATCAGGAGACAAAAATCAGACAAAGTATTAATAAATATGACAATTCAAAGCACAACTCAAGGGAACACCCAAGTTGATTATGAAATAAGGGTGCACCTCCATCTCCCTACTACTTGACATGGAATCGTGCACCTGCAATGCTTTCTCAACTTTTTCTACTGCAACTCTAGCCTTCTCAATCTCAGCAAGCGCGAGAGCTCTTTCCTCTTCGGCCACTTTCCGGGCATCTTCAGTAGCCTAAAATATAAAGGTGCATTGCTATATTATTATCAACACACAGCCAAACAACAGTACCATACTAGGAGCAAAAGCTTACAGCTTAATAGTTCACCATAAACACCAAAGTTAAGTGAGAAACAAGACAGCTTTCCTAACTTGAGTGAGTCAATCATGACTTTACCAGCAAGATGGTTTGAAAATTACCTTTGGGTTCCAACTGTGATGATAAAGACCTAAATATTGTAACTAGTATGTAAGGATCAAAAAGACGACATTAACTTGGATAAACATTAAGGTTCAACTAGGCTAGTCAAGTAAGTCTCTAAAGGAAAAGGAAAAATGGATGCACCTTTTCTGCTATCGGTGCGTATCACAGCCTAAAGAGCTCACATTTTTATCATTTTATGAAAATCTTGGGAAATGGTGGGTTCTCTGTGCCCCAAAAGAAAAATAGGGAAAACAACTAATATTCCACTTGAGTCCATGCATAGTAGCAACATGATACCTATATTGTTTGAGGCATCACTCAGCTTCAGGTGCAAAATTATGTAGCTAATAATTAAAAAATGTGGCAGACCTGCTTGAGGAAGCTAGCCAATTTTTTTACTTCAGCCTTCTCATAAATTAATTCCCCTTCCCGCTGTGTCAGCTGGACTGCTAGTGCCTCCACCTGATAGTACACAATTGGCATACGCGTATACTTTTTATTTAGCAAAGATTTTAAAAAAATAACAAAAGCATTCTAGCTTCAGTTTAATAGAACGCGGTAACAAAATGATCAAAGAGTAACATGAAAACAAACTGAAGGAAATACATTCCAAATCATATTTATTCATAGAATAAATACAGAAATACGTTTAAAAGTCCCACAACTATGCCAAGATATCTACAGAAGGCAATGCAAAACTAAATAACAATAGACATGCAAAACTAAAACAATCATCCTGCAGCAACAACAAAAGCTAGCTGCAGATTGGTGAAGGGCATGCCTGGCGCAGTGGTAGAGTCTCTCCACTTGTGTCCTGGAAGTCCTGGGTTCGAATCAGCCTCCTTGCAAAATAAGCAAGGGGAAGGCTGCCTAGAAATTCCCTTCCCCGGACCCCCACAACGTGTGGGAGCTTTCAGCACTGGGTATGCCCTTTAAATGAAGGGCAGGCCTGGCGCAGTGGTAGAGTCTCTCCACTTGTGTCCTGGAGGTCCTGGGTTCGAATCAGCCTCCTTGCAAAATAAGCAAGGGGAAGGCTGCCTAGAAATTCCCTTCCCCAGACCCAACAACGTGTGGGAGCTTTCAGCACTGGGTATGCCCTTTCACAATAACACACTGAGCCAAGTAAAAATAAGTAACATCAACAAATTAGACCTAGCATCATTCTTTCTGAAAGAAATACTATGCAATTGCTGGTGTGACTGTGAGGGTGGGACATCTAGTTGATCGAATACTTTAATTAGATCATTGCCTTTACTCAAACTCTATTTAGAACATTAAATTAAGTTCATGAAAAAAGAACTGCAGAAGAGAAAAAAACGACCTTAATCTAGAGATGGGTCTATAAGAAGCATATAGTAGCAGTCAAATATTGGCAAAATAATAGAATTTCTAGAGTAGGGAATAACCAGTGAAATAGCTTCGTCTGTGTCATCTCTATTCCGACCAGCTACTCGGCCTTTCAGAGTGTCTAAAACATCTCTGAGCTTCTTCAGAAGAACCTGTCTGTCTAACGAAGCTGCTTCTCGCCGTTTAGCCTGTCATGCAAGGCAACAATTCCAGCATGTAGTTCTTTCGCAACGGGAGCAACATAAGTCAAGAATGTGAATGTTACAGTAGACTTCCTAGTTAGCAAGGCAAGACATATATCATAGCTGCAGCTCATCAGAATTCATGTTTAATAGCCACTGTGTTTATACATTTCCTTCCAAATAATATGACATTCACGAAACTGGAGCAACTTCATGAAGAGAGGAAATTGGGTAAGAACCTCACAAAGTGGTCTGTATTAGAACTGAAGCTCGAGAAACAGCTATAATTCGAGCTTTGAAGGGACCCATGGATGATATCAAGGTGAAACCGAGAGTACCATTATTGTTAGACACTGTGATTATGTGTGTGTCACAGGGGCATATTAGTCATTAGTGAGGGATTAGGGTTAGGGGTGATTTAGTCATTTCCCCTCACCTAATCCCTCTATATAATGGACCCTGTACCCTCATGATGGATTCATCCATTCAATCCAGATTTATCCCTCTAATATGGTATCAGCTAGGTAATCAAGGATTAGGGCTTAACCCTAATCCCCTTCCCCTGATGGCTGTGCAGCCGCCGCCGCCACAGCCCCTCCACAGCGCCGCCGTTACAGCGGCCCTGCGCCGCCGCTGCAGCGGCCCTGCCCAGCCGCCGCCGGCCCAGCCACCGCCGCTGCAGCGGCCCTGCGCCGCCGCTGCCGCCGCCGCCTTTGCCGGCGCGCCGCCCGCCGGAGCCGCCGCTGCCCCCGCTGGCACCGCGCCTCACGCCGCCGCCGTCGCGCCCTGGGCCGCGCCCGCCGGTGCCGCCGCCGGCTCTGCCGCAAGGCACCACGCTGCCGTGCCCTGGACCACTGCGGGCGCTGCTGGATCTGCGCCGCCGCCGCCGCCCGGATTCCGGCCCAATCGGCGCGCGCACGGGGGAGCCGCCGTCGCCTCTAGAGGGGCTGGCGTGGCTGCCGCTGCACCCTGGTCCGCCGCCCCTTGGCCCGCAGCCGCCGTCGCCTCTGGAGGGCCTGACGTGGCTGCCTCCACCCCTGGATCCGCCGCCCCTTGGCCTGCAGCCGCCGCCTCTGGAGGGGCTGGCATGGCCGACGCCGCCTCCTGGTCTGCTGCTGCCGCCGCCCCATTCGCCTCCGCTGCTCCCAACCACGCCGCGGCGCCCAGGGCTGGGACCGCCACAGCTGCGCCCCTCGCCCACGCTTTCGCGCCGCCTGGCACAGCCGCCGCCGCTGCTGGCGCGTCTCCAGCCCGCGCAGCTGCGCCCTGGGCCGCAGCGCCCTGGGATGCCGCCAGATCTGCGCGCCGGGCCGCTGGCGCTGCCGCCGCCTCGGGGAGGGCTGGCGCGGCCGCCACTGCCCCCTGGCCAGATGCCGCCGCATCACCACCCTGGGCCACAGCACAGCCACATCTGGCCCCCACCGCCCATCCAGACACCGCTCTGGGAGGTGCTCCTCGGCCGACATCGACTGGTGTACCTGGATCAGCTGTTGCCTACTCGCTTGGCACGACCGTCGAGGGTCCATGCGTGTTGTCTTCCTTCCCGGCGCCACCACCGCCGGGGCATGTCGCGACCCGTTCAACACCGTCGGTCTACCTGCGGGGTCTCACGCCGTCTGGCCCTGACTGGGTGGTAGACTCCGGTGCCTCCTACCACACCACCCCTGACGTCGGTATCCTCTCCTCTACCCGCCCTTCCCGTCCCTCTGATCCTTCATCTATCGTTGTTGGGAATGGGTCGACTCTCCCAGTCACCTCAGTAGGTGACTCGGGTTCGCCGGATTCGTTTCAGCTACGTGATGTTCTTGTTGCCCCTGACATCATTCAACATCTTCTTTCCGTTCGTCGTTTTACTACTGACAACCATGTTTCCCTTGAGTTTGATCCTTATGGTGTAACTGTGAAGGATCTTACTACTCGACGCTTTCTTTTTCGCTGTGATAGTACGGGTCCCCTGTACACGATGCGTCTTCCTGCTTCCGCTCCGCCTCTTGCCCTGACTACGACAGCATCTTCGACCATTTGGCATCGTCGGCTTGGCCACCCCGGTGTTGATGCTATGTCGAAGTTGTCTGGTAGTTCAGCGATTTCGTGTACTCGGGGTACTCATGAGTCTCTTTGCCATGCTTGTCAGTTGGGTCGCCATGTTCGACTTCCTTTTCCGCACTCTGTCACTCGTGTCGAGCACACATTCGATTTGATTCATTGTGATCTTTGGACTTCACCTGTTCTTAGTGTCTCTGGATGCAAGTATTACTTGGTGGTCGTGGATGATTTTTCGCACTATTCGTGGACTTTTTCCTTGCGACAGAAGTCGGATACTTTCGGTACTCTTTCTCACTTCTTCGCTTGGGTGTCCACCCAGTTTGGGCGCACGATTCGTGCGGTCCAGTGCGACAACGGGCGCGAGTTTGACAACTCTGCGTTCCGTGACTTTCTGCTGTCTCGCGGTGTTCAGTTACGCATGTCATGTCCGTACACTTCCCCCCAGAACGGCAAGGCTGAGCGCATGATTCGGACCACCAACGATGTCATGCGCTCCCTGATGTTTCAGGCTTCTACCCCTGCTCGCTACTGGGCGGAGGCGCTTCACACTGCCACCTACCTCATTAATCGCCTTCCTACTAAGGCGATTAGTGCTCCCACCCCTCACTTCGCTTTGTTCGGCACCCACCCTCTTTACGACCATCTTCGGGTCTTCGGGTGCGCTTGCTACCCGAACCTCTCTGCCACAGCTCCCCATAAGCTTGCGCCTCGTTCGACTCAGTGTGTTTTCCTTGGGTACTCCCCTGACCATAAAGGGTACAGGTGCCTTGACCCCACCACACGTCGTATCTTGATCTCCCGACACGTCGTCTTCGACGAGTCTTCCTTTCCCTTTTCCACCCCGTCCTCTGACTCCGTCACTGAGTTGGATTCCCTCTTCTCTACTGACCCCGAGGCCGCTCCTGTACAGCGACCTTGTCGGTTACCTCTTGCAGGTTACCCACCCGCTACGCCACGCATGACTTCGGCGTCTTCCACGCCACCTGTTGTGCCTTACGTGGCCCCGGCGTCCCTGACGCCACTTGCTGCGCCACGCGCGGCACCGGCGTCCCTGACGCCACCGGGTGCGCCACGCGCGGCACCGACGTCCCTGACGCCACCGGCTGCGCCACGCGCGGCCTCGGCGCCCCCGACGTCACCCACTGCAGCACGCGCGGCACCGGTGTCCCCGACGACGCCTGCTGCGCCAAGCGCGGCCTCTGCGTCCCCGACGTCGACTACTGCGCCACGCACGGCCTCAACTTCCCCGACATCACCTGCAGCAAGCCCGACGTCACCAGACGCACCAGGAGCAGCACCGACGACGACTTCTCGCTTCGCTGACCCCGTACTTGCCTACCAGCGACGAGCACGGGGGGGCGGCCCTACTCCAGCTGCACCACGTGTGGCTCCGAGACGAGAGAAGGTCGTTGTACCCGAGCGCCCGGTGTACAACCCTCCTCTTATCCACAGGGATCCTGGTCACGTCCACCCGATGGTGACTCGACGTGCATCCGGGTGTCTTCGTCCAGTTGAGCGCTTCACCGGAGCTGCCTTCTCGTCGACTACTTCTCCACCGACCGACTCTTCTTCGATATCACCCATACCTACTTCCGTGCGTAGCGCCCTCGCCGACCCTCACTGGCGCCGCGCTATGGAGGAAGAGTATGAGGCTCTGCTTGCCAACCGGACCTGGGACCTGGTTCCCCGTCCTGGTCGTGGCAATGTTGTCACGGGCAAGTGGGTGTTCACGCACAAGAAGAAGGCGGACGGTACCTTGGAGAGGTACAAGGCTCGGTGGGTACTCCGGGGTTTCACTCAGCGCCCTGGAGTCGACTACGACGAGACCTTCAGCCCGGTGGTAAAGCCGGCGACGGTTCGTACCGTTCTATCGCTGGCTCTCTCACGTTCTTGGCCTGTCCACCAGTTGGACGTCAAGAATGCCTTCCTCCACGGTACACTGACCGAGACGGTGTACTGCAGTCAGCCGGCAGGGTTTGTTGATTCAGCTCACCCAGACATGGTCTGTAAGCTGAACAAATCCCTATACGGATTGAAGCAGGCACCGCGAGCCTGGTATAGCCGGTTCGCCTCCTTCTTGGTCTCACAGGGGTTCGTCGAAGCTAAGTCGGACACTTCGCTGTTTGTCTATCGACGTGGCAGTGACACTGCCTACCTCCTACTGTACGTCAATGACATTGTACTAACAGCGTCTAGTCCGGCTCTGCTTCGGCGCACCATTTCTGCTTTACAGCAGGAGTTCGCTATGAAGGACCTGGGCCGTCTTCACCACTTCCTGGGCATTGCGGTCGAGGACCGACCAGGCGGCTTATTCCTTCACCAGCGACAGTACTGCCTGGATATCCTCCAGCGAGCGGGCATGACCGAGTGCAAGTCTTGCTCCACTCCAGTGGATACTCAGGCGAAGCTCTCCACTACCGACGGGACACCCGTCTCTGACCCCACTACTTACAGGAGTCTTGCAGGTGCTCTTCAGTACCTCACCTTCACCAGGCCGGATATCTCGTATGCAGTTCAACAGGTGTGCCTCCATATGCATGACCCGAGGGAGCCGCACCTCACCGCTGTGAAGTGGATTCTTCGGTACCTACGAGGTACTCTCGACTACGGCCTCCTCCTTCGACGTGACACGACCTCCGAGTTGGTCGTGTACACCGATGCTGACTGGGCTGGCTGCCCGGACACACGACGTTCTACTTCTGGGTATGCCGTCTTCCTGGGCGGTAACCTCGTCTCCTGGTCCTCGAAGCGACAGCCTGTGGTGTCGCGTTCGAGTGCTGAGGCGGAGTATCGCGCCGTGGCTAACGACGTAGCTGAGGCCTCCTGGCTCCAGCAGTTGCTTCAGGAGCTCCACACTTCCGTCGCCAGGAGCACACTCATCTACTGCGACAACGTCAGCGCCGTGTACCTCTCCACCAACCCGGTCCAGCATCAGCGCACAAAACATGTGGAGATCGACCTCCACTTTGTTCGTGAGCGGGTTACACGCGGCGAGATTCGGGTACACCATGTCCCGACGACGACGCAGTTCGCTGACATCTTCACGAAGGGTCTCCCGTCGTCGCTGTTCTCCGAGTTTCGGTCCAGTCTCAACATCTGCAGTGGCTAGATGTTGTGACTGCGGGGGGGTGTTAGACACTGTGATTATGTGTGTGTCACAGGGGCATATTAGTCATTAGTGAGGGATTAGGGTTAGGGGTGATTTAGTCATTTCCCCTCACCTAATCCCTCTATATAATGGACCCTGTACCCTCATGATGGATTCATCCATTCAATCCAGATTTATCCCTCTAATAATTATAAATGCAGTTACTGGCAGTTTGGCATGGAAGATAGGTTGCACAAAACTTCATGCTATTCCTTATTGTGACTCATTTACTATCAATGTGTTAGTGTATTCAGTTGCATCTGAATCATTCCCGTGCATGATGAGGAATTTCTTATTGACAATTGAAGTCTAGGGTGGACATCATTAGAGCTACTTACTCTCTCCGGTTGCAGATGCAGGTCATTTTGGGACTCCGAACTTTTTTCTAAATGTAAGCCTACTAGAACTTGTATGCACATTATTCTCTTTTTCTTCCTTCCTTAACCTTGATTAATAAATGCTACTAAACTTGTAGGATGATCCTGCCGTAGGGGTCCAGGGCGGCCAGGAACAGGGAGTCCGAACTGGACTCCCCCTGTGTGCGGCCACCAGGACCTAGAGTCCGGTTTGGACTCTATGGTGTAGCAGTACAAAATAGGCAGGAGTTTATATTTTGAGTTGTAATAGAGTAGGACTCTTGTAAGGGGGGCTATATAAAGAGGCCAAACACCCCAGTTTTATTGAGATCAATAAAGAAAATACTTCTCCACCTTAAACCCTAGCCGCCACCTCTCTCTCCCTCTCTTGGAGCCGCTGCCTCCCTCTGCCCTAGCCGCCAGGGCTAGAACCAGCCGCCACCTCTATTCCCCCCTCTGTTCTGCGCCTCCTCAACACCTGAACAGATCGGGCACCTCCTGATCTCTCCCCTGCTCTGTTCTCTCAAGAACATAATTAATCTGCTCAGTTTTTCTGCACCAGGACTGTTCTTCTCCCTGTTGTTATTCCTCTGTTGTTGGATGAAGAGATTTCTGGTCTGTCTTCAGGGAAGACAGATTGATCTGCTAGGGCAGATCAGCTTGTTCAGCAAGAACAGAGGCAGTTTCAGCGCCGGAGTTACAACAAAACTCACGGTGAATGAGTCTTCTTTCTCCATTCAATATAAAAGAAAGGCAACAAGGCATTCGATCAACGTTTTAATCTTGTGCAAGTCTAGAACACCCTATAATAGGCATCAGAGGAAGTAGATTTTACTGACAGAATTAAGTACTTGCAAAGTGAGTAAAATACCTCTTCAGACAACTTGGAAGCACCAGACAGACCCTTCTCAAACTTCTCCTTGAGATCACGTACTGATAGACGCCTTCTCTGCTCTAGCAGCTGCGCTGTTTCCTTTGCAACAATTTCCTTGAGAGGTACAGCCTCTTGTGTCTCCTCGGGATCAATGATTTGGTTGTTTGGCCCAATCCGGTAGTCTGGGAAATGGCCCTTGGGGAAATTAACATCAGATGAGACCAAATCAAGTGCCTCCTTCTGCACGCCTTCTCCAGAGTCTTGGGTGACCCTTGTCATGTGTGGTACTCTGTGTACGGATTGAACAGGAATATGTATATTCTCAGTGTTTTTTTACATATACAACGAAACGCTACAACATTAGAAGCATATCTAAGAGGTATCAGTTGATTACATATTTTTCAACCGTGCAACTTGCATAGTTCATGGCTAGATAAAAACAGGTGACACCTAATAAAGCTGATTGGGTTTCCATGTTTCAAGCATCCAAACAACTAGATTAGAAATCGAACTCCACCCATCTGGCACTCCTCTCGCAAAACCTACTAAATTGGCATCCTACAGACAGGTGTAAACTTCACAGTTGGAAGAGCTAAGGCTAGCATAAGTATCGGGGCAGGATAAAGTGACAAACTTTATGCTAAAAATAGTTGCAATTGAGTACAAGAACAACTAACGTGGGTATGTGCAAAGCAAGAGATGGACTAAACTATCAGGACCCAACTCAAAGTGGGGCATGCAAGTTCGATTGAATCTCATTTTTCCTTTCCCCCCAACAAAAAAAAATAAAGAGCAACATCGCTCTGCTAGGTCGATGTTACGAGCTGACGAAGAACACAGGAACCTAATCGAACCAGCGACAATTAAATGGCTGGAGAAACGGAGAGATTCGGATTTGGATGCTCACGGTGACGGCAAACAGAAGTTCCTCCGGGTGAAAATCAAATTTTAGTCAACCCACACAAGCAAGCAAGCAAGCTAGGATTACTCACCAACAACAGAAGAAATTCACTCGAATCACGTCCGGATGGATCTCCCCTCCTCCGGAGGAGCGGCGGGAGGGCTCGTCGGCCCCGCGCTGGAAGCCTGGAAGGGAGCCTGGAGGTTTCGTTCGCACCCCTCTGGAGCACGCAACTTCACCTGGGACGAGACGAATTCCCTTCCTTCCTTTCTTTGTTTGCTCCAATTTGAGGGCTTTAGACACCCTCGAGCTTTTTTTCCAAAGCGGGGGCCTTTAATAATAATCGAACTGGGCAGGCGCCGTTGCTTTCGGTCTCGTGGACGGGACCGGATTCCGATTCCCTTTGACGAGCGGCTTCGAACTCCTGATGCGCCAGGAGGAGGGAGAAGAAGCGAGAAAGGTGAAAGGAAGGGAGGGGAAAGGGGGGGGGGGAAGGAAGCTGTACTGAGCTGCGGCTGCGGGAACGGAGGATTACCGACGGAGGCTTTTGTTTTGTTTGTTTAGGGCTTGGATTCTGGGGTTAGCGGTGAGCTGGCAAGCCACTGAGATGTGGGGCCATGGTTGTTAATGGCCTCGGGTTGGTGATTGTCGGGTGCACCTGGCCAGCGGGAGCGGGAGTTCCTATCGTGGAAAACGGATTTAGTCCGGTAACGGAAAAAATATGGCAGGACTCGAGATCCCTCGTGCGCTTCGAGATGTTCTGTTTGCCTGTCGTGGGGAAACGGGGTAGCCTGCGAACGGGAAAAATCAGGGGCAGGATTAAACTACAGTTATGACTATGAGCTGGCTATCAGTCCCTGTTTTCGAACGCGTAATTCCTTGCTTTTTATATGTCTCCGTGATCAGAGCGTTGGAATATTTTTTTTCCTTCGTGTAACCGTTGAAGCCCTTTTTTTTGTTTGATCGAGAACCGTCGAAGGCTTGAGGATGTGCTCGTCTGCTGCCGACCGACGAGACCGCGACGGGCAGAAACGGCCTCACTGTTGCCAACCCTTTCGGCGACGCACGGTTTGACATGGGGACCGAGACACGGACACGCAACGCGGGCAGAGCCGACGGGGGCCCGGGCCGGGCGGGCGGCGCTGGTCGGCGCGGCAGCCGTCCGTCCACACGTCTGGCCTCGAGTTCCTCCCTGGCTCGCCACATCAGCCGACGCTTGCTAATGCCGTTGGTTACAGCATAGCGTGAGCATCGCGACGGGCTCGTCTCTCAACTCGTTCTCGGGGACGCGTCAGCGGCGTCATCCGTGATCCGAAACCAATCATGGAGAAAGAGCAGAGAGATAGACGAGAGAGAGAGAGGGGTGAGGGATCCGGCTGCGGAGACGACTATCGTGAACTCGAAGCGCCGGTGGTTCGCCGTCTCGCCTTTTTCGAATCATCTGGTGCGTTTTTGTTCCGCCTATTGGTGATGGGCGCACCCCTATCTTGTTTGATGCCTATTCCATCTCCATCTTACTCACACAACGCCGTCGCCGTGCCCATCCTTATCTTTTATTACGCTTTATCTGTCTTTTCTTTCATTCTCACTCTGCTGATTGTTTTGGTGGCCAGCTAGGCGCATGCCAGCTACCACTAGAATGGCCACATCATTACACGGTATTAAAGATTGCTGCAATCGCCAGTACAAAGCTTAATGCGCTGAAGGTTGCTTTGCTTCGTGTACTCCCAAAGTTGTTAGTACCCACCAAAGCCTAATACTAGTCACTTAGGAATGTCCCATCTGTGGTCTCTACGATGATTCACTTACGGACGACTGCTGCCTTTGCAGTGCTTGTTTATATGTGCTCTTGTTGGCCCTGTGTTGAAGCTGTGCACGCTGCAAACGGAAACACGTTCAGTGTTGTCATGAGAACACTTTTTGAACAGACTAATCCATTATACGTTCAGCGCTATCAAGACGGTCTGAATGAATATATTGATCGCCTAATTCCGAGTCTGCATGCGAGAAAACTACAACAAGCAGAGGATGATCAGGCCGGTTTTCCTAAACCGGCTTAGCAAATTTTGTCAAAACGAAAATCTGACACCGCAAGCGTGTCCCTTCTCGAGCGACCCTGAAAAAACTCGGTTCCCTTAAACCGCTCAGGTTAGTTTCGGCAGTCAACACCGCAAGTTGCGTATCTGCGGACTGCGGTGCACAGAGATATGCTCGTGTTTAACGAGCGCGTTTTGGCATCAACAATGTGTTGTACAGTTCATATATGCAGCTCAGCTTATTCATGCGGAGTAGTAGTTCACTTGCAAAGCAACCATCCGTGCTTCAAAAATTTATACCATATAAGTATATGTTTCTCTTCTTCGGTTCGCTTGTGCACTGTCATACAACATAGCGGTATGTGACGTATCTGCCGGCCGTCTCACTGGGTCTGATGATCTTCACCACCTGTCCCCGTCTCAGGCCGTAGTACCTTGCAATAGGATCTGTAATCTGTATTCTTGGAAGCTGTTTGGTCCATTGCATTCCGATCAAACAAGGGTTACATAGATGAAGACATATGTAACATACTGAAATACAGAAGCTATCACGAGCATTGAAGTGGTTCGGTGGATTATCCAGCACATTTTCAACAGGAAGACTACCGAGCAATATATTGGAGCAAATTGTACGTGATCAGGAATTTTCTCTGACCTACGTATGTGATGTCACTACTTGTTGTCAGGTGATGACATCCTAGTCAGTGAAGCAAAAAGTGGAATATGAACCGGCAAGCGTGAAGAAGCAGCAATACCTGAGTTTCCTTCAATGTGTACCGCTCCAATAATGTCTTCTTCTCCTCATTCGTAAGCACTTGATGTTCAGGAACAAGAACATGCTCCTTGATGTTTATAAGCATCTCCGCCTCCTGCTCATTGCTTCCATTATCAGAGATAAGAGAGCAGAAGATCATTGCATAATAGCATGCAGAGCAAGTCATGCTGCCACTGCCAGCAAAGTGACCGGTAGCTTCTTGGTGGACAGGGCTAACCTGGAAGACTTCCAAGTGGATCTTCGGCTCTAGTTCTATAAGAAATGACTTTGCAAACGGGGTGAGGTTCTGCTGAAGAACCACCACAGCTCTGGAGACGTTTTCTGCTTTCATCATTTCGACGTATTTCTTGATGTGCTTCATCCCCACCTTATCATCGTTGGGGAAGAAAACATATATCTGATTCAACAGACAAACACACAAGTTATACAACGAGGAAGGACCACCACGTGCAGCTGTAAATACTGAACAACCCTATCAAGGAGGGAATGGTGCCAAAATGACAGTATTGCAATGCAATATGAACTTAGTCCGATAGGCAAGTGCGATGCATGTTCACTCTTTGCCTGCCTCAGAGTTCAATATTAGGAGCAACCCCCTTGATGACAAAGCAGTAGTTTTGCTATCTTAACTTGCGTCAAGTTGAACCTTAGGCAACTCTAAGCTTCGAGGTAAACCTAATTGCAGGTTAATTTAAGCGTATGTCGAATATTCAATCACTGAGAACGTGGGCAAGGCATCGGATGGGCTGTAGCAGGCTCACAATACAAGAAGCTACTACTAGAGTTTATGTAGAGGTTGATTGCAAATGGAAGCGTGCGATCTGCAAGCGGGTGATTGTGCTGAACTACGGGGTGAGAGCGTAGAAGAGAATTCGAACTTGGTGGTTCCGCACGATCGGATCGAGTAGCAGCAGCCGGCAAGCTCGTTCGCAGCTCATCAGCGATGTGAAACAGCACTTCCGTTCTTCACCGGCTGCACAGCAGGCAGGATCTGGGACAGGGAAGGGCGCAATTAGCCTGCCACTAGCATCTGTAGCTCACCGAATCTCGCACCGATCGATCGAGCACGATCAGCCGGCTACGGGTTTGTATCGAGCGAGGAGGCGGCCATCCATGAGGAGAGGTCAACAAACGCTTAGGCAGGTGGATCGAGCAGCCGGCTACAAGCGTATGTACTCTCTGATCCGATCAGGAGCAGCTGGAACTGGAAGCAGGGGAGGTAGTTGACTCCGTGGGACTGAGATCGGATCGTGAGCTTGAGCTTGACGTACTACTGACCTGGTCCGAGGGGTCGTTCTTCTTGTACTTGTTGATGAGGAGGTCCTCGCGGTGGAAGGAGTCGCCGAACTTGCGGGTGAAGTCGCGGCGGCTCATGGCCAGCTCGTGCTCCAGCACCAGGTACCCGCGGTCCCGCAGCATCTGCATCACCGTCCGCCGGATCCGGTACAGCCGCCCGATCGTCACCTCCTCCGTCACCAGGCCGGCCGACATCTCCGCCGGCTCCTTCCTCCGCTGCCCGCCTGTGTTCGAGCTGAGCTGCGGCCTGCGCTGTCCTGAGAAGGCGACGTCGTCGAGCACGCTTCACACGAGCGGGGGAGCGAGAGCGAGGTGGAGTGGGTCGGTTGGGGCGGGACGGGGCCCCGCGGGCGGCTAAAATATTGGTCCGCTTTTGTTTTCCGGATGCGCGCGAGCGCGTACCGTGCATATTGTGTGGTGGCCGCGGCGGCGGCCGCGAGCTGGTGTAGGGGCTAGTGGTGTGGGGGGCCACGACCACGACAAGACGCGGGGAAGCAGCCATGGCCTTATGAGCCGTGACGCTTCGCTCCTGAAATGTAACTGTGGCATTGCTCCGTGCCCATGCTCAAGGCACATGCCTCAGCTGGCAATCGATCGAGCTGTGCTAAGAATGCGTGCTAGTTTGCAGTACCCATGTTCCATGCTTGCTCGGATCAGAGGTGCAACTCCGCCAAACACACAAATAGGCCTAACCACAGATTGGGATGGCTCTGTTCATTTCTGCCTAAAAGCAAATGGGCCTCATCATGCTTTGCTGTGTGACCTTTTGTCTGCACGTATGGAAACTAGAGGCCACCATTTTCGTACTTTCGGCGGCGCAATCATGCCGCGGCACTCCGGATTCGTCCCCGACTGCACGCTTCCAGCGACCAACATTGCAACGTATCCATCCATTGAGCTCACACGGTCACACCTAATTGGCGCTGGCAAAAGATTCTTCCGAACGCCACCCCGTCCATGGCAACAGAAAACCAAAGCAACACACATGCAGGCAGCCAGGCCAGCTCATCTTCCAGATCCGATCTCCGTTCACGTCACTTGCTTCTTTCGTGTGCCGCACTGGCCTGGCCTGCTCGGGACAGGAAAGCTAACGCCGCGGCGCACGTGCCCGACACGTGCGAACCCCGGTAAAGCTGAGGGGTCACATGTGTCCGGGCCCACCCCCCAGTCGAGCCGTAGCGCGGACGCGTCGAGGCCGGGAGTCACTGATGACTGGACCTCGCACCAACCGGCACCCACCACCCACCGATAAAAACGTGGGCCAGCCGCTCCCGGGGCCCACATTTCCGTAGGCCTCAATACTAATGTAACAGACAGATGTAACCGACATGTGGGACCGAAACTCTATGGGAGCCATCTGTCAGTGAAAAACAGTAATAGCATACGATGTCAGCGTTCCCTTGTGCGCCGACAGGCGGGGGCCCGGCGAGTCGGCGATGCGAAAAGCCCAAGACGGGGTGCGGTCGCCGGTGTCGCCCGCGATCCATTTCTCAAGTGGGCCCAGGCCGGAAACGGCGATATTTTCAGGGGCAGTTCGGGCAGTTCGCCGAACGGGGTGGGAAATTTGAAAATCAGGCAAGGAGGATGGATCTGGGCCGTCCGTAACCGGGAGGGGCTCGAGGGGCAACGGGGCGCGGGCCGTCGGATGCCCCTGCCGCGGCCACCGCCGCCTGCGGCTATTTATAATCCGCACTGCCGACGACGCACACTCGCGAGCGCCCCCCTTCCCCCACCTCCCGGATCTCCTCTCCTTCGCCGCCGGTCGCTCGCCTCCCAGTTCGGATCATCTCGTACTCGTGCCTTGTAAGAATCATCTGAACTGCTCTCGAGTGTATCTTACTCATGTTCTGCTATTGATTTTGGTGCATTAGGTTTGGTCTGATACGTTGTGGCGGTTTCAGCATTTTGTTACCTAGGATTTTGGTGAAGTTTACGGGTTCATTTGGCGAGGTATTCAACAATGCGTTTAGATCTGATGGGGATCCCTGCTGATTTACACTGAGGGAGTGTCCCTATCGTGCGCGCGCTTATCTCCATTTTTAAAGTTGTCTGTATTAGAAGTGTGTTGTCTTGTTGGATCTGTAGGATTCGGTGTACTCCTGCTGTCGATCTCTCGATCTCGTGGACGATCCAGTTCGGTTGCTGTGGACCGTACCATTGGTTTTAGATTCGTTGTGGAGTCTATTTTGGGGGGTGGTTTGCTCTGAGATCTGAAAGTTTAGTCTCCATTTGAAACACATCGAGCAGGTGTTCTCGAGCAGATCTGCCGTAAATGTTGGCGCATTTAGTATGTAATCATTATTGTGCTATGGGTGTACTGGTTTTGAAACTCCAGATCTAGATGTCTTCTATGCGATCTGTATACGAGTTCCGTCACATTTCGGATCTCAAATGGTTGTTAGTATCTCAATATGGCACACAATGTTAGATGTTGGTTTGCTTCATCCAGCTCGGATTGTATTTCGAACCACATGTCTAACGATTTTGTTCAAACACCCAAACCGACCGTGCATTTCATTTGGGATGTTTTGTTTTTTAGGTAACTGTGTTAGACTTAGTCAACGTATCTTGTAATGCTACCTATCTAGACATGATTAATCTAACCAAATCGAGATTGATACCAGATGCCTGTCCGTTTACACTGTATCCAAACTAATTCTTCTATCTGGGTTCTTTCCATTTTCAGTGCGAAGATGAGAGAGATCTTGCACATCCAGGGTGGGCAATGTGGCAACCAGATCGGTGCCAAGTTCTGGGAGGTGGTGTGCGATGAGCATGGCATTGACCCCACCGGGCGGTACACAGGCACCTCGGACTTGCAGTTGGAGCGTGTCAATGTGTACTATAATGAGGCCTCCTGCGGTCGCTTTGTGCCCCGTGCTGTCCTCATGGACCTTGAGCCAGGGACAATGGACAGTGTCCGCACTGGGCCCTATGGGCAGATCTTCCGCCCTGACAACTTCGTATTCGGGCAATCTGGTGCTGGTAACAACTGGGCCAAGGGACACTACACCGAGGGTGCTGAGCTTATTGATTCTGTCTTGGATGTTGTGAGGAAGGAAGCTGAAAACTGTGACTGCTTGCAAGGTATTCGAGTTTATTGATAAACAAAATTGAATAATTGATACCTGATAGTTGATTGGTTTCTCTTGATTTGGTTACAGTGCAGATGCTTATGTGAATTCTTGCTGTATGACTGGTGCTATACCATGGCATTGCAGTATGCATCTTTTGTTATCATGAAACAGCTGCTACCCTTGCACATCAGTCATTTAGTTACTTGTTCACAGTGTTATCCCAAAATCATGTTAATACCTCTTGCTGATTGTTTAGAAATTACATGTTTGTTTTATCTAGAACAGAGTTGCTTGTGATTCTTGAAGAGGTTCTGTCTTGTACTGTGGGCACATCTTATCTCATAACCAGCTATAATTTTATTCTCACTTGTTTCTCAAACAAATGATGCTACCATAACAATCAGTTATCCCTGCAAATATCCTTATGAAATTTTTGAATATTAACAGCGGTTATAAAATTGCCTGTATTGTCCTGTATTTTATTTGACAATATGTACTCTACTCTGTGAATGCCGAAGCAACTAAATTTCTAATATTAACAAGCATTAATACCATTTGTTTGTATTTTCAGGATTCCAAGTATGCCACTCTCTTGGTGGTGGTACTGGATCTGGTATGGGTACGCTGTTGATATCAAAGATCAGGGAGGAGTACCCTGACCGTATGATGCTGACGTTCTCAGTTTTCCCCTCACCAAAGGTGTCTGATACCGTTGTTGAGCCATACAATGCCACTCTCTCAGTCCACCAGTTGGTCGAGAATGCTGATGAGTGCATGGTCCTGGACAATGAAGCCCTTTACGACATCTGTTTCAGGACTCTCAAGCTAACCACACCTAGCTGTAAGTGTCTTCAATTGACATCAATTCTAGTTTCATTGGACATAAACTAGTGCACAGTTAGATGTTTATATCTGTTAGTTTATTTGGTATTGCAATACTGCACATTCTAGCATCAAGTCTTAATATTATCAGGGCACTGTTAGGATAGTGGACATCATGCTAAAAATAGGCTGCACTAACCCCCAGGTCTTATGATTGGGCACTTATCTCAGTTGAACTGATTGTGCCTTTTTTCTGGTACTTGATTAATATTGGTTTTTGCCTTTTTGGTTCAACCTAAACTATGAATTATTGGGGCATGGTGCTTTAATCAGATTAATAGAAAAGCTAATTGAACACTTGAAGATAAAATGCTATTTTGTTTTTCTTTGAAGCTTCAATGTACTAACCAATTGGATATATTGCTGTCTTCCACATGCTCTTTTAGTATTTCTTTTGTAGCGTAACATATTCCTTGTTAATTTCTGCAGTTGGGGATTTGAACCATTTAATCTCTGCTACCATGAGTGGTGTCACATGCTGCCTGAGGTTCCCTGGTCAGCTGAACTCTGACCTCCGGAAGCTGGCAGTGAACCTTATCCCCTTCCCCCGTCTCCACTTCTTCATGGTCGGGTTTGCACCGCTGACATCACGTGGCTCCCAGCAGTACCGTGCCCTCACTGTTCCTGAGCTCACACAGCAGATGTGGGATGCCAAGAACATGATGTGTGCCGCTGATCCTCGCCATGGCCGCTACCTGACCGCCTCTGCCATGTTCCGTGGTAAGATGAGCACCAAGGAGGTTGACGAGCAGATGATCAACGTCCAGAACAAGAACTCATCGTACTTCGTTGAGTGGATCCCCAACAATGTAAAGTCTAGTGTCTGTGACATCCCGCCAAGGGGTCTGTCCATGGCCTCCACCTTCATCGGCAATTCGACCTCCATCCAGGAGATGTTCCGGAGGGTGAGCGAGCAGTTCACAGCCATGTTCCGGAGGAAGGCTTTCTTGCACTGGTACACCGGTGAGGGCATGGACGAGATGGAGTTCACCGAGGCGGAGAGCAACATGAACGACCTCGTGTCGGAGTACCAGCAGTACCAGGACGCGACCGCTGACGATGAAGGCGAGTACGAGGACGAGTTGGAGGGGCAGGAAGAGGACATGTAATGTAAGGTGGCCTGTGACTGAGCTTGGTGGTTCTGGGGCGGACTTCGATGAGTTGTGTGTTTCCTTTGTTTGTTGCCACATTACTGCGAGCGTGCCACCGTCCTTCGCGGTCCATGCTTGTAATTTCCGTGTGCTGTGAGACCTTGCCTATGGTACTGTACTACTTGATGCTGTTGGTATTATCTGGGTTTGAGGCTTCTGATGAATCTGAGGATTTCTGTGCAACTTTTTCCCCGGGGTAAGGTGAAAGAAAGGGACGGAGGGAGGTGGAGGGAATCCCGGGAGCTCGCCGTTCATCTCCGGCCGCAGTGCAGGCAAGCGGCGCCGTGGGCGCTTGGTCCCGTCGGTGGATGCGTGCCTTTTTTTCTGTGAGGAATTTTTGCATCCCGCATTCCTCTGCCCGTCGATCATTCCTCCACTTGCGGCAAGATCGTTTTTCTCCAACAGTTTCTCTCAAACCTCTGGTTAGACATTTCGTCAAGACCAAGTTAGGCACGACTCTGTTGCCACATTCATCAGCAAAGACATACAAATTCTGCAAACTTCTAAAAAACTCTCTGCAAACTTCATAGAGAAGCTCAATCTTAGCTGGTGATTGGTGCAACTACCTCCAGTAGAACCTAAGCCAGCCCTTAGCCTGAATAACTGGCATCTAAGTCGCGTTGTTGCCACTATATTTCAGGCCACTGGCGAGGTATTTTTTTTTAAAAAAATGACAAATTATGTACACCTTGATTTGAACATTGGTAGGAGTCCTCACAACTTGAGGCACTTACCAACTAAGTTGTTAGTTTGCAATTTCGCAAACTTCCCATTTGCCAAATAATAGGGAACTGGTTAATAGGTTCATCCAGAACTTTCAGCACTCTTTTTCCATCGAAGCTGTCATCTCAGCTAACATGACGGAAGATTGGAACCATCAACCAAAAGTTGAAATCAGCTGGATTGCGATTTAGCGCAACATTCTGAAGAATTAGGTTGCACACACTGTACTGACATACAGTCATACAGACTAGGATACAGCGACAGCACAAAGTAAACGGGAAATGGATAAATCTGTACACGATTCGTAGCCTCGTTCAAATGGTCTTGGGGCTCGGAGTGAATCTTCTGCTTCATAAACCTCTAGCAAAAAAAAAAGTTCCTTCAGGCCGGAGAAGGGTTTCAGACGAATGCTGCAGCTCTCGGCGACGTGACTGTACATCGGGAATTCGGGGGATGCAGATATGCGGAGCGCTCCAAACGCAAACACTTTCTTCAGTTGAGGATACCGACAGGCCAAAATCTTCGCCACGTTGATATCTCGTCTTTTCTCGGGAGCTTCCTGATGCCGCCGTAGAAGCCGTCCGTCTCGTCCCCCGTCTCCCTGTGACCTTTCCTGCTCACGGTGGTCTGCCTCCATCGTGAGCCAGGCGCGTAGTGCTGGAACTCCAGGACTATCATATCTGCAGGGGAACAGATGGTTACAGCAAGCTGAGAAAGCCGATGCAAATGCAGAAGGGGTATGCAAAATGCGCCCAGGTATAGATATGCATGGCACAATATCCACACAAGGAGAATAATTCCAGTGAGACTATAGCCACATCGTATCTAGTAAAGATTGTTCTTTAGGGGACACGACGGCGAATCTTGATCCTCTAAAAAGAGGCCAAGAATCTCTGTTGTCCCCGATATGTTCGTTTCTTTCACCTCTAACAGCACCCCATATTGATATTCCTACTGGTATAAGCAGAGGATATGGCCAAAGTGATGTATGTACGGTAACTTGGCCGCCTTTTTTAATGCTTATCCGCTCCGCACGTGTTATTGCCGACAATATCCAAAGGTGAAAGGGGGGAGGAGAAAGTGGAGCTGATCTTACCATCGTCATGGCAGCGACACAGATGCTCGTTCGCGTTGCATGACTCCTGGTGACCCACGACGCCATACCACCAGCCTGTATATCCGAAAGCATCACGTCAGTCACGAGTGCTACTCAACCGATCCAAGTCACTGTGCAATTTGCAAGAACATTCCCGTATAGCGATCCTACATTTACTGGTGCAGTATACTAGTAGGATGAAGCTTAGCTTTTCTGATGATGATGATGATGATGATGTTAGCAGCATAGGACTGTACCATAGGGGAAATCCTTGTTCTTGCGCCACTGGATTTCGAAGTGGTCGCCCGGGCGCAGGTCCTCCAGGCAGTCGGAGGCATGGAGATCGTGCGGCGGCGTGCTCACCGGCGGCGCGCGGATCCTGCTCCACTGCACGCCGTCCTCCTCTTTCGCCGGTTTCCGGCCGTGCGGCGGGTACCTGTCACCAATTAAAACCGCTCACCATCTCAGCAACTGTTTTCTTCTAAACAAAATCTCAGCAACCGCGGCCGAAAAATCTCCATCTCCAGTCACATCAGATTA
Organism: Neostapfia colusana; assembly: GCA_030760725.1. NCBI lineage: Eukaryota > Viridiplantae > Streptophyta > Magnoliopsida > Poales > Poaceae > Neostapfia > Neostapfia colusana. Next base: position 69,300,083 of record JASWHV010000018.1, read on the forward strand.
AAATCCATAAGATCTCATTCTCTCTTTATTTTCCCAATATCTCTCAATCACAGATTCAAGTGCACATGCGGATGGTGCACACGCCGAAGAAAATAAAAAAAAAAAACTATCGCGTGGTTTACCGATGCAAGCTCGACAGGTGCACGGATTCAGTCGGACTAATAGGATCACAACAGTAAACTGCTACCAGCAGCGGCAAATTAAGCCGGATGAGTTACCTGGCGGTGAAGGTGTCGATTCGCCGGTCGTAGCGGAGGTGCGCGTCGTAGCACGAGAGCACGAAGCCGACATGCCCGTCCTGCTAAAGAGCAAGCAAGCAAGCATATTCTAGCATCGTTAGACATTCTGCTCTTATTCTAATGCTTAATCTTATCCGCGGAGCGGTAGATCGGGCACTACCTCGCGGTTGTAGACCTGCGCGGGGAACCAGAACTCGCCGCACTCGAGCGCGCGGTACCACGCGGCCACCGTGTCCGCCGGCGGCGCGGCGGCGGCGGGTGGCTCGGCCGCGACGGCTGCGGACGCGGGGGCGTCGCACCTGAGCCAGCGGCAGCCGATCCAGGAGAAGGGCCAGGCGCAGGCGAGCGAATCAACCCAGCTGCCGCGGCGGCCGGGCCTCGGCGTGCCGGCGGCGCGGGAGGCCAGCTCCGCCTCCCACTCCTTCCGCGCGGCGGCGCCGAGCACGCGGCCCCACTTCCGGCGGAGGTGTCGCTCCCACAGCGCGTCCGCGGAGCACCGGTCCCTGAGCGCGGCGCACACGCACGCCATCGCGGCGAGCGACGCTGGGGAGAGCTCCTCCAGGACGCGGTCCAGCGCCAGCTCCGGCAGGTCGAGCAGCGGGAGCCCCGCCGCCGCCGCCGCCGCCGCGGGCATCTCCTCGTCCTCCTTTTCCGGCGCCACGACCAATGCGGGAGGCTTCGCGTTCATGATCCTGACCGCGCGCTCCGGCTCCTTCCCCCCCGTGGCGGTGCAGTGGCAAAACAGCTCCCGCGCGAGCAGCAGCGCGAGGAGTCCCAGCTCCCGCGCGAGCTTGCAGGGCCTGCTGGTGGCGGGCGTCGCGACGAGCAGCAGCGTGAAGGCCGGGACCGTGGATATAAGCAGCAGCGGGAGCATCTCTCTCAAGAAGAAAAGGCAGCGGTGGTGATGGTGCGAGTGCGACGACAGCCCACCCACACGACGCACGGCGCGGAGGAGGAAGCGCGCGGGCCCGGGCGGCCCCGGAAAGCGGGGACAGTGGCGCGCAGGTGGCGACGGCAGCTTTGCAGCCGAATGATTCCTGCCTGACCCCTTTCGCGCTCCTCGCTGCTGCCGCTCTTATCTCTTGGACGCCGAGGTGAAGAACCTGGACGCCGCCGCGCGCTGGTGCCACTGCTCACTCACTGGCGCCAGGCAGCGGCTCCTCCAACTGGAGCTCCTACACGCTTCATGCACCGCGGATTCGGTTGGTCGCGGCGCGGGATCCTGGCATCCTGCCTTTGGTTGGGTGGATGGCAAGGGAGGGCTGGTGGTGGGTTAACGTAACAACCGCGAACAAGCAATGGAAGAAACGCCCTCGCGCTCGCGCCTTTTTGTAGGTTCGGCGGCGGAGGTGGTGGTTGGTGGGTGAAGCCGTGAAGACAACCACTCGCTGCTGCTGCTGCTGCTACCGCCACCGTACCAGCCTAGTACTGTACGTGCCAAACTTGTTCTCACGAGCACGCTAAAACGAAAGGTCCCCATCTCTTACTTGAACCGGTTACTATAATTTCCCGCCTCCAACCGGATCCTAAATAATCTCGTATGCTGGCCCGTTTCGTGCTCGTCTCGGGGAAGAGACGGAAGGGGATTGGTGAGGGTGGGTAAGCAGCCAAAACCCAAGAGAGAGGGAGCTGTGTGGGTGTTAGGTCCAGTCCAAAGGAGTGCGTGGAGAAAACGAGGGCTAGGCTAGCTGGTGGCCTCGCCTCCCTTGGTTGCTCAGACGGACAGATGACTCGAGCCTGCCCAACCGCAACCAACCTTCTTTTTTCAGGCCATGCACCGCAGCCACTTCGGCGACAGTAGCAGAGAGCGATGGGATTAGCCACAGCTGCAGCACGGGGCACTGTTGCGGTCAAAAAGCGGCAGCTCGTCTTCTACATATATTATCTCGGCGCAAACGATGTGCTTGGGCCACTACTGGAGCTGTATCCGTGCTCGCCGTTAAGCAAGCGGCTCGTCGTAGTGGCGATTTAGCGAGAGGAGACGTTGTTTAGTTCGCCACAGATTTGGATCGACGACGCGCTTTATTTGCCGACGAGGGGCGACCCCCCCACTGCGGACTCCGAGAGTGTGTGTGTCCATGCTACCTCGGGAACGTTGCAGCTCGCAGACGTCCCTTTTCCCCGGCCCGCAACGGCACGTTCATGTGCCCGCGGACGGACGACGTACGCATGGAGCCTCTCAACCCACGCGGCGGGCCGGCACGAGGACAATCATGGGCGAGCAGTTCGTGGTGCGCCTGGCGACCCGGCCCCCTGATCATTGCTCCATCACCAAGCCGTGCGGCGCGGCAGTTATGCCGTGGGCCTGCCCCCAGAGAGCCGCCCGTGGCGGCGCATGATTGATCGCCCCGCTGCGCCGCGCCGGACAAGTCGCGCAGCTGGGATGGGAATCTCCCGGACCCGTAGCCGCCTGAGCTGGCCTGTGCTCCGCGACGGCTGTCATGGCAGCACGGCTGTGCGCGACGAACACGCTTCGGCATCCCGCAGGACGCGCGCGCGGATTCATTGTGGTGCATAAGGATATCTGTAATACGGATAAGCAAGGCCTTCAGGAAAAGCCAGGTCCCAAGGACCTGTTCCTAAATCTTTTTTCGATGCGGATCTGACTCGAAGCGTGGATTAGGCAGTGTTCCACCATAGGACCACCATATCCATACCTCGTGCTGCCGAAGGCGGGGACACTTCAGATGTTTACTTCTGCTAGCTGTCTGGCACGTCGAACCCATGGACCCGTCCGTCCGTCCGTCTATTCAATCCCGTGGCGCGCGTGCATTCGGCCGGGCCGCGCGCGGACACGCCGGCGACATCAATATATGGCTCCCCTCGCCTGGGCCACGGAACACGTCCTCTGATCACCAACTCACACGGCGCGACGGTTACGCCGTGGGCCTGGGTCATCGAGCCGTCCGTGCGTGCCTATTCAACATGGCGTGCCCGTGAGTTCGCGCCGCCTGGGACACAAGCCACACCGGGGAATCTGGAACGTGTCGGATGATCTCGTCGGTGGTCCGGACACAGCCCGGCTGAGCCAGAGCTATGGGCATATGATACGACGCCGACAACTCCTGGAACGCACTCTTTCTGGCGAGGATGATGTGCCGTACTTGACGTGATGGTACGAGGTTCGCTACACGGAACGCGAGGCAGCGCCCGGTTGGAGACTTGGAGTTGTGTGTGGGGGGAAGACGGCCGCCCGGGGAAAGCGACGCGGCCCGTCGCGGCGCTTTGAGAGACGGTGAGTGGGAGGGGATGAGGAGCGCAGCCGCTCCGTTCCCCGCGGGACGCGCTGCGCGTCCCATAAAGCCGGATGGGTTGAGGCCACTTGTCGCACGGGCATGGCCCGTATCGGCGCGCCACCAACGATTTTTGGCACGGGACTGGATCCGCAGCGCGTTCACTTGGGCCGTGAGGGGTTCCTCTCTTATGCCCGTGGCTGGGCCTGCTTTCCACGGACGGTCGTTCTCGGGATCGTGTGTTCCATCCCATGGAACGCGACGGGAACTCGAGACTGAGAGGTTGCCCATTACTCAACTCGAGATGTGCTCCTCCATCGGTGGCCTCGCGGGAACCCTGACGCTAATCGCTTGCTTGAATAACCATTAACCAACGGCTAGATTCGTCGGATCGGAGGTACTGGCGCAATGGACGATTGCAGCAATGCCAAGGAAAAAGTTTGATGTTCATCTTACATTTCTGCTAGCAATACCATGTCACCAGGTGCATGTTCAATCTGCACCCTCTGAACATAACAAGAACATCAAGTAGTTCAGCGACAACTCTCCCTTTCTCTCTGTCGCTTCGCTTCTTTCCCCAGCTGAATTTCTGCAAAGCGAAGGGCGCAAACATTATCGCACTGTTTGTATTGCTGGGTTTTTCCTTAAAACCTGCCTGATATTTCTTACCCTGTGAGATTTTCTAGAATCCTCGACCCAATTTGCGCCCAGGAATCACCTGACGCTCACGCTGATGGGGAATTTCTCGTTGAAAACTACAGCTCGACGACTTAAAAGTTAGGTTGGAGTCAGACAGCACCATTACTAAACTGACATCACTATAATGTTGGATCCCTACGTGCCTGGACGAATGTACACTAACCTACGGTGCGGCGCCAATGTATATACCGGGAACAACAGAGACGAGGCTAAATAAATGATGGACGTGCCCGCCTCACACCGGCCTGATGGACGTGCAGTCCACCCGTCCGTCAAATAAGCCAGGAACAATGCAGCCTCTCATAAACAGCTGTGCCTGCTTTAATATCACCGCCAGCTCCAAAACCTCGCGACATCACCAAGCCCGTTCGTTGTTCTTGTTCCGCTTCAACCTCGGCAACGGCAAGTCAACTCGCCGGACATGCTACGCTACACCACGCCGCAGCCTTCCCCGCCGATGTCGCCGCTGGTCGCCCCGCGCACGCCGGGGCCCGGCGCGGGTGGCGCCGAGCAGCCGCAGCCGCCGGCCTCGCCGCGCACGCCCAGGCCGCCGATCACGCTGACCGCGCCGCCGTCCAACAAGAGGAGGCGCCGCGGGGCCGCGCGCTCCTCGCTCCGCGCCATCCGCGCCGTGCGCGCGCTGTTCCGGTCCCTCCCGATCCTCGCCCCGGCCTGCCGGTTCCCGGGCGTCATCCCGCGCCACGGCGGCGGCGCGTCGAGGGGGCACGACGGCCACGTTAGCGGCGCGTCGCGCACGACGGGGACGCTGTTCGGGCATCGCCGGGCGCGGGTGACGCTGGCGGTGCAGGAGACGCCCGGGAGCGTGCCCATCCTGCTGCTGGAGCTCGCCATGCAGACGGGCCGGTTCATGCAGGAGATGGGCGCCGAGCACCTGCGCGTCGCGCTCGAGTGCGAGAAGAAGCCGCCGGGCGCCGGCGCAGGCATCGGCCGCACCAGGCTGCTCGACGAGCCGCTCTGGACGGCGTACGTCAACGGGCGCAAGATCGGGTACGCCGTGCGCCGGGAGCCCACGGAGGACGACCTCACGGTCATGCAGCTGCTGCGCACCGTGTCGGCCGGCGCCGGCGTGCTGCCGGCCGACGTCGTGGGCGGCGGCCCAGTGGTGCAGGAGGCCGGCGACCTCGCATACATGCGCGCGCACTTCGATCGCGTGGTGGGATCCAGGGACTCCGAGTCGTTCTACATGCTGAATCCTGACGGCAACAATGGGCCGGAGCTTAGCATATTCTTCATCAGGATTTGAAAATTGTGACACTTCCCTTTCGATTTTTGATTTTCTTGTTTCTGATATTAACGTATAGAATAGAGTTTTAAGATGTACAAGCAGCTAATATTGGTATTTTGATGCAAGGGTAGTTCAATGCTGTGATGATGACCTCCAAAAGATTAAACCCACTGAAAGACAAAACGAAAACAAAAAAGAAGTTACAAAAAAATTGGGTAAGATCTGCCGAAGCAGCGGTAGAAAGCTCGAAAGCTGTTCCCGGCCGTCCCTGTTAGGGCAGATGCCAACCGCCTCTCCTTTCTACGAACACAATACGGTGCAACCGGCTGAAGGTTATAAGCAAGAAGATTGCTTCCTAAGTCGCCGATGAATTGTTACGAGTTGGAGCAGTTCAATGATAATCTTTGCAGACATGTAAGAGTTAGTGGGCGAATAATTCAATTGAGCTATCAAATATGTACGTTAATGCTGTATATCTACTGAAATAATGTGCCATTATTAATTTTCTGTAAGTTTAATAGAAACGATTTGATAGCATGCATGCATAAAGGGAACCCTATCTTGCATTCCTCTGCCTTATCATCCAATGATCAATTGAAAAGATACACATGCCAACCCTTCATCACTGCATGCTGTTATTATTCCACAAGAAATAATTAGTGTACTTGTACCTTGTAGCTGGTGAACCATTGAAGACTATGAGCTACTCCTTTCCTCAACACGGCCAAGGCGCCAAGCTGTTCAGATATACATATGAGGCTCAGCTGGAACTCAAAAGCTAACACTCACCTCATCTATACAATAAAATACGAACAATGGCCAAGGAGCGGAACATTGGATGGTAATTAGTGAGATTCTGATCGGAATGGAATGCATTAGGATTTGGGGTTGATTCTTTAAAAGAGAAGAATGTTCATCATGTTCATGCTTAGCATATTCAGTCGGCTGATTGGTTGCACATATGGAGAAGACATCCACATCTGGTCTTTTATGGGGATGAACTACTCATGTTGGGGAAATTTTGCCTATGGCTTGCTTGATTGGAGCCTTTATATGCTCTTCAGAAATAACACCTTGTCAGGGTTTGCCACTTGATATTGGAGGTATTGAATCGGTCAATTATAGTCATCCATGCTCTGTTGTCATCAGGTATACACTCAACTCTCTTTCCTCTGCAGGTTGCATTGTCCAACCGTTTGCGCAAAACCTCAAGTTAAGCTACAAAATCTATCGAACTAGAAGGAACATTACTTAATAAAACTCAGAAAGGTGGCAAGCACATCAAATCGGCACAAAATACTGGATGGCAGGTCTTGTAGAAACATGATGCAAAAACAAGTTGAGTTAACACAGGTTCTCGGTAGGTCCTGTATTCTCCTCCGTATCGTAGAAACAGGGAAACGAAAAGGTGGTGCTACGCGGCTTGTTGCTACGAATGGGATGCACCGGGAATTCAAGGTGAAGATACAGCTAGGGAGGCTGCTCATCCAGCAGCTATGTAAATTGCAGGCACCCGCAAATTGAATGGCTTGAGCAGATTGCAAGTTGTGCTTAATCCAATACCCACTCACCTTATTCTAAGAGGACAGAGCAATTGGCGACGCTCACAGCACCGAAGAGATGACTAAAAGGTGTATTGTATTATGTGTTAAACATGATAACTTTTGGTCATTTTCTACTTTGGCCCCAATGAGGATCCATTGCTTAATGTGTATCACTGACATTAAGAATGGTTTGGTGGTGAAATTGACAGAGTATCGATACAATATGATAGTTGTAGATTAATATATCAAAGCAGTTAATATCTAGGATTGTCAACACATATTTAACGGATTACCCAGATGTTTTATATGGTGTATGTATCAAATTAGTATTTTTTCTATTAATTTTATGTACAACATAAATCAAGATTGTTCTATAACTAATACACTAGTTGACTGATGTATTACACTCTTAAAGTCGAATAAAAAATAAGTGTTGGTAGATGATCATTGAAGTCTGAATTTACACCATGTCATAACGGCACAGCTATATATATAGCCGGCCTCTAAGACGACTTGCCAAAAAACATGGGCAACGTAAAATGAAAAACCCAATCTTGGAGAATAAATCTGAAGAGGTCAAAATCACAACATGTGAAGTCTAGCAGGAATTGGATACATCGAAAATGTGTGAAAGACTTCATTTGGTTTGGTAGTTGGAGATGAGCAATTTAACTATTATCAAACCGTATGATAGCTGATGACTCAACACCATGGTCTCACTGACTGGACTGGCAGATAAATACATGGCGTTTTTTGCGTCGCAGAAGCTCAGAAACAGGAAGCAAAACTGCATCCATTTTTCTAAAAAACCAAAAGCAAAACTGTATCCACTCCCTACGCCCATCCACCCGGCTCACCCCATCACTCATCATCAAGAGCAAGTTGCAAGCAAAAGTTTTCTCTTATATGTGAGGATTAATTTATAATAGTTTTAGAGAATAGGGGCAATTAAAGGTGCAGATTAGGCAGGAAGTCTGTTGTTGTAGGGATGGGATGTGCTGGGAATCCGCCATTCGAAGACGGAAGCAAGGACCTGCCGATCAGAAGCAATGCAAGCTGCTCTCAAAGGAGAACGCCCACATATCCAGCCCTGGCCTGCAGAGAGTCTAAGGGGGCCAACTGCATATGCGCAAAGATTACAAAGACCGTTACAATGCATGCCGTTCACTGCAAGCAACGTATGGATGTGTTTTTCTTTCCAAGTTTGTTTGCTTCTCATTAAGTCTTCATCACAGTCAGCTTGAATTCATTTGGTTTCTTTGTTGCTTTCTTATGGGTTCTTCCTGACAACTTATCTTTTAGGGTTGTTCTTAGCCAATTATGTGTGATAGCATGTGATCAATTAGTGAGCACATATCTGACAATGAGAAAGAAAAAAGAACATTGATGAATCTATATAAGGTGTTTTCTCTTAGTAACCTGTATGCTACAATTTTGAATTCCTGACGTAATCTGTTAACAGTAACACATTTTTGTCATGGAACAATAATATTTCCCATTGATACTTGATGTTTTTTGTTTGATGAGGGCCTCCGTTTCTGTTTCGCTCCAAAGCCACCAAACTCAGGACCGGCCCTGCACGCATCTCACTCCAAGTAACAGGACAAATCAATTGACCACCGGCAATCCGGCATACTGGATGTAAGAAAGGCCCGGTGCAGCGGTGCTCATTGGAGGATGCCATAAGATACTGATAGAACAATTATTCTTAGTTAGCAATAAACGAGAGAATTGTTATCATCAAAGAAATAAAATAGGAGGATTGTGCTAAGCTGGAGAGGTAGTCAGGTTTCAACTAAAGAGGGGCCTAACCAAGTGAGCTACCCTCAATTATGAGTGGAATATAGTCAAGACCAGAGATGTTTTAGCGGATCGGCTGATTGAGAGATTATCAATCGGGCTGAGATGTGCACTGGACCACTCGCCGATATATTGGTATAGCTGGCTTCTCCAACATAAGAAAAGAAAAGGGACAAAGAAGCTACATAGTTTGCAAGGCCTGCTACTAGAAGCGAGATGCATAGGGAATTCGAGTTGAAGCCGCACGCAAGACCTCTGCTCATCCTGCAGATTCCCTCCATTTCAAGCACCTGCAAATTGAATCGACCAGGGACAGGGCAAGCTGCCAGAGAATGGAAGACAGAGAGCAGCCACGTATATAGGCTGATCGATGATCTATACTTCCAGGGAGTAATTCTGGTCGTAGACAGCAATACTAAAATGTAATTCTATGATTTTAAACGATGATTGCTTCTCATTCAGTACCCACTTAATTTTTTGCTACTGCCACTCTGACCATGAGGTGTCGAAGGAAACAGTTCCTCAAAGAGACAATTTGGTTCATGAAAGTCTTCTTGTGTCCAGATTCTCTATGAGTTACAAAATTTAAAAATGTTCACTAGCTAGCTATTACAACAAAACTTTCATCTCTGACTTCATAAACTGTAACTCGTCCTCGGTCATCTGTTTCCACACACCACCGACCAGCAATCTACCCTTCAACGGGAAGGTCAGTTCTAGCATATCAGGGATCTCATGTTCTTGTGGTGGTGTTGATACTTCCAACATGCATTCATCCTCCAACTCCTCAGGCTGAGAGTCAAACCTTTCCAAATCATGATCCTCCAAATTTTCATGTTGTTCTAGCATTGCAGTCTCTGGTTCATGATGGGTGACATCAAAGGCAGGAAGAACAGTAGTTGAGCTAAATGAACATGGTACTGTTCCTATTGGACAGGGAGTCCATGACTTTGCTATAGACCATCTGTTCGACAAACCCTCAGAGCCATTTTCTGACAAACATGCATCGTTCCGCTTCTTCAACTGCGACTTGAATATTTCCATCGTCTCTGCCACCTTTTTGGTTGATTCTTGTATGTTGGGTATGGTTCTTGATTCAGAGAGGGAAGGAACTTTTGTCAATTTTTCCAGAGATAACACAGGTAGCTTCCTCAATTTCTCCTTGGCGTTATTATCATTCAACATTTCAATTAGCAGCAGTGCTGCATCTATGATACATCTTTCATCTATGGTGCATAAACTCAATAACTTCTGCAGAAGTTTTGCAAGGCAAAAACGAGGGACAGCATTCTTCTCTGAAGAGAGTACTCCTATCTCGTGGACAAGTCCAATGTAGCCTGAATTCTTCAGTTCTATTATGTTTGTGACAAGCCATAAAAGCAAGGAACACAACTCTTTCACTTTAAATGACGCATCCAAAACACAAACATATGATTCACCTATATAAATAAAACAATCAATAAGCCCAAAGAATGCAACTTCATAAGGGACCAAAAAAGATGAATTTGGCCGCTTGACATAGCAGGGTTGTGAAACAATTGTGCATGAACTATGGAAAGTAAGGCTTCCAGAAAGGATAGAACACTGAGCTGGTTATAAGATGTACCTTTGTTTCTGAGTTCTTCCAGGGCCTCAATCATTTCAATTACTGACTTTAGTGCACTAAGCAGCAATCTTGGTTCTTTCTCTGATAGTTTCAATATGACAGTTTTCATATCTCTATTTGATATTAGAACATCGGATGAAAGATTTTCAGGCACACAATCAGTTTCTTGCATGGCACTACTTTCAGTGGACTCGGGAGCATCTATAAGCAAAAAATCCAATATAGTAGAGACAACCTCAGAGGGAAATGCATAGTATAGTCGCCGAGTAGACTTTATGGTTTTGGAAATCAGTTTCTCAGAACCTACAGTTTAGAAATAAGATATATTGATCATCATTGAGATTTCTAATTATCAATCTCAGATAAATATTGAAACCCAGCTGAATAGATGGTAATAATAGAACTAATAGAAGAGTATTCAGAGAGTGGATGATCAGACATGAGAATGATCAGAATTAAACACCTGCACTTACATATATGCTAAAAGACGTTCAGATTGATGGAAGGGATCCTAATTTAAATCACGATTTCATGAGCCCGTGTTATATATGCATTCTAGAACATATTTCTTGAGTTGTCTGGGTGGAAGGAGGAAGGGGAAAACACACAATTCAGTTGTCTTTATTTTAGTGTAGATCACACATCAAGTTAACTAGATCAAAGGTACAGGTTATTTAAGGAAAACATTAGAATCAGCAACCATAACAAGTTGGAGAAATCTATGATTGGTGCAGTAACAACCTTGAGGTTTACAATTATACTGTTACAAATAAAACATTTAGTGCTTCCTTGTTATGGTTTGTCTTTGTTTCTTTGATGCTATGATTGTTTCTTTTATAGCTTCAAGTTATTGTCTATAACTGTTCCTTAGCATGGTTAGTGCTTCCGTACAATCTATGCAGTGATTTCAACTTTCAAGGCGTCGCCTAGGCGTCCAGTCGCTGGCGGGGGGACGCCAGGGCGGCTCGCCTCGCCTGGTCGGGCGTCGGCGCCGCCTCCGCCCACCGCCACCTCGCCTGGCCAGCCGTCGCCACCGCCGCTGAGGCCGAGACTTCGAGCGGCCGCGCCGTGGCCGCCGCCTTGCCATCGTTTGACAGGAGCTGCTGCCGCCGCCGCTTTGCAAAGGAGAGAGAGAGGGAGTGAGGGAAAAATGGGTAGGGTTAGGGCTTTTATGTCTTCATATAAAATGTGGACCGTCGGATGAGATCCGACGGCTCACACTAATTGGGATGCTTCCTCACCCCCGCAGCCCGCCTCCTCAGCCCGCCTGACCGCCTCCACCCCCGCCTCCTCACTCCACCCCCGCCTCCGCCTCTGCCGCCACCGCCTCCGCCACCGTCCGCGCCTAGGCGGGCGCCTGGGCGTCCAGGCGCCCGGCAAGCACCTAGGCGTCCGGGCGCTCATTTGAAAGCCTGAATCTATGATATAACAGGACTCAATTTTGCCTTTGTTTCTTTGATGCTACATAATGGGACTCAATAAGGGTGGACCCGGCGCAGTGGTAGTGTGTCTCCACTTGTGTCTTGGGATCTTGGGTTTGAACCAGCCTCTCTGCAAAAACAGGGGTAAGGCTGTCTAGAAATAACCCTTCCCCATACCTCACAATGTGTGGGAGCTTTCGACACTGGGTACGCCCTTTCTTTGATGCTACATTTTCTTAGTAAAACTTAAGCATGAAATTCCTGATCCAGAAGATCTATCTGACAGAAAAATTATAGCATCTATAAACATACAAATATAAGGCCAACCAGAATATTCTGGACACCCAGCAGGAATCAGTCTGATCTATTAAGCAAGAAAAGACCACCATCTCAACTTATACAAAAATCTTGGTGGGCCTCAACTCCTCAAGTAGATAAAAAGCCATATCTACCAGCTCATGTCCTAAAGAAACAGACAAACTATGTGCAGGCTAAACCACAATTCTTTATATATGTTGGTGATACTCACGTTTCCTTTTCAAGCCTGATTTTGATTTTTTTGAACCATTGCTTTTCAGAAAGTGGGTGATCTCATGTAGTCTCAACCTCAGTTCTACTTGAGGATCAGGAATAGAACTAGTCTGGCGATCCCAATAAATGCACCTCAACCAATCAAATGCCTGGAAATTAACTTACCAAGTTAGATATCACATATAGAAAAAATAAAGGATTTTACAATCCCCAAACTCCAGATGATATGCTTTTCAACCAGTGAAAGAACTGTAAACAATAACATACTCGTTTTACCTTAATGCTTGCTAGGCGTAAAAGCCGCAGAGAAGGAAGATTGCGATGAGAACTCTCTACATGCAGCATGAAAAAATGTCACAGCACAAATTTGCAGAGATCATACGAAAAGCGATGAAACAAATAAGGAAAAGGTCCATTTTTAGTCCCTCGACTCCGTCCCAAAGTTTAATTGGCGTTGCTAATTCTAATACCATATTTTGGCCCTCCAAATGTCAAACAGAGTAAATTAAATCGTGAGGATGATTTGAGTGACCATGCATAGACTTGTTTCAACAAATAATTAAATAGGCGGGAAATATAATTCTAACCATGGCGAATATCGACCAGAACTCGTGGTATCCCAACAGCCTCAGCTAAGTCAGATATTGAACGGCCAGTTTTCTGATGCGGATTCTCCACAAAGCCATTTACAAGCCTGGCAGTGGAAGAAGGGGAAATAAAGTAAAGAATAATTTTCCGTTGTATCTGGTAACAGTTGAAGAGCAGGAGAAATCTGCACACTGCAGGAGGAGCTAGGAAGATGCATCCGTAAAAAAACAAGCATCACAGTTTTAAAGGCTCCCCGAGATCATGGAACGATATATCATGTTTATAAATTGATTGTCAGTACAGCTCTGCAATGAACACAAGTGCACATTTCAACCCCGCAAAAAGCATAGCAATGTGTATTTACCAGTATAACGAGGTAATAGGATTTTGGCTCATTAAATGATTGTATCACATAATACATATGCCCTTCCCTAAACACTTACATGAGTGACGTGAAAAACAGGAGCACATCAAAATACTACCAACACGTGGGCACCAACTTAATTTCCAAAGCCAACAGTAGATTGACGAAGCAGGCTCAATGTATGTTATGCCATTTCAGCAAGCATGTTTTCATATATAAAAAAAAGGGCAATACCCAGTGCTGAAAGCTCCCACACGTTGTGGGGTCCGGGGAAGGGAATTTCTAGGCAGCCTTTGTAAGGAGGCTGATTCGAACCCAGTACCTCCAGAACACAAGTGGGGAGACTCTACCACTGCGCCAGGCCTGCCCTTCTAAGCATGTTTTCATATATATCATTCACAATATGAGAATCGCAGTCGGAGTTCCCTCACCTCATGATCGCCATGCTGTACAGCATCGCGAGCATCTCATCAGACTCCAGCGTGTAATCCCCAGCAATTACACTCCTAGGAAAAAGAGAATATTTCATACAACACTGTTCCGAGACCGCAACCACAAAAACTTTCATGCTCTGTGTCAAACGACGTACCGGAAGAAGGGATCCCGCATCCGTATCTCGACGAAGGAGGCGGTGACATCCACGGGGATCAGGGGAGAGCCCCTGCTTCGCCATGCCGCAATCTGAACCAAACGAAACACTTAAACATCCCATTACTGTGCTGAAACTAAGTGTGCCCTCTCGGTTCACAGAAGGTGGGTGTTACCCTGCGAAGAGCAGCGGCGGGGTAAGGGGAGAACAGGCCGTCACGCACGAATCGCCACTCCGCCCAGCTCGACCATGGCACCAGCTTCCTTCCGGTAGATAGGCCGCCGGTGCCGCCATGCAATCCAGTTTCCTCAGCTTCCAGCGGCGCCGCCTCCGCAGCCGCCGCCATGGGAACCAAGCCAAGCGGGGGTCTGAAAGTCTGAACCCTACTAAACCCAACAAGTATATCTCCGTGCAACTGACAGGTGGGGTCCTGCAGGACCGAATATCTGGTTAAGGGGCCTGAGTCACTGACTAGATGGGACCAGGATGTAAGCGTGGTAGCGGGATAGGGCATCGCTCGGGCCGTTTTCCCCTCCTGCGACCGCACCCGCCCCGGCGCAATCGCCGGAGCGGCGGCGCACCGCGACGACATTAGAGACGACAGAATCGGTTGGGCGCCGCCGTGTCCTCCTTCTGCAGCTCGCATTGTCAGCTCCACGCTGTCAAACGCCAGCGAGCTTGTGAGTAACCTAAGTTGAAGTTACTGTTTCGTTGGGCCTTAAATGCCATGCTTATAGAAGATGGAGGTCTAATTTTGCTTTGGCTACACTTTATGAACAGTGGATATGGAACCACAAAATATAGTTTATTTTGTTCCATTTTGAATGCATTTAAATTTTGAAGCTTACTGCTTTAAGTGGTCTCCCTTGCTGGTAGAAGTACTAGTCTTTATATTGAAGCTCTTAGCAATAGTACAAATTAGTAATCCTACTTTGTAGCTAAACACTCAGGAGTCCTGCAAAGAAATGGACAATTTCAATCGATTTGCTAAAACATGAGAAAATTGGATGTTCGTTTTTATTTTTATACTGTTTGGGTCTAGTTTATCTTATTTCTCCTAATTTTATCAACCACTTATATTGAGGTCAATAAACCAGAGGCTGGGAAGAGACACCTAAAATAAGTACGTCCAATATTATCATAGCACATAAAAAGAGATATAAGTTCATCATGAATATCAAAGTCACTGTGGGGAAAGTGCCACCTTCTATATTTGTTCAAGGCTTCAAGCATAATAATATCCCCATCAATCTCAATGCCTGTTATATGAGCTATCTTGCCTTCATCTGGGCCACCTTCTTGGCACTGTCGTTTAATTAGTGGGCATTATTTGATGTAGAGTTCCTTGAGCCCCCTGGGAAAGCCTTCTTCTGGCAAGCTTTAAATCTCAGAACAGTTGCAAATCTGTAGTGTTTTAATTGAGGAGACTTCATACAGTCTTTCAGGCAAATATTGGAGGTCATGACAGCGCAATACCTCCAAGAGTTGGAGCGTATGAGGTAAACGGTAAACCCCCACCGGGAAGTTTACTGATACCAGAGCAGTCAGTAATTTTAAGATGTTTAATACAGGGAGTGTGTCTTAGACCATTTAGAAGCACATGCTAGTAGTAGAGAGCAAGAGTTTAGACTTTAGATGGATGTCTTCCATTGAAGTGAGAAGCAGGCCTCCCTTTATTGCTGTCCAAGGCACCAGATAAGAACACTCATAGATATGCAGGCTTTCTAATGATAAAAGAGGACAAAAACACCCCTTGGAAGTGAAACGAGCTCTTCATGATGTGCTATTGTTTTTAAGGGAAGCACAAAGGGCTATTGTTACACTCTCAAGAGCTGCCGATTTGTGCGCAAGCAAGCCTACACGTAGAGATGTTAGATTCGGACTGTCATTTATGTATAGAGATGTTAGGGGAGATGGACATGCTTCGATTTGAAGCTCAGATAGTGACTCAAGTTCAGACTCATATATCCTCAGTTATGTCAGTTTTGATGGAAGAGGGGGAAACTTCTTCAGTTTTGGGCACTCTATAAGACCCAGTTCAGTTAATTTAGGAAAAAGTTGTTCAGCAACATCAAAGTTCCACTACTTCAAATTTGGCATATCTTCCAATAGAAGCTCTTCTAAAGCTGGAAAACACTTTAGGTTTCTGAATCCTGTGAACTCATGTCCAAGCTGTATCACCTCTGTTGCACCTGCTATATCGAGATTTTGTTGAGGAAGGGAAGTAGACCTATAGGTGGAAGCACCCTGCTTCTGCAGTTGCATATGTGAATGGTGGTGTGGAGATTGGGAAGAGATGAAGTTGCCAGCCAACTTGGGGGCCTCAGCACTGGGAATCCCTTAATCATCAACTACTTGAGATCAAGACGTGGTTGAAGACCTTCTAGAATGTCTTCCTGCTCTTCTAAATGATTTACTTTGGAGTCCTCGTCCCGTATAAGGTGTTACTGTAGCATGGTCCACGATGTTGTTTCAGAGCTTATCTGAATATTCCGATACAAGTTGTTTCTGATCCTTTTGCAAATGTGTTTGCTCTAATTGAGATAGTCCAGTCCAGGTTCACGGGATCCATTGGTAGCAAAAACATAAAAGGTTGCTGGTATGTGAGGAAACTTCACGTTGTTATAGCCAGGACTGGGGGAGCCATTCTTCGACTCAGAGAAGTAGACAGATTAACAGATCATTTTGGCAGAGAGCAATGAGCTTCCATGGTGTGGTGGTGCAGGACCTCAGAGTAACAGTACCTACTCTACTCATTGATGTTCCTTTGAAGCTTGGACAGTTCTAGAAATTCAGAGGAGAAATTTGAAGAAGAAGAAGTCTGTCATTCATCTTTGAGCACAAAGCAGCACTGAAGACGCCAAGAGGAGCTAGCAGGGATGCTTGATTGGTTCCAGCAAGCAATCTGACCCTCACACTAGAGGAAAACTGTTGAGGCAGCCAAGGAAGTTCTTCGGCGGGTACAACAGGTTCATCACCGATCTTGCAGTTCCCCATTGTCATACCCACTCTTTTCGCCCTTTTCTCGGTCAGCTGATGAATCTCTGGACCTCCGAAGTCCGCTGATCCTTTGTAATGTGCTGCTGCTGCTGAATTAGCATGAATCGATGATCCTTTTGAACTGGGCATCTATGCCTGTGATTCTTTGTAATGGTTTTCCCAAAGAAATAAAATGATGTTTTGAACTATTACTTGGTTGATTTAACACACCTGGCGATACTCGACCAGCGGAATCTTCTTGCAGATGAGCTTTTTTTTCAGGCCATTGTCAAAGGCACGTGCACACTTGTTCTTCTTCCGTGCTAGAGGAGCCTTCGCATCCCGGTGTGGTGTTGCGCGAAGATGATGAGACTTATCCTTTTCGCCCACCATCTGATTGGCTGTTCTTGGCCTTGTTAGTCAACAGCCGGAAACAAACCCAAACGAAATTATCCGAATTGATTGGGACCGAGGCTTCTGCGCCGTCCCAGGCTCCAAACCAATCGCGCGCCTCGTTCCGATCGTTAAAATACTCGCTCGCGTACTGACGCCGCGAGCTGCGGCCATCGCCTTTCCTCCTCTGCTTCGCCGCTCGGCTTCCGCCTGCGCGAGGGGGCCATGGCGACGACGCCCTGCCTGCTCGTCCTCCTGCTGCTGCCGTCGCTGCTCGCCGTCGCGGCGTCCCACCCGGGGCACGAGGTGCGCTTTGACTCGCAACCGTCGCAGGTTTAGCGGTTTGTGATTGACTGATCGGGTTCGGTTTTCGCGCGCGTCAAGGTCTGCGCCGCGGCAGGTGGGGACGCCCGCGGCTGCGGCGGGGGCGGGGACGGCACGAGGATCCTGATCAAGGGTGGGACGGTGGTGAACGCGCACAGGGCGGAGGCGGCCGACGTGTACATCGAGGACGGCGTCGTCCTCGCCGTCCGGCCCAACATCCCGGTGAGTGCTCGCTTCGCCGCCGCGCCTTTGCCTGGTTTGTTTTCGAATATGTGGATCCCGGCGAGCGTTCGACTTGCCCCACTGTGCTGCGCCCACTTTTAGCCATGATCCTGGATGCCGAATGGCTCATTGTTACTTGGGATTTTTGACTCTTGACTAGTCTATGATGTTCGTTTTTTGGATTATTCTGGATCAGTACAGTAAATTTCACAGTGTTCTCATTTGTCTTTGTGTCATTTCTAGGTTGGTGATGATAATGTCAGAGTGATCGACGCGACCGGAAAATATGTCATGCCAGGTGATTCCTTAATGGGTGATGGACTTTCAGGAACCTGTTATCTCAGTTCATCAGCTTTATGGTGAATGTCGCAGGTGGAATTGACCCTCACACGCACCTGGACATGGAGTTCATGGGGACCGTGTCCATAGATGACTTCTACAGCGGCCATGCTGCAGCACTGGCTGGTGGAACGACCATGCACATTGACTTTGTCATTCCGGTGAATGGCAACTTAACTGCAGGATTGGAGTCCTACAAGCAGAAAGCAGCGAAATCTGCCATGGATTATGGGTTTCACATGGCTATTACGAAGTGGAATGATGAGGTTGCAAAGGAAATGGAAGTGATGGTTAAGGAACATGGTCAGTGTCCAATTTGATTTTCGCTGTACTGTTCTAAAAATTATGTTCCTGTTACATAATGCCCTCTCTGTATTTGCTTGATAACCAGTTTACATAATATCCCCAATTGCACGGTGAATGCTTCGTTGGATGCTAAAATGTGTCCTCAACTATTGGAACTGCAGGCATCAATTCTTTCAAGTTCTTCATGGCATATAAAGGTTCCCTGATGGTTACTGATGACCTCCTGCTTCAAGGCTTACAGAAGTGCAAGTCTCTTGGTGCCCTGGCTATGGTTCATGCAGAGAATGGGGATGCTGTTGCTGAGGGACAGCAACGGATGATTGATCTTGGGATAACTGGTCCAGAAGGGCATGCTCTCTCAAGACCTCCAATTGTAATTCCAATTATCCCCATATTCATGTTTTTTTCTAATAGTTAGGAAATTATGTGCTTTTCTCTCACAAGAGCTGCTAGACAGTTGAAATCTTCTCTTTCTTTATTCATTGCAGTTGGAAGGAGAAGCAACTGCTCGGGCGATCCGTTTAGCAAAGTTCATCAATACTCCACTGTATGTTGTTCATGTGATGAGCATTGATGCAATGGAAGAGATCGCCAAGGCTAAAAAGGAAGGTCAGCTGCCTGACGTAATCTTCAGCTAATTTGCTAAGTTCTACATTGCAGCCCCATACCAGAGCTTCTGCTCTCAAATGTGGTTGATTGTTTCCTGATGACCCTGTAGCCCTGTAGGCCCTGGGAACTGGATAATCCTGTAGATTGGTTTTGTCCTGCATATCTTATTTGATTCAAATTCAGTAACATTTGGTAACTGGGTTAATGTAAACGGAAATGTCTGCAGGGCAGAAAGTCTTTGGTGAACCTGTGGTTTCTGGACTTGTACTTGATGATTCTTTGCTTTGGGATCCTGACTTCACGATCGCTTCAAAGTAAATGGGAAAACAAGGTCAGTAATATGTTTTATGTGATTATATATTCTTATCTAATATGGTGTTTCTAGGTATGTGATGAGCCCTCCCATCCGGGAAGCAGGGCATGGTAAAGCACTCCAAGCTGCTCTTTCGTCAGGGATTTTACAGGTAGCACACTTGGTATCGTACTCTGGAACTGCGGGGTCACATGCTGTTACAATTTGCCTTTTCAGCTTTTTTGCTGGGAATTGTAGTGTAATTGTTAACATAAAATGACATATTACTGACCAAGAAACAACTCTTGCATTGCCTGATAAGGAATCGTGTTACATCTAGCTGCCTTTGTTTATATGCAGCTTGTAGGTACCGATCACTGCACATTCAACTCCACACAGAAAGCTTTCGGCTCTGATGATTTCCGGAAGATTCCCAATGGTGTAAACGGTAATTTTCAAGTCACATTCTAAAAGTGATTGTAGGTCGGTCCCGTTTCAGTATAAACAAAAGTCAACTAATACAGTTCTCTCTTCAATATTTGAACCCAGGTCTTGAGGAACGGATGCATATAGTCTGGGACAGCATGGTGGTAAGTTCAGTTTCTAAAACGGTGCTGAAAGAAACTACAACCTCAATTCTATTTCGTGTGCCAACCTCATGCCTAAAACCAACAAAATAAAAAGGATGTTAGTAATACATAGGGCTTCTGTTCAGTTCTTCTCTGATATTCATGCAACGTGTGCAGGAGAGTGGCAAGATATCTGTCACCGATTATGTCAGAGTGACAAGCACAGAATGGTATTACTAATCATTAGCACTGCTCTTACCAGGCTTTACTACAATTGTGGGGATAATATATGTATAGCCAAACACCTCAATTTTTAGCAGGCAAGGTACAATAATAGATTACTTGAACATTTTCAGTGCCAAGATTTTCAACATTTACCCTCGGAAAGGAGCAATCCTGGAAGGATCTGATGCAGATATCATCATCCTGAACCCTGAAAGGAGCTTTGTAATGGGTGCACACACACACCATTCAAGTTCAGACACAAATGTGTACGAAGGCAGGAAAGGAAAGGTTGGTTCTTTGATGCAAACGTGACAGCAGTACTTGTAACACAATTAGAATCCGACATGTGGGTGTACATGTCCATTTTGTGTAGGGAATGGTGGAAGTCACGATCTCAAGAGGCCGAGTGGTATGGGAAGATGGTGTTCTGAACATCAACCCCGGTTCAGGAAGGTACGTAAGGATGCCGCCTTTTGGCTATGTCTTTGATGGCATTGAGAAGTCAGATGCCACCTACAGAGCTTCGCTCCGAGCTCCTGTACAACGTGGTAAAGCTGATGCCTAAGGATGTCAGCTGTTGGTGCCGTTCACCTGTGCTTGGCTGTAGCACTCCATTTGGTTCAAGAACAAGCTCCTCCAATGTTAAAACCCTGTAAGCCGTATGTAGCTTGCTTAAGTACATACACCCACTTTATTTGGATTCAGATTCAGGATAGTAAAGGCTTTTACTTGCCTGTGTACATTAAACACGTTTGTGGCAAAAAATTACTTATGTACAACTAGCAGCATGGTACTTCAATAAATAAACATCTGGTGTGGCTTTCGACATTTCTGTTCGATCTAATGATTATCATATCAGGTCAGCTACCACTCGCATTGGTTGATCTGTTAAATCATCCAGATGAAAGAAATTGATGATTGATTGGTTCATGAAAGACCATCTCTGCAGTATTGTGCTTTTCTTTGGGAGATCAGGACACAGCGGATTGATTACTCTTTTAACCTGATGTAGTTAGTGCTCGTTTTCACCTAGCACTGAGGCTGCAATGATTTATTCGTCAAGAATATCTGTCAATATCATCCCTTGATAAGGTTTCAGATTGTATAACTCTAATTTTTTTCAAAACTGTTAAACTTGTCCAAATAACTCATTGCAAGATGTCATCTACAATATGCACTCAACATTCACTTGAACTCATACATGAAAAGTTCCTCTCGCCAACACATGAGCAAAGTGAAGAAGTTGATGGACAAATATAACACTAAGGATGCGGTACGTAAAACCATCCTATTTATGAATTAATAGAATTTATTCCTGTGGACGGGCAAGCCAAAGAGAACTCAGAGCACGTAGCCGAGAGAAGTAGTCGCTTATTGCAAGTAGAGCTCGTGCAGACTGGCGAGCGGTTAATATGCGTTGCATTTGCTGAAGTGTTTGCAGCCGCAGATTATCAGCCTGCAGGTATGACATGTTAAACTTTGTCTTGTAGTTACTTTCTATAACTGCTAAAGTAGATGAGTCAAAATCCAACTATCTGCTACTGTTCTAGTATGTTATTATCTATCAACACCATTTTAAGAAAAACATTTCATTATCCTTCCAAATAATGCAATTGGCATCGAGATATTTTTCCAGAGTAAGCTTGTACAAGCTGGTTGGCAATTTTACTCTTTGAAATACGGTTTTTATTATAGTCTGCGCGAAGGGTCTTAAAGAGTATCCAACATATCAAAAAAGAAATATAATACTTGTCATGAAATGAACAATTCCATGATTTGCATAACAGACCTGACGTAGGAAGTTTTCTAGGGTATCGAGTTTTCCCATCGCCATTGCCATCTGTCCCATGTAATTTGCAACATTGCCAGAAGATCCAGCAGGGCCCAGGGATCCAGATGCTAGAGTTTCTGCAAGTGACTGTTGTAGTGCTTCCATCCCTTGAGAAAGAGCATCTTCAGCTTGTTGGGAGGACTGTTGCAGGTTGGATATACCAACAAGCTGCTGATCAGTAAGAGGCTCTAGCTGACTCGCCAGTAACTGCAACAGCAATGTTGATGTGATTTTATAAAGAACTGGTTGAGCACATAGGCTTCGGTCAGAAATTCGTATGAGAAAAAGTAGAAAACAAAAATTTATCCTTGTGAATTCTGTATAGGGTATTAAAATTTTAAAAAATAACTACCATTACGAGGTGTTGCAGTTAGACATTTTCCTAAATTAAGGGCATCGAGAGTGACAAAAATGCCCTTTTCCTTATTGAACAGCAAACAGCACATAATGCATGATGCATCTTGTGTCAGTTGCAAAACTCATCCTATAAAGGGTCTTGGATTACAGCCAAGAACCTTGTTGGGGAATTTAAATATGCATACATAATAAAAACAATTAGATTTGTACCTTGAGAAGCTCGGATGACCGGAAGCCACCAATCCACAGGAAACACCTCTCAGCAGGAGTCTTCCACATTCCAGACAAAACATGGAAAACGTCTGCTTTGGCTGCTACACCCTTGAGCTTAAAAAATTCATCATAGTGCACCATGATGTTATCAACAATACTCCTAAGATCATTATTGCCAGCGTGTGCATTGACTGCAGCCCTCAACTCATTTATATGTTTGTTGTGTTCCTCCAACCACCGTGCATACTCCATATCAAATGCCAAAGCTCCTAGAATTCAGAGAATATGAATACGAAAGGCACTGGTAGTATGATGGAATCAAACACATTTTCTGAACCCTTCAAAGGGTGTACCCTGATTGTAATGTTCTATCTTACAAAACCAATAATAATTCCCTAGGAGTACAAGTATCTGTAAAATGTTATGGTAGCTTGTTTCAGTCGTTAGCTGTGTCTACCTTATTTTACTCCAATTGCTATGGAGAACCTCGGAAAGGGCTAGCACAAGCATGTGTTGAATCTTATGGTAGCGTCAGTAATTAGCTTTGTGTAACTTATTTTACTCCTAAGTGCTATGCAGAACCTATGGAAAGGGCTAATCCAAGTTCCGTAGTAAAATAGGCTACAGGGTACTGTGTATAAAAAGGAAATACTTTTAGAGAAAGTCTTGGAAGTGTACTGTTACCATTTCCACTTGTTGATTGAGGTTGATCCCCAGATGATGAAATAAAAATACCCTGAAGATTATACATGGGTGAAAATATGGACAGGATGCTAATCTCCAGAAACTTCTTTAAAATCATGAATGTAGATAAAACACCTGTTGACGAGCCCGCTGAAGTTCTTGCTCTAACTGAGTAAGTTTCAACCTGCTACTCTCAAGGTTTTGTATGTATGCCTGATGAAAATATAAGGTGAAACAGTGCAACTGCAAACTAATTCTACCAAACTGATGTAACAAAAGATACATATAAAAAAAGGCAGAAAAGTAGCCATAACCAAGATGTGCTAATAGAATCTAAAACAGAAAGTATCATAACAAGCTTGGAACGCAATTCTGTGAGCAAAACAGATACATGGTCTACAAATAGAACCCTTGTGTAAAATAATATATTAAACTGTTTTTCTTAAAATGGAAAGATCTCAAAATGATGTAATATCAAGAGTGATATATACTAGATAATGAGAGCACAACATAAAATGGCATCTGACAGGAAGGCAAATTTCAGTTACGTACTGACTTACCTTCTTCCGTAGACGGCTTTTCCTGGCAGCTTCACGATTCTGGGCAAGACGTCGAAGCATCTGTGTTTGTAAAAAGATAATGTTACTCTCAACAGTTGATTATCACATGATCAACATAATATATAGTGTAAAGTACCTTCTGGTCTAGCTTGTCCCTTGATCTATTACTAGAATCAGATGCTGTGGGGGCAGCAAGCTGTCCTTGGTCAAACTGCTACGCACATAATAGTAAACCAAAATGCTTTGGTAAGCTGGATGATGTTATTAATAATACAATAAAGGGGGTATTTGCACCACAAAATATTTGTGCATTGGAACATTAATCACTAAAATATTGCCAAGACATTTATGCATATGTATGGTATTGAAATATCGAAGCATGTACGTTCCAAATTGAAACATTGTTTTATTCACCTCCTAAACCTGAGTATGAACAGTTATGCCATCATAAAGTATGCTAGATTGACAAAGCTGGGAATTGTAAGTACCATCTGATTCCCCTCATCAGTATCTGGATCCGTTGATGTGTCAGTCATAGGACTTGCATCAGCCATAGCTGACTCTCCCCAGTTCTCTGTGTTACCAGTGGTTGAAGCTACAAGATTTGGCTGTGCTAGTGATGATGGGTCAGTTCTTGCTGCAACTGTTGCTGCTGCTGTAGTATTTGTATGCAATGAAGATATAGGCTACAAAAGGGAAAGAAAATCTATGTCAAATACTCGAATCCGATGTTAATGGAGTATCACTTGATTAAAGCAATTGGTCCGTGACCAGGTATTGACAGAATGTGGCCAGCATACCTCTCCGTAACTTCCAAATTGGAGGGGATCGCTGTTATTTGTATGAATACTCCGCTTCAGATTGAAAAAAGTGTCTGAATATCAGAAAATAAAGGAGAATAAGTCAGACCATGGGGAGGGATTGTTGTTTTTTGTATGAATACTTGGCTTCAGATTAAAAAAAAAGTGTTTGAATATCAGAAAATAAAGGAGAATAAGTCAGAGCATGGGGAGGGATCGTTGTTTTTTGTATGAATACTTGGCTTCAGATTGAAAAAAAAAAGTGTCTGAATATCAGAAAATAAAGGAGAAAAAGTCAAACCATGGGGAGTCAAAACAAACATATAGTAGCTCACAGAGATCCAGAGAACTACTCGCTCTGTATGAAAATAACTGCAACTATGTACAGCCAAAACTATACACAAGTCCCTTCACTAGAAAGAAGAGTTCAGGTATGTTGTAATGTTTCAAAAATTCATCCAAAAATTCATGTATCTAGCACACATGAAGCTAGGTAGCCTGTAAAATTCAGAACAAATTCATCCTAGATGTCAAGAGAGAAAATAGTCAAGAATCAATCTGTTGCTGTGCATTGCGTGACACCACTACCACTTGTCATTGAATCTCGATATCAAAGATTAATGTGGAAACAATTTTTTGCTCTATGTACTACATACATGAATTTTTAAGCATTTTTTGAAGCATTACACACGTACACAACTTTAACGGCAATCATATCTTCTGAGACAATTGTAAGCAAGATACAAATTGCAACCTCAAGTTTTTCGGATTACAGGATAACAAATTAAATGGAAATCATATCTTATGAGACTATTGTAAGCAAGAATACCATAACGAGAGTAGATATCAGGAGCACAAGGGCAGGTACCAAAATGAGATATAAAGTACAATTCAGTACCAGAATTCTGGAATGGGTGACCGGATGTCTGTGGGCATACTAAATTTTCCCAGGGCAGAAAAGGGTTATACATTAAGCATAAATGAAGGTCCTAGATCAACAAAAGATTTGTATAAGAAGTAATTTTTGCCTCATTTGATCAAGAATTGAAATGCATACTTGTATTAAAATTGGCAAGATCTTCTATCCTGAATCCAGTAGACAGTGCAAGTGCCCCAAAGTCAGTAACTCGAGAAGGTTGCATGCTGTTCACATCTGTGTGGCTGAAAAGGATTATTCAACAATTTAGATACAGGTTATAAAAATGTATTTACAGAAAGCACTCTCTTTTTTGTTCCGTCTTAATTTCATATACAACCCCCACTGCAGCCACGTGATTTCCATTCAGCAACAGAGAATAGGCAATCTACAGCTTGTAATCTACCACCTAAAGATAAGTTTTCCTTCGTATTTCCATTTCAGTAATCATACTCGCCCACTCAAGTGCACTGGTTGAGGACTCGAGCCTGTTTACTAACCAGCAAAGGGAGTATGGATGCAGACAAAAATACAAGAACTCAAATTTAGTTCAAACCAGACAGAACCAGTGTATGGAACACAAACTGATTAAGACTTAGAAAAACCCTGCCAAAAATTGTGCAAAGCTTAGCCAACTTCATACTTCTCAACTAACATTTTGGATTATTCCGTAGACCATAGTTCATTCAAAATACAAAAGACTACACTATATGATTCTGATTGTGTGTCACCAATGGTCAGAGGCCCCTCTTCTCCCTTCATGGAGATCTGGACCTACCAAGTACCAATGCAATGATCTCGGGCTCCTGGGTTAAGGACAACTCATATGTGGTCCAGTGATCATTGGCAAGCCAGAACCCCTGAGACAGTTGACCAGGGGCAAGATGCCAAACTGTAAGGCCAGTGAGCGAGGCAGAATGGCTAATTATTGTTGCTCATGATTCCTAATCATAAGGAGCTTAGCAGTAACGAAAATCTGTTATTTATTTCTAGTACTAGTAAAGTTGCTATCTAATGATCACGGCACATGAGCTAAAGGTAGTCTCCACTCCAAATTGAGTAGGGGTAATCAGAAAGGGGGGTAACTTTTCTCCTTGGAAAGCAGAGGCAATCACTACTGCAATCGATGACTCGGTGCTTTCTGCATAGTACCATTATCAATAACAAGAGGTAATCAGCAATCAGGGCTCGTGTCATGCAGGGGGGGAGCGAGACACACGGCGCATGCAGAAATGGACATGTAGATGGAAGAACAAACCATCAGGGAATCGAGGATAGGAGCCGCCCAATAACAAGCGAAGTGGTGGCGCGGGAACGTACGTGGCATGGTGAGGAGTCCCAAAGCTCGGCAACGCCCTGCCTGCATCCTCCGCCGCCACCGCCGCTCCTCCTCCTCGCCTACTCTCCATCCGCTACCATCAATCACCATGCAACCCCAGCGCCGCCATCGCCCACCTCAGAGGCTCACACACCTAGGCCAGGAGTTCAACAAGAAGCAAAGAAGATACTCTCTCTCTCTCTCTCTCTCTCTCTCTCTCTCTCTCTCTCCACAATACACCGTCACCACCACCACCACCAGCTGCAGCGGCGGCGGCGGCGGCGACAGGAGCAGGGTCCTCCGGTCCTGTCGAAGAAGTTTGGGTTTTTGCCTGATCAGTTCGGCGACTTGACACGGCAGTGGGGCGGGAGGAGGAGGGGAGAGGCAGTGGTGCTGGGTTGACGACGCAACCGGTTGTGTTTGGGCGAAGGGAAGGGAAGGGAAGAGGAGGAAATGCCGGAGGGAGGGTCCGTCCCTTCCACCGGCTGCAGGGGAGGCGGCAGAGGTTGCCAACGCCTCGAACTGCGGGCATTTTAGAATGATTTCTTGGGCTCGTGAGTCCCACTGCCACTGGAGGAGGAGTGGCGTTTGGACCATGGCAATCTCTAGGCAGGAGCCATCGCCTGCGTCCACGCCCACAGTGGCCCCTGCCTTGATGCTAATGTCCCCGGCCCGGTCTAGCAGCACTCGCTGATTGATCCAGAAGAAGTTGTCACCCTACTCACGGTGGAACGAGGGTGTCTGAACTCGTATTCAATTTATCCTCGATAAATGACGGCGAATTATTTGTCCTTTTAGTCAAGTTCGCTACACTCTTTGGTCACGACCTTAACCGAATGAGGTTAAAATTAATGCATCACTGGATTAAGCCAATTAAACCGCACATCATGCTCACAAGCTCCAATTTTGTGAAACGTTTAGTGACCAGGACGAGTGACATGCTTGTTGGCAAATCCAATCGTGAGAAATTAACACGAGGGAGCAGGGCCGTGTTTGCGGCTGTGTCGCCGCCGCAGACGATCAGGGACTTTGGATGTGCAAATCTCCACACCTGGCTTTGATAATTCTCACCGCTGCTGCACCGTTTCCCACGAACCATGATTTGTTTAATCCCCGTCATCTCTTCAACTAACCCCTCTCGGGAGCAGCACCGTTCCTCCAATTCTCTATCATATCCTTCACGTCAAAACAAATCTTAAATTTCGTCTCACGTCACGATCTCATAATTTCATTAATGAAATCAACAGCAACGAGACCAAAAGCTCAGATACTTTTCACCAGTTCTACTAGGAGGTCACGTACCGTCCGAACCGGCCTGCCATCTGTTCTGTTTTATTTAAATAAAACAGGTCCATCCGGTCGTGTTCGTCAAGCCACGGTGGGTCGAGAAGAAGTTGAGATGGAGGGAAGAAGCGGTAATGCATGGTAAGACGTCGCCTTCGGTTTTGGTGTGGGTGTTGCCGATCCCGATCCTATCGTGTTTTCGTGACAAAAATGACAAGGGGATCCAGGTAGAGAGGGAGACGGCTCTGTCCTTTCCCTGCGTTGTTATCTGAGGGACCTGGTATCGATCGCGTCGCGTGTAAAGCATCGATCTGTTGGGTTCGTGTCGATAGATGCTGATGCTGGATCGACGTTGTCGTTGCGCACTCGCGCGAACTATAGCTCGTAGAGCACCTCAACTTTCTCAAGATATATCCAGTGCCCCACTAGCTCGTAGTACCCTGGCGGTGCTGCGGAGTCGCCAACGCTGGCCGGTCGTGTGCTCCGTGGCAGTCGACGAATATCCTGAAACGATCGTAACAAAAAATTTCGTGAAGGCGCGGGCTAAATCCATGGACCGGAGTGCCGGAAACCGAGGCGCGCAACGTGCGAGGGGGGAGGGAGGACGGGATCCACAGGTTCGCGTCGCGAGCCCCGCCTGGATCCGCACCTCCCTCCCTTGGCTGGTACCGGCTTGGCGTGTGGCGAACCGGGCTTGGACCGGAGCGCCCGTGTCCGGCGGCCACTGTTTCTGTTTGGCGACATGGGCAGCCGTGCCCTAGCTAATTTACGGTACGGTGCTCCGGCCTTGCTTCACAGGACATCGCCCCATCATTACATAAGGAGTTGTAGACATTCTGTTCAATCAACCGATCATTACATAGAAGTAGCCCACACAAATCTCCGCGCGATACACATAGGAAGGCCCCATAGCAACCGACAGTCTGCAGAAACTTCAGATAGAGGCCGGCCCATATAGGACTCCAGAAATGTGGCCCATGGTCCCCTCCCGCTATTATGGTATGGACCCCGATCATTTTGTTTTCCTTTTTGGATGCAGCTCTCTCTCTCTCTCTCCCCTCCCCTTGAAGCTGAAGCCTGAAGGCCTGAACTGAAAAAGCTCCAAAACGACCAGAGCAGATAGAGGAAGGAAACAGGGGAGGGGAGAAAGGAAGGAAAAGGGAGAGAGGGAGACGAGGCGATTCGCCTTCCCGCCATTTCCTCCCCACCCACCCTTCCCGCACCACCCGATCTCGCGTCGCGTGCCGCTATAGAATTCCCCGGCGGCCTTCTCCTCCGTTCCCCCACGGCTCCGCATCCCCCCGCCACCCTGCCCCTCCGACGCCCCGCGCGACATGGGCAACTTCTGCCCGTGCTCCGGGGATGCGGAGCCCGCCGGCGACGCCCCCTCCTCCGCCTCCCTCAGGGCCGGCGCCTCGCCGACCTCCGCGCCCACGCCGAGCAAGCCGCCGGCGCCGATCGGCCCCGTCCTCGGCCGCCCCATGGAGGACGTCCGCGGCACCTACACCCTGGGAAAGGAGCTGGGCCGGGGCCAGTTCGGCGTCACCAGCCTCTGCACGCACAAGGCCACCGGCGAGCGCTTCGCCTGCAAGACCATCGCCAAGCGGAAGCTCTCCACCAAGGAGGACGTGGAGGACGTGCGCCGCGAGGTGCAGATCATGTACCACCTCGCCGGCCAGCCCAACATCGTCGAGCTCAAGGGCGCCTACGAGGACAAGCAGTCCGTGCACCTCGTCATGGAGCTCTGCGCCGGCGGAGAGCTTTTCGACCGGATCATCGCCAAGGGGAAGTACACCGAGCGCGCCGCCGCCGCGCTGCTCCGCACCATCGTCCAGATCGTCCACACCTGCCACTCCCTCGGCGTCATCCACCGCGACCTCAAGCCGGAGAACTTCCTCCTCCTCAGCAAGGACGAGCAGGCGCCGCTCAAGGCCACCGACTTCGGCCTCTCCGTCTTCTTCAAGCAGGGGGAGGTGTTCAAGGACATCGTCGGCAGCGCCTACTACATCGCGCCGGAGGTGCTCAAGAGGAGCTACGGCGCCGAGGCGGACATCTGGAGCGTCGGCGTCATCCTATACATCCTCCTCTGCGGAGTGCCACCGTTCTGGGCCGGCGAGTCCTCAGCTCCATCCTGTTCTTCACCCTTCCTTTTGTTCCTTATTCTGCTCGCTCCAGCATGTGAACTAAGGAAAGCCTGACGAGACGAATCCGTCCATCGTGTTTATTTTCAGAATCGGAACACGGCATCTTCAACGCCATCCTGCGGGGGCAGGTCGACTTCTCCAGCGACCCGTGGCCGCGCATCTCCGCCGGCGCCAAGGACCTCGTCAGGAAGATGCTCACCGCTGACCCCAAGAAGAGGATCTCTGCCTACGACGTCCTCAGTATGATTTCCGGCTTGTTCCTCTCCTCGTATCGTGACTGAATATATATAAACGGCGGTACGATGGTGCCCTGCAGACCACCCTTGGATCAAGGAAGACGGCGAGGCGCCTGACACGCCGCTGGACAACGCTGTCATGAACAGGCTCAAGCAGTTCAGGGCCATGAACCAGTTTAAGAAAGCCGCGCTCAGGGTTATCGCCGGTTGCCTGTCGGAGGAAGAGATCAGGGGGCTCAAGGAGATGTTCAAGGGCATGGACGCCGACAACAGCGGCACGATCACCGTGGACGAGCTGCGGCGAGGTCTGGCCAAGCAGGGCACCAAGCTCTCGCAGGCCGAAGTGGAGCAACTCATGGAGGCCGTAAGTTCGCAGACACATGGACATCCCATTCAGATGTACTCGATCCGGCATGCCACGAGATGCTCTGATCTTAAACGTACGGTGACCGCGTGCTGGAAATGATGCACAGGCCGACGCGGACGGGAACGGTACGATCGACTACGAGGAGTTCATCACCGCCACAATGCACATGAACCGGATGGACAGGGACGAGCATCTGTACGCCGCGTTCCAGTACTTCGACAAGGACGGCAGCGGGTGCATCTCCAAGGAGGAGCTGGAGCAGGCGCTCAGGGAGAAGGGCCTCCTCGACGGCCGGGACATCAAGGACATCATCTCCGAGGTCGACGCCGACAACGTAAGTCATTTTCATTCTGTCAGCTGCTGCACTGCACACATCACAACACGTACGTAAACACGGCTGATGGGCTGGAACCTTGAAAATGGGCACTCGAACAGGACGGGAGGATCGACTACAGCGAGTTCGTGGCGATGATGAGGAAGGGGAACCCCGATCCCAACCCAAAGAAGCGGCGCGACGTCGTGCTGTAGGAGACGATCGATTGATCTGGCGGTCTCAGCGTCGAACGAGCAGTTGGTGTCACCATGGAGGTACGGCAAGCTCCAGCTCGAGCAGTGATGTTCCACGGAGCCTGTATAGGAGGGGATGCGTGCGGGGGCTTCGATCACTACTTAACTATGTGCATGACACAAGAGATGGCCGTGATCCATGCTTTGATTTGTACCGAGTACCGTCTGACCCCACGCAGCAGGAGCAGCAGCAGCAGCAGTAGCAGCAGCTTGTGTTTGAAATGTTTGCGACTCTGTACTGATGCTAGCTTCGTCTGTGTCAGTGGCCTGGCCCTGGCCTCTCGACGAGCGACGAAGATGGAACCCTACAGTGTATCTTCAGATGTGTACTGTAAAAGAAGCGAGGATAGCGTGCCCGAAGAATTCTCAATGTTCAGGAAATGCACACGCTTGGCACAGTTTTATACTTCTGGCTGAGTCCGTGTCCGGCCAATACATAGTTGCAGTTTTGTTTTGATCGTGGCGACCACAACGATATGTATTTTGCAGACCTTTAAAAATACTGTAAGGAAGTGTTGTAAATGGATCACAGGTCACGGTGGCGAGTCCTTACTATGAACTCTGAATTCAAATCTGTCATGCACCCAAAAAAAGAAAAGGAGTCTGAACCAATCTGTCGTTCCTGCTTCAAGAAGGGACACATGATTACTTCGATTAAGGAAATCATACATTACCAGCGTGTCCAAGTATCAGATGAGTTGGACGTTAGAACTACGTGATAGTGGCCAGATCTCATGAATGCAATACTGTCGCGCGTCGAAGTCGAAATAACTATGCCCCAGGAAAAAAATGTTGTATTATCAGCAAGTCTAAACTAGCCGGCGTCAAATAATTCAAAACGAAGGGAGTATAGCACATAGACACGAGAATTTGGTAAATGTGTATTTCTGAAGAGGGGAACTGGGGAAGTATAAAATGCCATCCTGCATCGAACGTTCACCTTGGCAGAAAAAAAAACCAAATTTGTGCGGTATATGCTCATCAATCCATAATACTGAACTAGGCAACAATGCAGCACCACCAAACACAGACCGTAAAATAGCATAAGATGATGAAAAATATTTTTCGCCATCTACATTGTTATACACAACATCCAAATAATTACATACTTTCAGCTTCATCGTTGATTTTAAAAGAGGCAAACTGAAGCAAATCTTATTCTTATGTTTGACAAAGTTTATTATTACGTTTTCATTATACCTGGTGAATGACTACAATACAACAGTCTCTAATTGTATGCTGTCTTATGGTGGAACTTCTGTTTTTTTTTCCTCATCACGCTGCAACAACGCCTAGAATCGTAGCCAACATATTGCTATAAAAAACCTCCCGCATAAATGAAGAGTATTTGACATTATTAAAAGTTATATCCAAAAAATCCCAAACTGTCGGTACCCTCAATATGGGGTACCCCGTGCACAGTGAAAAATCGTCTAAGGACTTCGCCCCTTCCGTAGGGGCGAACTCCTAGAGCATCCAAGCCGGACCTCCCCTCTCCGCGGGGAGAGCTTCAAAGGCTCCACGTGTCCAGCGGGGCCGGACCTCCCTCTCTTCAGAGGAGAGCTCTGGGCCCGCCACGTGGCCCGTAGAGCCGGACCTCCCCCTTCCGCGGGGAGAGCTCCGAAGGCTCCACGTGTCCACCGGGGCTGGACCTCCTTCTCCTCAGAGGAGAGCTCCAGGCCCGCCACGTGGCCAGCAGAGCCGGACCTCCCCCCTCCGCGGGGAGAGCTCCGAAGGCTCCACATGTCCAGCGGAGCCGGACCTCCCTCTTCTCAGAGGAGAGCTCTGGGCCCGCCATGTGGCCAGCAGAGCCGGACCTCCCCCTCCGCGGGGAGAGCTCCGAAGGCTCCACGTGTCTAGCGGGGCCGGGCCTCTCTCTCCTCAGAGGAGAGCTCCGGGCTCGCCACGTGGCAGCAAGGCAGCGCTGTCTACCCGGCGCGGTAGGCAGCAGGAGTAAAGCCGCACCATACCTTGTTCGTACAAGGTATTCAAGACCCGTGCCTTCCCAAGACGCGGTATTGAAGACCCGTGCCTTCCCAAGACGTGGAGACACGGAGTACGCCCCTGCCAGGAGGCGTTGCGCCTAGTCACATCACAGTGAAGACAGACACGCAATGTCAGAAGCTGTACACCAATAGACGCATCGACAAGACATCCCCTGCAGCCTCTGCCATCATCAACCACTACGCCTAGCTTACAGCGTGGACAGGGCAGCAGGCATGAGACTTCGAGGCCCCCACCAGAGACAACTATCGGCATTACTGCAAGATATGGTAGATGGCAGGAAATCGTTTCGGGACCACTTGTCGGGTCCCAGGCCCCCCTTTGTAAGCTGCCCGAGCCTTGGACAATAAAAGGCTCGGGTAGGAAACGTTGCAAGGTGTTCGGTTCGAACTCTGTTCGGCTCTTTTGCACTCTCACAACATTCTAGCACTCAGCTCATCCTCAAGTTCAGAACTCCGGTTCTGAGCACCAAGCAATACAACGAGCACCTCTGCTCACCGTGGACGTAGGGTATTACGCTCCGACGGCCTGAACCACGTAAAAAACCCTTGTGTTCATCTGTTTACTTCGTCTAGTACAGCGAGACTCACGAAGGGGGACTAGCCCCTCCGAAAAAGAACATCCGCGGGCTGCCCAGTGTAGGCCCGGGGGAAGTGTCAACAGCTACACTTTGACATTTGGCGCACCACGTAGGTGGCTTTTTCCCTCTCGCGTCGAGTCTTCGCTCACGAAGATGACCAAGCTTCCCTCTGCGGCAAGCTCTCCTCGCCCTCGTTCCCGGCGAACAATGACTAGTGAGGCCTACGTCTCGACGCACTCAGGGAGGAGTGTGTCGGGACAAGCTGGAAGTCAGCAGCCGACTCTGGCAACGCAGACTCCAGCGAGCCCGAGATCTGCTGCGGCGCCGAGTGTCACTCATGGGAGTACACTAGCTGCAGCACGAGCGCTTCTGCGCAATCCACCTCCTAGGGACACGCCTCAGGCGGAGACCCAACAGTGGATTCGCGACGTCAACCGTCTCGTCGTCGCCGCCGCCAACCCTTAGCTTCGGCGGGGACGACGCCCTAGTCAACCGGATGTGTCGCTGTCGCGCACGTCAACAGTTGACGGGCAGGCGGCAGACTCCCGCTCCACCAGGCTCCCATTTGCGGACCTGAGGTCGGAGCTGGAACGACGTCACCTCGGCGAAGATGCCCACGTGACCATCGAGCGACGCCGAGAAAGGCGTCGCAACCACGAGGTCGGTGACAGCATGTCGACCGCCTCGACACAGCGTAGGCCGCAGACATTCGCTACGTGTTCTCTGCCCAGGCATACGCTATGCAACATATGCCTCAACCATATGCCCTGCAAATGGCGCCCCCGGTTTATGGTGCACCTTTGCCCATACCGGGGTACACTGTGCCAACAGCGGACCAAGCGCTCGCGGCATCGACACCTGCAGCAACAGGAGCAGGGTGTGCAGCCCTAGCACCACACCTTCGCTTCGCAAAGTGACCGCGCAAGTTCCGGCCACACCTGCTAGAGAAGTACGACGGCAGCGTCAACGCGGCGGAGTTCCTCCAGATCTACTCCACCGCCATCCTTGTTGCAGGAGGGGATGAGGTCGTCATGGCCAACTACGTCCCTGTCGCCTTGACCGGCCCAGCACGGTCTTGGCTCATGAATCTCCCCTAGGGTTCCATAACCTCTTAGGGAGAGCTCTGCCGGCAGTTTACTGTGAACTTCGGCAGCTCCTACACCCGGCCTGGCACGGAACTCGACCTCCACGCCATGCATCAACAACCTGGAGAGTCGTTGCCCTCCTTCATCCAGCGGTTCTCCTAGGTACGGAACACCATGCCCCATACCCAAAATGCTTCTGTGGTGGTGGCGTTCCGACAGGGTGTAAGGGACAAGAAGATGCTCGAGAAGCTCGCCACCAGAGAAGTGTGCGATGTCTCGGAGCTCTTCAGTCTGGCGGACAAGTGCGCCAGGGCAACAGAAGGACACAACTGGCACTCACAGCCAGCCTCCGAAGCCGGAGGACAGCCCAGACCAAGCGTTGCTCCCCATGGGAGCGGCAAGAAGGTCAAGAAGGCCGGCGGCAAGATCATGCTGCCGACCGAAGCTCCTGTTGCTGCAGCTGCAGCACCCATCGGAGCTCGGGGGCCGCACCACGACAAGAGGCCACGACAGTCACCAACCCCTAGCGATGACCACAGCGAGTCATGCCCCATGCACAACACCAGGAGCCATACTGCTGCTGAGTGTCGGGAGATCCAGAAGCTCGCGGGACGCTTCCGCAAGGGGAAGCAACCCGCGCGCGGATGCCCCTCCCTTCCGTCAGAGGGAGGGCAAGCAGAAGGTCGACACCCGAGACAACATCGACTAGAAGATGGAGTTCCAGGAGCCCCAGCGCGCTTTGAAGACGGGACACCACCGCGAGGGCTCCACCTCCAGCGACGACGAGCGCCGCAAGGCGCTCCATGTCATCTATGGAGGGTCCTCGGACCCCTCGTCCCGTAATGCAGTCAAGACTCTGCGTCGAGCTGTGGCGTTGGTGGCCCCTACCCCGTGCGCAACACCGCACCTCAAGTGGGTAGGGACCCCCATCACCTTCGACGCCACAGACTGCCCCAAGAACATGCCAGGGGCCGGGCAGCTACCGCTCTTGGTAGCTCCCACCATCGCCAACGTGAAGATGTACCACGTCCTGGTGGATGGTGGGGCCAGTCTAAACCTCATCAGTCATGCAGCCTTCCAGAAGCTGCAGATCCCGATGGCCAAGCTCGCCCCCTCGAGCCCGTTCTCAGGGGTAGGGCCGGGACAAGTCGTCCCATACGGCAACATCAGCCTACCGGTGACCTTTGGAGCAATGGACAACTACCGAACAGAGTACATTCTGTTCGACGTGGCGGAGGTCGACCTCCCCTTCAACACCATTATCGGTAGGCCAACCCTGTACTGGTTCATGACAGTACCTCACTACGACTACCTCGTCTTGAAGATGCCTACACCAACAGGCGTTCTCAAGATCCGTGGAGACCGCACTGCTGCAGTGTCAGCCTTAGAGAAGCTCCAAGCACTTGCAGCAGCCCGAGCACCAGCCCCTAGCGGTGTAGAACCGGGCTAGCTCCACCCGAGCGCACGCCACCGTGCCTCGGCCCCACCTCCCGGGGGCTGCCCTGGCCCTGTCAAGCTCTTGTCGGCCTGAGCCAAAGGAGGAAGACATCCCGGGTACCCCAAGGAGAAGCTGCGCAGGACCAGCCCCGGCGCGAAGACATCAACCTCGTCGACGAGGCTCAATTACAAGCAACGCTCCGCAACGCACGGTACCGGCAGGCGCTCCGGCGCTACCACCAAATGATCGTGCGTGTCCGGGAGCTCAAGGAAGGCGACCTGGTGCTGCGGCGCATACTTTCTCGCGAAGGGACACAACAAACTCTCCCCCAACTGGGAAGGTCCCTTCCGAGTCATGAAAGTGTGCCGCCCGGGGTGCGTACGCCTTTCCACCGAGGATAGGGATCCGCTCCCGAAGCTTTGGAACATAGAACATCTCCATAAGTTCTATCCCTAGAGCATTGGTAGCACAAGTCTTTTCTTTGTGTAATAGATCCCATAGAGTCCAGGAACAACGCTCGGAGCAACTAAGTCCCAGGGGACGGTCCATGACTACGTTCAGCTTGGCCTGGTTCCGACCCTAAGCGCGTAGGATCTTGCTTCCCTTCTTAATTGGGCGGGTTGTTGCCTCCATGTTTAGCCTGCCTTCCTCCTACGGTCATTTATACAGAAGGAATCATGTTCTACCACTCTCTTACTTATGTGTTTATTTAAATTACATATTAATTTTTATGATCACTTCCACATCAACCCAGTGTAAGCTCATCGTACACTTAGCTCTCTCTCTTCCCACCCTCATCCCTAGTCGGCATTTGCTATCCTACCGAAGACGGTCGCGCTTGAGGTACCTGCCAATGGCCAGGGGGCCTCTCGGGCCTCCCCTAGTCACGTGTTGCGACGCTAGTTGGTCACCTCCAGGAAAAACATGCGTTGTGCATGGGGGTCCAGGGTGCGTAGCCTGCTTTGCCTGGTTCCGACCCAAAGCGTGCGCACCGTGCCCTTCGGAGGTCCAAGGGAGTACAGCCTGCTTTTCCTGGTTCCGTACTGAAAGCCTGTGCACTCTGCCTCCCTAGCGTTACGGTCCACTACTAGGGGCCGGACGGTCGTACCCTGACCTCGGAGGGAGCCGGACCCCCGGCGTCGGGCGCACTGAATTGCCCAAGCCCCGTATACCGGAACAGGACCGTAAGCCAAATAATACTAAGAGACAGGGAAGGGAGAGCCCCCGAGGAGAATTACAATTCCCCTACTTGTGTGCAGGACCTCCTGGCCTTAGCTCCCCCGCAGGAATATGGTAGGTGTGCCCAAACAATTGGCCACACCTACCAGGGTGCCACTACTCGGACCGCACAAGGAAGGACCGGAGCTCCCGACTACTCCAACTCAAGATCGGAGGAGCCGGACCCCGCCCCCTCCGCAGGGGCGGGTTCCGAAGGCCCCACGTGTCCGGCGGGGCCTGAGCTCCCCTCTCCTCACAGGATAGCCCCGAGCCCGCCACGTGGCTGGCAGAGATGGACCCCGTCCCCTTTTCAGGGGCAAGCTCCGAAGGCTCCACGTGTCCAGCGGGGCCGAACCTCCCTCTCCTCAGAGGAGAGCTCCGGGCCTGCCACGTGGCCAGGAGAGCCAGACCTCCCCTCGTCCTCACGAGGCGAGATCCGGAGGCCCCTTGGGTCCTTAAGTCAACAAGGACCTAAGGAAGGTGTCTGTGCAAAGCTTCAAGACCGGTGGAAGACCTCTCAAAGCCCTTGCGGAGCTAAGGGCTTGGGCAGGCCAAGCCAAGACGAAGAAGACACAGGCACAAAAAACAATGAGAGTCCGTTCATTCATCAAAGGCTCCAAGAGCTGGACTACAGACTCAACAAAAACAAAAAGATACAAGCCCTTCGGCTACAAGGGCGACTGCCTAGGAGTCCCCGGACTCCCGCTCGAACGTAGACGCGACGAGAGCGGCGACGTCCCCGACTCCAGCCCTAGCGGCTTCCTCCCGCTCCACGACGGGGCCCTGCCTCACCGGCTCCAGAGAGAGGGAGGGATCCCGGTTACAGAAGCATGCCAGCACGTGCGTGGCGACCTCCTTCGCCAAGCTCCGTCCCTCCGCCTCGAGCTCATAGGCGATCACATCCTCGAGCCTATCCAGCTTGGCGCCGATAGACTCGAGTGCCGGAATTACCTCGACCACCTCTTGCGCCGGAGCCCACGTACTTACGGGGCTGAAGCCAAGGGGTACCAAGGCGGAACCCGCCTGGCCGACGAAGCTCCAGACCTCTCGGGCCTCGACGGACCGCGAATCCTAGAGCTTCTCCACCTCTTGGCGGGCCGCCAGTAGGGCGCCGGGTCCCTCCTCGGAGAACTTCTTCTCCTTGGTCGAGAGGGAATTCTCCCGGAGCTCGAGGTCCCTAGCGAGACGCTCCAGCTCTGACGCCCGGAAGTCGGCCGCCACCTCCCGCTCCAGCGCCGCCTGACGCTTTCAGGAGGCTTCTTCCTCCCTCTCGGCCCTGGCATGAGCTTTGCGGGTCTCCTGGAAGAGCTGTCGGGTCTTGGAGTCCAGACTGTCGATGACCCTCTTCTGAAGGTCAAGGAGCGCCTCCACAGCATCGAGCCTCGACCGTATCGCGTCGAGCTCCGCCTTAACCTCCTGAGTCCGCTGCTTCAGGAGCTGCCCCTAGCTGAGGAGGCGGTTCCTCTCCCCCACCAGCACCTCACGCTCTCGCTCCAGGGCGACCTGGACCTGCATGACGCTCGACTGGGCGAGCTCAATCGCCTCTGACAGCGGCAGAGGAGCGGCAAAAGCCGGAGGCGCGCCAAAGACCTCCTCCATGACATCGTCATCCGGTGGAGGAGACGTTGGCATCTCGGCGTCCGGGATAAGGCGCCGATCTGGAAAAGCCGGCGCCGAAGCACGGGCGCTCCCGACGTGCCCCTGCTCGCTGCCCGCTGTAGGACCTGCAGGTCCTGCACCCACTCCTCCTGCTTTAGCACCCGCGTCCTCGGCAGCCGCCGGCTCCCGAGCTGGCGAAGGAGGATGGCGTAGGGGAGTTTGCGAAGGGAAGCCTGCGATGCAGATGAGATCCCCTTTTAAACTTCTAGAAGCGATTCAAAACGCTTCGTGTGCGCCGCTCAGAGCAACTGCCTTGGGGCCAAGCCCCGGAGTCCATGACAAGCAAGCCCAAGCCGCTCTGCAGAAGTGGTGGACCTGGCAGTCAACCTCCCAGCGAAGAACCCGGCAGTTCCCGACAAGGCGCTGCGACGTGCGCTGCGACGTGCAGTAGTGGAAGTCTTGGGAACCGCCATAATAAAAGCAGCCATCAAGCACGGCTCACGCCCCCACGATTCCATGACCATTCGTGCTCCAGCAACGGTCAAAGGGAGTCGCCGAGAAGG
Organism: Neostapfia colusana; assembly: GCA_030760725.1. NCBI lineage: Eukaryota > Viridiplantae > Streptophyta > Magnoliopsida > Poales > Poaceae > Neostapfia > Neostapfia colusana. Next base: position 69,339,965 of record JASWHV010000018.1, read on the forward strand.
TGCGCGGGGTAGAAGAGATGGGGGCCCCACCTCGGGCTCGTTATCTCCCCCGAGATGGGCCCGGGGGCCACTATTAGTACCCTCAATATGGGGTACCCCCGTGCACACGGGAAAATCGTCTAAGGACTTCGCCCCTTCCGCAGGGGTGAACTCCTAGGGCATCCAAGCCGGACCTCCCCTCTCCGCGGGGAGAGCTCTGAAGGCTCCACGTGTCTAGCGGGGCCGGACCTCCCTCTCCTCAGAGGAGAGCTCTGGGCCCGCCACGTGGCCAGCAGAGCCGGACCTCCCCCCTCCGCGGGGAGAGCTGTGAAGGCTCCACGTGTCCAGCGGGGCCGGACCTCCCTCTCCTCAGAGGAGAGCTCCAGGCCCGCCACGTGGCCAGCAGAGCCGGACCTCCCCCCTCCGCGAGGAGAGCTCCGAAGGCTCCACGTGTCCAGCAGAGCCGGACCTCCCTCTCCTCAGAGGAGAGCTCCGGGCCCGCCACGTTGCCAGCAGAGCCGGACCTCCCCCCTCCGCGGGGAGAGCTACGAAGGCTCCACGTGTCCAGTGGGGCCGAGCCTCCCTCTCCTGAGAGGAGAGTTCCGGGCCCGCCACATGGCAGCAAGGCAGCGCTGTCTACCCGGCGCGGTAGGCAACAGGAGTAAAGCTGCATCATGCCTTGTTCATACAAGGTATTGAAGACCCGTGCCTTCCCAAGATGCGATATTGAAGACCCGCGCCTTCCCAAGATGCGGAGACGCGGAGCACGCCCCTGCCAGGAGGCGTTGCGCCTAGTCACATCACAGTGAAGACAGGCACGTAATGTTAGAAGTTGTACACCAATAGACGCAGCGACAAGACATCCCCTGCCGCCCCTGCCATCATCAACCACTACGCCTAGCTTACGGCGTGGGCAGGGCAGCAGGCCGGAGACTCAGAGGCCCTCGCCAGAGACAACTACCGACATTACTGCAAGATATGATAGATGGCAGAAAATCGTCCCAGGACCACCTGTCGGGTCCCGGGCCTCCCTTTGTAAGCTGCCCGAGCCTTGGACTATAAAAGGCTCGGGTAGGCAATGTTGCAAGCGGTTCGGTTCGAACTCTGTTCGACTCTTTGCACTCTCACAACATTCTAGCACTCAGCTCATCCTCAAGCTCAGAACTTCGGTTCTAAGCATCAAGCAATGTAACGAGCACCTCTGCTCACCGTGGATGTAGGGTATTATGCTCCGGCGGCCCGAACCACGTAAAAACTCTTGTGTTCATCTGTTTCTTTCATCCAGTACAACGAGACTCACGCAGGGGGACTAGCCCCTCCGAAAAAGAACTTCCGCGGAGTGCCTAGTGCATACTCGGGGGAAATGTCGACAGCTACACTTCAACACTAGCGGATGTCCCAACCAAATTGATTTTTTTCTCATTTATATCATAATCATGTATAGTTATTTCTCTAGCATATATTGGGCGGTCATCTAAGTGGATTTAATATAGTAGCTACGAAGATTGTTAAATATCTAGTGTCGGACGTTCGTTTCATCAGAACGAACGCCTGATGTTGACCCGTGATCTTAAAATCTTGTAACTATGAATTATGTCCCTTCAGAAATACTGGCCTCGACAGATTGAAAATATTTGAAACAACTAAGGACGCCGTAGAAGTGACGTAGATATTGACATATTCACATGAAACACAAAACAAAAAAGCACTCATCCACGCACAATGCAAGCCTTCAGAAAAAGTGAAAGAAACAGCGCGAGGGGAAGGGGTAAACGTCTCTGCAACTTGCTCAAACTTGCAAGGACTAGCCGTGATCATGAAAAATTGGATCCTTAAACACCTTTACCAGTTCAAATTAGGTGACGTGGGATCGAGATGGAACAGTGGACTATGTCATAGTTGTACAAGCGGCCGGACAGTGCAATCGCTAGGTTTTGCTAAAATTCAGAGTTCCATTAGGAACTATAAGCAGCCGGTGGTCGGGTGGTGAGCTGGTGGCGTATCAGCCACGGCAAGAACAGGGATGCGATTAGTTTACTGCACCTGTAACTGTAAGCTAGAGTGCAGCCCCACGTGGCCAGCTACGAGTCAAGGTTTAGTCCGGTCTGGTCAGGTGGTCCTCTTCAACGCCAGGCCCATGGACGACGTGAGTAGCTAGCTTTCTTGCATTCAAGAATGGAACGAGAGAAAGAAAAGCCTGCCGCTTTCCCTGTGCACGTCGTCCCCCCAGCTGCCGGGTCTTGTCAGGTGAAACACCCGCGAGCGCCGAGCAGCCATCGCCAGACGACCGCTTCCCGCCTCACCTTGGGGGCATGCCGAGACGATGACGAACACCACCATGCCTCGGAAGGCCCGCACGAGCACAAACAGTGAAACAACGGCTAGTGCCACGCCAAATCCAGCTACTATAGGTCACAGGAATTGCCCTGCTTGGGCGCTAGCCACACCTCCCTCATACAGGTGTTGAACCGTCTTCGGATACCACGGCGTTGGAACAACGGGCTGTTGTGGCGTCGAGAACGGGATAAGGGAATGGAGATGCGTGTAGGAAGTGAGACAGAGAGGGGTCATCGTCTCAAGAACTGTCGCGGGTACGAAATGACGATGAAAGAAGGCAGCAAGATCCCCGACTTGGGAGGCACGGAGGACAAAGCGATACTGTCTCGATGGAGATCTGCGTGGGCCCGATCGAACGGTTCAACCTGCCGTCCCTGTCCTGAAAGATAGCCGCGAGCAAACCATATATGGCACGGATCTGCATGCATCAGTGTCATAGTGCTGGTTCAGACGCGATTAAATCCAGGACTATATGCTACAGAATCACCGAAGCTCATCTCTCAATCTGCTTTATCATGCCCAATGTAATCGTTGGGAATGATTAACAGGCGAGAGCGAGACACCGGTAAATTATTTCTTTAGCCCACGCCTCACGGCGTAGGGAATCAACAGATATTTAAACATTATAATCCTACTATTTTCTATGATAAATATAACATCACATACTTCATTTTTCACATTTGTAACCGCACACCTACATCTACTACAACTTTAAGATACTCATGTAACATAAAAAATATGTAATGTCGTAATCTAAACGTTTAATGTTTAAGTCTAAACATAGGTTAAAATAAACACGTAATATTCAAAACTTGTAATGTCATAATATAAAATATTATAAGAGTATATGACACACTTGATATATTGTTATAAAAATATATATAAATGATAATACAAAATAAAATCTTTAGTATGAGCTATATCAAAAAATAATGATACATATGCACAAATATATAAGATGGCACATTAAATACAAGATATTTAAATCTCTTATAATTCTTATCATTTATGTTATATGTATATGTTTCTGTAACTTTTACTGTTTCTAGATGTGTTTATTATATATTTCTCTTATACTATATTTCTAATGTTCAAACTTATTCTAAATTATCTTTGTCTCGAAAACAACGGCATGAAAAGGCACACAACTTGCCTTTCTAATAGCCGCAAACAGCTCACCTACAGCAGTAGCCTGTCCTTTTTCTTTAATAAAGAGCAAGTGGATGGTAAGTAAAATTCTCGAATCATCGTCGTGCCACTAATAATACACACATAACGACATAAATATAGTGTCGGTTTGCGTGGATTCGTCTTCCCTCATTAAGCTTATCGTGTGGTCGACCTTCGATTATATTTACATTTCTTGGGGCCCTACTACTTCCCCACGCTCCAGCTTTCAACATATTGGCCCACAGGGAGGACCTGACACATCCATTTTTTTTGCCTCATTTCCTTACAGTTGCACGTGGATGAAACACTGCCCTGCGCCATGGTTGGCTGGAGAGCCCAAAGCGGGACCCGCCCGTCGGTGAGCATGCGCGGAGGTACGCGGGAGCGGGTAAGGCGTGGCGGGCGGTGAGCAGGATTTCCTGGACATATATCGCGTCATCGTGGGGCCCGCAGCTGACGAAGGCCCACCCTCTACAGGCCCGCCACGTCGGAGACGTGATCTGCGTGGAGCCGAGCAGCGTAGGATGCTGTGTTTCCGTTGCCTGCTCTGTTGCGTTAACCTCCTCGTGAGCAGCACCTGCTCTCCTGCTTACCAACTTTAATGCTAGGCTCACCAGAAGTGCACGCCCAGCTATTGATTGGATGGATGACTGTCAAAGATTTTTTTCTCAACTCGTGATCAAACTCAAAAAAATATAACTTAAAATGATAAAGTAGAGATTTATGCTAATGGTACTTTCAAGGACGCTATCCTAGAGTACCATATATCTTAAGGATGGTGATAATTAAAAAGTAGACTTGATATTTGTTTATTTAGGTCAGTATTGTATTTTATTCTATTTGTGCCAGGCCGTGTTTTTCTGGACTTGAAGCATACCAACATTTTCATTTTTTGGTGATCATATTCTTTTATTATGGGCGGATGCAATAGCGACAAAGACTCCACGAAAATGGCAGGGTTCACCTTTTTAGCCACATGCACGAACCATTCTTGGTTTCCTCTAACCATGTAGCTACGTCTTGGTATGACAGGTAGATACGAGAAGATTTATTTAATAGTTTATGTCCTTGTTAATAGTTTATCCTAAGAATGCGCTATTCTAGACAAAGACATGTCCTCTAATGTTTTTAGACTAATCACTAACTATAAAACAGAGAATATCAACTAAAGAGAACCTTGACACTAATTTGTACATATGTACTTATATAAATTTTATTAGAAAACCTTCACAGCTTTATGTGCGCCCTATATTTAATTTTCTATCTATTAACAAATTATTTATGAAAAATTAGTATTACATATGTTGTAAGTAATAGACAATGCTGAATGATAATAAGAAAACACAACTCAAAAGCATTAAAATCCTTCCACAATACTACAATTTTGATCTTGATGTCGAATCCAAGTAAAACCTCATAGAATATGTTTACCAAAACGACTATAGGGACTTTCCCAAATCTCAAGATAAGTCACGTTTTATTAGAATAGGGTACAAGTGGGAACCTCTTGAGTGACTGTCAATGCCATGCGTACTTATATCTTAAAAAATATTTTAAAAAACTGCTCACAGATGTTGGTTGTGGCCATAGCTGTAATCCTCTCTTCTCCGTCCCCAAATCACATGCGTGTCGCCGACCTCTCCCCGAAACGGTGAATCGGTGATCCCCATCCCCTTCCCTCCCACCAAGCTCCCAGACCACAGTCCCACGGCGGCAGCGCCTCACGCCCACCGCCCCGCTAAAATCCCCCTTTCCTCAACATTCGTTTGTCCTTAAGTGGCCGGGGCCAGACGTACACAGCTCTCACTCCCGCTTCGCACTCCTCATCCAAAGTTCGTCGCTTCTCCACTAGAGCACCTGATCGATGGATCACCACCAGCGGGGGCAGCTGCCGGGCAGTTCCAGGGGCAATGCTCCCGGTCCCGGCAGCGAGAGCGGTGTCGGCAGCGGCGGCGCGTCGTCGGGGAGTCACAAGGGTGGCGGCGGAGGCAAGAAGCCGATCAAGGTGGTGTACATCTCCAACCCCATGCGCGTCAAGACCAGCGCCGCGCGCTTCCGCGCCCTCGTTCAGGAGCTCACCGGCCGTCACGCCGACCCCTCCAAGTACAGCCCCGACGACCTCATCGCCGTGGGTGGCGCCGGCGCGGACGACGCTGTCGTCGACATCGGCGCCACCGCGCGGGGGCTCAGTCCCGGGGACGCGGTCGCGTCTTCCGACACCACCGTTGTCGCCAGCCCCGGCGCTGCGGCGGACCACCAGCCCGACGCCACCGGGGCCGCGCCGCACGGCGGGTACTACGATGAGGATGACGAGGACAACGACGACTTCTGGTCGAAGATGCTGGAGAACAACTACGCAGTGTTCTCGCCGCCGACGCTGCTCTAGGACTACGGCCACCACCCGCACAGCTAGGTGCGTGATTCGATCGATCCACCCCGCCCCTGCTGCATGGCGCCGTTTGCTGCTTGACGCGTGCCCCCCTTTTGCATGACATGATCAACATATTTTTGTATTGCATGTGTGCCGTGTGTTGTCTCAAATATCTCCCCTTTCGCCGTGTGATTGTAAATTACTTGCTCCTTTCGTTCCTATTAGTAAATTGATAGCTCCAATCCTGCTCCTAGTTAGTAGTCTGCTGCATACCGTATGCCCGGCCGTGACAAACCGAAAGCCGGACGAGTGTGTATGGTACTGTGCGCACTCCAATCGCCAATAGAGCCTGGTTGATTTGTCAGAGTTTGTTTTTTTTATTTTTCTCCTCCTAAATTGTTGCCGACTACAGTTTTTGATGGGTCTGGGTGTTGTCACTTCACTGGTCTGCAACTTGCAAGTGATATGCTATGTGTTTATATCGTTGCCATCGATTGACCGGCAAGTGTGCACAGCATATCTGGAGATTGTCCCCCATTTTTTGGTTTCTTTTCAAAATGCTCCCTGATTTTATGGTGAGCGATTGCATATGGCCGGCCTGGGCTTTGGGAGGACACCTTTCTCTTTCGTGATATGATGCTCACATTGGCAATTGCTGGATAATATCTGTATTCACCAGCACTTGGTGTCTAGCTAACATACTGGCCAGATTAGGGAGCTGGGCAGCTGGCGTATTATAGCCCTCTTTGTCACAGCTTCTGAACCAGCTTTTTTATAAAAATAAGTTATGGGTGTATCAAACAGTCAGCTTCTCCAGCAGCTTATTAGTTCAGCTGCTTCTCAGAATGAACTAAAAGCAGGATATAAGTTTAACCTGCTGTTCATCAGCTTTTCAGATAAGCTGCTTTTTTAACAAGTTTAAGCCGTGTCAAACAGGGCCTATGCTGCAGAGCAAACACGGGTTCAGAAATTCATGTGCATAGAGAGTAGGACATAATCTCAACAGCGTGCAGGAATTAGAATTCTCAGTGTTTCAACAGTAATGATCAGGCAGTGAGAGCGGAACTAGTTGTGTAAATGAATCGACTGCAAACATATCTTCCCGTTATATTATTCCTTACTCCCACTCATTCTAGAATCTCATCCCACTTGGAACAGTTGATATTACCATAGTATTCTCTGCCTCTCGAGCTTTGCTTAAGTATGAACGTACAAGATGGGAACCTATCTTACAAGCAACCACAAATGCTGTGTTAGACGGGACATCTATGATCTCCAGTTAATTGCGTCAGTTATAAGAACCCCACCTTTTTTGTAGGAAAATTGTATACGTGCTGAATTTTTGAAACCAAATAAATGCTCTAGCTTAATACAGTCTAGAATCCTAGTCATGATTTCATCTCTAGCATGATACAGTCTGGAATCCTAGTTATGATTTCATTAGGAATAATAGATACTGATGAACTTATTCTTCTGTTTTCCCTTCATTGTTCAGGGATGCTCAAGATCGGAACCATGAATTATTTATGCTATAGGTTTGTTCATATCTAGCGTGTACTTCGTACAAACCTTATTCAGTACTTGCTGCAGCCACCCAGCCACATGAATTCCTATTCGTCCCTGCACTTTTATTCATGTTTCATCTGTTTTACTTTAATCCTTGATTCTTCCACTGCTATGTGGTTCAGTATGTTGAGGTTTGTTGCGTTTTTGTGTGATCATTCTACCACCACATGTTTGACATTGCTTCATGCATTTGCTTTTTGTTCCTTGATTCTTTTCACTTGATCTATTTGGCATAAGTTGTTTTTTATATATTTTCTTGTTGATTCTTTTATTTAGATTTTAATGATATTGGGGGTCAGATTTCAATATTTTTATTCGACACTGACTGAGGTAACTAGTTCAGCATATTCCTTGATGTGGGAATGTTGCGTAGTGTGGTGGTTATTTCAGTGTCCCAATGATCTAGTAGTAATTAGTCAGCATTTATTAGCTAGCGATTGTGTATTTGGTATAACATCACATATATGTGTGGTGATGACGCAAACTGATCCATATAGATCTACGTGGTTGATTCTTCTACCCTGGTGTTACTGATACGTTCCTTTGTGTGTAGAAATATGAAAAGTTATATGGGCTTTTTTATCAGGTTTTGATTTAAAGTGCAACATGTATTGACATTTGATGCTTCTTAGTAGATAGGATTTTTTATGCTAGCACCAAGTTATCCCACAAACAGGATTTGTTCTAAACGAAATCAAATGGACCTTTTCTTTCAATAACAATGGGACTAAAAAGAGCTTTATTTTTTCGTGATAGCGACCTTTATGACATGCATATTCTTTGCAAATCGGCATTACTATACTAACCTCTAAAGCTTGGCAAATAAGCTGTACGTTGAGCTAGTTGTAAAGCTCATGAGGAAGTCTTGAAACTGGTGGTGAGCTAGGATCTCACACTAGCTTGTTGTGTAGTCATAAATGATGCTATACTATTGAGTTTGCCTGATCCCATAATGTACACAGTAAACTGTTTTTTTTCTCTCCGTTGAATTATGTCATCGTTTACTATGTTAGGCTACGATATAAACGAAAAGTGTAATGACGATTTTCGTTTTGCATTTGAGCATAGGAGCAGTTATGGCCGGCCGGGGAGAGACTTTGTAGCTGCTACACAATGCTGGAAAGAAGCCAATAGTATATCTGTAGACGGTGGTTAGCCAGCTGCGGCCGCTGCTCTTCAGAATGTGAATAGGCGAATAGCCAGAAGAGGTCTTGCTTGCAACTGGTTATATGTTATTTTTTGGTGCTGGTGCCTGGTCGTGTGCGACCGCGGGTGTAGGATAGTAGAAATCTCTGCTGTTCGTTACCATGCCTTAGGGGGATGGTCCCAGTTTAATTAAGATATTGTTCATACCTACAACGTGATAAGCTATACTAAGAAAGTTCATTTGCTTGATTAGATAGATTTTTTTCCTTTCGGATTTTTTCCCCTTCGGTGGCTCAGCTCGATTCAGGGATTTTCGTGGGCGATGGGCCTTTGGCGTTGTGAGCGTCAGTGAAGGCGACTTAGGCTAGAAACCGGGTCCAAAGCTATATAGAATGGGCTGGAGCCTGGAGAGCCCATGTCACCTCTCGTTCGTTTTCTTTTCCCCTTTCCCGTTTCCCCTTTCCTCTTATCAATCGATCACTAAGAGCATCTACAGGGGTTGGCATAAAAAAACAGGGTACTCGAGATTTACAAAATAATATCAAGATCCAATATTTTTTAGAAATCATGTCCCGCCGAACTTTCAACACGTGAAAATTGTAAATTTGTACCATGCAGGGGATGCTCTAACGAATCTTGTTGAGAAAAGTAGCAGATCACCAATTGGATCATGGACAACGACAACGCGTTGGTATTTTCGGATTTTTGTTTTCATCGGAGGGGCAGGCATTGGAACATCAATGGTTCCTATGTTAGGTCGAACAAAACAACCGTGTTTTTAATCCGAAGTGGGTGCAGCACCGTTGTTTCAGAAAAGGCAGCTTATTCCAAAACCAAAACGCTGATCAGTCAAATCCTCAATCGAGTAAACGAACACCGGAAAAGCAAGCAGGGCCCCTCGAGCCTTCTGACATTCGTGGCCGACGGACGAGGAACACTAGAACCCGCGAGCTTCTATAAACAAACAAATTTCTGCATGCAGCCTTTTACGTGTGCCAAGTGGGGGGGTGCTAAAGTGAGGCGACAAGCCCCGGCCCCCGGGGAACTAGCGAGCGGCAGGCGACGGGGAAATGGACACTGACGTCGACGTCTCAGTGCCGGTGCCTCCGAGCTGACGCGGAATCTCCATTGTTTATGCCGGGTTCCGGCGTTCCACGGTTCCTCTTCTTTTTCTGCCGGCAAATTCCTAGCTTTTTTCAAGGTATAGTGGGAACCTCTTGTAGTTTATAAGTTACAGAAGATAATATAAATCTGAAATGCGAATGCATCTCTCTCTTTTTCTACAATTTGCCAGGCAGAGTGGCAGGCAGAAGAGGAGTAAATGACAGGGGCTTTGGGTAGCAAGCTCAGGTCAACCACACTACCGCTCTCGCTTTCCATCCGGAAGCAGGCACGCGTGGCCCAAGTACCCAACCCACTACACGTAGCAGCCAGGTCGCCCCGGCCCCATCCACCACCACCACGACGCGTGACGCGGGGGAGCAATACAAAGTAGACCGGTTCCACCGGCAGCAGCCAGCAGCCGCCTCCACTCCACCAGCGAGCCGAGCGACCCAAGCCGAAAAAGCGAAGCGTCGCTGCTGCTCCCCTTCCCGTCCGCGGCCTTCCATCCCACCGCGCGCCCAGATCCGGCCGCCCCACCAGGCATGGCTGCGAAGGGGGCGGCGGCGGCGGCGGCCCTGGCGCTGGCGCTCGTCCTCGCCCTCGCAGGAGCCAACTCCGAGGGCGACGCGCTCTCCGCGCTGCGCCGCAGCCTGCGGGACCCCGGCGGTGTGCTGCAGAGCTGGGACCCCACGCTCGTCAACCCCTGCACCTGGTTCCACGTCACCTGCGACCGCGACAACCGCGTCACCCGTCTGTGAGGCCGCCTCCTCTCCCCCTCCCCCTCTCCTCTTCCTCCGCTACTGCTGCCGCGGCGGCCCGTTTTGAGTACGGGCCGTGGCTTTTGCAGGAACAACTAAGTGATCCCGTATTATCAGTGTGTTGGTAATTAATGGTTGGGAAAACGATCATTAAATGCGGTCATATAATATGAGTTTGATGCTCGATTTGATTAGAGAACCCGTGTGAATCTGATGAGATTGTGAAGTTATTGTATAATGGTTGCAAAATGATTCAACTGGCGAGGCAAACTGCAGAAGAACAAAGGCAGTTATTTAGGAGTTGGATTCAAAGCCTAACACTAGAGAGTGTGGGATTTAGATTACTCTGAATTGATTGGAAAAAATTAGTCGGCAATGTTTTTGATGTTTAATTTGTTGGTTAGGTGATTGTGGTAGAAAACCGTCAATAATACGGTTAATAAGGAAGGTGTAACCTTTTAGATGGAATAGGCTACTAAGGTCCAGAAGGTGGAAAAGTATTAGCTACTGTGCTGGGCTTGTATAACAGAAACACCAGGCAAATTTTCCAAGCAAAAGCCTCAAATAACTGCTACCATTTCCAGGCAAATTTTAATTGCTTTATGCATGAAAAGTCTAAGACATGATTTTTTTGTACAAAACATGGTGCTCTTGTAATGGATTTTTTTCAAATTTCACAATAATACCATTGCCTAATTGTTTGCTTGCAATGCCTCTCCTAACAGGGATCTTGGAAATTTGAACCTATCTGGTTATCTGGTGCCCGAGCTAGGGAAATTGGAGCATCTGCAGTATCTGTAAGCTGTTCTTACACATATGGTCTGGTTCTTGCTAGTTGTTCTTAATATGATGTCGGAACCTACTCCAACTATTTTTTGCTCTATTGTATCACATTGATACTTTTGAGTTAAATAAAATGCTCATTACAAAAAACTATTTTTTAATAATTATCCTTTCTACAATTCTCCATGTTCTATTTGTTTAAAGTTATGATATATATGTGCTCGATATATTTGAAGTTCCTAATTTGGATTGATGTTATATGTCTTATTCTTATCTATGTGCTGCACAAGTATTGAACATTACCATTTCAACAGGGAGCTTTACAAAAATGATATTCAAGGAACGATTCCATCTGAGCTTGGTAACTTGAAGAATCTGATAAGCTTGGACTTGTATAAGAATAATATTTCAGGGACTATCCCTCCTACCCTTGGACAGTTGAAGTCCCTTGTATTCTTGTAAGTTTGTTCCTTCAGATGTTCTTTCTATATGTTAAATAGCTGTCATAAATTAGCAAATAAATGTTGATTAATATCAAATCTGCTTAATAAGGCATTCTTTGTCTTTCTTTTAAATGGTTTGGGCTGGGATAGGTAAGGGTAATACCTAAAAATGCGTGTCCTGGAGATCCTAGGTTCAAATCAGCCTACTTGCAAAAGAAGCAAAGGAAGGCTGCATATAAGTTCCCTTTCCCAGACCCCATAATGCGTGGAAGCTTTCAGCACCAGGAACACACTTTTATATATGTTGAGCTGTAGTTATGATCTTGACCTTTATGGTCCATAGTCCAGTTAGTTTCTTTATTTACTTCTACCTTTACTTACACTGTGGCTGTGCATTGGCAGGCGGCTCAATGGCAATCGTTTAACTGGTCCAATCCCAAGGGAACTGTCTAGCATATCTAGTCTCAAAGTTGTGTAAGTCCACTCCTACTTCTTACTTTGAGTGTTCAGTTTACTCCACATGAATCTTGCATTTCATAGTTCATCTACTTTCTTCTTATAGTGATGTTTCAAGCAATGATTTGTGCGGAACGATTCCCACATCTGGACCATTTGAGCACATTCCCCTGAGCAAGTAAGTTTGGCTGCCTGTTCTGTTTTCATTTTGACTTGACCATATAATTATTAAAGGTATCAAGTCCAGAAATATGGTCACTGCCTGTCAATAGAAGGACTCTAAACAAATTTCAGCCAAGCTAGATTTCTTATCAGCTCCTGTTGGTTCAGCATCATTACCCTGCAATTTTATTTTAATTAATATTTATCTACATGCGATGGATACTTACAAGTTGGCAGTCTCGCTCAGGCTTCATGTTGTATTATTTATGAGGTTCTAACATTTCTAGAATTTTAGTACCTGGAATTAGGTTTCTGTAAGTTCTTGTTGAATACTTCATTACTTATTCAAGGACTTTCCGATGACCATGATTTATTTTCTTTAAAACGAAGCAGATCACCCCCATTATTTATTTGAAATCATGTGCCTAGAATCTCGTCTGAAGGGCTTCCTGGTGCATTATTATAGGATTGAATCTCAGTCTTAACCTAGTCTGATGATACCAACTGTGTTATGCTTTTCCTGCAGCTTTGAGAATAACCCACGCTTGGAAGGTCCAGAGCTGCAAGGCCTGGCTGTATATGACACCAACTGCTAGAGGACAACATGAAGAGAAAAATGGCTAGAATGTAATGGGCGTACAAGGTTACTGGAAACCACTGTGGTATAGATTGTTAAGCCTGGTCCTTCCACGCTGTAATCCTACCTGCATAGCTCTTATTTGTGCCTTGCTGTCTTTGAGAAAGTATCTGTACCTTTTAGCAGAATGCTTTCTCTCCGTGAAAGTAAAACTTGAGACTGCTTGTTATGCCTGAAATGTTGTTATCTTCTATGGAGCTTTTGTAAATTTGTACCCTTCCTTGAAACTGTCAGTAGTGTAGTTCTTGTGGAGCCAGTGTAGCCTTGTTAATCAGGCCGGATTCACAATTAATGTTTTCACTACTGGCGCCAAACCTCATCTGCCAGCCGAGTTATCTTCAAAAAAATGTTTTTTTATGGATGTGATCAGTGTAGTCTGGTAAACAAGGAAAGAGTGTAATCTGGTAATCCAGACCTCCAAAAGAATTCCTATGTTCCAGAACTATTAACGTCTAAGTCAAGAGAAAGACTTGCGATCTTCTGTCTTGATTGTTTGAAACGTTACATTTTGACTGGAGGTTTCAAACATGTAACGTTGGGCATTGTTGGGCATGGTGTATGTTAGCTCTATTCTGTTGCATCTCGCTTTGCTTGCTGAACTTGAATTGTAAGCCATCAAACTACAGTGAGTCGTTGGGCAAAATCTTGCAGGATAGAAAGCAAGAAAATGGACCAGACAGGTTCTAATTTGTCAATATACATCAAAATTGCTCTTACAGCTTATCTCAATCTGGTCGCCCAACAATTAGGCAAACAACATAGATACAGTAGTTGCAATGCTTGCGAAGGGCCACTGCTACTGAACTGCTTTAGGAATCAGAGAAAAATCTTCAAGTGCCAACACACGTGCCGTACCACCAGACTTCTACTGGTAAATGGTAATACTTCATGTTTTTCTTGCATTTTTCAGCCATTCAAATCATCTGAACTTTGAAAAATCACTGTAAGTGCAAACTGACAATCGAAGATGAGGAAAAAGGTAATAGGGAGTTTTCTACCTTACCGCTTCCTTTGTGCTCGCCACTTGTAAACAGGCTGTGATGTTGGATTCTCCATCTCGTCTTCACGGAGTTTCCTCTTGCGCCCAGGTTTCTGCCCAGGTATTAATAAGTCAGTGCTGAAGAGCTAAACGATGCATTTTTTTTGTGAAATACTAAATGGAGGCAAACACAACGTCAACAGATTTACAGATTCCAAACTATAGGCCAATCTAGGCAAGTTCGCTGATTTGGCTGAATTTCACAATTTCCTGTGCTTCATTGGCATACCTTCGTAAAATGTATCCAATAAAGTGCACACGACAGTCATTACCAAGTTAAAGCTGGAAACTGGAAAAGTAGTCGACTTCCATATGTGATTCCCTCTGCCTAATTTCTACAACTGATTTAGCCTAGAGCACAAAGTTTTTGGTTCATTCCTGGAAAGCTGAGGCTACAAAAGACTCCAAGATGATGTTTTCATACACTGAACTCCCAGAAACATCCTGGAAGCCTAATACTATAGTCATGGAGCAACTTAGCGCACAATATACAAACTTTTGTTTTTTGGCAGAGTTGTAGCTGTCACCACTGAACAAGTTCCATTCATAAAGTGTCAACCAAGCAAAAGAAAAACTCCAAACGTCAGAGATATGATACCTTCAATTCCTTTTGCAATGCCATGTCTGCATATAGTTTCTCAAGCTTCTGAAGCCTCTGTTTCCTCTCTTCTAACTCCCTGTATGAAGAAGCTGTCTTCCTGCACAGGATTAGGCATACAGAGATACGTTTATCAGGTGGCAGCACTAAACTGCACAAGATCATGCTTTGAGCTGGAGAAACATTAGCATATATAAAACATGACTGCTGCTATATTTCCTATCTAAATGCAGCAAAGTGATGCGCTATAAAGTAAAAACAATTCTCTGCAGCAAAAGAAAATAATAGAGATAATTCCTTCTATGTCATTAGCTTAAACTCTAATCCCTCATCTGTCACCATCAAAACTCATCGCAAATATACCACTGATAATAAAATTTAACATTTTCATCCACGCCGTCATAGTGACATTTGTTTGGCTTGACCGAAAGTCGATGTTTAAAATGACAATAACACCCCTTGGTCTTCTTCTCCACATATGCTGATGGGATCCAATACAGCCATCGCAATGGGCGCAGCAACAGTTGGTGAAGCTTATTTGGCTGTTTTTTTGGGAGCCACACGTGCAACGCTGAGCAGCCCAAATTTTCTTGGATTGATTTTCTTTGTTTCGTTTTGCTTCCTCTAGTGGCATCTTCTTGGATTGACTTGGCCCCGGTTGGATTTTTCTACGGCTTTTAGCCTGACAAACAAAGGCTATATAGGCGATATTGTCTAGATGGCTCTTGCTGGTGGCTTGTCATGTCAGGGAAGGGATCGTGGATCTCACCCAAAGCCGCAAGTTCCAGCTTGGGTAAGGCTCCCAGCCTCCGTCTAAGGGAGCTCTCAAAACTGCTGCACAATTGCTCATCCTACGGTCGAACCGTCCGAGAGCTCCTAATCCAACCTCAGTTCGTCTGTTGGGAAAGCAGCAAAGAAAGAAGCTGTCACACCGGTTTTTCATAAGAAACACCCGAGCGTATACCCACATGTATGTCAGGATCAATTAACTCATACATGTGTCGACAAGAGTGAAATATCATTATATTATAAGCCAAGTACAACGTATATCATAATAATACAACATAAGACATAAAATACCAAATAAGAGTACCACTATACTATAACATAACAGTGGAAGACTATAGCATAGTGCTCCAGTTCACAGGCGTTGCCCGGAGGTTTCGTCAGCCTAGAACAACTCTTCAGGATCGAAGTCCTCCTCATCAAAGTTTATATCTTCATTTACATCTGAGCAGCATATGATATCCAACAAAAGCAAGTTTGAATACTCAAAGATACTCAGCAAGTGTAGGAAATAATATTATGAAGGCTATTAGCAAGGAATGGCTAAAATGGTTAAGCACTATGCATTAATCCTAGACCTTAGCTTTGATTAGCAATCCCTATTACTAAGTGATAAATCCCACCAACTTCATAATTAAGTCATTAATGTTAGGTTACACCACCCAACAATACTCTTTAAACTCACATCCATATTTCTCTAATCATGGACAAGTCCAAACCGCTCTTGACCGTGAGCACGGCTGTCATGACAGTTCGATTCTCTGAAGAGATTGTACCACTTTACCCACAAGTATAGATTGCATCCCCTGTTGCCAGGTGGACTAAGAAACCTCCCTGATATCCGTGGTTGCAAGCCACATTACATACTTCCTTTGGTGTGCGATCAGGAGATCACTACATGACCTTTACAAAGGATTTATCGGCAAGTACAAGCCCAGTGAGATTTCACCGCTGCAGTTCCTAGGAGTAAACCCTCCTCTGCAGAAGCCCCCTCTTGAGCCTTACAGTTCACAGGGCAGTCAAAAATGGGCGCTCATTCCCCACACCATCCAAACACTCATACTATACCGACAAACTCCTAATTAATTGGCCAAGCTGTCCCATCTCAGTCTTGTGGTAACACTGTAAAGCCGGGTTAACTGTTCCATGAACCGGTCCTTAAAATCTAAGACAGACACTAACACTAACCCGAGTCTCGTGCACGAAGCATCATCCAAAACAACCAGTCTGTCTAGATTTCTAACATCATGACACACTCTTGTGTCTTTCATATAATTACACAAGACTAACAACAACTATGTTTCATTCATTCTCTAAGTTCTAAGCATGCATGGGTAAGCACATAAAATGATAACCAACAAATCTTAACTAAATCTCTTCATGGTTTTGCAAGAAATGATAAGGAATAAAACTAGGGAAACATTCTAAACTAGGTTTCATATTGAAGACATCATGCAAATAATCTAACTAATCATCCTAGAATAGGAGTAAAGTGGTCAAGAAACACTTGCCTTTAAATTGTTGTTCAGAAATGTCAAAATTTGCCGGTAAAGATCGACACCTGGCTTTGGGGCTGGTTCTTAATCCAACAATTTTGAGAGGGACGCATCGTCCTGGCTGTGACCGACAGAGGCCCGCAGTGTCGCTCGGCGGCAGCGATGACTGTCTCAACAAAGAAGCACAAACACATGGAAAAACTCACTAATCCTCAACTTTTCTACCAAATTCGGAGGAGGAAAACACGAGTAACTCACCTAGCGCAATTTCTTTGATCAAAACAGCCCCAAAATGCGTTGAACTGCGGCGGCGATCGTCGGACTTCATCGCAATAGCACTAGAACTAAGGACCTTCTACGCTTTTTTTCTTGTTGGAGAGCATCCTAATGAGAACTTGTTTGTAGGGATGAAAACGGATTGGATATTTTACGATCCTTCCGCGACCGTTTTCGAAGATATCCGATCCATATCCATTTTTATCGGATTTTTTCGGATACGGATATGGATTCGGATATTTTAAATTGGATATTGGATCAGATATGGTTTTCGTCAGAATCCGTCCGTTTTGTCGGATATCCATATTGGGTCGGATATATCCGAACAATATCCGAGATATACCCGACCCAACAAATTTAATTGAGCCTGCAGCCAGCCACATCCACCTTCTCTATGGCCCTACCCGGCTACCCCGAGGCCCGAGCCCGAGCGGAGTCCTCCTCCACCTCGAGTCTTGCCTCCGACCTAGGCTTTACCAGTTTCCCATTTCCACAGCGCCGCCGCCGGCCAAGCGCCCCAGCCGCCATCCCCGACCTCCGCGGCTCCGCCTTGGTTGTCATCGGCTCGCCGCTCGCCGGTGCCACCCCTAATGCCCCGGCCCGGTCCACCGCCGCCCGACCTCCGCCCCGAGTGTCGATTCCCGAGCCATCGCCGCCTAGCCTTGGCGCCGCCCTGACGCGCCGCTGGCCACCGGCCCCGAGGCCCCGACGCCCAACAGGCCCCTGAGCCCCCGACGACCTCCGAGTCCGAGCCCCCTACGGCCGCCCCCGAACCATGTATGAATTTGATGTGGATGTACTTTAAATTAAATGTATGAACTATGAATTATATGTTACTTGTAAATTATTTTTCCGAAATAAATATCCGAATTCCGTCCGATATCCATATTTTTCCGATCCAACGAATCCGTTTCCGATACAACCGACATATCCGATACCATATCCGTTTCCGACAACATTGGATCCAATCTGTTTCTGAAATATTTAATATGAATATGGATATGAAAAAGCATTTTATCCGTCCATATCCGTCCATTTTCATCCCTACTTGTTTGTATATGGGAGAAAGAGAATTGGGGTCTCTTGTTTGTTTAAATAGGAGGATGAAGGAGGCGGTTAGGGGCCGAACGGTGCGCACGCGGGCGCAGAGAGAGGCGCGAGCGAGCGGCGCGTGAGCGGTTGTGTTTTTTTTATCACGTGGGTGTGACAAACTACCCCCTTAAATGGAATCTCGCCCCGAGATTCAGAATGTTTAGGATTTCGAAAGTTGGTTGAGTAAAATGGTTTCATTAAGATGTGCAAGAAAGACGTAATCAAAATTCGTATGATTATGACAACACGGTTAAGATCAAATTATTTGTGGCTACGATGATTGTTAAGTGCCAAAAACCGTATTGATATGGTGAAGGAGATATAAACTTACTAACCTAGTATACACACTACACACAAGAAAGCATATATCATCGTAGCTTTGTGGCGATCTTCAGAGCCTCCGAGCTTGCTTCCTGTTAGTGGATCTTCATATTCATGTGTGAGAGCCTTCTATGTCAATTTTTTTCTTCTTACGTTGTCGTCATCGGTGATGACCTATCGTATCGATTATCTAATTATGCTTAAAAGTAAGTGCTCAAATACGATAGACTACCCCCTTAAATAAAGAAAACACACTAGATTACAATGTATCAGACAATATTTTTTAACTCGTTTTGACCAAGGCAATGATTTCATTCGCTAATCAAAATGGGACCTAAGCGAGTGGTGAATAAATTTTTTCAAAAGTCTTCTTCTCTTTTCAGGTTGTCTTTATACATTAATCTTCAAAAATTAAAATTATGTGTATTTGAAAAATAACAAAGTTAGAAAAAGAAAAAAATATGGGAAGCTAGATGAGTTTGGACTAGAAAAAAATATATCAACTAGTAAACAACGACAATTTTTTAAAATAATTTTTATTAAAATAGTAAAATATTTGTTACGTCCATTTCTCACTAGGCTCGTGTCCTATGGGCAACCTTGGCTCTGATACCACTTTGTCACACCCGGTTTTCTATAAGGAGCACCTAAGCGTATACTCACATATATGCGAGGATCAGTTAACTCATACATGTGTCGACAAGAGTGAAATATCATTATATTACAAGCCAAGTACAACGTATATCATAATAATATAACATAAGACATAAAATACCAAATAAGAGTACCACTACACTATAACATAACAGCGGAAAGACTATAGCGTGGTGCTCCAGTTCACAGGCGTTGCCCGGGGGTTTCGCCAGCCTAGAACAACTCTTCGGGATCTAAGTCCTCCTCATCAAAGTTAATATCTTCATTTGCACCTGAGCAGCATATGATATCCAATAAAAACAAGTTTGAGTACCCAAAGGTACTCAGCAAGTGTAGGAAAGAATGTTATGAAGGCTATTAGCAAGGAAATGTTAACATGATTAAGCACTATGCATTAATCCTAGGCCTTAGCTTTGATTAGCAATCCCTATTACTAAGTGATAAATACCACCAACTTTATAATTAAGTCATTAATGTTAGGTTACACCACCCAACAATACTCTTTAAACTCACATCCATCTTTCTCTAATCATGGACAAGTCCAAGCCGCTCTTGACCGTGAGCACGACTGTCATGACAGTTTGGTTCTCTGAAGAGATTGTACCACTTTACCCACAAGTAGTGATTTCATCCCCTGTTGCCAGGTGGACTAAGAAACCTCCTTGATATCCGTGGTTGCAAGCCACATTACACACTTCCTTTGGTGTGCGATCAGGAGATCACTACATGACCTTTAAAAAGGATTTACCCGCAAGTACAAGCCCACTGAGGTTTCACCGCTGCAGTTCCTGGAAGTAAACCCTCCCCTGCAGAAGCCCCCTCTTGAGCCTTGCAGTTCCCAGGGCAGTCAAAAATGGACGCCCATTCCCCGCACCATCCAAACACTCATACTATACCGGCAAACTCCTAATTAATTGGCCAAGCTGCCCCATCTCAGTCTTGTGGTGACACTGTAAATCCGAGTTAACTGTTCCATGAACCGATCCTTAGAATCTAAGACAGACACTAACACTAACCCGAGTCTCGTGCACGAAGCATCATCCAAAACAACCAGTCTGTCTAGATTTCTAACATCATGACACACTCTTGTGTCTTTCATATAATTACACAAGACTAACAACAACTATGTTTCATTCATTCTCTAAGTTCTAAGCATGCATGGCTAAGCACATAAAATGATAACCAACAAATCTTAACTAAATCTCTTCATGGTTTTGCAAGGAATGATAAGGAATAAAACTAGTGAAACATTCTAAACTATGTTTCATATTGAAGACATCATGCAAATAATCTAACTAATCATCCTAGAATAGGAGCAAAGTGGTCAAGAAACACTTGCCTTTAAATTGCTGTTCAGAAATGTCAAAATTTGTCGTTGAAGATCGACAACTGGCTTTAGGGCTGGTTCTTAATCCAACAATTTCGAGAGGGACGCATCGTCTTGGCTGTGACCGACAGAGGCCCGCAGTGTCGCTCGGCGGCAGCGATGACTGTCTCGACAAAGAAGCACGAATACATGGAAAAACTCACTAATTCTCAACTTTTCTACCAAATTCGGAGGAGGAAAACACGAGTAACTCACCTAGTGCGGTTTCTTTGATCAAAACAGCCCCAAAATGCGTTGAACGGCGGCGGCGATCGTCGTACTTCATCGCAAGAGCGCTAGAACTAAGGACCTTTTACGTTTTATTTTTCTTGTTGGAGAGGATCCTAATGAGAACTTGTTTGTGTGTGGGAGAAAGAGAATTGGGGTCTCTTATTTGTTTAAATAGGAGGATGAAGGAGACGGTTGGGGGCCGAACGGCGTGCACGCGGGCGCAGAGAGAGGCGCGAGCGAGCGGCGTGTGAGCGGTTGTGTTTTTTTCACGTGGGTGTGACAGAAGCCGAAATGTGGACCACGATTACCTCCATATCAGCCAGGGCCAAAAGATATGAAAATGGCATGTAGGAGATTAAAACTTTAAGATCGATGGCACTGAAGGAATATGTGTTTTATCGGTGGCAAATTAAGCCAATGACATATAAGGAATTTGCCCATAATAATATTGCCACCGAAATAACATAGGCAACCAAATTCCATAGTGAATCGTATTACTTCTTTATACCGGAAGGAATGTTGCCCAAAACAGGCGAATTGTTACTTTCTTCTATCCTGGACTGTATTTCTTTGACTTCTTCCCTGAAAATGAAATGGTAAGCAATCTTAACGTTAAGATAGCCAATCATTTTAAAATGAACCTAAAAATCAAATAGAAAAGGAGGGTAATCACTGTGATACACCTATCTTCAGCAAAGTAAACATGCTTGTTTGGATGCTTGCTATCCAGCTCATGAAGCACTGAACTTAATTTTTCAACTTTCTAAAAAAGGTTTTATTCAAGTTATAATAGAATAACCATAATGACGATGGTTACAGGCCAATGGTGAACATCAGGGAGCTTAGTCGAATATAGTTGCAAACAACAGCTAATAACATGAAGAGAAACGAACAACGCAGCCAATTTCCGGACTTCTAGGACGGCCAACACAAGCATACAACAAGAGCTAGTACCCTGATGGTTTCTTCCTTGCGGTGGTAAGCTCTCGCCCGGACGACGTAGTCATTGTGCTTCTCTAGAAGCCCAAACTTCTTCCTCGCCTCTGTCACAACCCGTGGCTGTCGTCGTCAAAATCGTGACGTGAGCGGAGACAGCAGTCACCGGTGGAGCTGGAGTGCACGACGGATGAAGGCACGATCGAAATCGAGGCAACGAAATTCTGTTTTTTTTCTTCTTCTCTATCTTTCTCTACGAGGCGGGCGCTTACCCTTTTACACACCCGGCGGGTCGCACCTCGGTGGGTCACGCACACACACACACCCTCAGTACCACCGACAGCCTCCTCGTTCCCATCGGCCTCGCATCCTCCACCGCCACCACCTCTAGATGCGCCATCTCTCCGAACGCCTCCCCACCACCGGCCTCCGTAACACCTCCCCCCCCCTTCAGACCCGTCTTGCCCCCAAGACGCACACTCCGGAAACGCCTTCAACAGTACATACCAATCCTCCCAAGTCGCTGTGTCGGAGGAGGAGCCCGACCACAGCACACGGACCTGAGGTACCGCCTAATTCCCCTTCTTAACTAGTCTGCGCTCTAATATTTGACCGGTTTTAGTGGACTGATGCTCAAATCTGTCACCTTTGGCAGCTCGGTGAAGACGGGGGTATAGTTGGATGTGAATGGTTTCAACTGGGAAACGTGGAAAATCGGGTGGATCTGTGCTCCTTCAAGTAAATCCAATCGATAAGCGGCCTTCCCTATTCTTTGCAATACCTTGTAGGGACCGGAAAACTTGAATGAAAGCTTAGAGAAAGGTCGATTTACCACCGTTGATTGTGCATAAGGCTGGAGCTTTAGCAGTACTAACTCCCCCTCCTGGAACTCCTGATCACAATGCTTCTTATCCGCCTGTTGATTCATTTTGTTTTGAGCCACTGCTAGTTTCTGCTTCAAAAGTTTTAAGTATTCTGCTCTCTGAGTTAACATTTCAGCCACTGTTGTGTCTTCTTGAGCAGGAAGCATTGGCATCAGGAAGGGGTTAGGATCATACCCATACAAGACTTTGAATGGAGAACAGCCCAGTGCCGTGTGGAATGAAGTATTATACCAATATTATGCCAATTAGAGCCAATGTTTCCATCTCAATGGAGTAGCCTGCACTGCACACCGCAGATAAGTTTCTAGACATTGATTTACACATTATGTCTGCCCATCAGTTTGAGGATGGTAGGATGTGCTTAGCAACAGAGTAACATTCATGCTAGTAAACAACTGTTTCTACACAGCACTTGTGAATATCCTATCCCTGTCAGTGAGTATTGACCTAGGCAACCCATGCAACTTCACCACAGTATCCAGCATAATTATTGCCACTTGAGCAGCAGAAAAAGGGTGTTTTAGTGGAATAAAGTGAGCATATTTGGATAGCCTGTCCACCACTACTAGGATAGTGTTATGGCCCTCAGATTTAGGTAGACCTTCTATAAAATCCATAGAAATGTCTTGCCAAATGCCAATAGGAATTGGCAATGGCTGTAGCAGCCCAGCTGGGTGGGTTCTCTCACTTTTGGCCTGCTGACAAATGGAATATTGTTTCACATAGTCCTCCACATCTGATTTCATTCCTTGCCAATAAAACATCTTCTTTAATCTGTGATAGGTGGCATGAACCCCTAAATGACCACACACAGCACTGTCATGGCAAGCTGATATTAGTTTAGTCCTTAATGCTGAATTTTCTCCAATCCATATTTGCTCTCCCCTTCGGATGATTCCTTGAGACAGAGAAAACCCTTTTGCATCTGGGCTTGAAATGGCCAATCTGGTTAGCAGCTGTTGTGCTTCTATATCAGTAGCATAGGAATTAATTACCTCCTAAATCCAGACAGGCTTAACTTCATGCAACTCAGTCATCAGCATTAGTTGTCCAACTCTGAACAAAGCGTTAACGGCCACATTCTCCTTCCCTTTTCTGTACACTATTCTAAAGTTAAGACCCATCAATTTAGACATGACCTTCCTCTGTAAGTTAGACTGTAACTGTTGATCCTCAAGGAATGTGAGACTCTTATGATCAGTCTTGATAACAAACTCGGTTCTCTGCAGATATGGTCGCCAACGATCCACCACCAACATCAAGGCCAAAAACTCCTTCTCATAAATGGACCATTGCCTGCCCTTCTCTGATAAAGCCTTGCTCAAGAAAGCAATAGGTCTATTATTCTGCATGAGTACAACCCCCAACCCTACATCACTTGCATCAGTTTCAACTGTAAATGGTTCCTTAAAATTAGGTAATGCTAAAACAGCAGTAGTTGTCTTTTAACTCCTAAAAGGCCAGTTGGCTTCAACTGTCCACACAAAGTGTTTTTTCTTTAGAAGGGCTGATAGTGGTTTTGCTACCATACCATAACCCTTAACAAATTTTCTATAGTACCCAGTTAATCCCAAGAAGGCTCTTAGTTTAGTGAATGTGGTGGGAACAGCCATTTCACCATTGCTTCTGTCTTCTTAGGATCTGTTTGAACCCCACGAGCAGAAATTATGTGGCTCAAATACACCAATTCCTGCTTAGCAAAATTACACTTGGACAGCTTAATGTAGAACTGATGTTTCCTTAGAATAGTCAACACTACCCTTAAGTGCTCCATATGTTGTTCCAAAGAGAGACTATAGATTAATATATCATCAATGAACACCAGAACAAATTTCCTAAGGGGCTAAAATGGAATTCATTGCACACTGAAAAGAAGTCGGGGCATTAGTCAGCCCAAAAGGCATAACCTTAAATTGATAGTGACCACAGTGAGTTTTGAAGGCAGTCTTATACTCCTCCCCTTCTTTCATTCTGATCTGATGGTAGCCATCCCACATATCCAAACTAGTAAACAATTTGGTCCCTTCCAATTCATCCAGAATTTCATCCACTAGTGGCATAGGAGACCGATTTTTGATGGTCAAATCATTTAGCTTCCTGTAATCAACACAAAACCTCCAAGATCCATCCTTCTTTTGAACTAGTAATACAGAAGAAGCGAAAGGGCTTACACTGTTTTCAATCAATCCTGCTTGAAACAACTCATTCACTTGTCTTTCAATTTCATCTTTATGAAGAGGGGAATATCGATAAGGCCTAGAATTCACAGGCACTGCTCCTGGAATCAGAGGTATAACATGATCAAAGGCTCAAGGGGGTGGCAGTGCCTTTGGGTCTTCGAACACATCCTGAAACTCAATGAGTAGTTTTTGGACCTCCGGATCAGTGTCCTCATCGGTATCATGACAATCTTGCTCCTTTACCTCCACCACTGCCATTGCCCAAATATCATTTCCTTTCAAACATTTGCCCAACTACAGTGCTGTCAGCTGAGGCAATTCTAGTTGTGTTGGGGTGGGATCACCAAGTAATACCACTTTTGTTCCTTGGTAAGAGAATTGAATACGTTTAGTACTCCAATCACATTGCATGGGACTATGAGTGACAAGCCACTCATATCCCAAAATAGCATCATAAGCACCAAGTGATAGGACCCTCATATCTATCCTAAAAGTGTGCCCATTACACCACCAATATACCCTCGACACCATTGTGTCACTCCTCATGACATCCCCAGTGGCTACCTTAACCGACACTAGGGAACATGCTTTTATGGGCAACCCTGCTCGAGATGCAAAATCTTCATGTATAAAAGACTGAGAACTCCCAGAATCAATTAACATAAAAAACACTTGGTTCCTGACCAACGACCAACGCTCTCAGCCTCATACAATTTGATCCTTGAGTTCCTGATACAACATGAGAAGAAAGCTGAAAACAAGATTCCTCCATCTGATCCTCCTTTTCCAACAACAATAGCACTTCATCCGACAGACTCATTCCCAACTCCTCAACTGATAAAGTATTCAATTGTGCTTGGGTTCTTTTGGCACATTTGGATAGATGGCCCGGCTCAAACTTCTCTCCACAAGTATAACATAGCCCATGTAGTCTTCTATAATCCCTCAACTGACGCTCTTTAGATAATTCAGCTGAAGCTACCCATACTTTTGAATCACTTTTAATAGCATTGGGTTGCTTGGTGGACTAATGCAACTTAGATGCTATGATTTTCCCTTTGTCTTGAACATCTTGTTTCTGCCTTACCAACAGAGAAGCTCTGTTGACACTATGAGGAACCTGTGCCCAAACTGGTCCCTGCAATTCCACCTTCAACCCTTTTACAAACTGAGTTACAAAGAAAGTTTCATCTAGTTCTGGGTTATGCATCGCAGTAGAATATCTCAAATCGTCAAAGGCCATTATATAGTCTTCCAACTCCCTAGTTTACCTCAGGTGCAGTAAATCATACATAGCCTTTGGATATTCAAATCCCCAAATTTCTCGTTAACAACAGCCACAAAATTACCCCATGATGTTAATCCATTTGTGAGCTTGTACACTTGTAGCCACTTGGCTGCATTACCTTCCATGTGCATAGAGGCAGCTCTGACCCAAAATGTCTCGACAACATTAAAGAGCGCAAAATAATTAGCACACTTGTCAAGACAAATTGTAGGATTATCCCCAGAAAACCTTGGAAAACAGAGCTTGAGCAGAGACTTGTCACTTCCTCCAATATCACGGTGCTGAGATGTCCTCTCCACTAGCATTCTCCTCTCCTGACGATGAGCACCTCTATCTCCTCCCTCACCTGACTCCCTTCTGTTACTCCTATCTTCTCCTCCCCCCCCCCATACAATTGGGTCGACCTCGTAGATTGAACATCAAAGAAACGATCCATGTCTTCTACCATCCGTTCCAGTGTTAGCGATGCCACCTTCTTCCCCGTCTCATGCACTTGCCGGAACAAAATATCACGCTCCCGACCGGCTTGCTCCGCCACCGATGCAGCCAGGGCTTGCTGCCCGATCAACTCCTTCTGCACCCGATCCATCACCTACAAACGCCTCAAAATACCATCTAGCGCTGTGAACACCCTCTCCCACTTTTCACCCTCGACTCTCGCCACCTCATCCATCGCCTCCAACACAAATCTAGTCTGAACCGAAGGCTTTGCTGTGGGCACCGTTGCGATCACCTCGAGCTGAACCAACCTTGAGTGGATTTACATAAGAGCGAGCTCCACAATTCGTCTCGCCTGCTCTTAACCAATCACTACTAGGAATTTTACGGTTCGAAGCCAAAGGATTCCGATCACAACACGTCCCACCCCCGAAAAAAATGACACCAAAGAAGGATAGCTCTGATACCAACTGTCACAACCCGTGGCCGTCGACTCGACGAAATCGCGGCGTGAGCGGAGGCAGCGGTCGCCGGCAGAGCTAGAGCGCACGACGGGCGAAGGCACGATCGAAATCGAGGCAACGGAATTCTGTTTTTCTCTTCTCTGTCTTTCTCCGCGAGGTGGGCGCTTACCCTTTTACACACCCGGTGGGTCACGCACACACACACCGACCCACACGGTGGGTCACGCACACACACACCGACCCCACCTGTTAGCCTGGTGCTTCGTTGCCATATCTTCCTCCGACTTCACTCACTCCCTCAGTACCACCGACAGCCTCCTCGTTCCCATCGGCCTCGCATCCTCCACCGCCACCACTTCCAGATGCGCCATCTCCCGGAACGCCTCCCCACCACCGGCCTTCGTGACAGCCTCCCTGCAAAACCCACCCAACCCCCATTTCAGTCCCCAGAATTTCAAACACGGCACGGCCAGCGATAGCGCCGCGGCACTGAAACTCGAACACGGGCTGGCGGAGAACTTAGACCAATCGCACCGATGTACTGGGAGGGCTACTGGACTGGCTAGGTACCGGCCCGAACGAAAAATGCCTCTGCACCGGGGTACTGGGAACCATACCCGATCCTACCGCACGCTGCAGTCCTGCGCCATCTACCCGGTAGCAGCAAGCATGCTGGATGGACGCCAGGCATGGCAGTTGGAGCTCGTCTGGAGAGAAAGAGTGGCAGATGGAATCGAGGCGATAAGGAAAAAAGAGAGAAAGGAAAAGGAAATAAAAGAGAAGGAAAGGAAGAGGAGAAAAAAGAAAGAAAAAAGAATTGCATGTATTTTTTAAAATGTATTTATAAATGTAGAAAAAAGCACGAAAAGATATAATAAGAAAGGGATAAGGGAGGAAATAATAAAAAGATATAATTAAAAATAGATGGTAGTTGATATAGAGTACATTTAAAGAATAGGTAAGTGTGAAACCACGTGCTGTAAAACAGAGAATATTTTAGAGTATACTAAAAAGAGCTAATAATATTTTTTTAAAATAGATTTTTGAAGTACATGAGTGTGGATAGCCTTAAGCTGAGTACCCTTGAGCGAGCCGCGGGATAGCGTTCCGCAGCGACGACATCTCCGGCTGCTGCTTTCGCATTCCTCCCGATGCCGATGGAGCAAGCAGACAGGCGAGTAGTGGATTCTCCTCTTCGCTCTTGCGGATTTGGGATTGGAGGAGGCTGCGTGGAGCCGGAAGGGGACACAGGAAGCGCGGGATCAGTCACGCCGGAGGCCGAGCTAGGGCTCAGGGTTTGGGGCTGCCGGGCTGAGCGCGGCGGCGCAGCGTGTGGGCTGTGGCGCGGTCCAGGTGATGTATGCTCAATCGGCCCAACCCAGTAGAGGCCCACATGCGATTCCTCCCTCTCCCTCTCTTCCTTTGCGATCGCACACTCGCATGGCCCTTTAGCTTCAGCTTGTTCCGTGGCTAAGAAATCATAGCGGACGCAGAAAACAGTTCAGTCAATGAGTCAATGTCACACCCGGTATTCCATAAGAAATACCCGAGCGTATACTCACATATATGCTAGGATCAGTTGACTCATACATGTGCCGACAATAGTGAAATATCATTATATTGCATACCAAAGTCAATGATAACATTATATTACATCATATGTCATAATAGAATAATAAGAGTATTATCACACTAATAATTACAACCAGCGGAAGTCTAAGTAGGAGTCCTCCAATCCACAGGCGTTGCCCGGGGGTTACGCCAACCTAGAATAACTCCTCGGAATCGAAATCCTCCTCATTGAAGTCATTGTCTTCATTTGGACCTGAGCAGCATACGACATCCAACAAAAGCAAGTTTGAGTACCAAAGGTACTCAGCAAGTGTAGAAAAGAATGTTATGAAGGCTAATGGCAAGGAAAGCTAACATGGTTTAGCACTATGCATTAATCCTAAGCCTTAGCTTTGATTAGCAACCTATCTTTACTAAGTGATAATCCCACCATCATCATAATTAAGTCATTACTGTTAGGTTACACAACCCAACAACTTCTTTCGACTCACATCCATGTTTTTCTAATCATGGACAAGTCCAAGCCGCTCTTGACTGTCAGCACGGCTGTCATGACAATTTGGTTCTCTGCAGAGATTGTACCACTTTACCCACAAGTAGTGATTTCATCCCCTGTTGCCAGGTGGACTAAGAAACCTCCCTGATATCCGTGGTTGCAAGCCACATTACACACTTCCTTTGGTGTGCGATCAGGAGATCACTACATGGCCTTTACAAAGGGTCTACCGGCAAGTACAAACCCACTGAGGTTTCACCGCTGTAGTTCCTGGGAGTAACCCTCCCGTACAGAAGCCCCCTCTTGAGCCTTGCAGTTCCCAGGGCAGTCAAAAATGGACTCCCATTCCCCGCCCCATCCAAACACTCATACTATACCGGCAAACTCCTAATTAATTGGCCAAGCTGCCCCATCTCAGTCTTGTGGTGGCACTGTAAAGCCGGGTTAACTGTTCCATGAACCGGTCCTTAGAATCTAAGACAGGCACTAACTCATTCCCGAGTCTCGTGCACGAAGCACCAACCAAAACAACCAGTCTGTCTAGATTCCTAATATCATGACATACTTTTGTGTCTTTCATATAATTCCACAAGACGAGTAACATCAATGTTCCATTCATTCTCTGAGTTGTAAGCAAGCATGGCTAAGCACATAAAATGATAACCATCAAATATCAACTAAGTCCCTCCATTGGTTCAATAAGGAATGATAAAGGAATATAACTAGGAAAACAACCTAAATTAGGTTTCATATTAATGACATCATGCAAGCACTCTAACTAAACACCCTAGAATAGGAGCAAAGTGGTCAAGGAACACTTGCCTTTTTATTGCTGCTCAGCAACGTCAAAATTTGCCGTTGAAAATCGATAACCGGTATTTGGGCTGATTCTTAATCCAACAATTTTGAGTGGGACGCATCGTTCCGGGTGTGATCGAGAGAGGCGCACGGTGTCGCCGGCGGCGGCGACGGCTTTCTAGCCGTAGAAACACAAGTAAGCGGAATAACTCACTGATTCTCAACTTTTCTAACGAATCTGGAGGAGGAAAACACGAGGAACTCACCTAGTGCGGTTTCTTTGATCGAAACAGCCCGAAAATGCGTTGAACGGCGACGGCGATCGTCGGACTTCATCGCAAGAGCGCTAGAACTAAGGATATTCTACGTTTTTTCTTGTTTGAGAGCATCCTAATGAGAACTTGTTTATGTGTGGGAGAAAGAGAATTGAGATCTTTTTTTATTTAAATAGGAGGATGAAGGAGGGGGTTGTAGGAGGCGGTTGTGGGCAGCGGTTTTTGTTTTTTTCTCACGTGGGTTGTCACAGTCAAGTCATTATCCACTGATAGGGCAGATTAAACAGTATGTGTGCATTATTCAACTGCACTGCTCGGGGATTACTACAAACTAAAGGCATGTTTCTGACAAGGAAATAATTCTTTTTTTTGAAACCGACAAGGAAATAATTCTCTCATGTTGATGTCGATTGTGCTTCTGCTCTATTTGCATTTCTGCTCAAATAGCAATTTACAACCAATTAATAAAACTGTAACATTAAATAGCAGCTCGTTCGACTTGCAACATCTCTGATCTACCATCTCCGGCGAGCGTGAGGTTGGAACAGTGAGGGGTTCACGAGAGCATCACCCGTGGGAAATCCGCTGTCCGGTCTCTCAGGTTCAGGCATTCAGAGCAGCAGGATCCGGACTTGGATTAGTTGGCAGCCCTGCAGCTTCTCAAGAGCTGCTGTTGGCGATCTCCTTTGGTCAGTAACTCAGCATCCACACCGATGGAAGGCGTCCTCATACAGCTTTCGGCTGGACCTGTTCGAAGTCGAACACCTCGAACATCAAGCGCCGCACGTCAGGTTTGCCATAGACGCAGTATGCGAGCCCATGAATCGCCTGCTGGACGGCGGTGGTCGACGGATTTCTTAGGCGCCGGTTGTGTTCGAATCTATCTTGCACCGACTCCCCGTAGATAATGTAGTGGTGCAGGTGCTTGTCCCGCAGGTATCGTCCACAATACTTGTTCATCAGCATCCTCCGATGCTTCTCCGCCAACCACCTGCCGGGTGCATCAAGATGCTTCATGAGCAGCCTCTCTGCCATCACTAGATCCTGGCCACAAAGAAGGCCCCACCTTCAGCATAATTCTTTACCCATCGGACAGTTGCAAAATGCTGAAAAACATCATAAGGAAGAATAATGTACCTGAATCTTCTGGCCAACGTATTCGAGCCGCTCAAAACAGAATCTTGGATGCTCAAATTTATGTTTTGACGGGTGCATAAAGCACAGCTGCAGGAAAACAAGGCTCCATGATGGTTACAACTCCCATATTGTATATCTAATATTGGAAGCAAGAGTCTCAACATATTAAGTAATTAACATCTTCACATAGCTTTCCCTTGCAGAAAAAAAATTATAAGCACAAAATTATAAGTTACACACTACAGAGAAGAGTTTTGAACCTACGAGCAGCAAGTAGGGGCACTAATATCTCTTTTGAAAATAAATATACTAATTGAAGAGGCCAGGCAGGTTTCTTTTTCCATGTTATGAAGGGAGGATACATAATCGATGAACCTATCCTGAACACATATTTTATGGTTGAAAAAGGGCTCAAGATGAAACCTTTTAATTATCGTGGAGTATATTGCAGCACTGTCCGATGACCGAAATAAACTATATATGCATCATAAATCGAAAAGAAGTGGATTCTCAAATAAAATCCTAAACTGATATTTCGGTTCGGCCTTCAGTTTATCAGTGTATTATCTGATTGCATCGGGAGCCATATAGTACTTTTAAAAAACACCTTGCAGTTTATCATAGTGCTCATCTACATCTCAGAAAAGATATGGTAGTGTCAACATTGTTTTAGTTTTAGTACCACAGACAGGAGCATTCACATCCCAAACTATATTCTGACATTACAACTACACATATAGAAGTCTGAATGGCATTCTCAAGTCCCAATCAATACTAGAATTTAATGGTGATTAAAAATAACCCTTGTTTCCCAGCATATAAGAGTTGGTTCTGGGTCATAGGGGCTCAAACAGCCGCTATAGGCATGCAATGTCCTCCACTCAGTATTCAGATATTGTCATCAGTTCATTTTCCTTTTATCCTTTACGATACACACTCTGAAATCCCAGCCCACTAAAAGAACGAGGCCCATATCAGCTATCGAGTGAGAGCAAGGCCAATTTAAAAACCCAGTCAGAAAATGCATAATAACTTCGGCTAACCATTTCCACAAAGCGAGGATGGAAGCATAAAATTTGCTCTATAAGGTGGGGTCCATCCTAAGTGCGAGCGGGTTTGGAGCCGTATTTTAGGTACTAGGATATCAGAGCTGACTCTCGAAGGGTTTCACGGGTGCGTATGGGTCAGGGGCACGGATATGGTGTGCACAACACAATGAGCCCTATGTGATCACGATATGACATGTATGCTGGCACTGGACGTACGGACATGGCCAGGAGAGGCAATCATGTGTACATCTGTCCCCTTGGGGTAAACTGGTCCACTGCTCGACGAGAGCATCAAGTTCTCAAAGGGGGGATGTGAAATCCCGGCCCAGTAAAAGAACAAGGCCCATATCAGCTGTCGAGTGAGAGCGGGACCGATTTAAAAATCCAGCCAGAAAATGCATAATAAATTTGGTTAACTGTTTTACGCGAAGCAAGGATGAAAGTGTAAAAACTATTCTGTAAGGTGGGATTCACACCTAGTACAAGGGAGTCTGGAGCCGTATTTCAGGCCTGGGATGTTACACATACTAAGCATGCTTTGCAGATAGTCACACAAAATTTTGAAGGGAATAACAGAAAAGAAATAGATGGCATAGGGACGTTGACTTTACCTGAAGACCAAGTCCTAGCTCTATGTTCCTTGCTTCGGTGATTTCTGGAATTCTGTCATTCATGGGTAGGGGATATCTTAGGGTGTCCATGACCTTCGGTCTGTTGTCGAAATCCCAAATGTTTCCTCTGAACCGATGCATGCCCGGTGGCACACAAGCTCGGAAAAGTCTAGGATGAGCAAAAAGAGCATCGGGTGGTGGCTGCATGAGATGTAACAAGATAAGAAAGAAGCAAAGAGAGAAGATACATATAGGGCAAACAATAGTAAGGGCCATTACCCTGTAGGCAGCAACATCCTGCCATGTGAGTTGTCTCTTTTCAAACTCCACTGAGACATAATCAACATCCTCCAGTTGGCGCCGCAATTTTGGCTGACAGCTTTCATCATCAGGGTCCATCCCAAATGCCTCAAAAAGGACTCGATAAACTTCAGGCATTCCAAAGCACAAATATATAGCTCCAAATAATGCCCAGAATACAGCCCTGCGACACAATAACATTTACTGAATGTTCAACAGATACGCAAGCGGTACGCCAAGTAGCAATATACATTGCTGTAAAAAATCAGAAGTCAGAAAGAATATGCTCCACAATGCACTATATCAGCGTGAAGGAGTGAAGATAAGGCTATGTGCCATTCTCATGCCACTCCCACAGAGCATTAGCACCATCAAACCGAGTACCAGAATAACACACCACAGAGGAACAGAATGTAATAAGAGAACAATACTTAGGCATGAATGGAGTCGTCCGGACACTTCCAACATAACAAAGGATTGCACACTTGTAGATGGTGAGAATATGGACACTCACTTGGAAGGTGGCTCCCGGTCCTTGCGTATCATCTTATCCAAATCGTCATAAGGAAACACCAAGTTGTGCAAGCTGGCAGCCTTGAGCCACTTGGGCAGCACCTTCTTTCCGATCAGCGCGAACACTCGCTCCCTCATCGGCCCAGGTGACTCCCTGGGGTACCTCTGCAAGAAGAACTCGCAGAACGCGAGCTCCAGCACATACTGTCCCAGGAACCAGAGCCTGGAGTGGCCGTTCCGGGCGTGGCGCGTCCGCGTGCGCTCACAGGAGGGGTCCAGATGCTGGAACGCGAGGTAGAGCAGCACGTCGAAGTGGCGCGCGGGGCAGTCGTCGCCTTCGCCAAGCGTCTCCGAGGGCGCGAGCGGATACCCGAGCGCCTGCTTGGCCTCGAGGAGGTACTCGTCCATCCAGGTCTTGTCGGCGGCGGTGAGCGGCGCGGAGGGGAGGCAGGAGGAGAGGAGCGGGAGCGCCTTGAGCGACAGCTGCGGGCTGTTGAGGAACCGCCGGGTGAGGCGCTCGTCGTCGAGCGGCGGCTTGAGGATGAAGCGGCGCGGCGGGTGCTTCTTCTTGGGGGATATGGCCTTCTTCCGCTGCGCGAGCTCCCGGAGGAGGCGGCTCGGGCTGTTGGCCGGTTCCGAAGAAGAAGCCGGCGGAGGAGGAGGAGTGCGGTCCGCCGCGACTGCGTGGATACGTACTCTTCGGCGCGCGGTAGGGATGGGGAGAGGCGATATGGTGAGAGCTTGGAATGCCATGGCGGGCGGCGCCATTGTTAGTGGCGGCCGGAGACCGCGAGCTTGGGCTTTTGGGGGTTTTGCGGTGGATTTGGTGGGTTGGGAGAAGAGGAAGAAGAGGATAAGCGGAGGAGTATCACCACACCGTCAGTTCCGTGATCGATGGCTACAATGGAGTCAACCGGTGAGCGTGCGAGGAGGAAAAAGAATATCTCGAGCGGGCCTTAAATGGCGTGGCAAAGCACATGACTAGCAAACAAGAGTACACATCTTTACCGTTCATGCCAAACGAACGGTTATTAGATAACAATCGCCATTTCGGGGGGGGGGGGGGGGGGGGAATGGATCGCGATCCTAATTTTTTAGCCCAAAACTGGATCAGACGACAAGATGGGCCGCGTGGACCGTGATCCAGGCTGTGCGGGCCGTATCACCCATGGGCTGCTCCCTTTGCGGGGGCGGCAAGGCAGTCACGCGTCGCCACCACTCCACCAGCGTCCGGCAGACACCGCCGCCGCCGATCCCGGGCGGCGCACGTCGATGGCGAACCCGAGAAGGTCCATCGCGCTGCACATCCAGACCCAGGCGCCGCCTCTCCCTGCCTCTGCCCCGCTGCCGCCGCACTCCATGGCGTCGTCGCTGCTGCACTTCCTGAAGCGGCCGGTGTCCTTTCCCTTCCTCCTCTCGCTTTTCGTCCTTCTGACCTGGCTCTCGCTCCGCTTCCACCGACCAAGCTCGCCACCGTCGGTTGACGGGCACCCAACCGTGGTGCACGACCCCCAGGCGAACCTCGTCCGCTTCCCCGCCGAGCTCTACCCCACCCCCATCGCTTCTGACGGGCGCGGGTGGCTCCTCGACCCCGTCGCCGCCGCCCGCGATGCCGGCCTCCCAGGTGAGATCCCCGTCAGTGCAGTGTTTTCCATTGTGCTGTATCCTTATGTGGCGGGGCTGCCATTATGCGGACTAGAGCTGTGATTCAGGAAAATGCTGTTCGTTACGAGGTAAGGTAATGGTAGTATAGAAACGCTCCATATTGTGACGGAATATAGCAGAGTGGATCACATTGCATTAGTTACAGACTTACTGTTGAAGTTTGTTTATCCTTCATGGATACACTGTTGGAATGGATGCTGCAATTTTGCAAATCTGTGGTTCATATTTCCTCAGCTGGTAGTTAGTGATGAAAGCAATAAGTGATGTTCGCAGTGTAGTGCTAGGGGACCTGAACCTAGTGGCAACACAGGAAAAGTATATGTAATACAGTAAGCTGCTTATGTAACACATCTAGTTACTAGTTAGTATACCATTCAGGTCTTTCAGCTTGGCAAGCTAAATCACACACTCCTACTGGATATTATTTCAAGCATGTCTGTTCCATTGCTATGTGGCCATCAGAACTAGACCATATTGCAGTGTTCTAATCTGATAATATAATTAAGGTAGATTGGATATTGATGTGCTACCACAACAGCTGGCTTAGTTGTCAACTCCTTCGCAAAACATAGCTATTATATAAAAAAAGTTAGTTGGTTGAGCTGGGAACTTACCATGCCTGTGAAGTGTAATACAGTCCATGTTAATGGAACACAAATACGTTTGTCAAATAGCTGAGATTATTGATGCCAATTTATGTTAGGTGGGGCGCTGGTCTGTTCGCTGCTGCATGTGGGACAAATCCAACCAGGTGGTTTACGTGGCAACCATCGTCACCATACATGTAATGAAACATTTGTCATCTGGGGTGCAAAGACAAAATTCAGAGTAATGATCTTACCTTTTTGCAGTCCCTGAAAATTTTATGCACCCACTATTGACTGTTTCTTTTCCTTAAACGAACAGTTGGAGAATGCTGATGTAAAGGGTAAAGGATATGGGGAAGCCGTGATTGCTGCTGATGAGGTCGCTATTGTTGCAAGTGCAAGGTCAACTGCACATGCCTTGATCAATATGGATGTGCGTCCAACCTTCTTCTTGGGATGTCAGGATACATCAATAAATCCCAACAGCTCAAATACTGACTACAAGGTCTGGAAAGATCTATGACCATCACATTGTTCCTATGATCTTGAGCATGAGCGACCGACAGGCCTGGCAATTGGAAGCACTTGAAACCTTGAGAAATCATTTCTTGCCATAGGTAGTTGTTTCTATGGTCAGATGTTTGTGTATAGCATTGGAAGCAGTAGTAGTTGACTATTGATTCTTTTATGTGGCATGCCTACTTTATCTGCACTATGGGTGTCCATTTTTGTGGCCTTTATTCACTTGCATATTATCTCTATTAGTGTTCTCTTATTTCAGCATAACACCAGTTTTCACAAATTATGATCCCAACTTAGTCGTTTTCTATTTTGGGAGAGAAATGCAGTTCCTTTGTTTCAGTATTCTTTAAGGTATCTTGATTGGAGGTGCCACAATCGCCTACAGGCCAGTAGAACTATACCCCTTTTCATCTTTGAACTGGGTGCTATTGAGTGAATGGTCTGCAGGTAAAGGTTTTAGAATCTTTTTTTTTTTGCAGTCACAGATTGCAAGAGAAAAATTCATTGTCTATTGCGCTGCACTTAAATTCGGGTGCATGTTTCTTTTCGGTAGCTTGTTTTCCTTGCTTGTAAATGATCTTTCTATATTATTATTTTAGCTATAAGCCTCATCCTTTGCATGTATTTGTTTTCCCTTAGATCCCCCTGAGCCAATTTTAATGTAAAAAGCTTGAGAATGAAATGGGACTATTTGAAGGAGAAACAATCGTAGCTTCTTTTGCATCTTAATTCAGATAAATATGGACTTATTTGATAAACTTTCTCTGACATTCGGTATTGTGGTGTTTCCCTTTTTTTGAAAGTGGTGTCCTTACCGCAAATTCTAGTGTGACTAAACAAACATGAATATCTTCAACATCACAGATCGACGGACGTGGCGACATCTGTATGTCCGCAACGATTAATCGAACACCTTGGAGCATGCGGCGCTTGATCTGATGATCAAATGTTTTCACCCTAGATAAGATAAGAAGACATGTGCAGTGTGGTAAGTCATAACCATTATAACACCTCTAAAAGATATGTCATTCACATGCACCAGTGTCGCTCAATACCATCATCAGATCTGGATTTCTATCTGATGGTATCACACTTGTCAACCTTTCCCTGTTCAAGGGTTGCCGTCGCACGTTGAAGCTGACATCAACAAAACGATCTAGTGGTCCAAGCCCTCCATTGAGTAAGGTCTGACCGCCTCACCGCATAGTCGGTCAGCAACTCTCGGGTCTCACCTTTAGTGTTGCCATAAGTGCGTCGTCCTGTGAGCCGCAGCCGTCCGGTGTTGCTGAATGCCGCGCGTGCTCGGAGCCTTTCAGATTTTCAGCTGCTCGCAGTGTTCGTGGGCTCCAGCTTCCAGCTGCAGGGAGGAGCTGGACTTGCTTCAGGTGAGTGTAGTTGATGTAACGTACTATACTGTATCAGATGATCCACGGCGTGTGTCGGCAGTAGTAATGGAGAGGATCAGAGAGAGAACACTGCGAGCTCTGTGTTCCGTTGGTGTGAGGCGGGCGGCTGAAGCGAAATAAATTCGGCGGTTGTTCTGGCGCACGGTGCAACGCGACGGCCAGCCTAACGCCAACGCGGACCAGCTAGACAAGTCCAACCCGACGCGCACGCGCACCCAACCCACCCACCCCTCCAGGCCACCGACCGCCGCGTCGCCAACGGGAACTTCTTGAAGCGGCCGCCGACCGATTCCACCCACCGCGCCCGCAATTCCAAGCACCCCCGCCTCCGCCCCCCAGAGGCCGCCGTGATCCCGGCGCCACCCAGCCCCTCGCCGGGGACCGCCGCCATGCCGACCTCCGCCCCTCCCTCCCGCCTCGGCACCCACCGCGTCCTCTTCCTCGCGACGCTCTCGGCCCTCCTCGCCCAAACCCTGGCCTCCTCCGCGCCCGGCGCCGCGGGACCCGTCGACCCCTGCGCGGTCTCCGTGTCGGACGGGGGCGGCGACGCCCCGTCGTGCCCGGTGCGGTGCTTCCGCCCGGACCCGGTCTGCGGCGCCGACGGGGTCACGTACTGGTGCGGCTGCCCCGAGGCCGCGTGCGCGGGGGCCCGCGTGGCCAAGCGCGGCTACTGCGAGGTCGGCGCCGGCTCCTCGCCCCTCTCCGGGCAGGCGCTGCAGCTCGTCCACATCGTCTGGCTCTTCGTGCTCGGCGCCGCCGTCCTCCTCGGCTTCCTCTGACTCTGACGTGCTTCGACCCGGCAGTTGTGTTCCCCGCTCCATCTGTAAACATGCCGAGTCATCCATTTTTTATTTTTTTGCTACCAATGTGTAACACAATTCTTTATTTCTTGCCAGTCTGTTCCACCCAGCTGAGCTTCATATTTCGGAGCAGAATTGCGATCATTGATTGTGAACTGTATTAGGTTGACACCATGTTCCATCGAGTTGTAAATTCTACTCTAGCATTTGCAGTGACCAGGTTCTTATTGCCCCTAATTTCTGCTTGATGGTTTGTCATTTTAGACTTTTAGATTTCCTATGCTTTTCCCGTCGTATTAGAAAGGATCACGTCTTTTGTTCCTAGTTGGTTTTGCATTTTCCGTTAGGTAAGAACATCAGCAATCCAACACCGACTAAGTTGTTTGTTTGGGCATATTCAACTAAGGACTGATTAACAGTGGGATTTTAAAGTGTAACGAAGTATTAGGATGGGCAGAAGCGAGGATCGTAAGAATTTGTGTGTTGTAATCTTAATTTACTCGTACTTTGTTTACTCATCTTTCTTTCTTTTAAAAAATTGCTGGTTTTTCATACCTAAACTATTTCAACGTGCTTTGCTGTTGTTATAAGCACATCAGCAGTGCAGCGTTGAGAACCAAATTTCGCCGTCTCGCCCCCAAAGATTACGAACTTTTTCTTTTTCATTCATGTCGAAGATTCTACGAGATTCGCTCGCTCAAACTGTTCACGCGTTGCTGGAAAAAGAACTGCTCTTAAGACTGTCTATGAGGAGTAATTTTTAGCGGCCAATGTCATTTTTATTCATATGAACATGTCATGACAAGAGACCATCTGACTACATTCAGTCCACGAGGTGCCCTCATGGACCCGGTCTTGGTGGCGGGTGTGACGGCGCCGGCAGCGGCGGGATGGTATAACCTGCAAGCAAAATCCACGTCAGATGCAGCTCTCCACGCACTGCAAAAATAATCGCTCTGTCATTTCCTAAAACACTTTGAAGCGAGAAAAATTAATTACTTCCGCATTTCTTCCCTGCTTCCAGCACCTTCCCC
The DNA here is from genome assembly GCA_030760725.1 of Neostapfia colusana. Classification (NCBI taxonomy): domain Eukaryota; kingdom Viridiplantae; phylum Streptophyta; class Magnoliopsida; order Poales; family Poaceae; genus Neostapfia; species Neostapfia colusana. The sequence continues at coordinate 69,379,691 of JASWHV010000018.1, forward strand.
TCCAGGCGTGCAAGGCGGACCAGCTTCTCCGCGCTTATTCTCTGCTCGTCATGATGGTTGAGGATCTGGCAGACGCAAGCTAGGTCGGACTCGTCAACAGCGAGCTTGCAGACGAACGATGGGTGTAGAGTAGAGCCGTATTTTCTTAGGAAATCGAAGCAGTCGTCCATGACGCGGTCTTTCTCGTCGTAGCAATCCTGCTCCGCGCAGGCTTGATGCGCCGTAAACACGGCTAAGGCTAATAAGGCAGATGCCATGAGCTGAAGGATCACTCTAGTAGCAGCCATCGCGAGCTTTGCTTTGCACACCGGGACTTTTCGGGGTACTGCTAGGACCATACTTTTGTTGTGCCGCGTCTTTCTTCGTATATATATGCATAGGCGAATCCGCGCCAGACTACTATTTTTATATATCTTCAAACGGATAGAGAGCTGCATTCAAGCGTGTGTTATCGAACAAACGCAAATATTTTAGCCATTTCTTATCACCATCAATATTGCTACTCGCCGAACAAAATAAATTGTCAGGTTTCTTGATCGAATCCACGATATTGATCTCACTAATGCACAATGAAACAATCTTTGGTTCAGAAAGAAAAGGGAACAAAAGGTTTCCAGCGGACAACACACAACACCGAGTAGCTAGATAGCTACCACCAAGATTATATTAAGGTATATCTCATCGAGCACAACAAATGGTTTCGATATCTTTGCACTCTAATACTTGATAGCTTCGATTAAGGAACTCATTGCCACCTCAACCGCCTCAAAATTGAGATATCTAACGTCCATTGCCATTATTTATAATAATGAACTTTGTCGGTTCCTTTTACACCTATGCCTGACACAATTCGCCTTCTGGTTGTTAAATGTCATGGTTTTTTATGCGTGACTCACTAAACGAACATATATAGAGATTTAGAAATATTGAAATATACTATAGTAGTATATGGCACAAATAGGACTCAGTTAATTGTATGATATAAAGATATTCCAAAGGTAACCTTAAGTAATCACGCCAGGCGCTGCCACCTTCACTGAACTGCGGGGGCACACGCCAGATCAACCAACCGAAACAGGGAGAACACCAAAAGCGAGAAGAGTGAGCGCCGGCGAGTCCGCCGAGGAGGCAGGGGAAAATTGAAAACACAATGGAGGTCAGTTCAAAGCGTTCGTGTGGCGTTCCCGACTCTACAATCGCATGTACATGAGCTCCTGGACTCTTTGACCACACGCTGAGAACGTCGAATGTGCAGCTTAATGTTTACCAGCTTGCCGGCAATCTGCATTTTAGGTTCAGAATGTCAAAGTGGTTACAGTGGAGCATGTGCTCCATAAGTGACAGGCAAAATATTTTTATAAGGGGTGAATACTGCAAATGAAACCGGTTGACCTAAGATCTTTCATTGTACAAGCGTGCACGGATGAAAAGGCTACAATAACATCAACAAAAAAATTACCATTCTCCATGTGAGGTCCTCTGGTCCAAGAGGCTGAGCAGGACTTGAATACAGAAAATGTCTGGAATACTGCAAATGAATCACTGCTAAGTTATTAGACATCAATATTGCATCTTCCCCAGGCATTGAGCAAAACAAGTGTTAAGTAAAGAGACCTTCACAAGATTAGATTGCATTTCTTTAACCGTTTTGGCATCAATTCCTCTTAGGTACTTCACGAGCCGGCCAGGTTGCACAGCCTCACTTGATGAAACAAACAAAGCTATCTGCACCATAAAAATCCATCATTGCCCACCGTACATTCAGTGTTTTAAGCTGCAGCAGCTCAAATGCAGATGAGAAATGGTGTTATGCAATGACAGAGATCGTGCTACATCAAGGGTGGCAGGCATAGTCTGCTGCTCGTAACTATGGAGCCCACAGGAGTTCGATTGACAACAAAGTGACAGGTATATACTCTTCAGTTTAGTCTATCTGTATATCTAATGGATCTTCCTGGTCCCTGTTAGTTAATAGTGATTATTATAGCCAAGGCAGCATATTCGTTATATCACAAGCTCATGATGCACATACACATACCAAGTAAACATTCTGAGGTATAATGGCTTTTCAGGCACAACTTAATGATGCTGAGAACCACAGGTACTTTTGGATACGCTTTAGGACTTTCTAGCCTTGCCTAGGTACAAGTTTGAATGAGTCTAAAAACACGAACGTTCAAATGCTAGCTCAGTCTCAGTGGCACATCAGTTATGTGCAGTGTTTAAAAGGCGACGCCTAGTCGCCACGTGCTGGTTGAATTGTCTGGCTGGTGCCTGGCCACCGCTACCTCCCTGTCCACCACAGATCTGCTGGGCGTCATGGTCGGTCGCCTAGGCGCCTTGGCATCCAGGCATCCAGCAGGCGCCTAGGCGTCCAAGCGCTGTTTTAAAACCTTGGTTATGTGGAAGCATTTTTTTCTTGTAAGTCCACTGTCCACATATGATTCCAATGTAGCCTACCCCCAATAACTCAAATGTTCCAAATAACTAACTAGTAACTATTTCCGTCAATAGTAAACCAACGAAATAATGAACCAAGGCAAGCACAGCACATCCAAAATGAGCAGCTAGTTTATCCTGCTTGAGCTATATCTCAGCTCAGCAAAGAACCGAACATCCCATAGGTCTAGTACATGTCAAAATAAAGCTGTCACTAAAACAATCAGTATCTATGAAGAACAATAGCCCAGAACAGTCTATTATCAACAAATACGCAACTGCTGCTCTATATGAACCTATATTTGTTGATATTAAGGGGATGCAACCAAAAGAAAATGCCTCATTTCCTGTGCAACAAATGATATTTTCATTATACCTAACTAGAAAATCCTAAGCACTTGAGTAATGTAAATGGCATGGAATATAAGCATAATAACATATCAAAAGTTGGCATGATGGTCAAGTTTACCTTCCTATAGTCAAGTATTCCTTCAAAAGGAAGCTCTAGTTCATCGCTCACTACAACTGGGATACATCCACTAACAATTGCATCAAACAGGCGAGCAGAAGATGGGGTATCTCCAGCTGGACTCAAGCAAAAGAGAGACTTGCGCATGCCATCCTGTGCTGCGACTTTTCCCATAGCTCCAGCAGAACCTTCTTCTATAACTATGTCTTCTACACCTTTTAGTTCTGCCACAAGTTTACTGCGGATCTTTCCTCCCTAAAAGAGATAAAAATGTCAACAGGATAGAAGCATGAAAAACATACAGGCCTTGGGAACTGTCAAAAGCTAGAAAGGCTAACAGGAGACTTACAGCATTTCTCTTCAGTCTTCCTCGAAAGAACAGCAATATGTTTCTTTCGGATTGAGTTTCTAATACACACTTAGAATCACAAAGATCAACGTTTGGAACATATGGAAGGATGACATCCTTTTCCAGATATACTTGTCCAGGTTTATACCTGAAATAAAACAGTATGGTGCATTCCGCTGTTCAACTGAGGTATCTGGTAAGTTACCGAGATAAAATGAACTGCCAGGAAAAAAGCAAATATCGTACCAGTTCCCAGTTGAATCCATATCAGGTAGAAGCCATATTGCCTTCTTCACAAATCTCCGGACTGACTTGAAAGACCATGGGTGATGAACAGGAATAACATGATCTCTGCCTTCTGAACGCTGCCAAGCAGGCTGATCTGTCATCCACCTTAAAGCTTCCTGAAATGAAAGGGTAATGCTGGTACGGTCCTCTTGGGATAAATAGAGGTGAACAAATTAAAATATATAGACATGGACAAATATTTCAATGAAATTCCTATAGTCAATTGAACAAGAAAGCCATTATCAACAGTAAATGGAATAAACTCAGGTAATTTTGTCTGTGGCTAACTTCAGTTATAATTGAGGAAACAAGTCTGATGCTTTAACAAACTGGATACCATAATACAAAAAAATAATCCCTTGAGAATATTTCCTACATAAACATTAGTTTTTCCATGTAGATGTTTAAAGCAAACACTTTCTGAAAATTAAACCTTGAGAGATGCTCCAGACCCTATATAGTGCCTTGCATTCTTGTTTCTCCAGCAAGAAGTAACTTATTGTCGTGAAGAATGGCACATAGAAAATGTCCGCTTCTTCTTGCCGCTTAACCCTGATGACACTCTTCAACAGTCTTTGTGATTCAGGCGCAATGAGATCAGCCCACAGCCAGTAATCAATAGAATGCTGCATAAGCGATTCAAAAATCATATGACACTGGAAACAAATGAAAGTTTCATATCTTGACAACAGTAACTATCACAAAATCTATTAGCTGTAACAATGGTATGTTTTATTTCCAACAACGCACTGAGCTGTAGCATGCAACAGATGATGCACTTTGAACATTTTGCTTAAACAAAAATATTGTAAATATTCAGGAATTGAGATATAAAAGTACATTGTTATAGAGTCATATTAAAAATAGAATATAAAAATAAGACCAGTCTAGACGAATTCACACCTCTCCAAAGACACTTTGTTCAATGTAACCATGAACACAGAGTAGGGAACGACTAGAATGCAAACAGTCATTTGGTGCAATCGTGCAAAAATCCCTTCTAAACCACACGATCTACATCCAGCGGTGAGTGTATTTTTACACTTAAACCCTCCCACCTGCACACTTCAATTCTTTCAACTTATATTGCCAGGTGGGAGGGTTTAAGTGTAAAAATACACTCACCGCAGGATATAGATCGTGTGGTTTAGAAGGGATTTTTGCACGATTGCACCAAATGTCTGTTTGCATTCTAGATGTTCCCCACAGAGTAAAGTCTTATGTCTTAAAAAGAAACCTATATTTCAAAAGAATGGCTAAAACCAGCAAGAGCAGATTGGAGTCTAGTGTGCACGCACATACAGCCCATTTCAGCAGCATATCCATCATAACAGAACGTACAATTATCCAACAGGAACAAGCAAGCAATCCACTGAAACAAATCGTCTCGATCCAGAATACTAAACAACCAAATCTAGAACTACGCGCCTCGTAGCATCGCAATAGAACAACGCGCGTAACAAAATGGAAATTCGATCTCACCGCACGCGCACCTGCTCGATGAGGCGGTGCACGGGGCTCCCATTGGACGTGAGGTTGTCCGTCTCGCGGTACGAGTCCCTGAACAGCTTCAGCAGATCGTAGGTGAACTTGGCCGGCATCTCGTACACGTACACCCTGAGCGGCCACGCCGCGGCGGCACGCCAAGCGTTCCCGGGATCCGCGTAGAGCCGGGCCTCCTCCCGGGCCCGGATCGCGGCGTCCAGGTCGCCGGGGGCCGCGGCAGGGGAGGCGGAAGGGTGCGGGGCGGCGAGAAAGCGGTCGAGGGAGGCGAGGAAGGAGGTGGTGGCGATAGGGCTCGCGAGGACGGCGGGGGAGGGGCGGGGCGAGGATGGGGAGAGGAGGAGGTAGTAGGATGCGGCGAGCAGGAGTAGGAGGGCGGCGACGGCGACGAAGAGGCGGCGGGAGGAGGCGGAGGCGGGGCGCGCGTGCGTCAGGGAGGGGAACTGCTTCCCCGCCATGGTGATGCCTCACTGTCCCTGCAGAGTGGAGAGTGGAGAGCAAAGCAAAGTATCCTCCTCGTCTACTGCGTCCTGGTCCAGGAAAACTTATATGGGCCGCGTCAAGAGGTGCGGGCGGGGGGGGCCTCCGTTCTACGAAAGTGAATTGAAAAGATCAGCCCAATAGGCCGTTAAGTGTAACTAATCTGGTCTAATTTGGCCCATAACTTCAACATTTTGACATACAGTATTAATATTTTTTGAACCTTCTTTTATATTTTAAAGAATATGTTCAAAAACGTTTTGTTAAAAACTATTGATATAGTGCATCTAAAATATTGGCAAAGTATGTACAAAATATTGAACTAGCACATACAAAATGTTGATTAAAAATTTGAATGTTAAACTTTTAAGAAATCATTATAAATTTTCATATTGTAGCATTAATTCTGAACAATACAATAATTTAAACGTATTTGGAAACAGGGTAACATTTCGAGAAGAACAATACGTCTAAAGTGTGGAAACCAGTTTTTTTCTCACACCCTGACCCACGCCAATCAGATCACGACATTTGGTAGTGTATTCTCCTTCCATTTTTCCACGCGTGCAGATTTGAGCCGTCCATCTTTTTGCACCAATCTCATAATACGCTAACCTATTCATGACTAAATAAAGTGCTTCCTAAAGTATAGGAAAAGCCGCGGGCGTCGCGTAGCAGTGTTGTTCGCCCAATCTCCATCCAGTAACCTGGCCAGCCTGTGGGATGCGACAACCCAGCCACCACTCACATGTTACGCTTCCCATTTTTTTTATGACAAACGCTTCCCATTTTCTACATACGACTTCTTATATTTATTTGTTTATGTATGTACATGGATTTGTTCAGTGAGCGAAGATGATTCATCTGCTGTAGCTCTGAGAAAAGGCAAACATAACATTTCTCGTGTTCTTTGTTGTTTACGACATATTCCGATGCAAAACTCGTGTACAGTCCTACTTGGCAAGTGGCACGACGAAGCTGAGGTCGCCATCAGAGAAATTATTGATTCGTTTGCGCCTCAAAGCCATCCAGCTCCAAAGGTAGGACTAGCTAGCTAGCGTTTATTACCCGCGCTTCAATCCAGGGCACTGATCCATCGATCAGAATCACCGGTTCACTTTTATTTGGTTCGAAGTTCGAACTGATGAAACGCGGCCAATCAGGACAGGCCACGTACGTAAATCGATTCTTGCGTCATGCATGTAAGCTGAGGCCTGAGGCAATTAAGGAAGGGAGCAGGGCCAGTCAAGCTCCTTGATTCCCTTTGCGTTGCTTGTTATACATACACACTGGGCTGTGCGTGACGGATGCGTGCCCTTCTCGTTTTGGGTACGTTTCGGTCCATCAGCTGTAGTATGCATGTCGAGCTGTACGCGAGCGACGATGGTGACGAGTTGCGTGCTGCTTCGGTCTCCTCGTCGCTTCGTTTGCAGTCCCAGCAGCCTCCCTCTCGCACAAGAGGTGTAGTGACGACATGTTGTCTTGTTCAACTTTCGCGGTCGCCGAGACGTACGCGTGCATGCAAGCCGCAGGTCGCTACGCGCGAAATGCCAGCCGCCGTTCCGCATGAGCTAGTCATGCGAGCAACCGATCCGCGTTGTCCTGCCCGCCCAAACCGGTTCCGCGTCGTCTCCACGTCCGTCATTGGGGCGTTGGCCGCCGCGCCCGATGATGATCCGATCGATCATGCATGCCCTCTTCTAGCGCCACCGCGTGCGCCGAGCTCACCCGGCCATGCATGCATCAACGCGCGCAAGCAAAAGAACAAAGCGACCACACGTACGACGACGCGGCCGCGCTGCCCGGCCCGGCTGGCTGCATCTGCATGTTTCCTCGGGCATCATCCAGGCTGCCTCGCACCGGGCATCAGCAAAACGGCCTCCGCGCGCGTGCAGATTGGACGCACGGCGCCGCGCGCCTCGTGTCGTGTACGCACGCAAGAGGTTAACGAACTGAAGGTGCATGCGTACATGTATGGATGTATGGCGGCTTCTTCTAGAGGGCGTTCCATGTTGTACGATGCGTGAACCCCTTGGGCGCCTTTTACTTTCAGCACCAAGAAGTCCAGAAGAATGATAACTGTGTGCGGCTGCCTTCTTCCTCTCCTGTGCGCGTACATACGTATGTCAGTTCGGGTGCATGCATCCGCGTGACGATGATGCAGCACGCATTGATTCATCAATTGATCGGCCAATGCACAGGAGCAGTAGTACTGTACAGCAAGATCCTTTCCTAGACTGAGTGGCGCGACTCTCTGACCCCGAGAACGCGTACATTACACAACACCGGGAATAGCAATTCTACTGGTAGCACCGATTGACCAGGTGCACACGACTTGGACTGCAGAATACGGATTCGACCATGCATGCACGGTGATTTCGTGCGTGCGTCAGCGTTTGAAACCCGGGTTGCACACGAACGCAGGACTCTGCTTCATTCTCTCGAGACGCCGCTTTAAGTTTGCAGCACGGCACAGCGTAAAGTTATTAGTAAACTTGCTCGTCCATGCATTGCATCGGGCCAGCTTTACCCGGCCGGGAAAACGCCATGCGTGGTTTGTGGTCTGATCTGAAACGGGCCGTGCGAGCGGGGTGGGGGGAGGGGGGACGTCGAGCGGCGCACCGGGCGTCCGGGCGGAGGCGTGTGTGTGCGTGTCTCGAACCGCGACTTCGATCGAGGCCTCCCCTCCGCTCCGCCGTGTGGAGCCCGCTTGCACCCCCACGAGGCTTGCATGTTCGTCCCCGGTTGCTTGCTCGCCTCGCCCTGCCGCTTTGCTGTGCTGTGCTGCCCTGCCCGGACTCGGGTCGGGTGTGGGGATAAGCGCGGGGCCCACGCCGTCCGAGGCACGCAGGGGTGAGGCTGGCCCCAAGTGGGCCCCGGTTTAATGGTAGACGCCACGCCGCAGGGGCCAGCCCGCCAGGGGCTGCCCGGAACCGGAACGAGCAAGAGGACGCGCTCGTGGGCCCGGCCACCAGACATGCGTGCTGCTGCCGCAGCGAGCTCTGGTTGGCAGGGACTGGTTCGGTCCAGACTCGCGCGAACCACGCTAGCTCGTTAAAAAAAGATACACCGATTCAAGTCACACAGGCACGGTAACGTACTGCAGCGCTGTACCGGTAGATTGCCTGATGGAGACCTGCTCCACCCTGGAACTGGAAGCGCTCATGTCCTGGCAAAAAAAGTGGCTCTTCGACCTGTGCCGGACCGTACACGAAATTACGTTCGTGTCCTTGCTCCTTACGGCAATCAATACGGATCACACGGACTCTTGAAAGCCAGCACAGAGCGTTTCCCGTGATCTTCTTGGACTTCGCCTTTCCCTTTTCGAGAGCTAATGTTGCCGCGCTTTTGCGCCAGATCTGGAGAGTGTTGTATACTCGGCCGGTAACTTTTTTGGTTTTGAAGCACCTGATCCAACGCTGCTAGTTGCGGTAACTTTTACGACCAGACAGTCACATACGCACGTACTACGTGAGAGGTGATTGATCAGGTAAACCACCTGACCGGCTCTCACCACGTGCGCGCCCGACCCGGAGCTGCGAGTCCAGTTGAGGTGGAGGGGAGTTCAGTTGATGTCGCTTCAGCTCACAGCTCAGGAAAAAAGAAAAAAGCACTCTTACTCTTGTTTACGCGCGGTATCAATCTGGAAATCTTCGGAACACGGATAGGGTTTTCTCAAAAGACGGATACGGCTATTCTAGTTTTCCGAAACGGGGTCACTTTGAGAGATACGTACGCAGCAGTGACCATATAAGATCGAAGTTGTAAGCGGTAAAGTGAGGCATAGGCATTACTGGAAATGGAAAAAAATTCTCTAGGTCTGGCATAAAGGCCTCCCTTCGCTTTAAGCACGTTTTGGACCTGGAGTCTCGACCGATTCATTCGCACGGTATAGTCCTCATTTCATCTACTCCTGTATAGGTTCTATGCTCGCGCACACGCATACACACACAAAAAAATTCATTTCCAGTCTTTAACGACGACAGAAATAGATTTTCCAAAGAGAATAATTTGCATGACGTTTAGGAAATTTGTAAGTTTTAACAGTACCTATCAGCCATAGTGTCACTCTTGGGGGCGGGCTCGCGCCGCACAGGCACAGCAGCGGAAGCACGTGCCAGCGACGGCGACGCTGTTGGGAGCAGCGGAAAGTGCGTGCGTACTGTGTCGCAACTTGGGAGCGCGCGGCCGCGCGTGGAACGGGGTTTTCGCACCCTCTCCCCCTCTATCTCCTCCTCTCCCTCCTCCCACTCCTCAAAACTCTCCCCCCTCCCCTGAAAATTCTCCAGACTCCGGTGCTAAGGCGAGATCCTCCTCCCCCGTCTTCCACGCCTCTGCTCCCACGGCTCGCCTTCTTCTCAGCAATCCGCTGCTGTGCTCACGAGAGCAGGGGAGCCATTGGAGGAGCTCCACTCGGTCCGTCCGGGGCTCGATCGGCTCCGGCAGCTGCAAGATTCGGCCAGGTACCTCGTGTTCGTGCCGAATTCTGGTTTGTTTCTGGTGATCTGAGAAGGGAAGCGGTCGAACTCTGGTTCCCCTCGTCCTTTCTCGCCCGAATTCTGCAGTACGAGAATTCCCGTACCTGGTAAACGCGCTGTATCTAGTATGATGCTCTGATCTGTTGAATTTTATGAGCAGAAAAGCCGCGGTACTCTCTCTCTCTCTCTCTCTCTCTCTCCTCTCCTTGAAATCCTTGTGGTGTAACCAGCCAACCACTGCTCCGAGTTCTTGAGCTGGAAAGGCTCGGTTTAGTCATTAATTTAGTCCTCTTTTGCTTTTTATCCCTTCTGAATTCCGAGGTTACTAGGTACAGCTTTCACATACTACTAAGACTGCTCTGTTCATACCGGACTTGTTTTGCATAATTCTAGTGTTATTAATCTAATGCTATTGTATCACTGTTTCGCGTGACGACATTTCAGGGCGGCCTGACACCCGCACGATGTACCGGGTCAAGAGCGAGGGCGACTGCGAGATGGTCCTGCAAGACCAGATGGACTCGCCGGCGGCCGACGACGGCGGGTCGCCTCACGGGGGCCCGCCCCTGAAGAAAGGGCCCTGGACGTCGGCGGAGGACTCCATGCTGGTGGACTACGTCAAGAAGCACGGCGAGGGGAACTGGAACGCGGTGCAGAAAAACACGGGGCTGTCCCGGTGCGGCAAGAGCTGCCGCCTCCGGTGGGCGAACCACCTCAGGCCCAACCTCAAGAAGGGCGCCTTCACCCCAGAGGAGGAGCGCCTCATCATCCAGCTCCACGCCAAGATGGGGAACAAGTGGGCGAGGATGGCCGCTCATGTAAGTGCCATGATGATTTCTTTTCTTGGTTCCCTGCTCTGCGCCATGCTGTTCGTTTGTCTCCGAGTTTTCAGGGAGAACCGGTGCGTTCACCGGATCTTTTTCATACGTGCGGCTTTTAACTGGAGATATTTTAGGACTTGCCCTTTTCGTGAAACATGTAGTCATGTTTTCTCTATCTCGTGAAATGTTTCGTTTCACGCACATACAATGGATTCTAGTTTGGTTCAGGAAAATACCAATCTTTTGGTCCAGAAATTAGGTTCGGTGACTTTTAAAGGACCAACCTGCAGCAACCAGCTTAAATCCTGGTATCAAAATTCTGATCCACAAATCCGAAGTTTCTAGGATCAATCATGATATTTTTTCTTCTCTTCCCTTTTCCTTCAGAGGAGGGATGGGGCTCCTGACCTCTGAAACCAAGCAATGATCACTTTCAAAGCTTTCCACTTCATATGATTTGTCATTGTTGCTCTTTTATGGATAAAGACATAGCCGATGGTCACATTCCAAGGTAGGAATACTTCATATGAGCCGCAAAATGGTTACTGGAGTGGCTGACTCTACTTTTGTTGTCACCAAAAGCTAAGTTACTTTGCTACTAATTACTCTGCACGGTAATTGTGTCTTCTAACCATTGCCGTTTCAGGCTTAAATAAATCATGTGTTCATATTACCAAAATGTCAGTCGATCTAGCCAGGCTGTGTGTTGTCTGACACACAAATTACTTGGTACAAGGTGCGGCCAGTGAGAACTTGACATATTTTTGCATGACCTAGTAACAGCTTCATTTTGTTTGCAACCTTGGCAAGTCACTAGTATGTGTTTACGTCTCAAGTTCTGTTTGACTGATGTTTTCAGTTGGTAAATATTATGTTTAGAAGTACTTCGGATATCTTACCTGCGTGCTTATGTCTCTGGTAGCTCCCTTTTTCTACACTGATCTATTTGCACATTTTTAACTCGAGCACCTCTTCGCAGTTGCCAGGGCGTACTGATAATGAAATAAAGAACTACTGGAACACTCGCATAAAGAGGTGTCAGCGAGCTGGCCTTCCTATATATCCTGCGAGTGTATGCAATGAAACACCAAACGAAGATGAGCAAGTTTCTGATGATTTTAACTGTGGCCAGAATCTGGCCAGTGATTTTCTGAATGGAAACGGTCTTCTTTTACCAGATTTTACCAGTGACAATTTCATTCCAGATGCTTTATCTTATGCACCACAACTTTCAGCTGTTTCAATAAGCAACTTGCTAGGCCAGAGTTTTGCATCAAGAAGTTGTAGCTTCCTGGACCAGGTAGAACAAACAGGGATTCTCAAACGATCCGGTAGTGTGCTTCCTGCATTGAGCGATACTGTCGATGGTGTGCTTTCACCAGTCGATCAATTTTCAAATGATTCTGAGAAGCTCAAGCAGGCTTTAGGTTTTGATTATCTTAATGAAGCCAATGCTTGCAGCGAGACTGTTGCACCTTTTGGTGTTGCACTTTCTGGCAGCCATGCCTTTTTAAATGGCACCTTCTCTGCTTCTAGGTCCATAAATGGTCCTTTGAAGATGGAGCTCCCTTCACTCCAAGATACTGAATCTGATCCAAATAGCTGGCTCAAGTATACTGTGACTCCTGCAATGCAGCCTACTGAGTTAATTGATCCTTACCTGCAGTCTCCAACAGCTACACCATCAGTGAAATCTGAGTGTGCATCACCGAGAAACAGTGGTCTTTTGGAAGAGCTGCTTCATGAAGCTCAGGCACTAGGATCTGGGAAAAACCAACAACTGTGTGTTAGAAGTTCGAGTTCCTCTGCTGGTACACCATGTGAGACTGCTACGGGGGTTAGCTCAGAGTTTGATATCCGTCAAGAATATTGGGAGGAGCATCCCAGTTCTTTCCTCAATGAGTACGCTCCATTCAGTGGGAATTCATTTACTGCATACACTCCGCCTGTTGCTGCTGCTGCATCACCTGACATCTTTCAGCTGTCCAAAGTTTCTCCTGGTGAGTACATTTTAATTCTCTAACGCTTCCATCCAAATGATTAGCTCAGCTACTTATCCACTTGCAGTGCAAAGCCCTTCCATGGGTCCTGGTGATCAGATGACAGCGTGTAAACACGAGTCGGGAGGTTCACCTCATCCTGAAAACTTGAGGCCAGATGCGCTATTCTCTGGGAATACAGCTGATGCGTCCATTTTCAACGATGCTATAGCAACGCTCCTTGGCAATGACATTTCTTCCAGCTGGAGCAACATGCCACATGCTTGTGAGATGTCGGAATTCAAGTGAATTCCTTGTTGCTCTTTGTGACGATGAAGGAGATTGTCGCCGTCATTCAATGTTGATTATGTTGAGGTTAATTCAGGGAGGCCTAATTGGTCGGGATGCTGCATTACTGACAGGTCCTTGAGGGAATGCAGCTGCTACCAGAACCATATGTGCTCTTCTTGCGACTAGTACTTGTCTCCAATAAAGCGCATTAAGAGACGCGGGTTATTTAAATTTTGTTGCTCTGTTTAAAAAAAAACAGTTTTTGTCATCTCTGTGGCCAGGATTATATTGCAAACGCACCATGCTTTTTTTCTTGGAACGAGTTTAAGCTCGAATATTGATGTTGTTAGTTATATAAAATCTCTTCGTACATTTTTCATCCACAAGTAGTATAGACCATTTTTATCACTTTCTGCATGATTGAGATTGATGATTTTCTGTTATATGCAATCGAAGACACTAAGAAGTCGAAAACTTACACCTGTATCATATCTAGACGCCTACTTCAGGGAGAGCATTAGTCTTCGCACCTCTAGTTTTGGCTTTCGCTGCCTCTGAAATCTGCGCCCTTTGCTTTAGCTGGCGTGGCCGGAGATAAAGGCTAGCTAAAATAAGATGTCAGGCGATGAATGATCAGGGCTGCTGCATTGTGGCTTCATAGTTGGAATCCAAAAGGCGTTCTATGATCTACGACACGAGGACCTACGTCGTGACCTTACACGATCGCAGACGCAGACGTACCTAACTTCTCTGGTATCAGTTCTTATCTTGGATTCTTCCTTTTGGTAGCGTAATAAGGCCCGTTTCTTTTTCCTCTTCTTCCCCGTGCTGCTGCACCTGCACTGCACATCGATCCTTTGGACATCATCGTACTTAGTATTTTCGTTACGTACATCGTTTTCTCGATGTGTTAGCGAGATATTCTTTTTTTTTCTTTCTTTTGGATCTGCATCGGCATGCCTGAGCATGGACTCAAATTGCACATGCAGTAGCAGTCATTGACATGTGGGCCCGTGGTCTGAATGGATCCACATGTCAGTGACTGCTACTGCATGTGCAGTACTGCAGAGGATACGCACCACTAGCGTTCGTGGACCTGTACCCTTCTGGCAGATGGCTCGCTATGGAGACTCCTCAGAATTCAGAAACGTGGAGACTGAAGACCTGTGTGCCAAGATTACTTTTACTCGGTTAGTGCGAAGGAGATGTAGATGTTACTTGTTGATGACTTCAAATCCAAACTCACTCCGGACACGAACGTGAAGCACGGCCCGGAGACGGCCGGAACGCTGGTTGGCGTTGCCGGCACGAGCAGGCAGGCTACATAAGAACGTCTCCCTCGTCCGTCCTCCAGCCACTTTTGCCCGCGATCATGGGTGCTCTGCGGTGCCATGCCACCCACCCGCCACGACTTCACACGACGTGCGGGGCAGCATTGGCTTCGGCATGAGTGAGAGCGAGGCCGCGCTCACGCTCACGCACTACACCAGCGCGCGCTTACGATTACGACGTGGGCGCGCCCGTGCCTGCGGCGATCGACGCGCACGGGTCGGTGGGGTTCGCGGCTGCTGAAACGTGCACTCGGCGTTTCATCTGTCGTCCTTCTGCTTCTCGGCGAGAAAAAAAAGGAGAGATCTGTCCTGCAGCACCGTAGCCCACAATGAAACTTCATCAGCATCGTGTCAGTTAATGTGCGCATGTGGCTTGTCACCTACAGAACTTCAGCTCGGTGTGTAGCGACTGGTCCGTTCAGCTCCCACGCTCCCTTTTTTCTGGAAACGCGAAGGGAGTTTCCTCAGAGAAGGAACGCGTATGATCTTTGTGTTGCATCTCTACCTCTACGAGAGACCCATCCTAGAGATCGAGCGCTGCTGACTGCTCCGCTGCACATGACGGCACGAGAACTATTTGGTCGGACCATCAGAAAAGTGATGCGGTGGTAGGTTTCTTCACGCCTTTTCTTTCTCCTGCAAAAAAAACAAGTTGACGCCGAAAATTTCAAGTTCCACCAAATGGTCTACGGACACTGAAGCACGAACCATTCAACACGTGATTCAAGCTTACGGCCGTGAGGAAAAAGAAAAAAAAATAAAAGGCCTTTTAACCGAGGGCCTCACCTGAAACCGAGCTGTGCTGTTCAGCTAAAGCGAGGTCACACGACGCAAAAGCACAGCACGAGATCACACCGTGTCTGTCGACTCCGACGGCGGGAGCCTGTGCCAGCAAGCGCGCGCCCACGGAAATTCTCTCGCCGCTGAGTGCCGTCGCCCCGCCTCCCTACCGACCACGCGCAGACGCGGGCCCCGCCACCTTCCTCGCTCACTGCCACCCTCTGTCTCCGGGACCCGCGGGCCCGCCATGTCAGGCACACGGAACCGCGTCACTCCTGGCGGCGGAGCGATCTGGGAGACAGCACGGCAGCAAGAGAAGAGACGGTCCTACCAGTTACCACCCCGCGTCCGCTTTCTACCGCTGCTGCTTTCCCTTTTTCTTCCTTCCCTTCCCTCTTCGGGCGATCGCCATCGCCCGCCGCCCACCCCACCTTGCCGCCACCGTGAAGGCCGCCTTCTGCCGAAAGTGGTCGGGCTGTCACCCAAAGCTCCTCGCTCCTCTGACACCTTTCCCTGTCCGCTGCCAGCATCCCTCCGCGCCCGCGCGGAGTGGCGCAGATACGCGCACACGCCACGCTACTGCTGGAGGCTTTGACCGGGCGGGGCGATCCCTTACGCTGTTCTTGACCTGGCCTTGGCTCCATCTTCCTTCCGTCGCTGTGAGCCGCCACAGGGCTTCGGTTACCACGCTTTGCTTCGCTTCGCCTTGGAGCTTTCCTCGGCCTCGCTCGCGACTACCGGTCGCCGTCCGAGCTTCTTGAAAGGTTTGTATGCTCTTTCTGATGCCTTCTGATTGAACTGAGGGGGTTGGTAGTTGATGAGTTTGGTATCAGCTGTCGGATGGATTGGATCACGTTGAGTGGTGAAGATCTGTTTGCAGCCCCCCTCCCCCCGCGCGGCAGTGATGGTCGCGGGTGTTTCGGTCGTTCGAGGGGCAAGATCAGGTTTCTTTGCCCCCTCGATGGACTGCGGAAGCTTTTAGGATATCTGGTATACTGTCGCCGATGATCTAGGGAGGCTGTACTTTGTGCAGTTTTTCCTACAAGTGTAATTGTAGAATAAGTATTGCTTGTATGGACTTGCGTTACTCTTGATCCTATTTGAGTACTCTTTCCTGTGGATCTGTTTGTGATGGTAGTTTTTGATCCAGGTGTGCGATTAGGTCCATTTGATACACTGAATAACGAACATCAGTGTTTAGCTCAATTTTCTTCAGGAAAGTTAAAATTAAAACCTAACCAGCTTGAGTTAATCCGTTGGGTCTATGAAGTTAAAAATACCAAATTATTTTTGTATTATGTACTGCAGCTAATCCAGATGCTTTTTGAATTAATCCGCTGGTCATATAAAATGAGCCTATGAAGTTAAGAACACCAAATTGTTTTGTATTATGCATTGCACTTAATCAAGACGCTGCCATTTTGTTCTCGTATCAACTAACAAGTCCTATTTTTATTTTTTTTTCTTGTCGTAGGTTTGTGTGCAGGGCTGAGGGTTTCATGCCATGGCTCTTGAGGCAAAACAAGCTACTCTATGTATCAAGGAAATTTTGAGGTTTCTCATTAGAAAAGGCTATAGATTTGTTTCCAAGCACCCAATCCTTTTCAGTTTGGGTGTTCTGCTCTATTTATTGTACAGATCTTCACCGGGGTTCTTTGCGTTCTTGCTTTCCTCGTCTCCTGTAATTATATGTACTACTCTTCTTCTTGGAATCCTCCTGAGCTATGGAGAAGTTAATCTTCCTGAGGTTGGTGAAGATCACAAGGGCATTCCAGAAATTTCTGATTTCAAGGTTGGAAACTCATCCAGTGGTATTCACTTTGAAGCAAACCAGAGTCTTTCAGTGCCTGAAATTAGGGAGAGTGCATCAAGCTTCAAAGAGAGGGAAACTGAACAGAAAATTTTTGACAGAGAGAGAGCTAGTGAGCATGTTGATATGGATGACGATGTTCCTCTTCTGAGAAGAGTTGATAAAGAAGATGAGAGGTATGGTCGGCGTAACATATCTAGAGCATTAACACCGTTTCCTTCTATGGTTAGTCTTCGTCAAGAGGATGGTGCTAGGGAGGAGTTAAACTTAAATAAAGAAAGAGAATCAGGAGATTCATTTTTAATACAAGATATGGCTCACAGCCAGACTAGCCTATTTGATGGTGTCCTACTGACTTCAAATGGAACAACATTTGGCTTGTTCCCATCCAGTGAGAATGTTAATAAAAATGGAGAAACAGAGGAAAATCTGGATCGGAAGAGGATATTTTCAGATTCAGCAGCTAGCAAAGAAAAAGAGGTTTCTGAAGAGAAGCAATTTGAAAGCTTGGCTGGAACTAGCAAACCAACTTGTCCTGTATCTGCTCATCGATGGAAAGAAAATGGCGATCTTAATGTTGATACTGGTAATGTTATTGAGGATATCTTGCATGATTCCTCTCATGGCTCACCATGGGCAAGAATTAGTAGTCAGAACAGTTCATCCGGTTTTGACTCTGATGGGGCCGAGAGTTCTTCTCCTGATGCTTCCATGACCGACATTGCTCCTGTTCTTGATGAGATTGACCCACTTTTGAGTTCTGATTCAAGTCGTCCTGACCCTATTTCGAAAGACGAATTGGACATTGATTCTCATACCTCTGAGGACCATCAAATTGACGATGACAGTGATGATGAAGGTAACGCTAAAGATAATGCCGAGGGGAAGAAGAAAGATGAGGGGGGTGCTGCATTTCTCTGGACAGCTGATGATGAAAAGAATCTAGTGGATCTTGGGTACTCTGAGATGGAAAGAAACCGCAGGTTGGAGCTTTTGATGGCTAGGCGAAGATCAAGGAAAAGCATAAGACTTGAAGTCGATAACAACTTGATAGATATTGATAATAATGGTGCTGGTAGAAGTTTAGATGATTTGTCACGCTTCTGTGCACATGTGCCACCTATTTCAGTGCTAAGGAGGAACCCCTTTGACCTTCCCTATGATTCAGAAGAAGGAATTCCTGGCTCAGCTCCTTCAATCCTGCATGCACAAAAGAACCCATTTGATCTTCCCCTTGAACAGTCCAATGACAGTGGTACCGATGCCAATGATAGTTCAAATTCTAGAGAATTTGTGACGTCTTCTCATCGTGACATATTCTTTAGAAGGCATGAAAGCTTCAACTTTGGAAGTACGGATGCAAGCCAGGACAGGCGTTTTTCTAGACTCAAGCCATATTTTGTCCCTGAAACAGTGGAGTGGAGCGCAAGCAATTTACAAAGACAGTTCAGCGACAAGAGTGAATCGAAGTTGAGCTCTGTTACTGAGTCTGATGTGGCGCCTTCAGTTGCTGATCAGGAGGTTCACAAGGATCACGACGAAAAGGATTCACACATGGAACATGACTCATCATATCTTCTAAGACAGGATAGTGACCTCACAGATGTTGGAAGTGAATGCTCAAATGGTATCAACTCAGTGGATGTTGAACTAGACAACAGTGACATTGATGACCGTGAGATTGCTCTACAGCACTTTGTCTTTGAAAGGTTGCAAGAAAAGGAAGCAGATCTTGCGTCAACAAAAGGAAAGGGCCATGAAGAAGATTACACACTCAGATCAGCTGAGAATTCCACAATGTCATTTCATCCAGTCCCTGACCTGCTTAGCTGGGAAGATGGAGATGGTAAGCTACTTTGATCTGACTAGTGACTACTTTGTTTGATATATTACTACCTGTAACACAACTTTATTTGAACTATGTCTTGTACTTCTGTTATGCAGGTGACATCACCCTTGATGCAAAACCTTCTTTTAAACCTAACACAGAAGTTGAATGCTCAGAATGGGTTTCATCCTCCAGGTCAGTTGAGGAGGGCGAATCAAGTTCTAGGAACCTTCCATCATATCTTGACGCTGAAGTTGCATCAAGTTCCAACACAATTCTTTTTGGTGCAAGCAGTCCATCTGAGAAAGATAGGAATGTTGACTTCATGTCCTCTCCAAACCATGAGATGTCTTTAGATAACCTGATTCATGGGTCTATGAAGTTACCTTCTGAATTTATCAACGAAACATTGTCGGTCATATCTAGGGACCTGCACCCTATCCCTGAGGAGAGAGTTATTGAGAACTTTAATATGCAAGAAAAGCGTGAAACAACGATATTTACTGATCCAGCGGCTGCCTTGACTGGCTTGCATGTGATTGAGGAGCACTTTGATGTTGGATCTTATGGAAGTCTGAGTTCTGTAGTTATTGCCCCATACTTTCAAGCAAATGATGTCATTCAACCTCCAAGTGGACCTGCAGAAATCTCGAATCCCTCTGTTCCCATAGCTGTTGAACCTAACTTGGTGGAAGTAGATGACATGAAGGAAGAAACACCTGCAGAATATCTACTTGATTCAGATGACGGAGATGGTATAGTATATCCTGAACCTATGGACAGTGTAATCGATGAAAGTTTCTTGTCAGAATTGGATACGGTGGGAGATTTTTGTGTAGAACCAATGGGACTGGACCAACAGGTGCCAGATCGTGCTTCACATTCTGACAGCCATGCAAAAGGAAATGGTGTTGCTGCAGATTCTGTGATTAGCCCTCAGACTTCTGACAACATCTCCCTGACCATGTCAGATTCTCTAGGCATCAGTGAGCAGTCTCCATCGGTTGATAACAAAAATGACCCTGAATTTAGTTGGTCATTTGAAGTATGTTATGGTGACCCTGAGCAAACTGTTTACAATCCTCGTAGACGTATTCTTGAAGGAAGACCGATTGAGACGGAAATTCCTTTTGGTGATACACCATCAGCAGCAATCTTAGGAGCCAGCTCAAGTGACACAGAAGTCATGAGAAATGAGTCCATGATAGTTGCAACTGATCCTGAGATAACGGTTCTTGATGCCAAGTCTCTGGAGGATCTCGAGGATACCTTTAAACAGGTTAGTGATGGTGTGGTTGCTGAAATCAGCAGGAACACTGAAACTTCACACATTGTTGGTGTTGATGTGGATTCAGAGCCCAAAGAGGTTGCTGGACAGATGCATGTTATTGATGCAAAATCTGTGGATGACATATATGCTGCTTTAAAGGAACACTCTGATCCCGTTGTGAACTGTCATTTGGATGAAAACAAGGATGGTTATGGAGGTTCTGCAGAGTCCTCAAAGCATGATGCTTCAGAACAAGTGCTGGCCGAGAGTCAGCTTAATGTCGGAGATGGTAGAGAAGCTGTTAAACAGGTGGAGGGTACAAGCAAAACAAGTTCTAGTGAGGCAAACACCCACGATGACGTTGATGCAGTGTTCAAGGAGCAAGAGGATGGCAGTGCCAAGAGTATTGTGCAGGCGATGGAGACCCAAGGAGAAAAGGAAAGTGAACAACAATGAACAATATCAGTGTGACTGGTAAAAGGAAATGGTAAAGTGCCGTTAAGAGGCAATGATATTCTGTTGAGACAAAAATATTCTTCTGCTGAATGGTGAAGGGTCTGGTTGTGGATTTTACTGATGGAGCGCTCTTGTTTAGCTTCATGAGCCTGCAGCTGTACATATACGTTACAGTATGCACAATACAAAGTTTTGATTTAGATTGTTGTGAAAATGCGTTTGTTTAATTTTGTTAGCCATTCACGGTTTTGGTGGGTTTGTTTTAGTTTGATTCCCCCATTCCTTTGGTTGTAATTTGTGTTTCGTCTATAAGAATGTTTTGGCTGCAATTTGAAGAGGTGTAATTCATTCTGAGACAGTTTGGTGGTATTTGAACAAGGAGATATATGAATCTATTCCACACCATGTAATTGAGGTTTTTCTTTTGGACTGGTGAAGTTTGGCAATGTACGTGGCATTTGACAGTCACTTATTTACCTTTTCCGTTTGAGTTGCTGAAACTTGTACCACTCTCAGCGCAGCGCCAACACTTTCTCAGATCACGGCGCTCCGTCCGTTTATTTTGTCTGCGATACTTTACGGTCTCGAGTACTCTCTCCAGTGCACAAAGAATACAAATCGAATCTGTATGAGAGGCCTGAGAAACAGTGAAGGAGACTAGTCAAGCCATTAAAGTGAATGATAGTAATGAAAAGAAAATCTATTTAATACTTCCTTGGTATGACATGTTCAAAACGATAATTTTTTGTGAATCGAAAAGAGTATATATGCAGGACCTAAGGAGCTCCCTATTTTGTTGCTTACCGGCACTAGCATTCATAAGGAACTCCCTATAATTTTCGTCTTCGTCGCGAAAGAAAAAGATTAATCTGGTTTAGCCGCGTGGCAGTAAAGACGTTCGGCATTGGATTGGTAAGAATTAAAGAACCTTCCGATCACGGGATTCGAGGCGGGCCTGCGCTCGTGAACACGCGCCGCTTGCCGTGCACCGGCGAGCCCAGCCTGGATCACGACACAAGCCCGGTTCCTTTGTTTCCCGTAAACCCGTCGCCGCGGCCGCAACGCGGTTTCAACTCGTCTCTCTTCCACCCGCAATTCGCGTCGACCGGGTCCCACTGCCAGCCACCCAGCCTGGCTATCTATATAGCACCCCTCCCGTACGTCCCATCCCTGCCGCGTCGGCATTCCCTCTACCTCCTCGCACGTCTGCCGCTTGCTTCCACGCCGCCCGAGAGAACGGAGAACACAGAGGAGACGACGACGCCGACGAGCTTTCAGTTCAGGAGCCAGTCAGCCAAGGTACGCCACGCCGGCTTCATCGTTTTGATCCTCCCATTGCTTTCGTCGCGGTACTTTTTTTGTTTCATTTTGAGCGCGCGTGAGCCTGCGACGGGCGATGGCCTCTGGATCGCACAAAGTCTGTAAGCTTTCGGTAGACGAGGTTTTTGTCGAGGCCTAGTGATGTGACATGGTGCAGCTGTACATTTGGATTGCTGATGAGGAAAGGAATCAATTCTGGGTGGGAAGTTGCCGAGGGCTGGAACGATCAATTCGGGGGTGGTGCAGGGTCGTGAATGAACCATCAATTGCTTCCGAATGTGCACGGATCAGATCATGGCGTGGTTTTATACAGGTTACTGATCCTAAGCGCGGGCCCATTCGTGCAGATTGATTCGAACGAGCGCCGGCCCATGATGCACGGGCAGGGCCGTGTCCACCCGGCCGTGGCGGCGGCGTCGAGCTCCGACTTCTCCGGCGAGATGAGCCAGTCCGTGTCCGCCGCTTCCGCCTCGGACCCATCCTCCAGCCCGCTCTACAGCTTCCACCTCGAGAAGCCCGGCGCGTACGTCGTGCAGGTGCCCAAGGACAAGGTCTTCCGCGTGCCGCCGCCCGAGAACGCGCGCCTCCTCGAGCACTACACCCGCCGCGCGAGGCGCCGCCGCCGCTGCTCCTGCGTCTGCGTCTGCACGTGGACGCTCGCCGCGGTCCTCGCCCTCGCCGTCCTCCTCGGCGCCGTGTACCTCGCGTTCGAACCCAAGCGGCCGGCGTACGCCGTCCGGGCGCTCGCCGTGTCCGGCCTCGGCAACGCCTCCGCGCCGGCGTTCGCCGCGACCGCGCGCGCCGACAACCGGAACCGCCGGATCGGCGTGCACTACGACGGCGACGCGAGCCGCGTCTCCGTGTCCTTTGACGGCGTGCACCTGGCCGACGGCTCGTGGCCGGCGTTCTACCAGGAGCCACGGAACGTGACGGTGTTCACGGTCAAGGCGAAGGGCCCCGGGTTAAGGCTCTCGCGGAGCGCGCGTGAGCGGATGGCCGCGGCGGAGCGGCTCCGGTCGGTGCCGTTCGACGTGGACGTCGAGGTGCCCGTGCGGCTGCAGCTTGGAAAGCTGAAGACGTGGGCCATGCCCGCGAGGGCGGCGTGCACCGTGGCGGTGGACAGGGTCGCCGCCGACGCGAAGGTGGTGTCCGAGTCGTGCAGCGTCAAGCTGCGGCTCCTGTTGTGGTGGGCCTGAGCAAGTGACCGCAACATCTCTCTTGGGTTGCCTCGGGCCGTTTTCACTTTTTCCCGTGTTCTCCTTTCGGTTTCAAAAAGAAGAAACAAGGCAAGCGCAATATATCAATCTCAAAAAAAATGAGAATAAGCTGCCGGAATCTTTTTATTTTTGGTACTGTTGTTAAAAAAATTAATATTAATAACATCCTCAAATTTTTTTTTTGCAAAACTAGTCATGCAATCGTCCACGGCGTGGACGATTTGTCCACGTGGACATCGTGTCGTCCACGCCGTGGATGATTGGGCCACATATGCAGCCCTGTCGTCCACAGCCACGGTGCGAGAAATGCGTTGCTTTCTTCCTCCTGAGTCTGGCGACGATATTTTTCGTCGATTCTTTAAAGTTCTTCCTGACGTTTGCGCTAATGCTCCGACTGTTCAGCCGCGTCCTTCCTCTCCTGCTCAACCCGTTTTTCAAACTTTATCTCGTAAGAGAACTTGTCTCGGGCAGTTCTGTACATCGCGTGTACGCACTCAACTTCTTCCGGTGTTTGTTCGTTGTCGATGTACCGTGTGAACTCACAAAGAGGCGGTGGAGACTGCATGATTAGTTATGTGTTGTTATGAATATTAGAGCTAAAATACGAATACGTGAAGTAAACATGTTACTTGACGTCTACCATTCAGGAAAAATGACGTGGTCCTATACGGCGGGTTATATTCATAGTTGTTGCACATGCACATTCTCAAACTAAGTGACTCCTAGCCTTAAATTTTTCACGAACTGACAATCAGTGCCACATAGACACATTGGCGGTTGTAATCCCTCTGGAACGCGAACTCTCTCTTTTTAATTTGGTGGTGAGTACGGTGAGTCCATATCCGCGAGAGTTGGGTCTGTGAAGTGTGGTTGTGGCGAATGTCCAGAGTGCTCTTAAATAGATAATCAAAGATAGACGATTCGTCCACGAGGTGGACGATTCGTCCAGTACGTGGACGACTAGTACATCAGTTGCATGACTCGTCGAACAGGTGGACGAGTCGTCCACTACGTGGACGACAAGTCTAACAGCAGTACGGCTAGTCCATTATTTGTATGACTCATCCATCACGTGCACGAGTTGTCCAGTAAGTGGACGACTAGTCCATCACTTGTACTATTTGTCCATCAATTGTTCGACTCGTCTATTTGTTGTAGGACTCGTCTTTTAGGTGGAAAAAAATTGTTACTCTCGTCCATCAACGGTTCATTTTACTACAATACGAAAATTATAAAACAATAATAATTACCCTCGTCCATATTTATTAAAATTCTTAGTATAAGATCATACATTAAAAGAATACATTGAGAACATACATGTTGCTCCACATTAGTGAAACCTAGTTCTAATGGTTATGGTTTGGCTTGTGGTGAATACATTCACAATACTTGTTGTCGCAGACGGGCCTAACACCTATGTACTCAAATAGTTGTGACTCCATTTCCGCTAGTTCACCAACCATTTCTCAGTTTCGATCCTATAAATATTTAATGTAATCTTCAGTTGGCTTGATTGATGTAGGTCAACCTAGAGTGTGTATCCGCAGTTATCATAATCGAAGTAACACTATTTAAAAAGAAAACATTGTCAAAAAATGATAATATTTTACCAAAAAAATAATATGTTTTTTGAACTTACTCCACCGTTAGGGCAACGAAAGAATCAACGACCGCTGCCCCCCTTCTATCCTTCATTTGCACAACACAATCAATGCCACAACGGTATTTGGGCCACTTTTTTTCGTGCAACCTCGTTGGGGACGGTTTATAAATCATCAAATTCCCACAAATGGACCAAATAAGCCAGCAAACGTTGACGTTTTCCCAAAAGTCTTCGTAGACCTCTTGCTTAGAACTGGGAATCTTTCTACCGGTGGTTCATACCAATCAGAACCATCCACCAAGTAGTCGGGACGCACCGATCTAATATTTTCCACCTCTGTCCTATCACGATCTCTGCTCGCCATTGTTTTAGTACTCTCTTCGCTTACTCTCAGTTTGTAATGGTGACTCTTCAAGGCACTACGACTTTTATAGGGCTAATGTCGTCCATCCCGTGGACGACTCATTTATTATATGGACGAGTCATCCACGTCGTGGACTACTCGTCCAACTCATGGACGATTTTAAAGGTACGCCTCCAAGTATCTAGAGATCGTGTACTCATCCGCGTCCGGGTGGATGTTCTCGAGCTAAAAGGAACAAAAAATTATGTATTGTTATATTAATTAATAATGATGACATATTATATAAAAAATCCAAATAAACTTATCTCAAACTTTTGCAACCAAGTCTTCGTCGGACCATGGTCTTGTCTATCTGTGATCGGCCTCATCGGTCCGTGCCTCTGAGTGTACTTCGGGTGTAGTATGACGCTAGAGAAACGGGACTGTAGGTCCTCGCGCCATCCGTCCGATAAGTGAGGCCTACAAACGGCCTCCCCGACGAGCGGAAGCCCTAAAAGGTAGAACACGTCCTCAAGCGTGATTGTTATCTCCCCACAAGACATGTAAAAAGTGTGTCTCTGGTCTCCAACGGTCGACCAACGTAGTAACTAGGGAACGATCGTAGGTTAGTCGCGTGGACTTTTCTTTAGACCTTTTCATTACCTGGGGCTCCAACATCCTACAAAGTGGTAGGAGTCCCACTGCACTCAATCTGCAATACACGATATTAAATTACTACGAAACAATCTAACATTTATTAATTAGTTAATTATAAAATTTCGTATCTGTCGATCCACCTATCGTCTAGGTGTAACAGCGTCTTCGGCACCATAGGCCGCAACGTGGTGAGTTCGACTCCTCGAACACTGCTCAAGTACGAGCGGTGTCGAGAGTCTAACTGAGCGTTCAAGAGCTCGTAAGTGCCACTGTCACTCGCAGCCATGGTTGCAGGGATAAAATACATGAAATTGTTATTCATTATTAACTTATGTAAAGTCTTAACGAATAATATTATTCTTAAACAACAAAATCCGTTATGCATGGTGACGTTAAAACGAAATTATTACAAATCTAATCATTGATCATTCCGTCGTGATCGACGAGCACGAGGACGCCGCCCGTCATACTGATTTAATAAAGGTCCCGCTTCTGCTACTATAGGAACATTACGCCGAACGCAATTCTTATAACTATGCCCGACTTCGTTACAGTTGCTACATCTCACTTGTTGCGACGATGAACACTCATCCATTTCATTTCTTATACGTCGAGTTTTACGACGGGCACGAGTCTGTTTCAACCTCAGATAATCAGGGTCTCTTTTGAATTGTGGTCTAGGATCGTTGGTGAATGCACCAAAAATCCGATAACCAAATATCTCTGCATGCCAAATTATGTGCAAAGTCTCCTTTAAAAAATACTGTGACACATATATAGTTGTAGATAATTGACTCTGACTGCAGGCAGCAATGACATGAGAAAATTGTATATGCAGAAGCTTTGGCTTCATACATGTACATATGGCAGAGTTCTCATGAAGAACGCACTCATGCACAGTCCGTTCACTCGTGGCACAACGTCTGCCTCTGTCTCTGCATGTGATCTCAAACCTGTTCTACACAGTTCCAGTTTGTTTAACACTATGCAAATGAGCCTTCTTAATCTTCTCGTCTTTGTAGTCACAAACAAATCTTGAGAAGACTAAATTAGGATCAGCCATCAATAGAGAAGCTTTTGCAAAACTCTCACGGAAGTATTTCATCATTCCATTCAATATTTCTTCAACAATACCAACTAGTGGTAAAACTATTAACCCACGTAGGATAAAGTTGTAGACCTATATGAAAGTTGCATTAATTTGTATTCTTACCATTGTTAAGATAAATTTAAAGTATAACAAATAATTACATACCTCGGCTAAATTAGTTGTTATAATTCCGTACCTAGCACAATGTGTGCCATATAACAATAATCATTTTTCTTTCGACTCATTATGATTCCAATGTTAGAAACATTTAATACATGATCCAATCTTACAAGATATAGTCTATTCGGTTGAAGGAACGGTGGAGAGTGAATCAGAGGCGTCTTCATTACTATCCCGTCCAATTAAATCATCGCTGTCGAAGTGTTCGGTCGACACTTCCCCCGGGCCTGCACTGGGCAGCCCGCGGAGGTTCTTTTTTCGGAGGGGCTAGTTCCTAGCGGAGAGCTTGCGCAGATGGACGAGTTAGTGAGAGCTTGACACGGAGAGTTTTACGTGGTTCAGGCCGCCGGAGCGTAAAACCCTACGTCCACGACGAGCTATGGAGCTCGCTGTATTGCTTGCTGCTCAGGGCCGGGGGCCTGAGCTTGGGGGTGAGTTACAGCTTGAGAGTGTATGGCTAGCGTATGAGTTGCAAAATGCGAACCCTTGCTATCGACGCCTACCCGAGCGTTTTATAGTCCAGGACTCGGGCGGCTTACAAGGGGTGCCGGGACCCGACAGGTGGTCCCGTGAAGATTGTCTATTATCTACCGTATCTGTAGTTACGCCGGTAGTTGCCTCTGGTTGAAGGCTTCTGAGTCTTCATCTTGCCGCCCTGCCCATGCCGCACGCTAGTCGTAGTGGTTGATGACGGCGGAGACGGCATGGGATGTCTTGTCGCAGCGTTTATTAGCTGGCAGGTTCTGACACCGCGCGCCAGTCTGTGATGCGACTGGGCGCAACGGCACCTGACAGACGCGTGCTCCGCGTTTTCGCATCTTGGGAAGACGCGGGCCTTGAATACCTTGTACGGGCAAGGTGTGGGGCGCCTTTACGCCAGCTGCCTACCGCTCGGGGGCGGGCAACACCGTTCTTCTGGCCACGTGGCGGGTCCGGAGCCCTTCTCTGAGGAGAGAAGGGTCCGGCCTGCGGGGCACGTTGAGCCTCCGGACCTCTCCCCGCGGAGGGGGAGGTCCGGCTTCTGTATGCCACGTGGCGGGCCAGGAGCTCTCCTCTGCGGAGAGGGAGGTCCGACCCCGCTGGACGAGTGGCGTCTTTGGACCTCTCTCCCGCGGAGGGGGAGGTCCGGCTTCTGTATGCCACGTGGCGGGCCCGGAGCTCTCCTCTGATGAGAGGGAGGTCCGGCCCCGCCGGACGCGTGGCACCTTCGGAGCTCTCCCTGCGGAGAAGGGCGAGTACCTTAGGCATTTTACCCTGTGCGCGGGGGTACCCCATATCTCAGGTACCGACAGTGGCCCCCGGGCCTATCTCGGGGGAGATAGCGAGCCCGAGGTGGGACCTCCGTCTCTTCCGATCCGCGCACTTTTGACCGCTGCCGGAGCACGAACGGCCACGGGATCGTGAGAGCGTGCGCCCACTTGATGATTGCTTTTACTGCGGCGGTTCCCAAGGCTGCCACCTCTGCACATTGAGGCGCTTTCTTCGGGAACCGCCGGAGTGCCTTGTCGGCTCATCTTCTCAGGAGACTAACTCCTTGACCCCACCGCTTTAGTTAAGCGGCTTGGGCCCAGCTTTCATCGGTGCCCAGTCTCGGAGCCGACGAGGTCGCCGATGCGATGTTTCCGAAGGTTTTCAAATTACCTCGAACCATCCCTGGAAAGTTTTTAAAAGGGGATCTCACCCGCATCGTGGCTTCCCTTCGCATTGCGCTCGTACTTCCCTTGAACTCTTGCGCCCCGGCTCTCCTGCCCTTGCGCCTTCTTTCGCTATGGCTTCCAACTTGCTTCCGACGCGCCTCGTTCGCTCCTCCGAGCTCGGGCCAGTGCGCAGGCTGCTGGGCTGGCGCTCGGAAGAGCAGAAGCATCGGCTCCGCCGAGGATCTCTCCCCCTGGTCCTGGAAAAGGGGGACATAGTCTTCTTCACCGCTTATGCTTTGGCGGGGTTCGTTCCGCCGATTTCTTCCTTCTTTGTCACCCTGCTGGAGACATACGGTCTCCAGCTCCACCATCTCTCCCCCAACTCCTTCGCAATGGCGGCAGTTTTTGTTCACTTCTGCGAGATGTTCGTGGGGGTGCACGCCTCCGTGACGCTCTTCGGCCACTTCTTTGTGCTGCGGACGACTGGACGCGGCTCAAAGACTCAGATGGGGGCATATTACTTCCAGCATCGCTGCAAAGACCCCAAGGTCTCCGGATGCCTCCTGCCCTTCAGCGCATCAAGGTGGGAGAACTGGAGGGAGAGCTGGGTGGTAGTGCAGACCGACGAGCACGATCGCCTACAACTCCCAACCGCCAGCCCAACCACCGATCGCCGCTTCAGGGAGGAGATCCCTGAGCTGGAGCAGGAGTACACTCCGGTCTTGGAGCGGATCCGGTTCTTGGCCAACGAGGGGCTGACGTCTCTAATGGTGCTGATGGACTTTGTGTCACGCCGCATTGCTCCCTTGCAGCAACGCAGCCGCCCCGCGTGGTACTACACCGGTGAGCAGGACTGTACCAGGCTGGAGAGAGGTCCCGGCTCTGTCCCTACCGACGAAGAGCTGGAGGAGATGGTGAGCAAGGTGAGCGGTGACTATATTCCCAGCGGCGTCCCCGCCCTTCCGCCTTCTGCCACCCCCCTCTTCTTGGAGCCTGAGAGGAGGTCGGAGCTCCTGCGGAAGATGCCGAACCTTGATGATATCGGGATTGCCGTTCGTCAGGTCGGGGATGCCCTCCGGGGTATCACCATTCCAGGAGCTGAGCACCCCAGATCAGGGCATGAGGCATCCGCTGCTGCCAAACCCTCCCCCAGAACCGACGGAACCCAAGCCGTCGATAAAGGGAAAGGAAAAGAGCCGACACCCGGGCATCTAGAGAAAAAACGCGCTCGGTCTCCTCCGAGGGTGCTGCCTGTGCCAAGCCAGGGTGCCGGAGCTACTTTGCTTCCATCTCCCGGAGGTGCTGGTCCATCGTACGGCGACCCGAAGAGGTCCCGAGTGTCCCTCCCCGGCGGGTCTCTCCCCAGACAGCAGCCGTTCGAATCAGCCCAAGTATCTCGCCATCCTCCCTCGAGCGGCGGGGCTCCCAGGACGGATGTTGGTGGGGCGACGCAGGCGAGCACGCCGGAGGTCCAGGCGTCCCATTCCGCGACCGTTCCAGCCGCTGGTCCTGGCAGTTCAGCTATAGCCCAGAAGCCAGTGGTGCAAGCTCGCTGGAGCGCTCGTGCCGCCCAGTAAGTGTTATTCTTTCTAACTTAAAGGAGCAGAGCTCCTGCCTCTTCTTTTATTTTGAGGGCTTCTTCTTCTTTGCAGGGACCGACCGACTGCCAGGGGCGGGCCTCTTATCCGGCCGCCTTCAACCAGCGGGGGCTCCGCGCCTCGGCACCTGGGGACCGCGGCGGCCCCCAGAGCTTCCAAATCGACGGGGGCAGTGGCCTCAGTGGCTGCATCTGCTCCTACCCGCCCTCCTTCACCAACCCAGAAGCCAGGTCTTGAGACCGGGAGGGCTGCTGTAGGTGTGCCTGCTGGCCCCCTGGCCTGCTTAGGACAGCGCCCCCCCGTAGCTGCCGAGGCGCCGGCGCTCCCGCCGGTCTTGGACTCGTCCGGGGGGTCCAGCGGCGCGGCTTCTGCTCCCCCTGCTCCGGTGCCCGTGTGGGACGCCCTCGAGCGTGCCCAGACCAGCACCCGACAGCTCCAATCTGCCTTTGAGCAGGAGCGGAAGGCATTGGCCGGCGAGAGGGAACGCCTTCTCAGCTGGCAGCAGCGGGCCCGGGCGGACCTCGACTCAAGGCAGTCAAGGCTTGAGGCCATGAGTGCTCTGCTTGGCACCCAGAAGAAGGCCATTACCCGCTTGGAGTTAGAGGCCCAGCGGGTTCGTGCCACCTACCGCGAGGCTCTGGCCAAAGCTGAAGCCAAAGCCAAGGAGTGTTCCACCGCCGCGGAGGAGTTGCAGCTGCAGGTAGCCCGTCGGGAGCACGCCGTCGCTGATCGGGAACGCGCTGCTGCGGCCGAGGAGGAGAAGACCACCGCTCGGCTGAGGGCCAAGGTGGAGGAGCTAAGGGCTCATACTGAGGAGTTGGAGCTCCGTGAGTCGGCTGTCGCCGCGAGGGCGGAGCAGTCTTCCAAGGAGCTTCAGGCGGCGATGGATCGCGAGCTAGCGGCCCGCCAAGAGGTAGAGAGGCTCCAGTCCCTGCGAACTGCCGAGGCCCACGCAGTCTGGTGCTTCATTGCTAAGGCGGGATCCGCCTTGGCTCCTCTTGGTTTTAGCCCTGTGCAGGTGGAGACCCCAGCACGGCCGGTGTCCGAAGCGGCCCCAGCCCTTGAGTCTCTCGGCGACGAGCTAGGTCGGCTCGAATCAGTGATCGCCGACGAGCTGGAAGCGGAAGGTCGGGGCCTTGCGAAGGAGGTTGCGATGCACGTTCTGTCGTGCTTCGTTAGCCGAGACCCTTCCTTTTCCCTGGGGCCGGTCCGTTTAGGACCCATCGCCGACCAGGAGGAAGCTGCCAGGGCCGAAGTCGAGGACTTAGCTGCCCTCGTGGCCTCTAGGTTTCATCGGGAGTCCGGGGACCCTTAGGCATCCGCCCTCGTGTCCACAAGGCCCTGTACTTCCTTTTTTTTATTTTTGTTGAGTCTGTAGCCCAGCTCGTGGAGCCTTTGTATGGACAAACTCCTGTTTCTTTCTGTGTCTGCATGCCCTAGTCTTCTTCTTGGCCTTTCCTGACCGAGCCCTTAGCTCCGCAAGGACTCGGAGGCCTTGACCAATCTCGAAGCTCTGCATAGACACCTTGTCCGGGTCCCCACTGTATACTAAGGGTTCCGGAGGTCTCCAGGACCCGCCTCACGAGATCGGAGGGGGGTCCGAGCCTGTTGGTCACGTGGCGGGCCCGGAGCTCCCGCCTGAGAGGAGGTCTGGGCTCGCAGGGCACGTGGAGGCCCCGGGCCTCTCCCCGCAGAGGGGGGGAGGTCCGACTTCTGTAGACCACGCGGCGGTCCCGGAGCTCCCCTCAAAGAGGTGGGAGGTCCGGCCCTGCTGGACACGTGGGGCCTTCGAACCTCGCCCCTGTGAGGGCTAGCCCTTTGATCTTACCTTAGGGTTTTTGGCCTACCGCGATCCCGTAGCGGCCCCCTGGTAGGTGCGTTCTATTGGGTGGATGCACCTACCATACACCTGCTGGGAGCTAGGCTGAGAAGTCCTGCACACAAGTAAGGAAAAAGTAATTCTCCTTGGGGGCTCCCCCCTCTATTCCTTAGTCGTATCTGCAGCAAATTCCGACTAAAGATGAAAATGAGAAGAGGGAGTTGAACGCATAGTGAGCACGCGTTAGTAGGGTAATCATAAAAATTTAATAAGTAAATTAAATGAGTACCAAAGAAGAGCAACGTAGGGTAGGTTTCTTTTCATATAAATTTCCATACGGGGGAAGGCGGGCCGCATATGTTGGCCACGACCCACCTCAAGGGAAGCAAGACTCTACGCGCTTGGGGTCGGAACCAGGCGAAGCTGAACGTAGTCCTGGACCGTCCCCTGAGGCTTAGTTGCTCCAAGCCCTGTTCACGGACTTTTATGGAAATTACTACAAAAAGAAAGGCCTGCCCTATTGTTGCTCTAGGGGTAGAACTTACAGCGGTGTTCCGTGTCCCGAAGGTTCGGGAGCGGGTCCCTGTCATCGGTTCTGGGGAATGGTCCCAGGCCCGGGATGTCCAGCCCCAGCACGGCAAAAGGCCATGCGGGCTGGATCATCTGTACCGTCCAAGCCGGTGTATGGATCTGCTTGGCGTGGAACAGGCACGCCTAGCAGCTCTCGACCAGCTCGACGGCATCCTGGAGTGTTGCCGGCTAGTAGAAGCCATGCTGAAAGGCTTTACCGACAAGCGTGTGTGAGAAAGAATGACTCCCTCATTCGTCTCCATGGATCTCAGCGAACAAGTCGCAGCCTTCTCCCTGGGTTATGCACCGCAATAGGATGTGGTTGGCGCCACGTCGGTAGAGATACCCCTCTACCGGCATGTGTCTCTTAGCCATACGCGCAATCCGTTCAGCGGATACACGTTCATCAGGGAGGATATTGTCTTTCAAGTAGTCCCGGACCTCCGTGATCCATGCATCGGGTCTGACTTGAGCATCTGGATCTTGAGCGCTGGGTTGCACGGAGTCCCCAGTGACGCTTATGATCCTTGGCGGCGCTCATGGCCGCCGGGACTACCAGCTTCGAGGTGCTGGTCTAGCCCCCTTCGCCCGGCTCGGCGGGCCGGGCTGTGGGTCACGGCAACGTCCTCTCGAGGCCCCCTTCAGGCACAGTGGCTCTGGTGGCAGTGGGGGCCCTCGTTGAAAGGTCGTCAGCTGCGGCCTTGCTAGCGCGCGGTACGTGGTGCAGGTCCAAGGCGAGGGGGTCTGCCTCTGCCGTCTTGGTTGATAACCAGACTAGGGATTGCCCTGAGCCAACGACTAACGGGAAGGATGAGCACTCCATACTTTGCTATGTTGTTGGCTGCCTTGGAATTGAAATGCGCCACATACCCAGACTGCTCCCCCGATGGCGTGAGGAACAGTACGCTAGCATCGGCCCCCTGCTTTCGCGAGCAGCCGTTGACGAACATCATTTGATAAGGCCTGGTGAAGGTCAGGGCTCGGGGTCCTGTTTCATCGTCTTCGTGGCCCCCTAAGCGTGCGTCTACTTCAGCCACAAGTGAACTAATGCTCTGTTAATGTCTGTATGATGGGAAAGGGAACCTAGATTAAACTCCAGTAGGTCCGACGCCCATTTGGCGGCATCGCCCACCGCGTGGAGCTGAGGGGGATGGCTTTTAGCCTGGGGAGACCGCCGGGTGCCCGACACCCGGGGGTCCTCAGGCTGCTTTGGACCTTGCGGGAAGCTCCGCTGTCGTCCCGGGAGTTCCGGGAGGTCCGGCTGGTCCTCCGGGAGGTTGTGTCGGGGATCCGAGGTCTGGTCTTCTGGTGCTTGCTTCTTGGTAGTGGAACAGGTTACTGTGGTATGGGGTTAAAGCCATTGCGCGAAAACCAGAAATTCGTGGGACCCCTAGCCATGCCGAGTCGGCTTACGCCGGGATTAGCAGGTAGGGGGCGCCCTTCAACTACTTCAGACACAGGGGTCTGATGGGGGCCCTAGCAAGCATTTGCGAAGCGCAGCATATCACAGCCTGGTATCGAGTCTACTATTTGCTCTATCATAGGAAGATAAAATAGGTCTTTAGGGCATGCCTTATTGAGACTGGTGTAGTGGATGCGCTTCCGGAGCTTCTCGCTGGCCCTCGAGATAATAACACGGTTTGCCAAGCGCCGGGAGCGGCGGACTCTCCGTCTCGTCGGACGGCTGGACGTCGGGAAAGACCTTCAAGTAGTGCTCCATCACCTCCCTAGGGATCTCTGGCCTTGGTGACGGCTGTCATGCAGCACATCGACCTCATGCCGGAGGGGGGCAACGAGTGCGCCTTCCTATATGCTACCCGGGCCCCCGGCTACCCGGGTGGTCTCGGTGGCATCGGCGCTGATTCGGACGAGCCTTGTGGAGACGTCGTCCTCATCAAGGGGTTGCACGCGGGGTGCGGTGGTAGAGGCACGGTGGAGTGCACTTAGGTGGAGCTGGTTTGGTTTTGTACTGCCGAGGGCTGGCGCTCTTGTTGTTGTAAGCGCCCGAAGCCTTTCCAAGGCTAATAATGCGGCAGCACGGTCTCCACAAACCTTGAGGACGCCTGTTGGTGTAGGCATCTTCAAGACAAGGTAGCCGTAGTGGGCTATTGCCATGAATCGGTACAGGGCTGGCCTACCGATTATGGCATTGAAAGGGCGGTCAATCTCGGCCACGTCGAACAGAATGTACTCTGTCCGGTAGCTGTCCGGTGCCTCAAAGGTCACCGAGAGGCTGATGTGGCCGTAGGGAACGACCTGTCCCGGCCCTACCCCTGAGAACGGGCTTGATGGGGCGAGCTTGGCCATCGGGATCTGCAGCTTCTGGAAGGCTGCGTGACTGATGAGGTTCAGTCCAGCCCCACCATCCACCAAAACGTGGTACATCTTCACGTTGGCGATGGTAAGTGCCACCACGAGCGGCAGTTGGCCGGCCCCAGCCATGTTCCTGGGGCAGTCGGTGTCATCGAAGCTGATGGGGGTTCCCATCCACCTGAGGTGCGGTACTGCACTTGGAAGGGGAGCCACCGACGCTACCGCTCGGCGCAAGGCCTTAGCCATGCTTCGGGACAGGGGGTCAGCGGACCCGCCGAAGATGTCACAGGGCATCTTCCAGTGCTCGTCGTCACTGGAGCTGGAGCTCCCATGACTGCGCACTGCCTTTACGGCGCGCCGGAGCTCCTGGAACTCCACCTGGCGGTCGTCGCCGTCTCGGGCCTCGACCTTCTGCTTGCCCTCCCTTTGACTATAGGGTGGGGCATCAGTTAGGGGCTGGTTCCCCTTCCGGAAGCGCTCCGCGAGCTTCTGGATTTCCCGGCATCTGGAGGAATTCCGCCGGGTTGATGCTGTCGTCGTACTTCTCAGGCAAGAGCGGTCGAAACTTGCGCGGCCATTTTGTGAAGCGAAGGCGGGGCGCGAGGGCCGCACACCCTGCTTCTGTCGCCGCAGGTTCTGATACCGCGAACGCTTAGTTCGCGCTGAGCACCGCATGCCCCGGCAACCGGGGGCATACGCTCCGGTGCCCGCTCTTCGCTGCGGCTAGCGCACCCTCACTAGGTACACCCAGCGCTACTGAAAACCTGACGCTGGTCGGAGCCTGCATTACCGGGGTCTGCGCTGCCAGAGCCGGTTGCTGGCTCCCAGTGCAGGTATCGGTGCTGTGAACGCTTGGTTCTCCGCTGGCACAATGTGCCCCGGTATGGACAAGACTGCTCCATAGACCGGGGACGCTGTTTGCAAAGCATATGGTGGTGGCATATGTTGCGCGACGTATGCCTGGGGCAGAGCTCGCGTAACGAAGGTCTGCCCTTCAGGCTGGGTTGAGGCCGACGTCATGTTGTCGCCAGCCTCTTGAGTGCGACGCCTTTCTTGACGTTGCTCGAGGAACACTCAGGCATCTTGGCCTAAGTGGCACCGCTCCAGCTCTGTCCTCGGGTCCGTTGCCGGAAGCTTGGTGGAGCTGGAATCCCCTCGTCTGGCCGTCAACCGTTGGCGTGCGCGTCAGCGACACAGCCGGTTGATCGGAGCGTCGTCCCCGCCGAAGCCAATGGTTTGCGGCGGCGACGACAAGACGGTCTACCTTGCGAATCCACTGCTGGGTCGCTGCTTGAGGCGCGTCCCCAGCAGGCGAATTGCGCAGTAGCGCCGTTGCTGCGGCTAGCGCACCCCCACCGGGTACGCCCGGCGCTACTGAAGGCCTGACGCTGGATGGAGCCTGCATTGCCGGGGTCGGCGCTGCCAGAGCCGGTTGCTGGCTCCCAGCTTGCCCTGTCACACTCCGTCCTGAGTGTGTCATCATGTACTTTTCCCTGGTCACGGTTTGCCGCGAACGTGGGGGGGGGGGAGAGTTTGCCGCTGAAGGGAGCTTGGTCATCTTCGTCGGCGGAAACTCGTCGCGCTAGGGGAAAAGCCCCCTACCTGGCGCGCCAAATGTCGAAGTGTTCGGTCGACACTTCCCCCGGTCCTGCACTGGGCAGCCCGCGGAGGTTCTTTTTTCGAAGGGGCTAGTTCCTAGCGGAGAGCT
Source organism: Neostapfia colusana (assembly GCA_030760725.1). NCBI lineage: Eukaryota > Viridiplantae > Streptophyta > Magnoliopsida > Poales > Poaceae > Neostapfia > Neostapfia colusana. The sequence continues at coordinate 69,416,318 of JASWHV010000018.1, forward strand.
TGCGTAGATGGACGAGTTAGTGAGAGCTTGACACGGAGAGTTTTACGTGGTTCAGGCCGCCACACGCTAGTCGGAGTGGTTGATGACGGCGCAGGCGGCATGGGATGTCTTGTCGCAGCGTTTATTAGCTGGCAGGTTCTGACACCGCGCGCCAGTCTGTGATGCGACTGGGCGTAACGGCACTTGACAGACGCGTGCTCCGCGTTTCCGCGTCTTGGGAAGACGCGGGCCTTGAATACCTTGTACGGGCAAGGTGTGGGGCGCCTTTACTTCCGCTGCCTACCGCTCGGGGGCGGGCAGCACCGTTCTTCTGGCCACGTGGCGGGTCCGGAGCCCTTCTCTGAGGAGAGAAGGGTCCGGCTTCTGTATGCCACGTGGCGGGCCCGGAGCTCTCCTCTGCGGAGAGGGAGGTCCGGCCCCGCTGGACGCGTGGCGTCTTCGGACCTCTCTCCCGCGGAGGGGGAGGTCCGGCTTTTGTATGCCACGTGGCGGGCCCGGAGCTCTCCTCTGAGGAGAGGGAGGTCCGGCCCTGCCGGACGCGTGGTGCCTTCGGAGCTCTCCCTGCGGAGAAAGGCGAGTACCTTAGGCATTTTACCCTGTGCGCGGGGTACCCCATATCTTAGGTACCGACAATCGCTTTGTTTATTAGTGAGCTAATCAAGACGACACCGTAAAGTATTAAAGTTTCTCTCTTGATTTTTACTACAAAGACGCTTAAACATGTTCATGAGCTGTTTGTTCTTGAAGTGAATACAAAAATTTGCACCCAAGTGCCTCATACTTCAACTTGATTGTATATCCGGCCAAACTGGTGGGAGAGAGCTCTCTGTGCAGTCGTATTTAATATTTGTTATTGCCTTCAACAAGCCAGCGTGACGGTCGTGTATGACACATACATTTTCTCGGCCTTGAACTACATCAACTCTAACCCGTTTTAGAAACCAGTACCAACTGTCAGCATTTTAACTCTCCACAAATGCAAAGGTCACAGGTAAAATTTGATTATCGCCATCAACTCCAATAGCTGCGAGAATTTGACATTTATACTTTCCGGTTAGGATTATGACATCCATACACAGAATGAGACTATAATATCGAAATGTATTTACGCATTGAGCTAGTGAAAAGAATGCACGGTGAAGAATAAATTTCCCAGCATGCCGGGGGTTTGGAACATCCACGATATCCACGGCTGTGCCAACATTCCTGCTTCTGATAGTATTAATTAATTTCGAAAGATTATCATAAGATGCTTCATAAGTAACAAATCTTGACTCAATAACCTCCTGTTTCGCCTTCCAAACTTTAGAGTAACTTATTGTGTACTTAAAATCTTGCTCAATTGTGTTGATAATAGATTTAGTCTCAAAAGAAATATTATCAACGACACGAGCATACATGTGATTTGCAACAAACTTGTATGTGAGAACAGTATTGCATTTTTCAATATGTTGTAACTCACACGAATGATCAATCACAATAGAACAATTCCAAAACCTACTCCATTTCTCTGCATATTCGTGAATACGAAACGGAAAACTGGTTGATAAGCATCCGAAATCATAAAGTTTCTTAGTGGATCGAGAAATTTTAAATTATCTTTTCATTGAAAGAGACCAATATTTAACACATCTTGCAAAGCTTCTTTATTTTTAAAAGAGATCTCGCTGTTATCGTATTGTCGTGGTAATCCAACGGCAAATGATAACTTTCGGTTACTCTTAGATTTTCAAATTTTGAATTACTCCAATCGGCAGGGACAGGAGGTTGAACTTCTTCGTCAGATAAATCGTAATCAGGAACATTATTATAATCCCTATGCTCAACAACCATCTAATGAACTATATGTTCTATATGCTCTTATTCATCTGCTTGACTAGTTGCCTTAGTAACAACCATATGTGACAATTTATTATAATCATCCTCTTCAGCTTCACCACCATTATTATCTTCATCGACTACTTCCTTGGTAGAGGCGAGTCATATTGCATAGCTCTTGAAACATAAGCACGCCACACGGGTATTCCGTTTAGCGGGAGTAGTTTTCAAAAATGAACGTCACTTGAACGGTTGATAACTCCATTTATTTTTTTCAACTCATATTCATCCTCACTCAGTTTAAAAACTTTTAACAAACCATTTGTATACCCGTAAATATCTGTTGTGTTGGAGTAGGTATTCCCCGATTTATAAAAGGAAGTCGTGACAGATCTACTCCACTCGAATTATAACTAATTTCGCCATCTCCATAAAAGATTTGAAATTCTACTTTAGTTGACATACCTAGCATACGTATATACGTAATTTAATAATTGCTACAACAATAGTAAATAAAATTGAATTAAAAATATATTAAAATAATAAATTATACTGAACTATAAACTAAATTAACCTAATCAACAGGATAACTTAACTAAACTATAAACTAAATTAAAACAAAATTATATTAAATAATAATAATGCTTAAATTAAAATTTAAAGTTTAAACTAAATTAACATAGATTAAATTAAACTAATCAACAGGATAACTTAACTAAACGTAATAAAAAAATAAACTAAGCTAAAAACCTATAAAAATAAAGTACACTATAACTAAAATAATGAAACAAGATCTAAACAAATAATTAAATATAACATAAAATAAAATTGACGACTAATATAAAATTTAGATTGCAAACTAACTATTCTACTAATGAATAAAATTAAAATCTAACTTAATTCTAAAAACAATCTAACTAAGTCCTAATATGAAACTAACTAAGAATAAACTAGTATTTAAGTATAAACTATCTAAAACGCACAATTAAAATAAGTAATTTCATAATTTTTTATTTGTTTTATAATTTTTTACCTTTCCTTTTTTCTTTTTTCTTTTCTTCTCTGCCTCTTCTCCTTCTCTTTTCTTCTCTTCCTCTTCTCTTTCTCTTCCTCTTCTCCTTCCACTTCCCCTTACTCTCTTTGTGTTGTTTTTTGTGTGGGAGATGATCCCCCGGGGCGGCTGTTTATATAGAAATCCCTGCCGTCCACACCGTGGACGATAGAACACGTCGGTCCAACGGTCCCGTGACCGTTGAGCTGACGGGTACGTCCACGTGGGCTCCTGTCATCCACATCGTGGACGACAAGATGTCCACGTGGACAAATCGTCCACGCCGTGGACTATAGGGTAGCTACTTTTGCAAAAAAAAATATTTTGAATGTTATTAATATTAAATTCTTTAACAACAGTGTCAAAAATAAAAAAAATCAAGCTGCCGCAGTTTTGGCCAAAATTAAAACTGCTAATGGGCCAAGAACCAGCCCCAACTCTAAACCTAACCGTTGCATTGTAGTACAAAAATCCCAACCAAACCAGCCCACCAACGCTCCTATGTAAACCAAACCAAACCAAACTGACTAAAAAAATTGACCCAACCCGCACTAACCTAGTGCTCCAACTACAGTTCGAAACCAGTTTTAACCCATTTTAAAATATCGGTTCCAGCCAACCCTTATTTCAGTCGGCCTGCATCGCTTTATTTCAGCCAAGCCACGCCCGACCGCCATGAGAACGGACGGCCGGTCGTCGCCGCCATGGATTGAGGAGGTAGCTCAATCAATCGAGATGAAGATGTCCGTCTCGACGAGGTGGCATTGTGCGCGAGCCGGAGTGCCGTATGCAGGAAGCGGTCACCGCGGCTAGAGCAGGAGCCGGGTGAAGGGGCTGGGTTGGGAGCCGCACGCTGCGGCTGGGCTGATTAGAGGGCGTCGATCCCACTCCTCTTACAGCCCGCCATGCTGCCCACGGCGACGCTAAAGGCTGATCTCGGAGGGGACCAGGTTGTGGCTAGGGCCAGAAGGGAGGGAGACGTTGAGGGGAGGGGCGGATGCTGACCTGACTTGCGTTCGGCGTCAGGGAGAGGAAGCCGAGGCACTCGGCGAGGGTTGCGACCAAGAAGAACCTAAACAAGCTGGATCACGGGAACAGGCAGATTGCAACTTGCCCCCTTGCTTTGTTGGCCTGAACCTGCATCTCCAAGCTCCTCCCCGTGTTGTTGTCATGGGTATTGTGTAAGTCACAAATCATTCACCTAACCAGCCATGAAATGCAGAGTGGTAGAGGGAATTCCATTGCTTCTTCTTCTCTAGTTGGCCATGGAATGCGTCTGGTAGAAGGGAGCTTCGTTGGCCATCTGGCCTGAGCAGTCCATGGATCCACATCGACATCTCTCCGTATTATTGCCATCGTCGGTAAGAACAAGGAAGATCAACAACAACAGTGCACGGTGGAGGCGATGTGCACGACTGCTGCGGAATGGGGCGTCATGCACATCACTGGGCCCCGGAATCCCCGATGAGCTGGTGCATGGCCTCCGCGCCGTCGGCACCGTCTTCTTCACGCTCCTGATCCACGCCAAGGAGGTCTACGTCAACGATCCTACTATTCGTCCGCGTCGAGCATGTCAACCATACAAGAACCATATCAATTGTTTGTAGTGAGAAACCAACCCAAACCAAACTGTTAGATCTGTCAACCCGTTTCAATCCAGCCCAATCCAAATAAAAAAACTAAAAAAAACTGTTCAAAGGCTACGGGTCGGTCCATGGCCGCGCGCCGTTATCCCTAACGAGAGGCTGACGCAGCGGACGGTTCCTGTGTTCGAACGGAAAGCGTCTGCTGTACTAGGATCAGCATCAGCTGGGCAGCAAGCTGCGTCCCCGAGTGGCACAGGCACTAGATGAAGGAGGGGTACGAACGGGCGATCCCGAAAGGCTCTGGGCACCAACCAGCCACCCATGGTTTTGAAGCCGGGAAACGGGGCCACCGCCGCCGCATCAGAACGTCGTTTTCGACCGGCAAATAATGCAGGCGCCTTGCCAGGCGGGAGGGTCAATCTCAATCCGGGTGCGGCCCCGGCCCTGATGACTCATCAGTTATCAGTTAGGCCGGCGATTCGGGCCGCCGTCCCCGAGCCACAAGATCCTTATGCCGCCGGCAACCTTCCGTTCCTGCCGACCGCTCGGAACGGAACAAATCCTCCCATTGGGAAACCGGTAGATCTGCATGACAGAACACGCACACGCGCGCACGGATCACGCGGCCCCCGCTACTCTCTCGTCCGGAACTAGGCGTCGCGTGGTCGCCGTCAACTCGTCAGGACGGCGCCGGAGCAACCACCGAAGCCGCGGCTTTTGGCTTCTCTCGTCTCGTCCGGTCCTCCCTTCCCCCCGCTGCGCCGTGTCCGTCTCTGTCTGCACGGGGAAGGCTGCGCCCTACCCTTCCTGCCGCGCTCAGAAAGCCTTCGGCACGATCTGTACCGCGTCTCCGTCCATGCCCGGTGATGCAGCAGCTTTGACGTCCGTAGATCCATCCCATCGGGGCGGTGGTTCACTTGCTCAAGTACAAAAATACTAGTAATCCTACCGCGATTTTATTAGCCAGCGGTGCCTGTCAGTTTCCGTATCTCGTTGTGTCCGGCCATTCCTGCCGCTCTGACTTTACTGTTGTGAATCGTGACTGTTTGTCCAAGGTCTCGCCCGTGGTGATGGGAGCTAGTACAGATTTTTGAACTCACGTATCACCTCACTAAAGCGTCAGGCAGGTGCCGTTTCCTGCCCATGCAGAGCTTCGACGCTTCGCTGCTACTGCTTCCTCGGCCAGATTTTTAAAATTGATTATCGGTATTTTTCAAACTACCAATGAGAATACACAAGTTTTTGAACACCGATTTATCGTAACCCTTTTATAAACATGAACGAAACTGTTAGATGATCTCGTATATATGAAGCCTAAAGTGTCGGAAACCCATAAAAAAAAACTGTCCGAAAGCGAGAAGAGGGAATAATCCAAGCATGCCGACCAGGCAAAGGCGCGCGAACGGGTGCACTGCAGCACGCGTGACTGACCCGGTCGCCGTGCTCCGCGTTACTTTATCCCCATCGACGCCGTCACGGAGCCGCCACGGCCACGCCCCCTCGCGCCGGGGGAAGATAAATCGCCGTGCCGCCGCGGGGGTCCCCGAGAATCCTACCGCTGGCGCTGCTGCTATTAAAAGCCGCGTCGGCCGCTGCAGCGGTGAGCGCCCGCCCGCCCGCCCGGCACGCTTCTCCCCGCACTAAAGAAAGCGTCGCTCCCCGCAGCCCAAGAGCGAGAAATTTCCCCTCTACCCCCGCCGCTCCTCGCGCCCCAATTCGACGCCCATGTCTCCCCCGAATCGGCCGTGTACTCAGCTGCGTTCAAGTCGGTGAGGTGCTCGACGGTTTTGGAGCCGGAAAGCGCCCGTTTCGGCCGTCCCTGGAGTGGACTCCTTTGCAGCCGCGGTCCCCGCCTCGCCGAGGTTGGATCCGGTTAGGTTCCGGCGAAAAGTCGGGTTCTTGGAGCAGGACTTGACCTTCAGGGTTGTCAATCTCTGCTGCTCGTGGTAGCCTTTCAGGTACTTTTCGTCTTTTTTGGGTTAGTTCGATCTATTCGTCTGCTGCAGTGCTGTAGTCCTCGCTAACTTTGGTTTGATGCCTTATCTCGTCCCGAATTGTTTTTTTTTCAGGATTTGTAGTTATAAATGTGAGAGTATATGTCTATTTAGTTCAATTGTTTTGCGAATTTGTTACTTCGTTCAGTTTTGCTTGTTTTGCCCTGTCATATAGTCATAGTAGGGTGCCTTTGTTTCTTTCATAATAGAAGTGCTTCGACCTGTAGAGCTGAATGTTTTGTTAGCTAACACTGACAGCATTTTTTGACCCGCTATTTCTTCGAGCAGCAAAAGAGGCGGGCGACCTTTGAATTGGACAATGCATGCCAAGGCGAGAATCCACGCTGACCCGGCTCCTGAGTTTGACCCATTCGACTGCTTGCCGGATTCACTTGTATTGCTGGTTCTGAACAAGCTTGACGACGTGCATTCGCTGGGCCGGTGCTCTGCTGTGTCCAAGCGGTTCAATGTCCTGGCACCCCTTGTGCATGATGTATGCGTCAAGATTGACCGTGTGGTGGCTGTGGACGGTGACTTGGATGATCCTATGAACCTGACGTCACCAAAGTCCCTGAACATCATCTCGCACTTCTTGAAGCTGATGCTGTTCGCAATTACCAAGCCCTTCCATGACATGCGCAATCCAAATGGCACAGGGCGGCCACTGTTACCACAGCTTGCTCATCATTCACCTGTGCAGGTCCTGAAGAACTTTTCTCATGTTCGCAATCTTCGGGTGGAGCTCCCCAGAGGGGATGTTTGTGTTGAACAGGGGGTTCTGCTGAAGTGGCGTGCTGACTATGGGAGTTCACTTCAAAATTGTGTGATTCTGGGTGGCACTTTGGTCAATCGCAAGCCTGTCGGCATTGAGCATGAGCTATCGTCCGATGACAATGGATCCATGCCAGAATCTTTCTATACAAATGGTGGACTGAAACTTCGTGTCGTGTGGACTATCAGCTGTTTGATCGCCGCATCGACAAGACATTATCTGCTCCGGTCAATCATCAAGGACCATCCAACATTGAGAAGCTTGGTTTTGGCAGACGCTGATGGACAAGGCACACTGTGCATGGGGACGGATCAGCTGAAAGAGTTCAGGGAAAACCAATTGTCAGCCTCAGCTTGTTCTAGTCGGACGCAGGTCCCAGCGTGCAACATGAAGCTGAAATATGCTCCGTATCTTGAGCTGCCTGGCGGTTCGGCGTTGCAAGGGGCGACCTTGCTTGTCATCAGGCCCGCCGACCATGGTAGCAGCGACGGTCATGGCAGCCGGAAGGAAGTTGAAGACTTTGTTTCAGGCGCGTTCGACGGACCCTTGAGATCTGCTGTCAAGGCACTGATGAAAAGGCGTACTTATCTTCTGGAGATGAATAGCTTCTAGTGGGGGTTCATGTAAATACAGTGTTTCACATCAGTTATCCTTGTGTTTTGTTCTCTGTGCAGCTGTAGTATCATCTTAGTCTACGAATACAGTACTAGTATTGTAGTTTCCAAATTTCCTTGAGGTTCCATTCCATAGAGGATCCAGATGTTTCATTGTGCACGGTGGCTGGCAGCACACAGTTTTTGCCTAGTGAGAACACGTGATTAGCATGAGTACGCGTGCATTCTCCAACCGAAGTCCCAGGCGGTGGATTAGATAGAGGCAGTGGTGCCACAGAGTCCCATCTTATTGGGCTGTGCTATTATAACATCGGGAATGTTACACGCTGATCTGACAGTAACCCTGATCATGTGATGATGCTCTTGAAGTAAAACCCAACACAACGACGAGCTTTTTCCTAACAAAACATTACAGGATCCTAATCCATTCTCTTCTGATGCTGCAGAGGAGTACTGTATTCCGGCGCTGGCAGCAGAGTAACAATAGACTCGTGTTGTTAGTGCAACCGTGCCATTTTCATTGATCCCTTTCGCCGTGCTTTTGTTGGATTTTGCTGAAACCTACTCAGTTCGGCTCAAGGCATGGCTTTCCAGTGAGCGACAGCATCAGGCTATTAGGGTAATGACGCAGATCAGAATCGCCACGGCCTGAGCCCAGGCCGACTAGAGCATTTGATGGCCCAGACTGAGTAGCGGCGCCGTGGACGGCCCATTTAACGAATGTCTGAGAACCTGCTTCTTCAGGTCCTCAGACACCTCGCCCCCTGCGGCTGCAGGAGCCTTGTTTGCCGCTACTGCTGTTGCTGGCGCATGGAACACGTTCTGCAATAAGACAGTGTGATCGAGTAACTGATCCTCATTTCGTGTCAGCTTGCAGAGCATATAGCATCAGCGCCGATGTATCAGACATCCGTTTGTTAACTGGAGACGAGGGCCCCTATCAAGATCCAACCACCTTTTGCTCTTCTTTCCTTCGGCCCTTCCCCGTCACTTCAAGACATCTGATTTTCTTCAGACAATGAATCAATGAGCAGGGTGGAAAAAGTCGTTGTACAAGTCGGTGGCTTCAGATCAAGGGGAAGCAGCCAAACTGTTCCTGTCTCGATCTGAACATGTGATTAGGAGGGGTTGATGGTGGCACGAGGACCTGCTGCTGTTTAGTTTAGAGCAACTGACAGGCAGGAACGAACCGCCACATGCCACACGCACATGACCGGCAGGACTCTCGATCGTACTCCGGCCCGCATCCTCTGGACTCGCTCCCTCATCGCTCTGACCACGCGAACCATCGCATCCCCGTGTGCAATGCAATGGGCCTCGCCTTCCGCCACCCTCGTCTCCTCGCAAGAAGTGAGTTTCCTGAGCCGCCGGCGCGTCGACGTGTGGCGCCGGCGGTCTGACGCGACCCTTCGAAGCTCCATCGGATGGCGCCGCGTGGTGCTGCTATACGCGCGCGCGTCTATTTAAACGCGCCGCGACGTCATGTGTCATGTGTCATAGTGATGCCGCCGGGGAGCTGCGTCTGCCAAGATCGGCGTGCCGGCCTGCGGCGGCGGCCCGAACAGACAAGACCGGGCTGCGGAGTTTCCTGTCCCAGATTTGGCAGCACTTGCCACTTCACGCAGGAATGGAAAACCTGTGTGCCGCTTGCTTGTCCCTCCGGGTAGCCTGCCTACCGCAGCCGGGCAGCCCGTCCAAGGCGCTTCAAAGTTCGCTTTCGCAGCTAGCCGGTGAACGACGAGGACCGTAGTAGCTTCATCAAGTTGTACTAGAAGACGAACCAGACCGAGATCTGTGGCGACCTGGCGTCGCGTCGCACGTCATTTTCTCGTGCGACCACCTCGCGTCTCAAGTTTGGTCCGAAACTGGTGTGCTAACGACGCTCGAATGGTGGACCAGCATATGCCGTGGAAGTCGCCGTCCACAACACAAAGGTTGAAAGCATTTGGACCCTCGTCGTCTGCCAACAAAGGCGTCACACCAAACTTCACAAATCTTGTTATTCGTGGAGCGGACGAAACAAAGGAAAGACATCAACTATGACGAATCTGGAAATTCAAAATAAATTCAGTTCCGGGACAAAATTTTTGCCCTGTACCCCCGACCTCTGTTTCCGAACCTTTTATTTCTATCGCGTTCAATATAAGCCGTGCAAGGCCCTAGCAGTATCTATAAAAGTAAAAATATCATTGCTGCTCATCTTTGTTCTGAAAAACAAACAAAAAAAATATCGGCACAACAAACGAGAGTACGAGATGGGGAGGGGCCATTCAACGGATATTTCCACGCATATTATGAGGAACAGCTACACATAAAGAAACGAGGAATGCTATTTTCAGTTCTGCCAAAAGGCTTGCTGACTAGAATAAGAGGCAACATAATTGCAAGTACATACAGAGCTTTAGTGTTGATTCCAAAAGCGATTATTATGATTATGTAATGCCAGTATAAAACGTGTCAAATGTGCAAGCAAAATATACACTCTCAAGTTCAAGTAAACATATATTCCTGGAGAGCAGTCTCCACAATCCTAGGTTCCATGATCCTCAATCTTCCGTTTACACTTCAATGGAAGTACAAGATCCCAGGTATTGCAAACCCTTAGATGAGAACCATCCACATGAAAGTTGATCCGAGACAACCTAATTTGCAAAGTGGCACAATACTGAAATATACCTTCCAACAAGACCCCATGCAGCGTTAAGGTTTGTAGCCTCATTGCAACTAAAGTGATCAGTATGGAAGGAGTGTAATATAACTTAAGCTCCACCAGAGCTATCTCAGAATAAGTGTATGAGTGCATAGACATTGAAAAAGCAGAACAAACAGCCAATTCTAACAAGGAATTGATATCCAACATTTGGACAAAAGCTTCCATCTTCTGTAACTTGTTTGCACCAAGGCAGACGATGTACAGCGTACAACAATGCACTTGTGCAAACATTAATAGCATGGGTGCATTAGTTTTCCACACCATAGGATCGCTCACTTATAACATTATAGAGTTGTTCATGATCCACCGAAGGTATTGCAAGCAGGCAAACAGTTTATGGTGAATGATCCAACAGCCTAGTAAAGTTTTATTCTAAGATCATCTAAGCATGTCATCCAGTGACACCAGGACATCACACACAAACTGAGCAAAATGTTTTGATCCCCACTCCTTATTCCAACCAACAAACTTACAAACTATCATCTACATGATTCTTGGCCCATGTCCGAGAAGCAGCAAACAAGGCAAGGGCAATGCAGGACGCGAGCAATGCACGCATTCAGTCGCTCACCCTCTCCTCTTCCGACTTACTTATTCTTCCCCTCGCTGATGGCATCTGCGGCGGCATTGCCCACAGCTATCAACCTTTCCTTCTCTTCCGCAGCTGTAGTGGCGTCCGGCTTATCTGATCTTTGCGACCCAGTCAGCCTAGCCAGTAACACGAAGGACATCCCACCAAGCACGTTGTTCATGCACCGCAAAGCAACAACGGACACCTTGAACACGGGCGCGGGCGCGACCTTGCCGAGCACGTACTCGATCCCGTTCAGCGTCTGGTACCGCAGGTTGCTGCTGACGCCCATGTGAAGCGCCCAGGTGGCCGCATTGAGCAGCGTGGGCGGCGGCTTGTTGGGCGTCTCGAACGCCGGGTCCATGCGCTTCCGCATCGCGATGAGCCCGTTGGAGATCGCGGTTCCAGCGAGCCCGGCGGCGAACCCGACCGCCGCGAAGGTCGCGCCCTTGGAGAGGAGCGTGGCGACGCGGGAGCCGAGCGTGTACGCGCCGGGCTCGAACATGTGGCTGGGGAGCGCGGAGGCGGCGGCGGCGACGCCGGCGGTGGGCGCGAGGAGGTACATGAGGACGAAGTTGAGGATGGATCCGACGACGAGGGTGGAGAAGACGAAGTCGAGCTCGTTGAGGCCGAAGTTGGGGCGGGAGGCCATGTCGCCGAGCATGCAGGCGGTCACGCCGACGAGCTCCTCCATGAGCACCTTGAACGGGAACTGCGGGTCCGCGGCCACGCGTGCGGCCCAGCCGGCGAAGAAGAGGCCGAGGATGCCGCCTTTCCCGCCATCACCACTGCCGGAGTCCGCGGCGTCGCCAGATCCGCCGCCGCCGTACGAGCGCGGGGGCGGAGGCAGCCTACCTCCCGGGCCGGACGGAGATGGGGATCGGAGGCGGAGCAGTAACGCCGCCGACGAGGAGGAGGACAGCGGGGAGAAGGAGAGGTTCGCGGTTGGCGCCGCGCGGTAGGGCGCGATGCGCGGGGAGGAGTCGAGGTGGCCGGGGAGGACCTTGGCGGCGGCGAAGGCCGTGGAGGCCATGGAGATCGGGTGGGGGAGGCGGATCGCGCGTCCTCGGCCGCGCGTGCGGAACGGCGGCGGCGGCGGCGGCGTGGGAGAGAAAAGGCGAGGGAGATGGTCTCAGATGGGCAAGGTTTTTCGTTTTCGGGGCCAGGCTGGCCTGTGGCCTGGTTGTTGTAGTAGTAGTAGTTGGAGCGTGGGGGGTGGCTGGTGGTGGAGTCTTGTGGGGGCTCGGATCGGCGCGACCACCTGTCCACCTTCGGCGGCGGCGAGATCGCTGCCGTTGAAATCTGCCGTGATGCGAGGTCGCTTTTACAGCAACAGGTGTCGCAAATTTGGAGCGTCTTGGCCTGCTGATTCCAATCCTCTCTGGTCATTCCCGAAAATGCTGGATCGCCGTTTCTATGGACATGATCTCTCCGACTCACCCGGTCGAATGATTACAACATAATGACTGAGCGAAAAAAAATCCGTTTTACAACAGTCACGAATTGCAAATGCGTCGTGCTTTGCGGAGGAGTATGCAACATAAAGCAGGCAGACCTTAACTGCAGAAGCCAAATCATAGGACCCCAGACCATAGCTGCAAGCGAATTCCTCTCGTGGAATATGGTTTACTCCATTGAATCTTGGGCTGAAAAGACTTCACATTTCGTGGTGGAGAAAAGCACATCAACGTCTCATTTTCTGATAGAAGATGAGCGCATCAACACCTTGATAAAAGACTCTTCACCAGCAGATAATGCGGCAGCACTTACGGCTAGAGACAACAGCACTTACGGATACAAGCTTCAGAATGCGATGCAGTAGCGTGCACTGGGCAGGTTTGAGATAGAGACCTCAGATATACAACAACGAATCCCACAGATTATGTCGAGTATAATGTAGCCCCCAAAAGGTAAATATTTCAACAAATTAAGTACTCCCTCGAGAGTTTTATATCTGACATCTATTATTCAAGAATTAGTTCGGAATCAATGTCATGTATAAAAATCTGAGGGAGTAGTTCGTCTTAAACAGCCTCTTATTAATATGCCTTCAGGATAGCAAACCAAAGGGGATGGGAGGATTAAAAGCACCACAGTCAAGTGATTTAGCTACGTCAAGAAACTGAAGTTCCATACCGCTCATACTTATATGTATCCATCTGGCACAAAGCAAGTTCCACAAGCACAGAACATCACACGTGGATGAGCAGGGTAAGTCACCATCTAAAGAAAAAAAAAACCTACGAGCACTTAAATGTGTCCTGCGGATTTACATTAGTAGCAAGGCCTCCTAAGACAGCGGTGCACACACATACACTAGGCTCCTGCTAATCTAGAGAGAGCGCAAATCATCGAGCTAGGATCTGCCAAAACTCCCAAGCTTGCAAAAGATTATAAACCAAAGAGGTAAAACTTACAAGCTACATCACTTAAATATCTACAAAACAACGTATTCTGGACACAATCAGAAAGTCGCCGAGCCTGTTCTCCTGAGTTGATACTTGGGTTCTGGGAGAGGTGCAGAGAAAAGCATTTTCTCCAACTCCTGAAGATAACACAAGATAGGGTACATAAGGCAAAATGATATGCATAGAGATTGGTCAAAAAATGAAATAGTTTCACCTTAGCACAGGATATGAAAGCCTACTATGGAAGTTGTATTAGATTGAATAAAACAAGCAAGATACCAGCACAACAATTATCTGCAAGTAGCTAAACAATCTGAGGCTGAATGAAGCATTTGTATCAGTGGCAGAGTAGCCGCACCTTCCTTTAGGTGGCCAAACAAAAAATGTATTGCAAGCATAAAATACAGCTTCAACCTGGTCAATCCTTGATAACCTTACTAGATACTACATAGGTTGGGATATGGAATAAACAGAAGATTTGGAATACATAGGTTGGGAGATGGAATAAAAGGACATCTAATGTTGCCAGGATCAAATAAAGGACTAAGCACAACAAATCAAAGATTTCTTCACCAAAAAAATCAAGTATAGTTGTGAACCATGAATATAGGTTGAGAGATGGAAATAAACAGGTGACACCAAAAACATCGTTCATTTAAAACGAGTATCTGCATAGCCATAAGGTACAGTGCCAATGCCACTACAGAATAAAATCAGAATGTTATAGTAACATTAACAACCCCAAAAATAATGTAGAAATACCTCTCACAATTTTTTAAAAAAATGTGTCTACTTTTAATCACATTATTCGCCATACGATGACGTAAACTTATCGGATTGGTTTTAATACGTACAATAATAAAGTGTCATGTGGAAGAAAAATAAGGTAAATACAAGGTAACAGTAAATTTTCAGTAGAAAATTATTTGCCTCCCCCACGATCATAGAAAGGAATAGATTTTGCCTTGGTACTTGCAGCAGCTCCAATACATACTTGGGACAAAGCTCATAAGTACATCAAACAAAAGGGTAAATGTTCTACAATACCCCTCTGTTTTTAAATTGTTGTCGTTAGGACAAGAATTCTAGTTTAAAAATGAACTTGAGCTTTTGTCCAACAATTTAAGAACGGAGGGAGTACATCATGTTATAACTACCCAAACATGGCCAAAGTGGAAGGAAAATACGACAATTATAGAACAATAAAAGCCATAAACTGGCTTCCCCTACTGTATTTCCTCAAAAAAGTAGAAAACATAAACTATAAGGTTTGGTTGTGTTCGATAAATTCAGGTCTTGAAAGTAGCTTAGAAATATGAACTATATGCCCGATGCAGTTGGCAGAAGAGTAATCAAATCTATTTCCTATCACCTGTCAGGTAATCTGACTCCTATTCATAAGCAGAAAGTGATGACAAAAGGCAGAAAACTGATTAGTATGTGCATCAAACAAGAGTGGCAGATAAAAACGATCCTTACTAGTAAAAAGGGGATGGCACTCTGATAGGAATGTATTGAAAAGATATAGTACCTTTTGTCTTTTTAGCCTCTCGTTCTCTTCTTCTAAACGAGACACCTTGTTTTCAAGTTCATTAGTGTAGGCCTGTTGCAAACACAGTGTAACCAATATAAGCTAAAACAGAGCAGAAATTCCTCAGGTGAACATTTTCTACTCACAGGTCACAAGAAAAACTAACTTATGAAAGTAGCATCAATACTAATCCATAGCTGGAGACTTGCTGAATAAAAGAATAATAAAACGCAGAAAAGGCAGCAAACAAATTCTGCAACCTGCTTCCTAGCCCTTGAACGAGCAGCTGACTCCCTATTCTTGATCATTCTCTTCTGCCTTCTTTCCATCATCTTGTCTGCTACATCTCCTGTGGCACCACGTTTCCTACCAGGTGTTGAAGAATCAGAAAGTGCACCCATCATTGGTGAAGTAATGTTGCCGTCGGAGTAGGCTGATTCCATAATAGCACCCGGCCCAGCATTCAGTGGCTGAAGAGCTAGTCGACTTGGCATATAAGCACCAGGCATGCTATGTTGACCATGCTGATGGGGTTCGATAACTGTAAACTGATGTTGATACTGATCTAACCACTGTGCCCCTCGCGTCAAACCGGCAGCACCAGCAATCCCAATCTGATCCACGTTGCCGACATCATTCAGGTCCTTCAAATATCCTTCGGTGACAACCCCGGCTTTGACCAAGAAATCCTCAAGAGTCATCTCCCCAAGTGTCGTCTGCCTCTCTCGCCTTTGCCGACCACCCTCATCAGCATTTCTCTTTGGGCCATCCTGGATGCCCTTCCACACCTCATCCACAGTCTTCTTGCTGAGCTCAGGCGGCATCGTGATGCTTGCCTGTCGCAAGAGGCCTGAAGCCTGCTCATGCTGACTGGTAGTGGCGCTATCAGGGTCCATGCCATCAGGAAAGACAGACTTGAGCAGTTCATCAAGGTTCATGCTGTGCAAGGGTTCTCCCAGATGGCTCTGCACCTCGTTAAGGGTAAGGTTATACAAAGACCCCTGTCGTGCCAAGCTCTGCATCTGCTCGCGTTGCGCTGCAGAACCGCCAGTGCCGCCTCCACCAGCCTGTGATGTCATTGTCTGACTCCCCATGGACCAAAGGTAGGTCTTCGTTTCACTTTCACTCTGTCCAAGCACGAGAAATCTAACACCAACAGATTGCCAGATCACAGCCTGCAGATCCATAATACAGTAGAGTCATGAGGCAGCTGCCAATGACACAGTTAAAAATGAAAAGAGGGCAGGATTAACACGAACCCGTCTAGGGATTGAGAGGAGTGAACATGCGCTTGCCTGCCCGAGAGATGCGCCCCGCCCTCGCCGGCGCCTGAGTCGATGAAAGAACCAGCCCGTCTCAGTTCGCCGCCGGCGTGGAGCACTTGCCTGGCGCCGGCCCGGGGCAGCTTCGAGCGGACCAGGCGCGGGTCAGACGAGGGAGCTAGCTGGTGCGACCGCACCCGACGCGACCCAGTTGGACGCGCGGGAGGAAAAAAAATCTTCTTTGCTTCTAAGGGAGGGCGCCGCCGCCTAGCACCCGCCATTGGGGGTGGAGGTGGAGGAAGAGGAGGAGGCCATGTGGTTGCCTCTGGTGCGTGGGGAAACCATGGGGGAAGAAACCATTTGGGGCCTAGAAAATGGGCAGCGGGATCCTGTTTGGTGCTAAGTATCACTAATCTATAGGGCTTGTAACTGACGTAGTGGGGGATTAAAGAAGTGATAAGGCAGGGGCCCCACCATCAGACTTGAGAAATGTGGTGTACATGCTTTTCAGCTTTTGTCTTGTCCGGACTAGCAAAAATAGTCTCCGTGACATGGCTAGACGCTGAGTTTTGGCTGCTGCCGTATCCCCTGTATTCGTTTTTTTAATCATCTCTGAAAATTACAACTATTGTTACTGTCAGGATAATACTTTAGTTTATTTTTAAATTTAAAATATTATCCTTACGATATTAATAAAAACCCGAGGAAGTGATAACAGATTAATCGTAAAGATAAAATCATACAAAAGTAATACTAACACAAACACCATACTTATTTGCATGGGAAAAACTTACCGTGGTCAATGTTTTATAAGGTTAGAGGAAGGTCCGATCAACAAGATTCATTGGCCGTGAAATTAATGAAAGGTGAACAGGTTCTAACCTAATGTTAGCATAAAATCATATGAAAAAGGTTGTCTCTTCAAAAGGCTTGATTTCTATAAAAAGAAACAGTAGAAATACTTAGAATTGCTCTGCTCTCCATTTTCCTGGTAGGCAAACACTTATACTGCTAAAAGATTCTTTTCTACACTCACAGTCACAGCTTAGTCTATGTATCTATGGCTTCTCGAGGAGTAAAGACTTCCCACTGTAGGGATTCCTTGAACCATACTAAAAACAAACCAAGCACAACATTGATGCAGTATTCAATTTTGACTTTGGAGGTGCAAATTGTTACTTTAACCTTTCGAGCCCTTTTCGGCAAAATGTGTGCAACAATAAGAAAGTTCGGGAGTTCTGTGTTCGGCCGTTCGGTATACCCTGGAACTTTCCTGAGAATGCTAGACTTGGCAAGACGGAGAGCAGTCAATCGTGGGCGTTACTATAAATTTATAGCAATGCATGCGACAGCAGAGCCATGCCGGTGACGTAGTTTGAATACTATATTCAAGAATCCAACCTAACAAAAGCGTGGTAGGGCATGTTTGATTAATATATTAAGATTGTTAAATTCGATTAATTTTAAGCGCTTAAATTTTTAGCCACGGCCGGTAAGCTTAAAGGAATACTGTTGTACTTTCTTTTAGTTATTGACGTGAGTCACCTAGTTAAATAATGGGACGTAATCTTGTCACAATCGTGCCTATGAACAAAACGCATGAGTAAACTGGTTAAAGTTGATTAAGCTTAAGTGTAATAAATATGGTAAGTTGTGGTTTTAAACCAAATACGCGTATTAGTGATGGAATGATGGCGGGCATCTAAACAAAACCTCTGATTGCAAAACGGCAAGTGCTTTCCTATGGGCTGTTTGGTGAAGGGGGAGTTTTTATATATGTCACGAATCCCTTAGATTTAATATAAATTTGGAATAAATTCAGAAGGCTCTTGGAGCAAAGCCTTCTCAAGCTCTTCCAAACAAGCAAACCTTTGCTCTATAAAAGCGTGCCGGCCAGCCTGCACCTTAAGAATTAAAGCCAGCCGTCCCTGCTTTTCTGCGCCAAGGTTATAGGAGCAAACGACGACGACGATGTCCAGATATCAAGCACGAGTAACATCACATCTTGATTACGGAATGGGTTAGGCTTTCATGTCTCCTCATGCGAGGATCGCGTCCCTTGTCTGCAAGCATAACAACAAACGAACAACCACGACCTATGAACCAAGTTGTTTTCAGTAATGATCATATCAGCTCCATCTAGCTCCTGTTGTTGTCGTCAGTGTCAAGTGGGCCAGCAGCAGTCAACCGATAGCAACGGCTCAACAACGATGAGCACATCGGAGTGGGCCGGCTCGAGACCGTCCTGTGTTGAGAAATGAGAAACTCCTTAATTGGTCACTCCAAGGTGACGTAGGTGCGCTTCGCTGCTGCAGGCAGTAGCCGGCCGGGAGTGGGAACTGATCGGGCCAACGGAACAGAGGCCGCGCGTCCACCAGAGAGCGCCTAGCCGAGGCCGGAAGAGACAACAGAAGCATCTGCGTCCAAATGTTGCCAATTGTCAGCAACCGGAGCGAGCTCGCCACATGGGCCTATAGAGCAAACTCACGATATGCGCCCTTGAGACTAATTATACTACTACACAACATTCTCACAAAGTAAACGACTTATACACTCTACTAAACTGGAAGTAGTGCTAAACCGGCGTGGGTACGTAAGAAAAAAAATCTGTAACAAAATAAAGTAAACCGGCCGTCAATATTTTCATACCCGGTCTCTTACTACTGTACTGAACGTATCCATCTTAAGGATACCCCAACAAGTCCACATATAGGCATAAGCCAGTAAAAATCAAAACAAAGTACTGTTGGCATTTCTGGATCTGGTTGGTGATCCGGTAATGGAACGACGATACCCAGCAGATTTAACGTGGACGTGGCGTGCATTACATCTGTGCAAGTACACCCGTGCCTTCCGTCATCAACGCGTACGCAGACGCACCCACACGGGCGCACGTGTCCGCATTCGGGGCTAGAGACGCTTCGGTACGGTTGGGGTGGGGGCACGAAACCCATCGCCACGGGCAGCGTGAAGAACTCCCTCCGGGTGACGGTGAGCGAGAGATCGCGGGAGATGGATCGGGTTCTTTCGCAGCGGAGTCCCATCATAACAAGATTTCGCAGCACGGCCTCCCTCCGAGTACGGCTGCGAGAGTTGAGACGGCGCCCGCGTCCCGGTAACGCGAATACCAACCTTTCCGAGGACTTGGCCGCGGAAGGCTCACCTCCGGCCGGTCGCCGTGGCCCGTGGCTGGACATACGCTGCCTCGTTATGCCAAGTGTCGCGGCGCCGGCACTCACTAGACCCCATGCACGCGAGGGAACGCACTCACGCACCAAGCCCTGCTCCCAACCAAAACCCCTCCGGCCCTGTCCTATCCAGCTATCCTCGCATGGTTCAGCCGCTGGCAGCCGGGCCCGGCTCATCACGTTTACACCAACCACGGTCACTGCTGTTCTTCCGAGTTTCACCATGGTTAACCCCTTCCCCAAAAGAGCAGTACTACATGGTGAGGTGAGCCGCCGTTTCCTCCATCCATATAGGCGGGCAGCGCTCACCTGCTCTGCCCAGCTCCCCTTCCCATTAGTGGTAACCACCTACCCATCTCCCTGTCACCGCGCGTCGTACACAGGCCGTCCAAAGAAAAAGCGCGAGCGCCAGGCATGGAAGAAGATCAGTGATCCCTTTGTCTTCGCTTCGCAATGAGGCGGCCGGCTCGTTCGCTTTCCCCTTCCTCTTGGACCCCTCCCTCCTCCGCCTTCTCCTCTGTTTCCTCTGCCGCATCCACGTCCTCCGTGGGCTCCTGCTACGTCCCGCCGTCGTGGACGCCGAGGCAGGACGGCAACAAGAAGAGGAAGAGGAGCAAGTGCGCGAGGGCCAAGGATGCCGGCGCTGTTGCCGTCCCGAGGATGAACAGCTCCATCTACCGGGGCGTGACCAGGTCGGTGATCAGCCTCCCAACGCTTTCAGTCTTGCTTTTGCATCGGGGCTCTGAGGTGTTGATACCTTGTCTGTGCCTCTTTGATCTCTGACTGAGATATGCTTCGTCGTGTGTTTCTCCGTTGGTGTAGGCACAAGGCGTCAGGGAAGTTTGAGGCGCACCTGTGGGACAAAAATGCATGGAGTCCAGTCTCGAAGAAGAAGGGCAGGCAAGGTGAAGTTTTTGTTTATTTTGGGCAATATCGTTACTCATTGGTGCCCCTCTCTTTGTTTAGTTATTTTGGGTTCTCATTTTGTAACGCATGGTGCTGATATTCCCGTGTTTCTCTGTCTGTTTAAAATTCTCTTCTGCAATGTGTGTTCGTGCTGCATCGGCATTCGTGTGATATGTGGACGTTCCATGTTTGATTGTCTCCTCGCTTCAAATAGTTTATCTGGGTGAGTCAAGATCCTCACAAGCTTTTCTATGTCATGATTCACAAATTATCCCCTTGCTGCATTGTGTTGATCGGATTGATTTTGATTTTCGAACCTGTAACTGCTTTCTTCCATCTTTTCAACGAAAGAGAGACCGAGTGCAGGGAGAAAGTACTTTTGGGTAAAGTTGAAAAAGGAACTGCATTTTACTGCCTGTCCCCATGTAACTGTGCGTTCAAAATTCAGAAACTTTTGAACAAAACCGTCAGACATTTGCATGATACTATTACCTGACGAGTATGAAAGAAAATAAAAAGATGGATTAAGATCCAAAAACATTGTCCCTGCGCAGGAGCTTTTGACAGCGAGGAGGCAGCGGCCCGTACCTATGATCTTGCAGCGCTCAAGTACTGGGGCTCTCGCAGCGTACTCAACTTCCCAGTAAGTTCAGACTTCAGTGTTCAGCATCTGTCCACGTTTCAGTATACAGTACAGTACAAGCAGTAAGCTCTTTGCACTTATGGCAGTGTGAGTTTAATCATATCTGTGATAACTTAACGCAGGAGGAATCGTACAAGCAGGAGCGAGAGAAGATGAAGCGCTTGACGAGGGAGGGGTATCTAGCCACTCTCAGGCGCAGGAGCAGCGGCTTCTCGAGAGGCGTCTCCGAGTACAGGGGAGTGGCGAAGTAAGCACACGTTGCCTGAACAAATCAATACGTGTCTGCATCAGTCCAATCAACATCAAGCACTACTGTAGTTCCGTAGCTCTGCCCAATGCATCACCCATTAAGTCCACAATGCTGGCAAGCAAACAGAGTTGAGTTCAATGTGACTGCAGCTTTCAGCTGTGTTTCCTTTGGTCCTGCGAGGCCAGGCCAGGCCATGCTGCGAGTCTGAATGATCTTCTGGGTGATCAGAAATGCTCATGTGGATTTTGGCTTCTGCAGGCACCACCACAACGGGCGGTGGGAGGCCAGGATTGGTCATGCCGGCGGCAAAAGATACGTCTATTTGGGGACATTTGGTATGTCTCTTGTTCTGTGTTCGACTAGTACATTTTGGGCTGATCTCAAGAAACCACATTTGTTTTACAAAATTACTGCACACAAGCTGATGTCGAGTCTACTGCTCCATGCTTGCAAGCATTCTTATAACTACGTTTACAGCCGTGAAGTAGGCTCTTTCTGCCAAAAAAAAACACAAATACAGAATGTGCTGCTGAATGGTGGGTCCCCTTGGATCTTTGCTTGCAGATAGCCAGGAAGAAGCGGCCCGGGCCTACGACCTCGCGGCTCTACAATTCCGGGGCCACAGCGCAGTGACCAACTTCGACATCAGCAGCTACCTCCAGGCACCGGGACCCAGGGCCCAGCCAAAGCCAGTTGCGCAGCCCAAGGACGAGCCCGTAGACGAGGCGCCGCCGCTCTCCGGAGCCCAGCCGACGCCACTGCTGCGGCCCAAGCCCGAGCCCGAAGACGACGAGCGCGACCCCGCCGCCGCGGCGCTCCTCGACGCCGAGGAAGTGGACCACGCTATCGCCGAGATCCTTCCGGCGCTGTGCATGGACCCCGCCGACTTCGAGGCCAGGTACCCCGCCCGCCGCGCCCGCGCCCCGGCCGGGTGCTCGCAGTCCGACGACCTGCGCGGCCTGTCGCTGCCGGACAGCGTGCGGTTCGAGGACGACGTCGAGGCCCTGTTCGACGCCGCGCCTGACGAAGCCGCCTCCCGAGCCGAGGACGCGGTGTCGTACGCGGCGGCCACCGCGATCAGCTCGCTGGCGTCCGGCCGCTGGCTGTGAGACGGGGTCTCGGGCCCGGCGCGCGTGGGCATGCGGTGATGTGGCCCGCCCCTCTGCTTCTTTTGCTTTTGGCCTTCCGGGGGTACGTGAAAGTGGGAGGCGCGCACTTTTGGGCGGGGAAGCTAATAAGCCTTGCCACGGTACTTGTAACTTGTCGGCTAACGACGCACTCCCAAACACAGCTGTCTGGCCGTCCAAGTTGGATTGGACGACGCGTGCTGTCATGCCGAATGTGTACTGTTGATATGAAAGTACTAGTAATTACTAAAGAAATGGCCATGTGCTGTTCTACTACTATGTCCAAGTCGATGTGAGTGTTTAGGTCTAGTACACTGGAAAGTGACGACTCTCGGATCGGATTTTGACCGCGCATCGAAAAGTAGTACTAGTGTTTTTTTTTGCGTCACAAGAAGATGCCGCGCTACCAAATAAAGGCGTCCTGATCACCATCGTGTATTGTTCATCACATCTTGGAATATTCTGTACTAGTTATTTACCAACACTCGGTAGCGAATTCGGTCCATATGTTATGCTTCCATAGACAGTAAGACTCATATCTAGCTTGATACACATGGATGCTTGAGCAGGATGCCTAGGCACCGTCTTTTTCGAGCACGGGTGGGTGCTGAATCAATGCCAGAGAACGAATCAATCTGATTGCGTGACACGACCAGAAGCGCTAGGTGGGGCGGCAGAAAAGTTGACTTGGAGCATCTCTTCAGAAGTCCTCCACTCAAACACTGGTTAATGGGAGCCTCCTAATACCATTTTCTGGATATCCAGAGTATGTGTTTCTACGGTCTCTCAATAAAATAATTTTTAAGAGGCTGTTAAAGTTGAAGACGCTCTTCCCATGCCAAATCTAGACGAGCTTGCAGTGCAAGATCCCTTTTCACCACGTGCGGAGTAAAGCGCGGGTAACAAAATCGAATCCGCTCTCCACAACTAGCCCGCCTCGCGTGTTAGTCTGTCCCCACACGCCAGTCTAAGCATCGCAGTCGGGGCCGAGGGATCCATTGGGTCGTGCAATTGGCTTACTCTACAAAAAAAAACTCCGTGCCCACCAAAGCGAGAATTCCTATATTGCCGGCACCGCACCGCAGCCGCAACAGCCGCGTGTCGCGTTGGCGGCGTTGCTTCCACCAAGGAAGGGAACGGAGGCAGCTCGCAGCGGCGGACAGAGGGGGCCTAGGTGAGTGCTCCACGACCCTAGCTCCAGGCCAAGCGCCACCGGTCCCTTGTTCCCTTAGCGCTCTGCCGGGCCAGAACTCCGCCTCCGCACCCGCGGATCTGATCGTTCGCAATCGCTCGGTCGTTTGGTCGGTGGGTTGGATTCGAACCCGTCGGGGGCGGCTGAGTTGTTCTTGTTTACTCCTACTCTGCCTCGGCGTGGTTTACCTCGGACCACACGCTAGTTTGTCTCTGTTTTTTTTTTCCCGGGATTCCGATTCGTTCCCGCGCTTTGATTTGGATCGGTAACCTGGGTTCCATTTCCGCAGGACCTCTGTAGGCCGTGCTCCGATTGTTCCGCGTGGGGGATCCGTGAGTGACGCGTTGGGACCGAAGCGAGCCTCCGCGGATCTGCGCGCGTCTGGCTGACCCCTGCTTGGTTTCGGTTCCGTGACGCGGAGGGAGACATGGGGCTCACGTTCACGAAGCTGTTTAGCCGCCTCTTCGCCAAGAAGGAGATGAGGATTCTGATGGTTGGCCTCGATGCCGCCGGTAAGACCACCATCCTCTACAAACTCAAGCTCGGAGAGATCGTCACCACCATCCCAACTATCGGTGAGTCCTTCATCCACCATATATAACATATTTCTGCTTTGCACGATATGCATATGTGTGGAGATGCAGATGTGTGGTACATCACCTGTATTATTTGAATGCAGACTCAACCATCTTTTACAGTTAGCTTATGTAAACGGCCCACTTTACAGCGTTTTAATCATGCTTATCTGAGCCACACAAAATTTTAGCAAACTTTATCCTGATGCAGTCGAAAATATGAAATATATGTTACCATATGGTTTTACTTTACTTACATCGATATAATTGGCTTATTTTGGAAATTTACAGGATTTAACGTTGAAACCGTCGAGTACAAGAATATTAGCTTCACTGTTTGGGATGTCGGTGGCCAGGACAAGGTGAGGAATCCAGTGTAAAAATCTGCTTGCATATGATATTGACTAGCCATTGTATCAACTGGAATACTACTTCATTTGATTGAACTAAAGAGGGTTGGAGGTGACCCTTGGGTTTCCTGAATTACAGCCCTAGTATCAAGCTTTGTGAATATTTTTATGTGATCAAGATCCATATCCTCTGCTGTATAAATTTTTGCCCTGGGGTGACTCTTTATAATTCTTTGTCAACACAGATCAGACCCCTGTGGAGGCACTACTTCCAGAACACCCAGGGACTCATTTTTGTCGTGGACAGCAATGACAGGGAGCGTGTTGTTGAGGCTAGAGATGAGCTCCATAGAATGCTGAATGAGGTAACATATCTCTCCGGGTAGTTTATGAGCTGAAAGTATAAACACCAAGATACTAACTGAAGACATTAAATAACATTCTTTTGCGCCTTACTCCACTCCAGTATTATTTTTTGGGTTAAAACTAGTTGCTCAGTTATTTCGGCTCCTCTATTCATGCTGTATTTACATAATTCCTAATTAATTGGAGCTCATTTCATGTTGCAGGATGAGCTGCGTGATGCTGTGTTGCTTGTGTTTGCAAACAAACAAGATCTTCCTAATGCCATGAATGCTGCTGAAATTACTGACAAGCTTGGTCTGCATTCGCTTCGCCAGCGGCACTGGTAAGGACTTTCATTTTCATACAAATAATATAGTATCCCAAACCTTGATCAAAACTGCCATGACATTCTGAAATCAATAAAGGTGTGTCTAAGTTGGACATATTTGCAGGTATGCATTGTGGGTCTCGTCTTTGAAGCGAACTTGATTCTGTAATCATTTTTATAGGATGAGGATATATGAATATTATCCAATATTGTCATTGTAACATCAATGTTTCATCGGTTCACACCATTTTTAAGTTTAGTGGTTGAACAGGTATAATCATGCTATCGCTGAAATACAATTATTCCCCTGGGTTGCAGGTACATTCAGAGCACTTGTGCTACATCTGGTGAAGGGTTGTACGAGGGTCTTGAGTGGCTTTCCAACAACATTGCCAGCAAGGTAGTGTTAGCTGCATGTTTTTTTTTCATCTTGAGGTCTTGTTTTGCTTTTGTAAAATTCAAGTAGCTCCAGAACGTGTTCCGGTAATGTGATCCATGGGGGTTGAAAGATTGAAGTGCATAGGCGGTCTTTGAATTTGTCAGGAGGTGTCATCTAGATTCTAGATCCTTGAACTCTTAATTTGCATATTCGGGTCCTTGAACTTGTTAAGCGGTTCACTCGTGATCCAAATCACCATAATTAGCCTTGATCTGCCTATTTAGTATCTTCTGCCGTTGCCATGTCGCTCAAGTTTACAAACCCATCATTTGCAATACTATCAAGTCCACACCAAAGTTGAAAACTAGGTCAAAATAGAATAAATCTGGACAAACTTAGGAAACATAAAGACTCCATTTGACTCTTCATTTTTAATCTTGATATTGGCTAAATAATAATATAAGTAATGAGTTGTTTAATTGAATGCCACGAAGACACCTAACTAGATGAATCAGTGCTAATTTGAGATGTTTGGACCATGAGTGAACCGTTTAATAAGTTAACTAATGTGCAAATTAGGAGTTCAAGTAGATGACGACACTCCCAAACAAGTTTGAGGATCGTCCATGCACTTTACCCGTGTTGAAATAAGCAGCACGATGGCCCTATTGTACCTACTCAATTTGTGCTACCTCACATTGTTGCTTAGCATGGTTCTCTAAGTTATGATCTGCTTGTCAGCAGTTCTGCTTCAATTCTCTAAGTTTCCATTTCATCTATTTGCACAGGCTTAAAAGCTCGTCGGTAGGGTTCTCATCCATCAAGATGTGTGAACAACTTGCTGCCGCCTTCTACATGTTATATAAACTCTATATACAACTGATAGTGTGGGTGCTTGTAAAGTAAGTTCTAAGTCTTCTTAGGAGCCAGTACTATTTTTTTTTCTGTGTTCGGGTTTGTATTAGAAAATTTACTGAGTGTATCATTCTTGTATTTTTGAAGATGGCGTGGTAAATCAAATTGACATGCTCTGCCGTACATATTAATGGATTCAGTGTTGTGCATGTTTTGCCATACATAGATAGGTTTTGCCAGTTTGCTGTTGTCTGGTATGCATTTCTAACCTTTTTGAGATGATGAAAATGGCATACTCGCCTTACACACTACCAATTGAGTGTTGTGTCTGATATGAATTTGTATGTCAGATCACAAGAGAACACATTATCAGTGTCGAAGCGTCTGCGGTCAACACTTTCCCCTGCTCTGCTCTGGGCAGCCCGGGGAGGTTCTTTTTTAGCCAGGGCTAGTCCTCTCGCGAGGTCTCGCCAGAATGGATGATGGAGGGAGATGAAGGTGGATTGACACGGGGATTTACGTGGTTCGGGCCGTTGGAGCGTAAAACCCTACGTCCACGGGAATGTTCGGAGCACTGGTTTCCTTGAGTTTGCGGAAGCCCTAGAGGGAGTCGAACTCAGCACAGTTCGAACCGTCCCTGGAGTCCGAAGCCTAAAATGCTCGAACCCGTTGTAACGTTGCCTACCCGAGCCTTTTATAGTCCAAGGCTTGGGCGGCTACAAGGTGGGCCCCGTGGACCCGACAGTTAGCCCTGGGTGATTTCCTACCAGCTACACAGTCTTGGCGCTGACTTCGAGGTCCTCGTCCTGCCACCCTGCCCATGCCGCAGGCTAGGTGTAGCGTGTAGCTGTTGGTGATGGCAGGGGCAGCAGCGCACGTCCTGTCCATGTCTTGTCGCTGACTTCAATGGTCTGCAGCTTCAGACACTGCGCCTGTCTTGACTGTGACTGGTCACAGCGCCTCCTGACAGGCGTGCGCTGCACCTCTTCGTCTTGGGAAGGCGCGTGTCTTGAATGCTTTGTACGGTAAAGACATGGCGTGTCTTTACTCTCGTTGCCTACCGCGCCGGGCGGGCATCGCTGCTCTGCCGGCCACGTGTCGGGCCCGGAGCTCACCTCTGAGGAGAGGGGAGCTCTGGCTCCGCTGGACACATGGAGCCTTCGGAGCTCACCCACGCGGAGGGTGCGAGGTCCGACCTTCTGGGCCACGTGGCAGGCCCGGAGCTATCCTCCGAAGGGAGGGGATCTCCGGCCCTACTAGACACGTGGCTCCTTCGAAGCTCGCCCCGGCGGAGGGGGCGAGGTCCGGCCTCCTGGGCCACGTGGCAGGCCTGAAGCTATCCTCCGAGGGGAGGGGAGCTCCGGCCCTACTGGACACGTGGCTCCTTCGGAGCTCACCCCTGCGGAGGGGGAGGTCCGGCCTTCTGGGCCACGTGGCAGGTCCGGAGCTGTCCTCTGAGGAGAGGGGAGCTCTGGCCCTGCCGGACACGTGGCACCCTCAGAGCTCGCCCTTGCGGAGGGGGTGAGGTCCTTAGGCGGTTTCACCCTATGCGCGGGGGTACCCGGTATTGAGGTACCGACAGTGGCCCCCGGGCCCATCTGGGGGGAGGTAACGAGTCCGAGGTGGGGCCTTCTTCTTCCCGCGCACTTTCTTGTCTTGAGTACCCCTTGTGTTTGCAGGGTCTCGTCGGCTTCGGAGTTCAGCCTCTGCGGAGAGGGTGATGCCTGGCATCGGAGCTCAACCCTTGTGAAAGGGGGAGGTCCGGCTTCGAGGAGAGGTAGAGGTCCGGCTTCGGTGTTCACCCCTGTGGAGGGGGTGAAGACCAGCATCAGAGGTCACCCCTGCTAAGGGGGCGAGGTCTGGCATCGGAGCTCAACCCTGTGGAAGGGGGAGGTCCGGCTTCGGAGCTCGCCTCTGAGGACAGGTAGAGGTCTGACATCAGAGCTCGGTCTGGCTGTGGGGCGGAGGTCCGGATGTCATCGGAGCTCAGGCCAGCGGAGGGCGTGAGGTCCGGAGGTCATCGGAGCTCAGGCCAGCGGAGAGCGTGAGGTCCGGAGGTCATCGGAGCTCAGCCTCTGAGGAGAGGGTGAGGTCCGGCATCGGGGCTCGCCTCTGAGGAGAGGACGAGGGCCGGCATCGGAGCTCAGGCCAGCGGATGGCGTGAGGTCCGGAGGTCATCGGAGCTCAGGCCAGCGGACGCGTGAGGTCCGAAGGTCATCGGAGCTCAGGCCAGTGAAGGGTGTGAGGTCCGGAGGTCATCGGAGCTCAGCCTCTAAGGAGAGGGCGAGGTCCGACATCGGGGCTCGCCTTTGAGGAGAGGGCGAGGGCCGACATCGGAGCTCAGGCCAGCGGAGCGCGTGAGGTCCGGAGGTCATCGGAGCTCAGCCTCTAAGGAGAGGGTGAGATCCGGCATCGGGGCTCGCCTCTGAGGAGAGGGCGAGGGCCGGCATCGGAGCTCAGGCCAGCGGAGGGCGTGAGGTCCGGAGGTCATCGGAGCTCAGGCCCACGGAGGGCGTGAGGTCCGGAGGTCATCGGAGCTCGCCTCTGAGGAGAGGGAAACGAGGTCCGGCTTCGGAGCTCACCCCTGCTGAGAGGATGAGGTCCGGTACAGCTCAGAGGTCCTTCTTTCCCTGCCTCTTAGTCTTATTTGGCTTACAGTCCCGGGCCAGTGTACGGGGCTCAGGGCAATCCGGTGTTCTTGGTCCCGGAGGTCTGGCTTCCGCCGTAGTCAGGGTGTAACCGTTCGACCCCTAGTACTCAGACCGTAGCGCTGGGGAGGCAGAGTGTGCATGCTTTCGGTGCAGGACCGGGCAAAGCAAGGCTCCTGGACCTCCCGCTCTGGCGTAGGTCTTTTCCTAGAGGAGACCGACTGGCGTCACAATACTCTGACTGGGGGAGGTCCGAGAGGCCCTCGGGCCATCAGCAGGTACCCTAAGCGTGACCGCACTCGGCAGGAGAGCAAATATCGACTAGGCATGCGAGCAGGGAAGGAGAGCCGAGTGTACGGAGGGCGTACACTATCTAGAGCTCAGGGAGGTGATCATATAAATTAATGCATAATTTAAATGAACACTGAGTAAGTGTGGTAGGACTTACAGAGGTAGGGCCGGAGCGCCTGCCTCGTGCTCCCGTGCATGGACCGGCGGTGGTAGCGTTGGAGCTCCCGCTGGGGCCGTGCGATCCGGAGCGTTGTTTGCCATCTTGCCTCGTCGACGAGGTAGATGTCCTCACGCAGAGCGGGTCATGCGTGGCTTCGTTGTAAGCTCGGGCATGGGGGACCCCCATGGCGATTTCGGGGGGAAGCATGGCTTCGGCCCCGCATACAATGTAGAAGGGTAATTCTCGTGACCCGACTCTGGATGTCTGGCTGGCCCCCGACGTAGAGGAGTCGGTATCCCCCGACGGATCTAGGTGCTGCGTCTGCACCGGTTGTGTGGGTCTGCTCGGCATGGATCTGGCAGGCCTTGCATCTCCTAACCGGCTTGACGGCGTCCAGGTGGCTCTCGGTCGGTAGGAAGCCATGCCGGATGGCTTAACCGACCAGCATGTGGGAAGATGAGCGTTCCCAGCACTCGCCTCCATGGATTACTGCGAGCGGGTCGCAGCCTTCCTCCTGGGTTATGCACCGCAATAGGATGTCGTGGCGCCACGCCAGTAAAGATACCAGCGCGTAGCACTTAGCCATCCGCACAATCCGTTCAGCGAGTGCACGTTCATCAGGAAGGATGTCTTTCAAGGAGTCACGAACCTACGTGGTCCATGCATCGGGACTACTTGAGCTTCTGGATTTTGGACGCTGGGTTGCACGGAGTCCCCAAGGCACATACTATCCTTTGGTTGGCACCATGGCCGCCGGGACCGCCAGCCTCGAGGTGCTGGTCTCGCCCCCTTCGCTCGGTCGGCACTCCGGGTTGTGAGTCTCGGCAATGTTCATTCAAAGGCTCCTTGGGGCTCCGGGGCTCCGGTGGAGACCTTCGTTGACAGGTTGTTGGCGATGGTGTCGTCGGCGCGCTGTACATGGCACAGGTCCAAGTTACCCAAACCGCTCCCCCGTTGGCATGAGGAGCACACGCCGTCGAGGTAGAACGTCCACTAAGGCTCGGTGAAGGCCGGTGCTCGGGGCTCCAGTTCTCCACCTTCGGGCCCCCCTGGTATGCCTGGTGGTGGCGACTACCTGACCACGAAGTCAGTCGGTGCTTGGCTCTTGACTGTCTGACGTGGTCGGGAGTACAGCTTGAACTCCGCCATCTTCGGGCTGTCTTCCGGCTTTGGAGGCGAGCTATGCGTGCCAGTGACACCCTTTTTTTGCTATGGCGCACTTGTCTGCCAGGCTGAAGAGCTCTGAGATGTCTTGCACCTCTTTGGTGGCCAACTTCTTGAGCATCTTCTTGTCCTTCACACCCTGTCGGAATGCGACCACCACTGATGCATCCAGGATGTGGGGGATGGTGTTGCGTACTTGGGAGAACCGCTGGATGAAGGAGCGTAGAGATTCTCCCGGTTGTTGCACGACTTGGAGGTCCAGCTCCGTGTCGGGGTGCGTGTAGGAG
Organism: Neostapfia colusana; assembly: GCA_030760725.1. Lineage (NCBI taxonomy): Eukaryota > Viridiplantae > Streptophyta > Magnoliopsida > Poales > Poaceae > Neostapfia > Neostapfia colusana. The sequence continues at coordinate 69,447,326 of JASWHV010000018.1, forward strand.
CAGTTGAAGTTCGTCGTGAACTGTCTGCATAGCTCCGCCCAGGAGGTTATGGTACCCTGGGACAGGTTCATGAACCACGACCGCGCCGGGCCGGTCAAGGCGATAGGATGTAGTTGGCCATGACGGCCTCATCCCCTCCTGCCGCTAGAATGGCAGTAGAGTAGACCTGCAGAAACTCCGTCGGGTTTATGCTTCTGTCATATTTCTCTAGCAGGTGTGGCCGGAACTTGCGTGGCCACACTACGAAGCGGAGGTGTGGCGCCAGGGCCACACATCCGCTCGCTGCTGTTGCAGGTCTTGGTGCCGCGAACCCTTGGACGGCTGCTGGCACGATGTACCCCGGCATGGGCAAAGGTGCGCCATACACCGGGGGCGCCGTCTGCAAGACATATGGTTGCTGCATATGCTGCATAGCGTATGCCTGGGGCAGAGGTTGCGTGGCGAACATCTGCGGCCCAGGTTGAGTCGAGGTGGTCGACATGTTGTTGTCAATCTCTTGCATGCGACGCCTTTGTCGCTGTCGCTCGATGGTTACGCGAGCGTCTTCTCCCCGGCGACGTCGCTCCAGTTCTTCCCTCAGGTCCGCCGTTGGGAGTCTGCCGTCCGCCCGTCAACCGTTGGTGTGCGCGACAGCGAGACACCAGGTTGAGCAGGGCGTCGTCCCCACCGCAGCGGAGGGTTGACGGCAGTGGCGACGAGGTAGTTGATGTCACGGATCCACTGCTGGGTGGCCCCTTAGGAGCGTCCTCAGCAGGTGGACTGTCCAGGAGCGCTTCTGCAGCGGCTAGTGCACTTGCTTGAGTGGCACCCTGTGCCGCGGCAGATCTTGAGGCTGATGGAGTTCGTCGGGAACGTCGGCGCGAAGAGCTTGCCGCTAACGGAGAATTGGTCATCTTCATCGGCGTAGACTCGTCGGAGAGCGAAGAGCCCCCTACCTAGCGCGCCAAATGTCGAAGCGTCTGCGGTCGACACTTCCACTGGGCCTGCTCTGGGCAGCCCGCAGAGGTTCTTTTTTAGGCGGGGCTAGTCCTTTTGCGAGGGTCTCGCTGGAATGGATGACGGAGGGAGATGAAGGTGGATTGACACGGGGATTTACGTGGTTCGGGCCGCCGGAGCGTAAAACCCTACGTCCACGGGAGTGCTCGAAGCACTGGTTTTCTTGAGTATGTGGATGCCCTAGAGGGAGCCGAACTCAGCAGAGTTCGAACCGTCTCTGGAGTCCGAAGCCTAAAATGCGAGAACCCCTTGTAACGTTGCCTACCTGAGCCTTTTATAGTCCAAGGCTTGGGCGGCTTACAAGGTGGGCCTCGGGGACCCGACAGGTGGCCCCGGGGTGATTTCCTACCAGCTACGCAGTCTTGGCGTTGGTTTCGAGGTCCTCATCCTGCCACCCTGCCCATACCGCAGGCTAGGTGTAGCGTATAGCCGTTGGTGATGGCAGGGGCGACAGGGCACGTCCTGTCCATGTCTTGTCGCTGCCTTCAATGGTCTGCATCTTTAGACACTGTACGCCTATCTTGTACGTCTATCTTGACTGTGACTGGTCACAACGCCTCCTGACAGGCGTGCGTCGCGCCTCTTTGTGTTGGGAAGGTGGGGTCTTGAATGCTTTGTACGATAAAGGCATGGTGTGTCTTTACTCCCGCTGCCTACCGCGTCGGGCTGGCAGCGCTGCTCTGCTGGCCATGTGTCGGGCCCGGAGCTCACCTCTGAGGAGAGGGGAGCTCCAGCCCCGCTAGACACGTGGAGCCTTCGGAACTCATCCCCGCGGAGGGGGCGAGGTCCGACCTCCTGGGCTACGTGGTAGGCCCGAAGCTATCCTACGAGGGGAGGGGAGCTCCGGCCCTACTCGACACGTGGCTCCTTTGGAGCTTGCCCCTGCGGAGAGGCGAGGTCCGGCCTTCTGGGCCACGTGGCAGGCCCAGAGCTGTCCTTTGAGGAGAGGGGAGCTCCGGCCCTGCCGGACAGGTGGCGCTCTCGAAGCTCACTCTACGGAGGGAGCGAGGTCCTTAGGCGGTTTCACCCTGTGCGCGGGGTACCCGGTATTGAGGATACCGACAATCACATTCTGTTGGTATCAATATAAACTCACCTTGGTGGACGAAGTGGCAGGCAAAGAAAAATATTGCAGTTACATGTTAGCCTACAATAGAAGGGTGCATATAAGTAATCCCAATCCTGGCGCATTCAACTTCCAAAAAACAATTGTACAATGCATTTTAAACCCTCGTTCATCAACAGAAATGAACTTGCTATGTCACATCGTGTCTTGGGGTAGTTTACATGATAAGCTGAAGGGATATTCATACAAAAATCTGAACAAAACGTTTTCCAAGGATGCACCATGGCTGCACCACTGGCTTGATCCGCTGAACTCTCAATAATCGTCCGATCTAATCAATGTCACTGTAATGCCATCGCAGCACAGACCCAGCCGTGGTATAATCCATGAGATTTTTGCCTGGAAAGCTCACAATGAATACAGGGAACATATTTCTAAAAAGATGATGGAGACTCCGGCGATACACTTACAAATAAATATTTTGGGGATCAATATCATTAAACAAATTGATAAAGAAGCGGAGTCCATCTGGACTGTCATCCCTGCACAACAGGCCTGAAAGAGGAAAAAAGTAGTGCTTCAGTTCCATTTTGGAATGAGATACATAGTTTGCAAAAAAAGGAATACCCACAGCCAGACCTTTATTTTCTGCATTTTGAAGATGCTCTTTTGCTAAAGCTGGCGCGATTCCAAGAGTGAATGCTGCATCGCTGGGACTAATTCCCTTCTGAAGAGCATCCGGCTTCTGCGCAAGAGATGAAATTCTTGCAAACACCTATGGTTATCAAGAAGAAAAATGATCTGTGATCTAGCGCCAAGTGCCGAAAAGGTGTCAGATGCAGACAACTGCAGGAACAGTGTTGATGTGCAATTCACTAATAGAACAAATGCTGATTGGCTGCAGTATGTGGTTTAGCATCATTCTGTAATCTGTATGCATTTAAGCAAATGGAACGAATGCTGATTGGCTGTAGTATGATGAGATGACTCACCTCTTCATCACTATGTGTCTTCGTTTGGATCACTTTCACTCCACTATCAAATTTCCTGAGCATGACTGGGCTGCTCATTACAAATCAACATCTATAAGCAAAACATCCAAAAAATGATTAATTGCTGGTGATGAGCCAGCTGGAAAGACATTCAGGCTACTCCTTGCTGTTCCAATCATCCAGGATTGCATTCAGGCAAGTAGACAATGATATACATACACATCAACTTTCTCCCAGAGTGAGCACGCTTGCAAAAGATCCTCTGGCGAGATCAACTCTAGATACAGATAAAAGAGTTCATTTCAGACCACAAGTGACAAGGATATTCAGCAGCAGAGAAAGAAGAAACCTGTTCCCCTAGCCCGGTTGAAGAGACAATATACATCCACTAGTGCTATCATTCCACCTGCTTTATCGAGTGGTATTCGTACAAAGTCAGCCAGCTGGTAATGGACAGATGAAACAAGCATTAATAAGTCACCAGAAGGAAAGTCTGAAGGCGTGCACAATTGAAATATGCATGCAACAGTGTGAATACTGTTGTTTGCTGAAAGTCACTTCCAAAGATTATGTCCAGCAACATACCCCATTCCCTCTCTATATTCAAATGTTTAGTAAGAGACAGAGCCAGAGCACCTGACACATAGAATATACATGATGGTCTAACTCATGTAAGCAGTGTGGAAGGATCATGAAATGAATAACATTCACTAGTTCACTACTCAATTTAAAGTCTAAGTTCCTGGCTAACAGAGAAGGAAATACCTCTCTGTCAACAATCGGAAGATTACAACTGTGTACTTGTCCTATGGTAAACTCTAACATTAAGCACCAAATTAGTGAAATTTCCCACTACAAAAAAGCACTAAAACTATGAACATGGCAGTCTATTACCTGCAGTGATAACTGCTGATGGTACAAAGCACCGGCTGTTTCTTTTGTCACGGGAGACACGATACCAACACTCAATAGCCAATCCTGCATGTCTTGCTTAGAACCCATTTCTTCATCACCAGAATTCGATTGAGTAGATGAGTTCGTTAGAAGCTTTAGCCTCATCTTCTCTGCTAACTGCATCATTTCCTTAGCTTTGCTCTGGAGAAAAAACAAACGACTAAGTTCAAACAAGAGAATGGTGATCGATTTCACATGATCGCAGCAGATGTGTGTGGACTCGAACCATGAGTGCGTTGAGGTCCTGGAACGCATCCTGCAAGTTCTGCCCGGCGTTCTCCCACGCCTCCTGCTCCATCCGCAGTATCCCTGAGACTCCAACCACGGGCATCCGGATCGCGATGTCCTCCGCAGCCGGCGCGGCCCCTTCCGCCGCGGGGGCGCCGCTCGCTGGAGCTGTCGCAGGGGCAACCTCCCAGCCCCTCGCGCGGATGGCCTCGAGCAGCCTCCCGAAGAAGACATCCACGTCGGCCTTGCAGGTGACGACGATGGCGACGACCTCCGATCGCGCAGGGGGCAGGGAGATCTGGAGGCGGATGCGGTGGTGGTGCGACGAAGAGGACGAGGAGAAGATGGAACGGAGGGGGTTGTGGCCGTGCCTGCGATGGGGAGGGTAGGCGTGGACGACAGCGGCGAGCGGGAGGGCGCGCGCGGAGCGGGAGGGCTCGTGGAGGAAGATGAGGCGGTGGGAGGTGAGCGCGAGGAGGCAGCCGCGGAGGGGCGCGAGGCGCGGGTTCTCCTCGAGCTCGAGGTCGACGAGCGGGAGGAGGTTCCGCTCCACCTCGCCGGCGGAAAGCACCGGGCGGCCGGACGCCGTCACGGCCGCCGACGGCAGCCAGTCGGCTGCGGCTGCGGACATGGTGCTGCTGATCTACTGATCTGGGTTTGGGGTTTTCTCTGTGTACTAAAAATCTTTGTGGTTCGCGCCAGGCTAACATAACTAGTAACCAGAAAAGCACATCAGGATACGATCGAGGAGCTTTCTGAACCAGAAGCGAAAGTTGATTATACCTTTAGTTTATTTATCTTTCTTTTTCTAACGTAATGAGTTTGTGGCAGCAGGTTACCCTATGTTGGAAGCTTTGTTTGTCCTATCCTCCATTTTTATCAGAATAGAGTTGAGTTTTGATAAATGCTTGTCCATTTAATTTCAATGCTGCAAACTAGATATTTGACTTTGAGTTTCTTTTTTTTCCTTTCATTCTGAAAACCATTCCTTTTCTCTAGCGTGACGGTAAAAAAACCATCAACTTTCTACAAATTATTCCTTTTATGAGAATAATTCCTTTTCTCTAGCGGGTCAAAAAAGCATTCCTTTCTTTAAAAATCTCTCTGTGACAGTAAAAAAGGAAACAAAATGAATCAACTTTCCGATTATGAAATGGCTAATTACATGACAACTAATCATAAGTGGAGCAGGTATTTAATGGCTAATGGATTATTAACTGATAATATCTTAGGGCACAAATGCCATTTTATTATGGGCTGCCACATCATCAACTTTAAAACTGTGATTTGGCAGACTTATTTAATATTACAATGACAAATTATGAATAAAACTCGTAAAGATGATATATGACTGACAGACATTGGTTAGGACGGTAAATCCTGAAATCTCCCGAGATAGATAACTCATTGCTGCGCGTGTGATCCTGCGTCATCGATCTCGTTCTCCTCCACACGGAACCCCTCGTTCTTGAGGAACATGGAGTACCAGCGAGCAGAGAGCCTGGCTTGCCTCGGCAGCGCCTCGTCGTTGAAGTCGACGCGGTAGAGGCCGTACTGGGACTTGAACCCTGTCAGGAACTCGTAGACGTCCAAGAAGGACCACGCGAAGTAGCCCTTCACGTTGGCTCCATTCCTGCAGAGCAGAATAGCGTCGGCGTAAATCTACCTGAACTATAGTTTTTTCCTGAGAAAAACAAATTTCTCGCTGAATAATTCGTGCGAGGCTGTGAACTGCTGCCTAGCATGACATTGCTGAGCTTGTTACGCAATTTGGCGTCTCACCTCAGTGCCGTCAGTGTGCTCCCTATGTGTTTCTTCATGTAATCGATCCTGTCAGTATCATTGAGGCTGCCATTGCTGGTCGCCAAACCTGGAGAACAGAAACGAGAGGGGGGAAGATATCAGCAAGCATAAACAAGATGTATCGACGTTAGTTATCGGGAGGCATTTCGAGAACGAAATTCTTAAGATTTAGGTTGGGAAATAGACTTGCCAGTCTCTTGGATATAAATGGGAAAGTCCCCATAGACTTCATTTAGGTACTCCACCAGCAGATGCAATCCCTTGGGATCAACGGGAACAGATGTTGGAGCAGACTGCAGTCAACCCCAAAGCCGTATCTGTTACATCTTTGAAAAAGCTCCAATACCGGGTATAAAGTTCCAATATATCGATCTTATTTAAAAAACTTAGAGTATTAATCTCTTGAGGTAGATGAGAATTCCCTAATATACAGCTTCAAGTCTAAAACAGCTGAAGTCATGCTTTATGTTCTGTTAAAAAATGTTGGTGAGGAACTTTACCGGACCAAATGGCGGATCCGTTTTTGAACCTGTTTCAGAAAGCATTTGGTTTCAGATTTCATAAAAATTGTACAAATTTCTCTTCAGGAAACGCCTGCATGTTATTTGGTCTGTAAGTTACAACATAGAAAATTTCTTTTAACAATATATAGAATTTTCGGTTGCCTTCAGTCGGCACTAAGTTATGGGCAGTTCAAGGAGAACCCCTGTATGAACAGGGCAAAAAATATCCTTACCTCTGTAATAGAGAGACATATCAGTGGCGAAGTCGCGAACGCCCTTAGCTAAAGGGCGGTCATTCACGTAGAGAGAATAATAGTGGTTTACTCCGATGAAATCTAGAGCACCCCTAACAGCTTCAGATTGGACTTTCGTGAACGATGGAAGGCGAGAACCAACAATCTTCTTCATTACCAGCGGATAGTCTCCAAACACCAACGGTTCTATTATCCTGAACTCCGTACATTATTTTTGTCATTAGCTCGGTAGATGCTTCACATTTCTAATGCAAAAAAGTAAAAAAGATATACCAGCCGTAATAGAAGTCTTGACATCTTTTGGTTGCTTCTAAATCGGCAGTGGTGTTTGTTAACGAGTAAGGCCAAAATGTGTAAATATTTATACCAACAACTCCCTTTTGCTTCTCCTACAATCAGAACTCATTTTATGGATGTATATAACTTTGCCTCAGAAGTATGAGAGAATGCAATGTAAAAAAAAGAATGGTATTGTAGCAGTTAGGGGGGGAAAATCAAGCCTTAGCCTGTGAGCAAAAATTGTAACTTTTGTTTTCTTGGAGGATCAATTTAAGATGTCAACACAAAGCTGATGGTAAGGCACTACTGCTATTTTCAGCTAAAAGATTGCTTACTCGATATTTTCCTCTGTACAGATTGGTAGCTGATGCATGTGCCAGTAACATGTTATGAGCTGCTATATATGGTTCGACGCTTGAGTTACCCTCTGTACATTTGGTTACTCCAAACGGATCCGAACATCGTGCAGGAGGGATTTGCCCAGTATCGTAGGATCCAACTGCAGCGATATTGGCTTCGTCAAGAGTAGTCCAGTGCGAAACCCTGTCGCCGAACTCCCTGAAGCACACATCTGCATAAGCTGTGAAATCCTCCCTGTGTTTTGCAGTACCAACCATTATTGATCAGTACTTTGGAGAAATTCGTTTTAGGGGAACATCACCAACAACTGGAAGTTACTGATCTTACACGATTCTAGGGCTTAACCATCCACCGTACTCGTCTTCCAGTACTTGAGGGAGATCCAGCTGATAAAGCATAACATGGATTTGCACACCTGAGCAACCAAACAGTCACTCATATGCTAATGCTCATACGTTACTGTTTTGAAATAATTGATAACACTATATGAAGATTGTTTGCAACTGACCCACCATGTCTCACTAGCTCATCTATAAGATCATTGTAGTACTGTAGCCCTTTTGGATTGACTGCCCCCCTTCCATCTGCACATTTCAGTGTTAATAGAAAGTTTAAACAAAGATCCTTGAAATTCCTTGCTTTGCATCACTATCTTGTTTTGTTTTTTCTTCACAAAGAAAAGCTCGTACTCGGTATAAGCCTGGACCAGGAGATGGAGAACCTATAGGCTTCCAGGCTAGTTTCAGCGATTAGCTTGACATCATCCTGAAATGTCAGACAGCTTAGTTCAGATGAAGCGGTGAGTCAGAGTTTTCGCTTTCTGAGTGCTGATATATTCAGATTAGAAATTACAGCAGCAAAACCTTTTTTTCTAGTAAAAAGGATCGGCATGCATGGTAATAAGTCACCACATGAATCAACAGAAGATCTCCCAAGATAGACAATTATAGGGAGATCGGATCATGGTCTTTTCACCTTGTACTTGCGGTACCCATCGGCGGCGACGTCCCCATTGCTTTTGTCGGGCATTTTCCCTGTCACCAGAGAAGAAAACATAGGCAGTAAGCCTGCACGGTTAACTCGAGTGAATGCAGCAAACATGAGCCACGAGTGGGCGGTGGCCCTGCTTTCTTCAGTTGCAGTTGCACCGAGCTGCGAGTAAAGCAAACCTGCGTGGGTGAAGGTGTCCCAGATGCTTGGGCTCCTTCCATCCTCAGCAACGGCACCCTCGTACTAAAGAGAAACTCACGTAAAACAAGTACGTAGTCAACTCCACGCGTCGCTCCCGCATCAAAGCGATTATACTAGAGCGTGCAAGAAAACTTCAGTTGATGACTTGATGTGTCGAGTATTCATCGTATCTTTCGTTACCTGATACGCCGAGGTAGCTGCTCCGAAGACAAAGTCCGCGGGGAAGTCGCTCCTTGTGTAGCCGAGATCGGGAGCCGCGCCGTGGGCGGCGACGAACACCAGAAGCGAGAGGGCGGCAATAATGGCGGCGGCGGCGGCCATGTCCGTCCACCCCACCCCCCTGCTAGTCCTCTGAAGCAAAGCGCCAAGGCTAACTACTGAAGGCCAGCTTCTAGACCCGCCAATCTGTCCGTCCACGCGCTTGCTTGTGTGGTGGTGCCGCGTTTCCCTGCGGATAACGGAGCAGCGCGCGACTTTTAGGACTTGCGGTCGGCGCGGAGGCCAGCCGCAGGTCGCGCTCTCGATACTGACACCCGAGCACTGGTGGGAATTGGGCTGGGCCAAATTTGGGCGGGTCAAAGCCCGGTTGGAAAGCACGGTACGGGGCTCAGTCCAGCACGAAAAGTATTCGGGTCAGGCCTGTGAACCGGGCACGACGGGCGGCACGGCACGACATGAAGTTTCGACCCGTGCTCGGGCCGGCCTAGCCCGAATTTTTGAAACTAGCTCAAAAAGACGTTGGCCCAATTGTGGCCCGAAAAATTTGGCTCGTGTTTGTTTTCGGCACGAAGTTTCGGGCCAACCTGGCCCAAATTGGCCCAAATTTTTGAAACTGGCTCAAAAAAGCCCATCAGCCCAATTATGGCCCAAAAAATTTGGCTCGTGTTTGTTTTTTTAGTGTGTATGAAGTTTTTATTAAATCTTGTAACCTATCCTTATGTATACAGTTTTTTTGTTCCACTTTATATATTGTGATTTTTTCTATATTTTGTATTTTTTAATTTTTTTATCTGCACAAATTCCAGGCCGAGCACAGCCCGAAACAGGCCCGACGTTCCACGGGCCGTGCATGGCCGGAGTCCTTGCATTTCAGGCCGCCCGGCTCAGCACTAATCAGTCCGCTGTGCTTTCAGACCACGGGCCAAAACGGCCCGAAGCATGAACGGGTCAGAGCGGGCTGGCCCGGTACGGCCCAATTCCCACCACTACCGAGATATCTCCGGCCAGGCCACGGCGAGACACGCAAGACAACATGGCGTGCCGCTTTCGTCTCCGCGCTCCCGATGTCCTAAACCCTACCCAAAATCTCTCCCCACCCACCGACTACCGTCACCGCTGGGCGTCCAGCTCGTCCCCGATGAAAAAAATACCGGCGCCGTGATGCGCCCGTTCCACCCTCCCCGTCCCAACGGCAACCAACCCCATCGCTATCGGCCCGGCGGCGATCCGGTGCCGCCCTCCCCCCACCCCTTCCCCGCCGTCCCTACGCAACCCGGATTCCCGCCGCCGGTCCCCAGCCTCGCCGCCGCCGCAGCCAACCCCATGGCCACCGCCGCGGCAGCCAACCCTTTCCTCGCGATGCATCTCCTCGGCTAGGCGCAGCAGCTCCAGAATCTCGGCTTCCTCGCCTCCGCCGCCCCCAACAGCAGCAGCAGCAGCCTTTCTTCACGGGAGGATTCCCGCTGAATCCAAACCAGTTCGCGCCCTACCCTGGCCTGCACGCTGGTTTCAATGGCGCGGGGCGTTTCAGCCCGGTGGTGCTGGGATTTGTGGCCCCCGGCCGCTCCGACCAATGATGAGCCCTCTGGGGAAGGATTGCAACAACACCAGTGGCACGCCACCTGTGCCGAGGCCAATGCTCAACGCTCGGTCGAAGGACCGGAATAGCAGCGGTGGCAGCAACGGCGAGGTGATTGAATCATTTGCCGCTATTTGTTGGAATCGATCAATAAGGTATGAACCGACACTAGGCTTTTAGCGTAATTATTGTTCCAAACAGGTTTTTACTGGAATAGACGTAATTCTAGTTCGCGGCATTTTTCTGGCATAAGTTTCTTATCTGCAGAATTATATATATATATATATATATATATATATATATATATATATATATATATAGGTACTGGAACATTCTGATCTTCGTGTTGGGTAACCTGCAATGATTTTGAGTGGATAAATCACATTAAACTGTGATAGAATAGTAAACGTTCAACCTGATACACATTACTGACACATCTGATGAGCACATCATTGTTCCTGCTAACTGTTTCTATGAGCATTAACTCTATTTGTACTGCCCTTTTGTTCATTTGAACAATGTATTTGTGAACTTATCTGCAGTGTTCGAGCTCTACTCTCCTTTCACTCATTCTGTCATTCAGCTTACATAGGCTGGTAGGACTTGTGTGGATAATCTCCATACATACTAATGGACTAATGGTTCCTCAATCCTCAATTAGGAATATATCATCTTCAATTGTCATTATCTGCCAGGACTCGTGTGGATAATTTCCATCATGAGTCATAACCTCTTGTGCTTTTGGTTATTAAGTTTTCTATTGCTTACGTTGATTAAAAATTTGCTGATTCATTTTTGCGTTGCAAACTTGATTTGCTGAAGGGCGGACCTGGCGCAGTGGTAGTGTGTCTCCACTTATGTCCTGAGGTCTTGAGTTCGAACCAGCCTCTCTGCAAAAACAGGGGTAAGGCTGTCTAGAAATAACCCTTCCCTAGACCCCACAATGTGTGGGAGCCTTCAGCACTGGGTACACCTTTTTTTTTAACTTAATTTCTTGTTTGTTGAATTCATAATAGGTAAACCACCCGGAGAACAAATCAAATAGAATATCTGATCTTTCCTTTGAATTTGGTGGGAGGAATAAAATATCAGATCAGAAAGGCCGATTTAATGCTGAAAGAGATGGTAGGGATGACAGGCAATTTGGTTCATCTAGGGGAGGGGACGAGGAAGGAACTTTAATCAAGGTCGAGGAAGAGGTAGTGTGATTTATGATGGGCTAACCATACAAGCTGTTTTTGCCACCTCCTGTTCTTGAATATGCATAATCTTGCCAAGTTAAATCATGTATACCTTCTTATCATCACCTAGGGTTGGGATCATGTTCACTGTCTTCTGGATTGTCTTTCATCGCTGCATGCACCAGTGCATTCTCTTTTGAACAACATAAAACTAGCTTGCTCATTGACCTTGAAACATTTGAGAGGATATATATATATATATATATATATATATATCAGCTTTATTGTAATTGTGTCATTTTGTCTCTGTCACAATTGTTTCACCATTCTATCTTTATCAGGAAACAATAACTTGAAGAATCAAACTCCAACTTCATGAGCCAATTAGCCATGGAAGTTACCATCAGGATGCTGCCATGACATTCCAGCTCCAGAATTGTGGGGACGCTGAAAGTACGCAATACTGAATGGTGATTTTTGTTAGTTTGCCCTTATAGGGATCCTAGTATGTGTGTCTGATGCTCTGATGCCTAAAAATGGGCGTGGTACCTAGTGTCGAAGGCTCACACACATTGTAGTGTCTGGTGAAGGGCACTCTGATGCCTACTGAACTGAAATTTATTACTCGAGATTTGAGATTTTTTATGACATTATGACAGTTAGTTTTGCTCAATATTGAACTAAAAATGGTTATGTTGTGCATTTGTGATGTTGCATATCATCAGCCTGTTTGCTGTTAGAGTGACCTACAGACCTATTGTACCATTCTGCACACTTATGTTATGTGCTTACTGGTTAAGTGGTTGTGTATAATCTCCATTGCTGAGCTTGTTTGCTTATGTTGCTGTCAAACCATCAGAATTTTTTCATGCTAGCAAACTAGTTAATGCCTGTATTTAGGCCTAGCAAATAAAACGCATCGACTAAGAAAATGTTTACCAGGATATGCTCGACAACTTGTTATTGGTGGTTATACAAGTTATTATTGATTCTTTGTGATTATGGCCCCTTTGAAAATTACCCCTTTGGTTTCTCCTACTCCATGAGTCTGTTATTACAAATAGTATTTAATCCTGGTTTCTATACATGATATTCAATGTATATGCAGGCACCCTCCTATCATTTATGATGCAAACGAAGTTAAACAGTGGTTAGAAGCCCGAAAGAGCTACCCTACAAGCTTCAACGTAAACAAGGTCAAGTACCATTCTTGTACATCTTTTTTACTAGGCCTGAGTAACGGAGTGTCTGCATGAAAGGAGAATTTACTAGTTGGCAGCTTATTCCCAAATAATGCAGAAGTTGTCTCAGAGTCAGTCAGATGAGCAAAATAAGGATGAAGAGGCACAAATGCGACGTCAGGTAGTCCAATCTAGTACTCAGCCTTAAAGGCAAGGGGAACTGATTTGGCTTTAAATGATTCTCAAAGTAGAAGCTTTTGCCAGCATTAGGAATATGTCCATGGATGGCACGATTCTATATTTCTTTCTGTAATATACTAGTATATGTAGCTCTCAGATGCAGATGTTAATGTGCAGGAACTTAAGGAAGTCTTAGCAAAGCAACAAGAACTGGGTTTTGAACTTCCTGATCTACCACCTGGCTATATATCTAAAACTGAGGATTGAGGTGATGAAAGGAAAAGTAAATGGAAAACTCAACGCAAGAATTCTCGCTTTGGAACCCGTAATAAAAATACTAAAAAAGGTCCAAGTTTGACCGTGGAGATTCCCGGTCTAAAAGGCCCAAGGTGTGGAATAATACTCCTCGTGATGATGGTGCAATGCCCAAAAGCAGGGAACCAACCCTCCTGCAGAAGCTTCTAAAAATTCATGGTCATGGTCATGAACAGTTTCTTCGAGGACTGGCCGGATAAGCCCTTGGAGTTTCCTAGCGTTAAGGTGAACCAGACTGAAATAGACAACAATATTCCTGCAGACCACTTAGATGGCCTGCAGAATGATGAAATGATCAAGGATGGTGACCTTGATTTAAAAGAGAATGGTGATGGGAAAGAGTCGACCTGCATAGATGGAGAAACTGGTAGTGTGGATCATAACGAAGAAGATGAGGATGGTGCTAGTGCTGAAAGCAGTGACGAGGGTGCGAACCAGTCCGTGCCTGAGGAACGTTGTCATGAGTCTGAAGAAGATGCGGCCTGAAAATTCGACTAAACTGCACATCCAACAGCTGAAGTGTTTTTTTTGTGTAAATTGTAAAGTTTTTTTTTTGAAAAGAAGTAAACTGTAAAGTTGAGTTAGCTCAGAAACATTTTGTTCTAGTTTCAAACATTTTCCTGGCAACAGAATGTTTGAAGAAGACTCGTTTAGTGTAACTGTGATATTTTTCTCCTGGCAAGGCAATATAATCTATTTCCACGAGCAAACGAACGAGAAACATTTGTTGCGTTCTCTCACAAATAATGTGGCACCCGTCGCTTGCACACAGAAGTTAGAAACCTGATCGTTTAGTGTAACGCTCGCTTTTAACCTGACGCTGAGGTTTTTTTTTTGAAGGCTCGTGGCAAGTGCCAAGGCATGAGACGCCACTTCCTCCTTTTACCTCGTCTTCACCCTCCCGAGGACGGCGCTTCAATGCCGCCAGCCAGAGAGGCCTCCCAACTGATTTTGGAGCGCTTGGCTCTGCTGCCGTCTGGACCAGGACTGCCGCATTTGATGCGGGCATTCAAGTTTGGTGCACGCACGCACATGGCACCGGCACCGGCTGTCGTCCGCATCGCCGGAGCCGGTGCCGAGCGCTCGTTCTCCCCCAAGCTGCTGCCGCTGTAGCGCCGCAGCGGTGAAGGCCTAGAGCGCAGCTGCATTGCATTCATCACCGCATTCATGGGCGCGGAGGAGTAGTCGGTCCTGCCGGACAGTTTAACACTGGCAGATGCGGAAATCGGCGTTGATCCATCGCGGCCTGGCCGGATCGGGTTTAGGACTCGCTGGTGTAGCACGTAGCGTGGTTCCCCCTCGTTCTTGAATTAAGGAGCGGATCCGTGACCATGCATGTTGCAGGGAGTGCTGGGTCGATCTCTTGATGACTAATTACATGAGCATTTTTAGTAGTGATTTTTAGGATTTTTCTCTCTATTTTTAGCTGGCTAAGCAATGATTTGTGGCTCTGTCCCTGCTTGAATTGTTGCAGAGCTTGCAAAAGCTTACCACCACTATCCACTAATGACGGTAGTTAGCTGAAGACAGAGTACAACCCCGCAAGTGCAGCTCTGTACAAGGCCCTCAGCCATACACGAACCGTATATAAGCACACGCAGCAGCACTGCAGCAGCAGCAGGAGGAGGAGGGGAATACTACTTGCAAGCGAGCTAGGAGCGAGCACCAGACCGAGAGACACGAGCATACGCCAAGCCAACTCGGGCTGCTCCTATGGCGACGCTGCGGCTGTTCGCGGCGGCGGCGCTGGGGTTGGCGCTCGCGCTGGGGATGGCGGCGGCGCAGGGCCCCGCGGCGGCGCCGGGGCCGGCGGCCGGGATCAGCCCGGAGTGCATGGACCCGGTGTTCAACATGTCCGACTGCCTGACGTACGTGACGGCCGGGAGCAAGGCGCGGCGGCCGGACAAGCCGTGCTGCCCCGAGCTGGCCGGGCTGCTCGAGTCCCACCCCGTCTGCCTCTGCCAGCTGCTGGCCGGCGGCGCCGAGTCGTACGGCTTCGACGTCGACTACAAGCGCGCGCTCGCGCTACCGGGCGTCTGCCGCCTCGCCGCGCCGCCCGTCAGCGCATGCGCAGGTAACGAATTGAACCGCGCGACATCGTCTCTGGGTCATGCGACAGGAATCCTCCTCGCTCGTCGCCCACTCGTGACACGTTTTGTTTGCGGCGGTACAGCGACAAACAAATTTACCAAACGGGGAACATATATGCTCGATTTAGTAGTAGGGATCATGTTCAGCTAGCCGTAACCATGCGTGGTTTGAATATGTTTCCGATCGATTCCGTTAATTGAGCTTCCATGCATGTTTCTGTCGCAGTTTTTGGAGTCCCTGTCCCCATGGGCATGGTGCCTTCTGCAGCGCCCGTTTCTGCAGGCATCTCTCCGTCTTCTTCCATTGGCCCACAAGTGCCTGGTACGTAATCCTTTGCTTCCAATCTTTCTATTTGCTCTTGCCAACTCATAGATTGCGTTCTGCAGCGAACACGCCGACCGGCTCGGCGACGCCGCCTAACCACGCCCCCGGCCGCCTCGCCTCCACCGGCCTCCTCGCCCTCGCCGCGCTACCCGTCGCCATCGCTGCCGCGGCGGGGATGCTCTTCTAGGTCTGGTCCACCAGATGGGCAGCTTACTCGTTCGGGAGTGAAGCGGCCGGCCGGTGACGATCATCACGAGGTTTTCCTAGCCTGATAATTCTTTCCCGTTCCGAACTAGTACCACACACATCTATTATATATATCGCTGTGCATTATATGGTTGGTATAAGTACGTACGATTTCACGCGTGAGATCTGTTCTTTTTTTTTGTCGTAATAATTCATTTCCTTCCTTTCTTCCTTCTTCAATTCGGTGTAATCTGCTATGTTGTTACTGTTCAAGTGTCGTACGGCTGATTTCTGCGTGTGTGGGGTGACGAGTCACGATCCATCCGCAACAAGGGCAGCAAATGCGGTGCAGTACCACCAGCGCCACGGTAGCGGCTGTGCCGCATTGACGCTTCTCCATAAATTCAATCGGTTCGAGAGCGGGGATGGAGTCCATTGGATTGGATGCGCGCGGGGCGGTGGTCGGGTCGGCAGGGCAGAGCAGGGCGTCGTGGGCGGCCACGCTTGCATGGTCTTCTTGACCGTTGGCTGTTGGGAACATCATCAATGCTGCGATTCAATTCAATTCCCCAACTGTTTGGCACTGGAAGCATCCCTTCGCTTGGCCCGCCTCTCCCATCTCATGTGATGGATTGCAATCGTTGATGCTTCCGTTCCGGCGTGTGGGGACCTGAGGAGCAGGGAGATCCAAAAAAAAAAAGAATTTTCCAGCGAGCCAAGGCCGCCCACGTTGTGGCGTCCAAGGGAGTGACTTCTCCTTTACGTCTAGTTTCGACAGCGGAAAAATGACCAACGGTGCCAGAGAAGAAGGTGAGGATTGAAGAAATAACAGACCCTTTTTCCCTTTTCGGGAGCACGCCTTGGAAGGTGTGTCACCGCATGACACCAAATATACAACTAAACATCTTTCTTCTAAAAAAAAGATAAATCAAACAATTTCCTTGGAAATGGTACCTAAACTTCCTATACAGGTTAGGTTCACCAACCAGAAACATTTCGCGAAGACGTCAAGAACTCGAAGCCCGTTTGGAGTAGGGTGCTTTTGTTGTGGTTTACCCCAAAGACCAAATAGACGCCTTTATTGCTTAGAGTCCTACCTTTTTTTCTGGAACTAGAAGCCTGCACTAAGATCATATGCCCTCATCATATATCCTCCAAGATCTCATTGTTCGGTGCCTGCAAAATGGAAAATGGGAATTATTATTCTTAACCAATTCGGACTTATGACATACTCCCTCCTGTGCACAAAAAATTGTCATTCTACACAAAAGCTATGAGTGCATAAAAATTGTCATCGAAGTAGAATCGAAGAGTTTGTCTCAGGAAAAAACGTAATAAACACATCGTACAGTGCGTGGCTAGGAATCAAACCTGCATAAGACGCCTGGGAAACAGTGGAGTAGACCATTAAAGTGAGTGATAGTAATAGAAAGAAAATCTATTTAATACTTCCTTGGTATGCGAAAACATGTCCAAATCGACAATTTTTTATGCACCGGAGGGAGTACTCCCTCCGTCCCAATTTACTTGACGTTTTAGTTTTGTACACGGAAATTAAGAAGAGGTGAAAAAAGATATGGTGCATAGAAAACGAGGATGAGAGAGAGAGAGATGTATTGAAAAGAGAGAAATATGCCAATTTCATTGGCTCCAGGAAAAAAAAATGATTGAACGGCAACTGTGTGAGATTGAACGCAACTAGGTAAACTGCTACCTTTACCCTTGTCCATTGGTAGGAGCTCTTCAGCACCGATTCTCATGTCAGCATTTGATGGGCGCCTCTTTGTCTTTCTGTTTAATACCTCGACATCAACAATGAAGGTTCCACAAACAGGACGATGGTCAGAAAATCTAGACTCCCCACGGTAGTAGGATAGCTGCACAATACCATCCCCACGCCACAATATTCTGTCGCACCTGAGCAAGTTCAACTACTTAAGACAGATGCATTGCAATAAAAGGATGGTTCAGAAGCAAAATTCTAGTAAAATACTGGAAACTGGAACAATACAAGCTGATCAAATCACACTCTGTAAACTGACCAAACAGCAGCACTGGATGTCTAGATGTATTCATTTGGAGCATAGCAGGTTTGAGATCTACTTATAAGCTCCAGGTTGCAGGAGGTTTTTCTCATATTTTTGCAGCGGAAATAGTAAGAATGCTTCATTTTCTTCTGTTGAATACCAAATTATTATTTGTTTTCTTATATAGTTGGAGCAAACATGAATGGCGGTATTATACATACAATTTTGTACCAAAGTGTATCCAATAAGAACAGCAGAACGTAAGATAACTGCATTTTCCAAACAAGTGCTTTTGTATAACAGAAAACTATTTGAAAATGGCACATACCACGCCGGTGTTCTCCGCTTTTTCTTTGATGTTGCAGTCTCACCAGCATAAGCATCTGAGTTAAAAGAGTACTTGTATGTTGGAGCAAAATATATCCTCCCCTCATTCCACCCCTTAAATACTCTCCCGGTGTCCCTCTCAATTTTAAGCTGAAGCAAAATACATAGAACATAAGTGGAAGGTATTGCTTGACTTGAAACCTATCATGAAAAGAGATTAACTTTCAGAAGATTTCCTGGCGCTTTTCAGACTTCCCTTGTTTGTAGTGCTGTTAGCATAAGCAGTACCATCCTCCTCTTTTCAGAAGAGCACAAAACTGTGCCATCTTGAATGAGTAAATATTACCTTTTTCTATATACTTTTAATGAAAATTAATTAATATTTTTATATGATAAAAAGCTCTGACGTAAGGCATATATTGTTCCTAGCAGATTTAAATCTGTCCCTATCCCTCGAAAGATTGCCCTCAAGCTCTAGCGATCACTAAAGAGATTACACCTGAAGCGGTCCTAGAGCCACCCAACCACAAAGCCACTGGCATGTTCCAAATGAATAGGAAAGTTACCTGATCTTTTTCAAAGAGGGCGTCCCAATTATTTTCCATCAAAAGTTTCTTGGTATCTGAGTAGCTCAGTGCAATACGGTAGTTTAGATCCCCCAACCATATCACCTTACTGAAACCAATAGTGGATAAATTAGGGAGGGAAAGTCCAAATTCAACAAATATTTACAATCAAATGTAACACATTCTTACTCGTGCTCAATAATTTTCTCTGGAATTTTTCTTCCAGATCTCCGACAAATCCTAGAAAACATTGTGAGCCTCAGTATCTCTAGAACATCCGAGTTTCTCCTGAATTCGTCACCTTCTTTCTGGCCTGAAGCCAAATGGCTACAAATGAAGCAGAAGCTTGTCTGGTGCAATGTCATGCTTACAGATATGCATCCCTGCAGTAGAAGAATTGCATTCATGAATAGAAATATTACATGGAGGATGACTTCAATCTGATTCTGTTCTGACCTTGTTTCCAAGACAGCCCAGAATCCCACGTCCTATGCAAGACTTTCTTAGATGGCCGATGTGCTGTACAAGTTCTTTCTTAACCCATACAGTAACAAAAATTCCAACCATTTGCTTGCATGCGATGAGATTATATTTTAGTTGATTCCTAGTGGCTGGAGCAGAAGTTACTCCATCAAGCAAAGGGCCCTGAGAGTCCCTTGCCATCTCTCTGTCTTTCACTTCTTCATCCTCTTCAGAGGAATCGGTCTCAGCTGCATATGCTTTTGGACATCCAAAACAAGCATCCCTGTAGGATGATTTGACCATTTCTAATGGGCAGTTACACGCCTTCAGTTGTTTTCTCCGGATTGGCATGAAAGATTTGCTAATTGATTTCAGCAAGGACTTTTGGAATATTGTGGACCCATTGGCTGTCCTTGACAGGTCGGAGAATGAAGTATCACGGCTTGATGAAGCTCGAGATGAACTAGAATCAACAGAAGGCATCGGATCATGCTGAAATACGTTGGCATCAGCATCAGCTGTCCGGTTTAATGCTTGATTTATAAGAACAAGCCATCTAGCAGCTGGTTCATTGTCTTCTATCACCAGCACGTTGCCAGCATTGAGAGGAACAATTTCCTGGAAGCTGTTCAAATATCAAATAAACAAAAGTGATGACAGGACAACTTGTGCTAAAAAATCCACTAAAGTGCCCTTGAAAGTAAATATGCTTTGATTGTGCTTAATATGAAGCAAATGCAGCAAGGCAGTACAATACCACAAAGCAATCAACGACAGTTTTACTATTTTATATTAGTTAGCTTTGTATCAGTGCATTCATTTGACATTTGAGAAAGTCTGGAGTCAAGGATCAGTTCAAAACAAAAAAAAAACAGAAAACATCAGCCGTATAAATAATACCAATGGAAAGGGTGTTCTTGGCTATTAAGAAGAGATCAGTGAAAGACCTACCCCAAAACATAAATATCTGAATTGTCATCAGGAGGAAGAAAATCATCAAAGTTCAGTGAAGCAGTAGGCGTTTTTCCACCAACATTCCAGGTTGAGACAAATATTCTGCATAATGAAAGCATAGAATGACACATTGGACAAGCTAGCATAAAATGAGACAAGTATGACGGGATGTGAAATTCAACCATTTTACCTGACAGGTTCTGTCGTCGTGTTATTCGAAGTTTGGGCGAGGAAATGGCTGAGACGTATACTCCTAACCTCTGGTTCCATTTAGTTCAATCACACATAAGAATCCAATAAAAAAAGAATTTGGGGCAGCATGAAAAGATGTTGGATCTTTTTAGATATTAGAATACCTGAAAGTGTTCTCAATGGGGACGGCGATGCTGCTTTAGAAGAACTTGGTCCAACCTTAGATGCTATCATATAGGAGCGCTCGGAAAAGTTAGTTGTTATGCTATGATCTCAGGACAAACTAGATATTCTTTTTACGGAACTGTTAGCATTCGGCAGCTGGAGCTAGTTGACTTAATTCATGAAATTATTAGAAAAGAAATTATGTGACTTGTTAAAGGCAAGAGCTAATAATTGTCTAGTTGTAGTCTACAATTTTGCTATGTGGATGGTTAAAATGCAGGCATGATTTGGAATCAGATCTCTTGGATCAGATTTAAACCGACTCCATTTTGTTTGTAAAAAAAATGTTGTGAAGCTGCAGACGAATTCTTGATTCAGTAGTAAAGTGTCCATACAGACCATGCCCCAGTTTCAGCCCCTGTTCAGAGATCTAACCGGGTGTGTTAAGACGAGGTTCTTCTAGGTTTGGAATGATTGATGATGGTTACCCAAAGGTATATGCATATGCTGAACAAGGTAAACGAAGAAAAAATCAGATAGAATGCCTAATGCTAGATAAGACATTGGATACGAGATTGTAACCAACCATCATGACACCTTGGATGGTCTGTGTTCTTGGCAACTTTTTTTCCCTTCGTCGTGAAGAGTTTTGGGCGGCAACCCTGGAGTATACAAGTAAAAGATTTACTGATGTTTCGTTTCATCATAAAGAAATGTTCGCTAAAATACAACCATCATGTCACCTTCATTTTTTCCTCACCGGTGAAGGCCATTCGTTGATGAAGGCAGCAGAAGCCTTTTTCTGTCTCGGTTTAAGATCGAGCACCGCTTTTAATGTAATTAAGAATCTGCGAGAGGTTAACCGTAGAGTTCATATTGAGTAACTCAGGTATTAATAACTCTGCGAATTTTAGGAGAGAAAGAATTTAAATACAGCGATATAAGCATTTCTAGAAATTAAAGGTTTCGAAAAGATGCATAACGTTGAACTAGGCTCTTCGAATCACATTAATCTAATCCGATACTTGTTCTTACAAATCAATAGTTTCTGTAAGGCAGCCACGGATATGCCCACGATTCAAAACCAACCACCCGGAGGCGACAGAGAATGAAGGAAGAAGAACACCAAGCTGCGATACAAGACACGTTTTTTCAATCCCCACATCAAAAATGCACAATGCTGCATCGAGTATAGCACCAACCTTAGCCTCCAGGAACCTCCGAAAGTTTTTCGTCTCCCAGGATCCTCTATCCACGAAGAAGGTAACAGCAACCACCTTCAGCGGTCACCACCTGCGTGCCGGCGACTAATCCCACTCCTACCAGCCAAGAATACCAAGACCGAGAGCCGACGCCGAGCCGCGGCACCTCGAATCCGGCGAGAAGTTGGGAGAGGCCGAGCAATGCACCGCCATTGGGTTTGGGTGCCCCCGCAACGACGGCTCCCTTCTTTAAACCGCGGCGTGGGACAAGTGTCGCACGGAATGGGATTGTTTAAGGAAGGAACGGCGCTTCTCGCTGCAGTGGCTGGTGGCGTCCCATCCGCGTCGGCATGTGGCGGGGTGCGCCGGCCGGTGCCAGGTCGAGTTGACCAGGCCGGCGGGCGAGTTAGAGGGGCGCACGTGAGGTGATTCCGGCCGCCGCGGGCGAGGAGGCCGTCCGTGGTGGGGAGAATGTGGGGGAGGCGTCGCGCGACGATGCGGTCAGCTGCTGCTCAGCCGCGGGGGACGTGCGGCGGATCCGGGAGAGACGGGTAGTGAGTGGAGGGGCATCGCGTTGCGTTTGCGTGCCTCGTCCGTCACGCACGTACGCACGGGCGGGCGGAGGCCTGGTGCCCATTGCCGGTCCGTTCTTCTGGTTGCGCTGTGCAGCTGACGCGGTGGAACAGAGGCTTCTGTCTGCCAGTACAACATTTTCATGACAGTTTATTACTAAATTCTTGTGCATATTGCATCTCAGATGACACTACGCAAAATTTGAGAATCAGACATTCGATGGAGAAGTATGGCTGCATGGTTGGCCTCCTCTGTCGACTTCTTTGTTACTGCCATGTCTATCTCACCAAATTCAGTAATTTGAGCGACTCTTCCTGTACATAGTAAAAACTCGAACATGATTGATATAGTTGAATCAGCATCAAAGATGGATTCCCCTCATGCATGTAATTCGGATGGTAAAGACCTTGAGATTTTGTCCGGATTGCCATTAGAGTGGCAAAGATATAGTAAGCGAGTATTAGGATCGAGAAATAATCGTTAGGGATCATGTTCGTTTTTCCATGGATTTACAGGAGGACGTTGTTCTTGTAAGGACTTTTGGTAATCAGTTAACGGATCGAGTTGTTGTAGAGTTCAGTCTGTTGTCGAATACGTACCTAGAGGTCAAACTGCACGGCCAGCCGCTCGCTACTTGGCGTGGTGGTGTTGGAATCCACATACAACTACCATTAATCGATCCCTTATTAAAAAAAAGAACTGTCCTTGATCGTGTTATTCTAGGACACAATCTTATATATATGTAAAGATTCGGGAGGGAGTCCTATTCATTTACTGCCACGCGTGGCTGGACCGGAAGAAACAATGTCGGAACTTGAGTCGGCGCTGCCGTCCGGCTACAACCTAGCTTACCTGCATGCTCCCGGCGTCTAGTTCCAGCCGACGGAGGCTCACTACAGGAAACAGGGCAACATACGACAGCCTGTATAACATACAACGGCTAGCTGTCGTATATAAACTTACATGCGACGGTCAGCAGAGGTTGTCGTATATAAGTTTATATATGACAGTACAACCGTCGTTTAGTATATGGCTGTCGTATATAATTGTTATATACGACAGCCAAACCAAGGTTGTCGTAAATAAGCTTATGTACGACGGCCACACCATGGGCCGTCGTAAATAAGGCTTATATACCCGCGGGCCCGGGTCGGCGCGGACATTCACGCCCGCGCCGACCTGAGCCCCCGCAGCCCTAAACGCCGCCGCCGCCGCCAACCGCCGCCCCCGGCCGTCGCCCGCCCGCCGCCCCGGCCGCCCCCGCCAGCCGGCGCCCCGGCCGCCGCCCACCCGCCCGCCACTGCCTCCAGCCGCCGCCGCCGCCCGCCGGCCACCGCCTCCAGCCGCCACCCCGCCCCGGCCGTCGCAGGCTCGCCACAGCACCGCCCCACCGCGCTGCCACGTCGTCGCACCGCCCTGACCTGCGCCCATCGCGCGGTGCGCCGCCGCACCGTGCCGGTCCGCCGCCCGCCTCGCCGTGTGCCGCTCGCCGCGCCGCCTCCACCGTGAGGTAAGTCGCCTGCCTCCCTCCCCATCTAGATAGTTTGGTTTTTTATTTACCAATTGTTTAGATTATGCTTGTTTGTTTTTTATTGTTTAGTGGCTAATTCTTTAGATTTAGATGAATTGATATGCTTAGGTTTAATTATTGCCCAGATTTATTTGAATTGCTAGCTAGGTGTTTTTTTATTGCTTAGAATTGATAAGCTTGTTAACTACGGTAATTATGCTTGTCTAGATGAGTTGTTAATTGCTTAGATGATTAATGCATATGAGTTAATAGTTTAATTGATTATTGTTTCGATCGTTTGAGTGTTTAAAAGTACTATATGTACATAAATGGGCTTAGGGCCCGATACGACCCATTTAGTGGTAACGTATACGTCTACAAAAGCACGATGTGAACAACCTAGGCCGCCTCGCCTTACCCCCCCCTCCCCCCCGCGGTGTTCGGCCTCCGATCCCCCCTCCCCCTCCCCCCCCCCCCCGCGGCTTAGCCAGCGCTCGGCCTCCGACACTCTGTCGCGGAACTGCCAATCCTTCGGCGCTCGTCCTCCTCCGCTGCGGTACTGTCGATCTGCCGGCACTCGTCGGCCTCCATTGACCGGCTGTCGCGGATCTGTCGGCGCTCAACCTCCCACGAACGCAGGTCAGTCTGCCCCCCCCCCCCCACATTGGTTTCCTCCGTCGACTGCGCCACCCCCGCCCCTTCCTTTCCCGGATGATGTATCACCTCCTGTGCGTGGGCGCCGCCGCCGCCTCCCCTATGTGCAAGTGCTGCCGCCGTATTCACCTGCCTTACGCCGGGATCTAAGGCGACGGGACGCCTTACGATCCCCAGGCGCCTTACCACTTAAGCGTCGCTTAAGCGACGCTTAAGCGACGCCTTAACAACTATGGTTCTTTCCTTCTCTCTATTGTTCTTTCCTCTCTCTCTCTCTTTGAAATGACTCAATAATGAAAGATTGACGTAAACCTTTACAATATGCGTCACCCGTTTCAACCGGCCCGTCTCACATGTGTTACGCATATGAGGCGTGTAGGTTCGGAATTGTCCCTTTTTGGACAGCCTAGGAGTGACCGAGAGGGTGTGCTTATGATGAGACGCGGGGTCTAGATTTGGACATAGTTTCGACAGCGTAACACTAATGTTCTTCGCTGCTCCATTTTCGGACGTGCAGTTGGAGAACAGCGGGGTTATGCTACCGAAATTTCGTCTGAATCTAGACCTCGTGTCTTATCATAAGCACGTTCGTCTCGGTCACTCTTGGGTGGGTTTAGGACCTATCCTTTCCAATAGATATAGGTATGTGAGATAAATAAATAATAAACTTACTATAAATTCTTTGACTTAAAACTGCAGAGTTAAACATGAGTGAAGACCGTAGTTGGATGTATACCAGTTGGAACAAGACAACTGGTCACTCAGATGAGTGGTATGCCAGGACAGACGACTTTATTGATCGAGTGTTCTCATTGTCTACGAGCGATAAAGTTCGTTGTCCATGTGCAAAATACCGGAATACTAAGTTTCTGGACAAAAAGACATTGTCATTACACTTGTGCATAAACGGTTACATGCCATATTATGAGGTCTGGAGTTTTCACGGCGAGTCTGCTCCTCGAGCCGTTCATGTAGTGGAAGATGATGATGATGATGATGATTGTTCGGGTGTTGACAGGATTGACGAGATGTTTTAAGATATACAAACGGAGGATCCGCCTACAAATGAGACAGACGCATTCTTTAATCTCTTGAAAGCTTCTGAAGAGGTGTTGCATGATCATACCGAAATGACTCTTCTTACTTTTATAACTAGATTTATGGCAATCAAATCTAAGTATTCCTTCTCTAATAAATGCTACAATTATATAATGAAACTTATAAGTGATGCTCTTTCACAACCTCATAAACTGCCCAAAGATATGTATCACTCAAAGAAAGGTATGAAATATGAAAAAATTGACGTGTGTCCAGATAACTGCATGCTATTCTGGAAAGAGCATGACAAAGAGAAGAATTGTTTAAAGTGTGGAAAATCGAGTTTTGTCGAAGTTGTCAATGACGATGGTGCTAAAGTAATGACAGAAGTTGCACATAAGCAATTGCGTTACTTGCCTGTGACACCTCGGTTGAAGCGGTTGTTTCTTTCTAAAAGATCTGTCAGACACATGAGATGGCACAAAGAAGGTGTGCGTGAGAACAAAGATGTGTTGACTCATCCGTCGGACGGTGATGCATGGAAGTCTTTGGACTCTTTTGATCCTGTTTTTGCTAGTGATGCGAGAAATGTTCGCATCGGGTTAGCGACGGATGGTTTTTCACCTTTCAGTACAAATGCCACACCATACTCCTATTGGCCCGTCTTCGTTATTCCGTACAACCTACCACCTTCTCTTTATATAAAGTACAAGTTTATGTTTCTTAGCCTCATTATATCAGGACCAGATCATCCGGGATCACATATCAACGTGATGTTGAAACCATTGATTGAAGAATTGAAAACGTTGTGGATTGGAGTTGAAGCGTATGACTGTTACAAGAAACAGAAATTCAACCTTCGAGCTGCTTATTTGTGGTATGTCCATGATTTCCCTGCGTACGGCATGTTTTCTGGATGGAGCACACATGGTCGTTTGTCGTGTCCCATATGCGCATCTGACACAGAGTGTTTTTGACTTACATACGGTGGCAAGATAAGCTACTTTGATTGTCACAGGCGTTGGCTTCCCCGAGACCACCCATTCAGGCAACAGAGGAATGTCTTCAGAAAAGATACTGTTGTCACTAAGAAACCACCTAAACGCCTAAGCGGGTGTGAAGTATCCGATGTGTTGGACTCACTAGTCCGTGATGAAGCTCGCCCTGGATTCTTTGTATGTTACGGAAATGTTCACATCTGGACTCATGTATGTGGAGTTTGGGAGCTACTATATGTGAAGTCATTGGTACTGATGCATAATATTGATGTAATGCATAAGGAGCGTAACATGGCCGAATGTATCATAAGCACGTGTATGGATATCACGGGCAAAACGAAAGACAACTTAAAGGCTCGAAAGAATTTGGCCGAGATTTGTAATCGACCTACTCTTGAGCTCTCTGAAAGTGGTGGTAAGCCACATGCTTCTTTCGTGCTTCGACCTAATAAAAAGAAACAAGTTATGGAATGGTTGAAAACTTTGAAATTCTCATATGGTTATGCTGCTAGTATGAGACAAGTCGTGAATGTTAAAACGGGAAAGCTCACTGGGTTGAAGAGTCATGACTATCATATAATAATGGAAAGACTCTTACCTGTTATGTTCCGGGCATATTTGGATGATGAGTTGTGGAAGGTGTTAGCTGAGCTCTCATTATTCTATACGCAGTTATGTGCCAAAGAAGTAACGAAAGACATGATGGAGAAGTTAGAGAAGGAGATACCTGTACTTTTATATAAGATGGAAAAAATATTTCCTCCTGGTTTCTTCAATCCAATGCAGCATCTTCTTATACATCTTCCATTCGAAGCAAAATTTGGTGGTCCTGTGCAATATAGATGGATGTACCATATTGAAAGAGCATTGAGATATTTAAAAACTATGGTTGGCAATAGAGTAAGGGTTGAAGGGTGCATTGCCGAATCATTTACTCTAAAGGAAGTATGTTACTTTTCTAGTTTCTAATTCGCAGAGAAAAATAATGTCAATACTTTGGCAATGCGATACAATGTAGATGACGAACCACCAGTTAGTGATCTCTCTATTTTTGAATCGAGGGGAACTATTGTTGGCAGCAGCACGACATACGATTTTACTGAAGAAGAAAGGACTGCTGCTTTAGTCTACATGTATGCTAATATCAATGGCATGGAGAAATATTTCGAGTAAGTGTTTCTCTTACATTTATGAGGATTATTGTATTTACCAATACATGTATGCTAATGTCGATCACATATATTTTGTGTATACAGTGAGTTCCACAACCAAAACTGGAAACATAAGCATCAACCAATGAGAAAGCAAGTAGAAATGATGCGACGGGCTGGAATTAATGGAGAGCCTAATTTCTTATCCTCGTTTCGAGCTTATGTATTAGCGAACACCGACATCCATCAAGATTTACGACAAATATTTTATGGATTAGTGAAAGTTAGAAGTTATGGTCGATATGACGTAAATGGCTTCCGATTCCATACAACTCAATTTGAAACTCTTCGTCCTCTGCAACATCAAATTGCGGAGTTGTGACGAGAGCAATCGACTCACAAGGGAAAGAAATTAATTACTTTGGAATCATTAACAAAATTCTGGAATTTACTTTCGCTAGCAATAAAGAACTTCGAGTGGTGTTCATTTGATTGTGATTGGTTTGATAACAATTATAGAACTCGAGAAAATCAATTTGGCATGGTGGAAGTGAATCACAACGAACGCTTACGAGGTTTAGATACATACGTTCTTGGACATCAAGTGGAACAAGTGTATTATCTACCTTATCCATGTAAGAAGCTTAGCACTTGGTGGGTGTTACATACTCCTGGAGATGATGGTTATCATGATAGTGGAGACACTGAAGAAGTTTACCAAGACGAAGAGTTGTCAGACTCTTTTATCGTCGAGTCTGGTGCAGGACTCGATAACTTAGTAGGAGACGTTGTAGATTTAGAGACATCTACAATGCGAAAGCGGAAATGTAAACAGCTCACGACGACATTTCGGGATGTTGATGATCGTGATGTTGATGATCATGATGTTGATGAATTTTGAAACTGAATACGAGTAATGTTCTTTTAAATGAAAGCGACATTAATTATCGCTTACATTACTTCTGAAACTGATTATGAGTAATGTTTTTTTAAACTGATTAGGATGTCGTCAAGCAAGGGTTCAAAGGGTTCGAAGGGGAAGAAGGCGCCGAGTGTGAGGGGTTTCCTCCCCTCGCAGGAGAGAGACGACTAATTCTACGGTTCCACTTACAGCGGGAGCAGACACACTCAGCTGTTAAGTGCGTGTTCGGAGTTGCGGGACAAGGTTGTCAGTTTACAGCGTACAGAGGTAAATTTTTCTACAATGCACAAAATTATTAAAATCACTTTTTCAATTTAACTTACTTACTTTACCATTGTAGTCTGATTCGGACTATGAGTCCGAGGCCAGAGCGGCACCTCAAGAGACGGGTACGCAGCGCAGCGTGCCCTCGGGGAGCGAGCCCTCTGGTAGCCAGGCCTCTGACAGCCAGCCTTCCGGCAGCCAGCCCCAGGGTAGTCTGCCCAGCGAGCCCGAGGGCACCCAACCCGAGGACACGTCCGGTGACCAGCCTTCTAGGTCACCAGACATGGTGCCGCAGAGGAGGAGACGTACGCGGAGGAGTAACTTTGTTGGTCCTCCACCGATTCCTAGAGAGCCGGTAATTATTCGTCCGGTTGGAGACAGGTAACACATTAATAAAGTATTCATTTCTATTTGTCCTCAAATACTATGATCTTACTTAATGACTTAACAAACGTCTTTTTACTTCTTGGGAGGACCTCTCGTACGATGGGCAGAAACACCACAGGACGGTGAACGGTTGCATCGATAACTTAGTGCGTCTGCACTACCCCGGTGCGATCGATGGACGAGCAGGTACGTCGTGGGACGACTACGCGCGCGTTCCTCACCCGAAGAACGACAACCTACAGGAAGTCGTGTGGGCAGATTTTTGGGTAAGTAACTTTCATAAATATTTGAAGTTTCAATTCTTTATGTTCCTTCAAATATTAATGTGCGTATATGTCGAACTGTGTTGGCTTACTACAGCTCAGGTACCGCCTTGAGGACCCGGCTGAGCAGATGGATCAATCACGCCCGCTCCGTGTTCGAAGTGAACGCTAGGAAGCTTGTTATGCAAATGCTTTCGAACGCTCGGAGTCAAGTAGTTAACGACTACTTAAAGCTCCACGACCACGAGGTTGGGTCGTTCAGAGACGCCTCCGACACGTACTTGACGGAGGAGCAATACGCAGAGGTAAGTTGCGTAATCTTTAAATTGTTCACATTAATTTTGCTAAGTAACATCTAATGAACTATGCATGTGTGCAGGTTAGTGTCCGTTGGTTACAGGGACGAACTGAAGATTACTGAGCCCTTTGCAGGTATTGGGCTAGTGATGAGTTCATCGATAAGTCCAAGAAGGCTCGAGATGTCACAGGGAGCTCAGGGAAGCACGGTATGGACGTTCAAGGTTTTGTGCGAATGTCTAAACGGATGGTAAGTTTCTTGATAGTTTTTATTATATTAATAATATAGTATTGTTCGTACTAACATATGTTCACAGGAAAAGGAGACCGGCGTGCGACCGAGTGCTACTGCGGTCTATAGGAGAGGTCACGCTGACCCTTCTCAGTCGGAGCAGTGTAGTCAGTATGCAGCGGAGCGCTTTCATGACCTCTCAAATCATTTGACACTATATATGTTGTTGAACTTACACAATTTTATTGTTTTTTAGACTAGGTATAGGCAAGAGGCTGTTAGGATACACAACGAAGGGTTCGATTGGGAAAACTCCCCCAACATCGACCCTCGAGCCGCGTATGCAAACGGAGGTGAAAAAGCACACGGAAGGTGAATTCATTTACTTTCATTGTTTTTAATTCAAGATTATTTAATTTTACCTTGAAATGATTCGTTTTTTTAGCCTTGTCATATTCTCTGGAGTCGTCAACTCTAAGGAGGCACGACCTGCGAGAGGCAGCTCATCGCAGTCTTCAGCTGCTGGCGCAGGCTCCTCCAGCCGCCGTGTCACCGAGAGAGATCTCGAAGTCATGGCGCTTCGGGAGAGCTTGGCTCGGCAGGAGGAGGCCTTGGCGAGAGAGCGAGAGAACAACATGGCTGCCATCGCGTACCATGCGTACTATATGGCACAGATGCAAGCGGCAATGGAAGTAAGAAACATACAATTATAATTTAATTACATTACATTTCAATTGGTTTTGTAAATTGTAATGTTTGAAATGACAGACGCTAGCTTGACAGTAAGGGCAGTAAATCCAGATACCGTTGTGGCAGCCACCTCCGTTCGTGCTGGAGCCGTCGCCACCACAGGAGCAGTTTCCTGGATTACAAGTATAAAAAGGAAGTTACATTAAGTGGAAACCTCAACCGCTAAGAATACTAATGAACCTAGAAAAAGAATTATAAATTTGTACATATGTCACTGTGTTTCGCAGGGATGAGTGACGGAGGTTCAGACTCCATCGCCACAGCTAAGGGCGCCAGGTTCGCCGCGGCAAGATGACTGCTTCGCTCCCGGAGGTAGTGGAGGGGCTAGTAATCAATAGATTTGTGATTTTGTTTTTGATTGTGTGGATGTAAGACTTCGTGATTGTTGATGTGTACTATTGCACTTTGTTGTGATTTTATATATCAAACTGTTTTGTTGTTGTCTATTGATTTGGATGTGTAGCTGGTCATCGAGTCAGGTTAGCCATTTTCTGTTTTTTTTTTAAATGGAAAAACTTATATACGATGACCTGTATAGTTTATATACAACAGTCGCCATACAGGGCCGTCGTAAATAAGCCTAAAATTATATACGACGGCTGGGCCTAGACTGTCGTATATAAGCGATTATATACGATAGCGAGGGCCTAGCCGCTGTCGTATATAAGCGCTTATATACGACAGCCAAGGCCCAACCGTCGTATATAAAGGCCCCGACCCACTGGGCCAAGTCTACTAAATGGGTCGTTATATATAAGTGGTCGTCGTATATATAGTGTTATATACGACGGTGGCGTCGTATATAACTATATATACGACGGCCACAAACCATCGTATATAAATAATTACCGTCGTATATAGGTTATATACGACGTTTCTACTTTATATACAACGGCGTCGTATACTGACGGGAATCCTGTAGTGGCTGCGCGGCGAGCCGCCGGTCTACGCCGACGCCGTGAACGACGACGACATCGATGTCTATTGCGGGCATCAAAGGAAGTCGGTGCGCCGACGGATCGATCGACGCATGCATTGCAGCTAGCTGCTAGCTCTCTCCTGCGCGGCGGGGCGATTTTATTTGCTTACGCCTTCCTGTTCGCGTCTGCAGTGCGCAAGCTGCGCAAGGGCTTCGTTGGCAGCTGCTACCTGTTCTCGCCGCGGTGCCGCAAGTACGGTAACGGGGAGCGGCCGAGGCGGGGCACGGACGACGGCCTGGGGGTCTGGAAGCCGACGGGAGCCAAGACGGACGTCACTTTAGCCGACGGCAAACAGGTGGTCGGGCACAGGTGCGGGCTCACGTACCACGTGCTCGTCGACGACGACGAGCCGGGAGCGGGAGACGATGCCAATAAGACGAAGCGGAAGCAGAAGCGGCTGCGGAAGCCGACGGACTGGAAGATGTTAGGAGTTCATCTCCATCAACACGAACAAGCCACCCGACAAGACCATACATATATATATGCCCTTCTCGTGCTGAGATCTACTATTTGCATTGCTTGTATGTAGTAGCAGCTCAAAGCTGGTTAGCTTAAAGTTGAACTAATCAATAAAAAGAACGGATTGAGAGTAGCTAGATGAATTGCTGCTGGTATATAACACTGACGCAACGATTTGCCAATGCGTGTGACGTTGTCTGGCGTTGCACATGCAGTTGAACGACTACGTTCTGTGCAAGATCACGAACAAGTCAGTCGAGGTGGAGAAGGATCATGGTTTATCTCAGGGAAGAACGGAGGAGGAGGAGCAACGAGCGCCGTCGGACGGCGGCGACGCCTCGCAAGGTCAGGGTCAGCAGCAGCAGCAATCAATGCCTAGTGAGGGTCCCGCATGGCCACAGGACGAGCAGCAGCGAGAAGCTCCGGCTGAGGGAGGTACAGCAGGGGCGGCCGCGGCAGCGTTGCAGCAAGCATGGCCCAGCAGCGATTGCGCACCAGCTGGTGCAAACGCAAAAAACACACTCGACGACGGTGATGATATTTCTTGGGACGAATGCGGTCCCCTCAACTTGTTGACGGGTAACGGCACCGCCATGCCTTCCATCTATGAGTTAGGCTATTACATCGTGACGGATGACGGTGCCGGCGAGCCACAGCCTGCGGAGGAGCAGCAAGCCACACCGGAAACTGAGAACAAGGCAGCAGGTACGGAAGCGGCGGATGATGCTGAGACTGTATCAGCAAACTGGGGCGTACGTGCCTGGCGATTATGATTTAGAAGCATGGGGTATACTCGATGATTCCGCTCTGCGACTGGGATCATCTCCCTCCCTCATTTTGCTTATAGTATCTGCTTCTACAGTTCTAGTAAATATTTAATCACTTGGACAACCATCACCACCGCGACAGTAGTATGATAGGAACAAAAGCTCCGATTTTTTAACTAACTGTTGTTGTTTTCCTTGCTGTTGTATTCTGTCCGGTAGACGCCATGTTCTAGTAAAAGCAAGATTTTGAGCAAATTCCAAATACTTTCCTAAGTTCTGCCGTGTCTTGGCATGTCTGAAACAAACCTTGGAAACAATCCGTTGCTGCTGGATAGATGCGGCAGCATCTTCCGCAAGTCTTGCTAGAATACTAGTATTTGATGTGATAAACTTCGAAGGACAGTGCTTCTGTTTCATCTGGCGATGACATCGTCTAATAAACATCAGGGGGTATATATATAGATAAAATACACTTGCCGAGACTAGTGAAAACACGTAGCCATAATTGACCAAATTAAACGCTGTGGTTTAATGATAGATCTGTAGTAACCCCAACATGTTAATCACAAGACAATGTCGACATAAACAAACAGAAAACCCAACTACTGTAACAACGTAATAATAGGCGAATAGACATTAAAGTACACGTGCGACAGGTGTCAGTTGCAAGAATGTATAAGGAAATTACATGAGCTCAAAGGTACAAGTACTTGGACAATTTTCAGAAACATAAATTTTTGAAGTTCAAACGCCAGAAGAACAAACGGCAGAACAAAAAGAATGATACCAAACCACGAGATCCCTGATAACGTGACAAGCAACCAAGAGTTCTAAGCCACACGACATATGGCAGGAATCGATGATTAAGAAGCCAACTGGTTTTGGCTCCAAAAGGAGAACATCCCTTTGTACCTAGCCGGGGAAAACTGGCGTGACAGCAAGTTGAAAGGCTTCTCCTTGCAGCTTGTGGCACATTTGACTTGTTCAATGGTCTTGAGTACAGGAACGGCCTCTGGCACTGCAGCATTTTCAGGCGGCACCAATTCATATGCCTTAGCAGATTCAATACAGTGAGAGTCAGCTCTGCTGCTGTCATTGCCTATGGTGCTGTATGCCTTGAAATATTGAGGAACACTAGATTCAGTTCTGCTGATCGAGCTACTGGAACAGCGGTAAGAATGTTTCTTATCTTTTCTGTTGCTACTGCTGCTGCTGCTGCTGTGGCGTGAATGCTTTTTGTCTCTTTTGCTACTATTGCCACTGCGGTTGCTGCTGCTGCTCTTGGCAGGCTTGTATTTGTAATGGCTCTTCCTTGAACTCCTCTGGTGCCCCCTCACAGTGTGTGAATCAGAGGTAACAGGAGGATCATATACATCAGGTGCCCATGAAACACTCAACTTTGTGACAATACCCTGCTTTGCACGGGTTCCTTTCATCGCAGAAACCAAATGTGGAGTACCCTGCTTGCAAAACACAGTGAATAAAATAAGTTTAGCATTGAACTGTAGTTCAATCAGCAGATCTAATATGAACTATCAGCCCCATTAGGTGCTATACTCATAGCAGATTCAAATAAACAAGACTTCAATCAATCAACTATATTAAACCAAAGTTATTGTAGCAATAACAGAAGTAGATGATCAGCACAACCCAGATCATTCCCCAAATATTAAACTGATAAGACCATCAACTTGTCCAAAAAGACAAACAGCCATACCACCAACTAACAGAATAATTTGATGAAGATCAGGACAGCGATAACAACTACATGATCTTTGAATTGCCAAAGATATTAAACCATATGGGGATAAGAAGTAAAAGCTACTCCAGCATAGTTATAGCGAAAGCTTCCGTGATCAAAAACAGTGCTACATAGCTACTGGTAATCAAGTATCAAGACGATAAGAATGCAGTCCAAATGTCTGACTATGAAAATATGAAGCAAGTAAAGGAATATATACTTTTAAGTCTTTAACTGAAATTAGAAGCTTACAATAGTTGAAGAATTTCCATCATCTGATTTGTCAATTGATGATTCAGATGAACATCCAATAGGGAAGGCAGATGATATGACCACATCAGTGTCAGCAATCACTAAATCATCAGTTGAGTCAGATTCAAGAGAAAGATGTGCATCATCATCTTCATCAGAGTCTTCATCCAGATCGGCACCACCATCATCATAGACATGCATCACTTGAGAAAAAGCTGTTCCGACTTCCTTGACAACATAATCATCCTGACCACAAGCTATTTCCGTGTCAAAACCTTCATCTTTGCAGCAAGCACGGTTGTGCTCGCAACCTGGAGCTCTATAGGTGCTGTGGCAGTGACATGATCTGCTGCCAACACCCTGGACACCAAAGTCTGCCAAAGGTTCACCCATCCACAAGCTTAATCCCCAATCCCAGAGATAAGTTCCTGATGAAAAGGAAACCAACATAAGCAACAATCAAGTCTGGATGAAGTTATAAGATCTGCGTAAGGGCAATCAAATCACACAGCAACTTATTACTGTATACGATTATGTACTTCAAGACTACATGAAATCAGGTGCGCAGTAATGCGCCTCCACATATGTCAGATAAATTCAACTTTTAAGCTAATTATTTCATTAGACAGGGAAGCTAAGAGACATACGGACCTAGTATTAAGTTTTTCTATGCTACTAAGTAATTAAGCAAAGAGATGATAGGAACCATAGGAGCATGATAATTATGGATCACACAGTACAATGATCTCCTACAACATGCCCTAATTAATATCAAAATTCAAGACGTGTTTCCATGGTCCTGCCTTATCAAAATGATTCCAACGCGTAAGTCGCTGAATAAGAAGATTTTTCGGTACCAAAACTGAAACGAATTGTAAAGTGATCACAATACCTTTTTCTTCGTGGCAACAAGAACCACCAACACCAACACTCCGAATCGCTTCCTTCCTAACCAGCAGATCGAACCCAACCAACAAACTGTGACAACCAGGAAAGCGGGAGATCACGCACCAGATCCTCACAAACAGGCAAGCCTCAGATCGAGCACAACCAGATCGAACTCCAAGCCTCAAAAGACGCGAGGTGAGGACCGAAGGGCGTGGGCGACGAGGGGGAGGCAATGGTCAAAGGCAATTACTATTACTACTAAAATTACTACTACTACTACTAAAACGATGGGAGTGCTCGAGGCGATGGGAGCCGGGGAAGGCGGAGTTCGAGGAGGCGATGGCGGCGGCCGCGCGGAGGCTGGCGAACGCGGCGAGCACCGCAGGCATCGTATCCTCGCCTGGCGCCCGCAACGCTTATGCCTCGAGATCCAACTCGGCGGATCCCGGAGGACAACGGCGGCGGAGGGGACGGGGACGGCGGCGGCAAGAGAGAGGGAGGGGGTCGCCCTAGGCTAAGCAAGCTCCGCGCATGGATCAGATCACGGCTTCTATCGAATTCGGCTCGAGGAAGGAGGAGGCGACTGGATCAGGGCGAGAACGCCGCGGGTGGGGGACCAAAGATAGGAGAGGCGAGGCGAGACGGGCGGATTGGCTATCGGTGCGCCGAGAGGCCGGATCAGGCGTATCTTTATACTACTAAATCCGGTTCCCTGACATGTGGGCCAGAGTAAAAAAGGTCCCGGTACCCCGCGAGATGGTTGAACTCCAACTTGTAACTCGTCTTGGATACGGACGAGGTGGGGTTTCGGTTTGTCTCGATAGGGCCACTGCGCGTGGGCCATGGACTGCTGAGAGACGGACGGGTCCCGGTCAAAAGCGCGGCACGGAAGGCGGCGCGCCACGTCGGACGGTTTTTTTTTCCGGACGCGAGAGCGGGGGACTTCCGTTCCGTCTCCCATCTTCCCTTCGAGCAGGCAAACACAAACTGCTGATGAGCTACTAGCCTACTACCGACACCAAGGGCTGTTCTCCGCTTCAGATCGGTTCGATGTGAAACTCCCTACTTTGGGGGGCACCCGTTCCTCCCACAAGTTTTGATCTGGTGAGTTGTTCAGTGATCTCCCTTCGGTTTGACCAGGAAACTAACGGCACTGCCTCCTCTGTGTCGTTGGCCTCGTCGTTAGGGGTTAGCGACGGGAAATTTGGATGAAGATATTTGCAGGCGGCTTGTTTGCAGCGAGTGTTCGGTTTCTACGGCACCGTCCGTCTGCCTTTGCCATCAAGCACGGAATGCCAACTGGAGAGAGGCTCCGTGTCGTGGCTATGGGCCGTCGAGACTCAAATCCTCTGCAGTACAGCATATGTAGTAGCAGTCACTAACATGTGGGCCCGTGGTCTGTATGGGTCCACACGTCAATGACTGCTACTGCACATATGTGCACCCGGGCCGTCGGATGC
This sequence comes from Neostapfia colusana, assembly GCA_030760725.1. Lineage (NCBI taxonomy): Eukaryota > Viridiplantae > Streptophyta > Magnoliopsida > Poales > Poaceae > Neostapfia > Neostapfia colusana. Next base: position 69,484,689 of record JASWHV010000018.1, read on the forward strand.
CTGCCACGCGGGTGGAGACACCCCAAGGGCACAGACAGGGAAGCCGCAGCCGAGAGGCTTGACAGTTGCGTGCAAGCGAATATCCAACTGGACAGAAAAGGTCAAATATGGCAAGCTTCCGGTTCCGGCTCGTAGTAAGCCCACAGCTTTGCGGAGAAAAGGCATCAGCGCTAGCCCACAGCTTCGTGAGGAATAAGCATCAGCGCCGGGCTATTCTGGAATAGAATAGTCGGCATCTTCCCGCTATCGAATCAGCCAGCTAGCTGGCCGGTGGACGGTGTACCACATGTCCACATGTGTGAGATAGATTCTTCTTTCAGCAACATGGGAAATGCAGGAGGTGACCATATCTAGAATGTCTTGTGCTTCGCATGGTAGAAGCGTGCCACGGCCATCGAGCTTTCGTCCATACAGCTTTCGTGCCACGGCCATCGAGCCTTCGTGCACACATGGACAAACTGATGGACAAGGTCACAATGCAACACGCGAAGCATTTTTGCCTTGCTGTCCATTCTGCGATATCAGCACCTTTCAGCGACACGACCGCATTAGCATCGGGTGCATTGCAGGTTTCCCTATCTGTGCAAAACAGAATAAACAGGCTGACATTGTCGCGCACCAAACTTCAAAAGATAGTTATTATATATTCATCATTTCCAGTCACTGAACTGGGAGGTGTGTCAGGCACAGATACACTCATGAAAGTAAAATGGTTTCATGATTAAAATTTAGCCAGCACAATATGCAAGCGGACATCCCCTTGTAACTGAAAAGATTCAAGGGTTATGTGTTGGTACCTTGAGGCAAACGATGACCTGGAGGAAAACGGTAGCCTCACTCCGATTTCCTCTTCTTTGCATGCCATTTTTTGGCAATTGCGCCTGTATGGTTATCCTGAAGCGGATGATATTTTCCTCGTTTCAGTGATTTCTCGTGCTCATTCAACTTCTCCTTGTTCTGAACAGCAATACAATCACAATTATAGTTAGGCACGCCTATTCATCTCTACTACCTCTAGAAAGGATCATGGTCACATACATAAACATTCTTATAAGTTGCTATTTGTTGCTTACAAACTTTCAGTTGCATGTTTAGATCACTAAGACGAGAGTCAACAAAAACTGTGCATTGCTGAACCAATTGCGTCTGACACCCACGAACAACTTGTGGTTGCCATACATTTAGTGCAACAGAAGCTCTCCTGCAGATATGTTGGAGTATAGTTATCATGCAATCAGCATACACTAATGATAACACATGCGAATATTGAAAGCTTGACACAGGAGCCTAGCCTGTTTTAACTGTGCCCCTGCCTCCCCGTCATGCTCGAACACAACTATGATGATACACTAGTTAAGGAACAGCATACTACCTACTGCACAATATAATGTGTCTCGAATTTCCATAATCATCTTCCTTGACCTAACGAAATGCTCTGAGGTTTGTGTTTTCTTCTTTCATAAGGCAGGACTGTATAACTAACCAACAAAGGAATGACTGTAAGAATGAGGTCAACTATATTCATTCTGTGCCTGGATTATAAGAGGTGCCATTGCATCATCAGCCTCACGGGTTTAAATCTTAGGATTGATTCAAGAGACCCAAATCCTCTCTTCAAAGTGTGCTCAAACTCCAGACAGTTTTTTATCCCTTTATGTAAGATATGTAAGAAAGATTAATAGAAGAAAAGAGAAAAAAACTCGATACATCTAAGAGATGGTAAAGAGGTTAGAATCACAACCTGCAGTGTTTTATGACTCTATTTGGTTGAAGATTTTTATCCATCTAGAAATAGACATCTTTTTTTGGCTTTTCCAATCATCATACCGTGCCGGCTGCTTCTGCTTCCGTTCATGAATGCACAGAACAATCCTAGATGTTAGCACATAAGTTAGTCTCTTTTGTGAACTGTTTCAGTGTGTCCCTAAATGAAATGATTCAACAGCCATAAATTATAAATGACTTAACCCCATTTTCATACTACATTCCAGGAAGTTAAGCTACCAGGTATAAGCCCCTTTTTCCTGAATATTTGAACCAAGAGAACCCAGAGCATCTCATGAAGCAGTTGCCTGTTGAAATATTTTGCCAATCTAGTGCAATAACCAGCTGCTGACCATAGGTGGAATATGCTGTTTTTGTGATGCAGCGCATGCTAGAGGTCTTCCAATAAATAAAATGAATGGATTGGAAAAATAGCAGAAAATCATCTACATGGCCTAACCAGCAGTCTATGTGATCTGGAAGAAAAATCTTAGCCTAGCTCTTGCCATATTGCGCATATAAGCAGCTCTATATACCATGGAAACAATTGCTTTGAGCAATATTTCTGCTCCCATAGTGCCAATCAAATGGCGATCAGCAAGACCCAACTGCTTACGAATCTAGAGCAAATCAATACATAATTGATTTAATGCTTTTAATCTTACTATGGTTCCTCTTATGGATCGCTAATTTATAATTTTACTTGCTACTAGTCACACTACAATTTATAGCATTGATAATTCTACTTTGCACCACACAATGAAGAAAAACTACAAGTATGATTGAGAAGCAGAGAATTCAGTGACAGCGTTAGTTTTTGGCATGAAAGGCAAAAAACCGACCTGACCCTCTCGAGGTTCTCCAGTTCCTGCGAGGCGGCCTTCATCCTCTCCCCCTCCAGCTCCGCCAACCGCCTCTTGCACGCCAGCACCTGGGACTCGGACTCGAACACGGCCCGCCGCCTGGTCTCCGCCATCCGCAGCTTGTGCCTCTCGAACCTACATCAGAATATCAGTTACGCTTGCGATATAAGCTTCACACCAACATATAAAATCGAGGGAAGAGGAAGAGAGGGAGTTACTTGGTTTTGTACTGGGATTTGGGGTGAAGCTGCTGGTGCTGGGAGGAGGAGGGTTGCGACTGGGAGGGGAAGTCGCGGGCGAGTAGGGTCGACCAGGGGGTGGGCGGCGGGAGGCGATGGCGAGGCAGCACAGGTCGCGGAAGCCCAACGCGGACGACGAGGCGCCCAGCTCCAGGATGCGCGCCCACTGCTCGTCGGGGGAGATCCGATGCCGACATGCCGGCACGTGTTGGGTTTGGTTGGGTCGCGACTGGATTTGGAGGCACGAGTAATACTCCGTCGCTATGGCGGCCGGCAGCGAGGGAGAGGGGTATGCGGTTGTGCATGCGCGGCCGCCGATTTCTCCCGTGGGCCGTGGGATGGGGTGTTCAGCCTTCGTCGGCGATTAGAGGATTCAGGAAGGCGGGCGGCCGAATCTATCCCAGCCATGGGGCAGCGTAGACGACGGCTGTCCTGTATCCTGACCCTGAAAGCTTCCGGCCTCAACCTGCAGATGCTGCAAATTTGTTTCTGGGGGCAGACACCCCTTAACCTGACCTGTGTAAACCATTTCTAGGGCTCCCAGGTCTTACACAATCTAGAATTCTGATCTTCAGTTGCAAACAATGACCTTCGTATGATCAGCATCATCTCTAAATCTCTAAATCTTTTGGGACAGATTCTGAATTTATGCAAACTCAAACCAGATCAAAACACAAAAAGAATGTGGAAAAAGTTGTTTGCTACGTATCATATTACAGGCTGATCACATCATCTCTCCTAGACTACTAGAAGCCTAATCTATAACACTTAGTTCCGCTAGCTTCATCAAGGATGTGTATAAGCAGGTTCTAATTGTGTGAGACCGTCTATCCGGGAACCAAGCGGATGTTTGCAACTCCCTTGATAGCAACTGTGTGCAGCTTCCGAGTTGTATGATCAGCAGTTCTGGGAAAGCGCGTTGCAAAACTTTGGAGCCTGCTTGTTGCAATCTGCCAGTGTCTTTCCATCTTTCATGGATGTTCTGCAGTCAAAGCCTGTCGTCAGGTTTGGAGAAGGGGAGCTTCATTCTGCTGGAGCTGTAGAAGACTAGCTATTTCTTTCTCATTCTTCGAACTGACTCATACATCGGACGGAACAAAATGCTTGTGAGATATCTCTCTCCAAAGCTGGGGAAAATAACCTGCGGATCCATGTAACTGGTTAATTGTTTGTGTGGGTTAGGAGAATGTTCAGTTAAACAGGATAACTTGTTTCAGTAAAAGGAAAAGCCTTGAGACATGGCATGCATAACCTCAGTGCCTTTAAATGAAACAGAATTTATATGCTCTCACCGCAATCAGCTTTCCAGCATTTTCAAGTCTTTTAGCAACGTTAATAGCAGCAACTGCTGCAGCGCCTGAAGAAATACCAACCTGCAAAATGAAACCAGTAAATGAATCATGGATATCATGATAGAGAAATAAGTAGATGCCACTGTGACCAAAATACCTCCCAAAAAAAGAAAAATATTAAAATTAATTCATATTGAAGTGCAGTTCCTCACCAGCAAGCCCTCTTTTAGTGCAAGTTCTCTTGCAGCATTTACAGCTTCTGCTGTACTAACCTGCAAACTCAACAGACACAATCAACTCAGTAGGCTGAAAGGAACTGTTCATAAAATCTGCTTGCATAGACAAAGTACTAAAGTTGGCACTACAGAGTACAGACCTTCACGACCTCATCAATCAACTGAACATCTAATATGCTTGAAATGTAACCTGTTGTTTATTTGCACGAACATACAGTATGTCAGTGGCACGGAAAAGCATTTCACAAGCTCATTTCATAAATATTTTGAATTGCTTATTACAAAGGGTCACTGCACTTGCCTGGGTTGTCACCAGAGATTATACTAGTTTCGGCAGGTTCAACCCCAATGACCTGAAATGAACCAAATAAAAACATTTAAACACAATCAAACAGTTTCAGTTGTATCAGATATCAGACCAGCCTTCTGGTCAGACAAGTCACAGACATACTGATATCACCCTGCTTTTTGGAGGAAAACAATATCTCTATGATATCTAGATAAATCTGCATGTCTCTTAAAGCTCAATGGCTAGTAGTGGAATGGTGACAAAGACCTCAATTGTCAGAAACTGTGTTTCTTACTCTTGGGAAGAAGACTACAGGCAGTTAAAAAGAATTTTACATTTTATGAACAACATTGAACAGGACACTTAGGAATGTTATTAAACAGATTTGATGCACATTTTCCATAAAAGTATTAATATAGGAAAGATACAAACCTTAATATCTTTGTTCATCCTTTTCAAGTAACGTCCAGTGCCAGTAATAGTACCACCTGTCCCTATGCTTACAACAAGTATGTCAACAGTACCCAATGTGTCTTCCCATATTTCTGGGCCTGTGGTTTGAAAGTGGATCTGTAATTATCCAAATGGCTTCTCAATAAATATTTAAAGAAGTGGCTGGCGAAATGAATTCCACATGTTTGCTGTACAGATAACGCATGATTAAATGATAATGTCTGCAGTCTCAACCTCACTATTTGCTGAATTGTCGAACTGCTGAAACATATATGCATTTGGTGTCCTCAAAACTATTTGTTCAGCTTTATCAAAAGCTCCTTTTAGTCCTTTGTTAGGATCGGTTAACACAATCTCTGCTCCAAATGCACGTAGAAGCATGCGTCTCTCGACATCAATTGACGAAGGCATAGTAGCTATCAGCTTGTATCCTCTAGCTGCAGCCATAGAAGCGATGGCTATACCAGTATTCCCAGTGGTTGGTTCCACCAAAATGGTCTGCACAGGTAGAAAACATATGCATATCTTATTGTATTCATTATAAAACTATTGCAAAGAATATAAGAGTGGACACTCACGCTGTCTGGAGAAATTAACCCCTTCTCTTCAGCATCATTAATCATGCTTAATCCGATCCTGAAAACATGCATGAGAGGTGTCACACCGAAAATTGCAATATGATATGAACATGAAACGATGCTGAAATCACAATTGTGTACCTATCTTTGACACTCCGGCAAGGTCCCATGTACTCTAGCTTTGCAGCTATATTGGCAACACAACCTTCAACAACGCTATTGAGATACACCATAGGTGTTTTTCCAATTAGCTGATTAAGAAGATTGACAGTACTTTCTTATCAGAATGCAGTTAAGCATACAAAAAATGAAGGCTCACGAATCCTCTATGCAGAGGCTAATTCATAAAAATTCGAATGTTTTTAACCAGAAATTTAGAACCGTCTACTCTGATTCCATATCAAATTTTCAGTAAACGCAACCGAAACTCTCACAGTCACACTCGAGACAAGTAGTGTAAAGCACTTCCCCAAAAGGGCATAACCATACGCACCTGCCCGACGTCCTGCGCAATGTTCACCGCGTCCATCTCGTCCACGTACTCATCTGGGATGTCGACGGAAGTGGAGGTCTCGGCCTGCGTTGACGACGCTGCGGTGAGGAGGCGGCGAGCAGAAGCAGCAAGCTGGAAGGGGAGGTGAATGCGCGGGACGGCGACTGAGGTGGATGCAGCGGAAACGGGCGCGGCAGCGGCAACCCGGAGGAACAAGCAGGCAGGCGGCGGCGCTATCGCCATGGCCGCGTCTTTTTGTTTGCGGGCTGCGGAGCTACCCGCTGTGCTTGCGGTTTCTCTCTCTGCTGGGGTTTAGGGAGGTGAAAGGTGGGAGGGGGGGGGGTCGTTTCTGGATAAGTGTAGCGGGGATTGGGTTTCCGGGTTGCAGGTTATCCAGACCCGGTGGCAGCCGTATCCATAATAACCCAGATTAAAATCATGGCTCAATCACAACATTTTTGAAATAGACTATGAAACGAAGTTGTCTTTTTAACAACAGCAACCCCAACAAATGGATATTTAACGTGACTGCAGCTCAAAATTGTCTCATCCATTTCTTCAGACAGTTGCACTTTGGAGGTCTCAGACTTAATATATAAAGTGCCGAAAATGAAAAACACAAGGTTCACTGGTAACACCGTGATACTACTGTTGGCACATTTCAAATCAATAAAAATGGGGTTACAGGGAACCTTCTTCCAGGGGGGGCATTTGCCCCCAAAACATTGATTTCACAAGAATTGTTGGCTACTCAATCATGTCATTAGGATGACTTAGAACTGAAATTGCAGGGCCTTATTCTGATACACCACATCCATGACCAAAAAACTGACCGCGGGGCCTTATTCTGATACTCCGTCATTAGGATGACTTAGAACTGAAATTGCATCTCACTTGTGTACCCGAGCTCCTCAAGATGCGCCGTCATGGCCTTGTTCATCGGAGGAGGGCCACATCTTAGGATCTGAAATAAGCAAAACAAATATCACCGCAAGCCTCCAGGTTGGATATAAGAATACAGAAAAAAATTTACCAGCATTCGCAAAAATAAAAAGAATTAACCAGAAACAATCACAGAATATAACCAATTAAGACTTGAGATTTACCTGAATGTCCTCAGCAGGCGCTGGACAATGAGCTTTAATCATTTCCTTCGACACAAAACCAACACCACCATTCCAGATTTCAGGAGGCTGCACATGTAACAATGAATATGAGAGTCTGTCACGAATGTCCTTGGAAATAATGAGCAAGTGGTGCAGTGCAAGTCAGGTTATCCAGTATAACTCTGCGGACTAGAATCATAAGGGAACTTACTGCAGCAGATAAAAAACAAAATAATATGGTAAATATACAACAACAAAGCCCTTGTCCCAAGAATGTTCGGGTAGGCTATGTACAACATATTCAAAATTCAAATCCTTGCTCTAGTGATAACAGGAATTCTGCAATCACTTCCAAGAATTTAAAACATAACGGGAGTACTTGGAATAGTGAAGCCCATGTTTTGCAACAAAGTTTTGAGCACTCCACAAGACAGCAAGGCAATGACATACACTAACATCCTCAAGAAATCAAGAGTGTATCATACCTGGTTCAAGACATAGTACACCTTAAAGCGATCGGGATAGTTTTTGGCCATTTTGTCCAGCTCTTCCTGCATAATTGAATAGGAACCATTAGGATTCGAAATTGCAGCACAGCATTAAAAAGCATGCACGACCAGTCTGATAGATTAAAGGAAAGGATGCATTATAATAAGTTGCCTAAACTATAACCCAGAATGATTGACGGTACAACAACACTTTTAGTCCCAAGCGAGTTAGGGTAGGCTATGCAGTTAAAAAGCAATAAGTCCTGTTTTCAAGCATGTGTTGGCAGCAAAGGATTCCTGGTCAACACACATTTATGTATCAGCTGTAGAGGCTTTGACATAAAATGTCAAAGGAAATACAAAGACAGCTCTGCGAAAAGTAAAAAAGTTTTAGTTCCTAAATTCCTGTTTGCAACTCACTATGCTAAAAAAATATCCTAACTGGTGCACAAAGAGAAACTATAGGCGAATTTCACATTCTCAGCAAATAAATATAATATATGTATGAAATCCCATTGACTGCTAGTAAACATGCCCTACAAGAGCTAACAAAAACAAAAACAGCACAGAAGGAATGATGTGGTGAACTGTTAATGGGCCATCAGTCAAAAAAAGGGCAGCCCGGTGCATGTAGCTCCCGCTTGCGCAGGGTCCGGGGAAGGGTCCGACCCATTTGGGTCTTTTGTACGCAGCCTTTCCCTGCATTTCTGCAAGAGGCTGTTTCCAGGACTCGAACCCGTGACCTCATGGTCACAAGGCAACAGCTTTACCGCTGGGCCATCAGTCAATAAGACAAATAACATATCTTACAGTTACACAAAAAATTTCTGATAGGCTGTATCTAAACCAAAATAAAGGAGCTGCCAACAATAAGGCTGACTCTACCTTCACAAGAATGTCTTCATATGTGACATTAGCGTAAATCAAATGAACTTTTGTTTTGTCATTAGGGTTCTCAAGAATTGCTCTAGCGACCTGCCAGAACAATAAAGGACCATTGATCAGTAAAAAGAAACGATTTATAGCTCATTTAGTTGGATTAGTTGTTACTTGAAACATTGGAGTGACGCCTGATCCACCAGCCAGCATTCCAAATGCTCTCACTTGGCCTACTTGGTACTTGAAACGACCCTAAATCAGAGAATCATGTTAAGCTCCTAACAGAATACAAATGAACATGGTACAAAAAATATGAACTCCTTGTACGACTGGAAAATTTTTATTTTTATTTTTATGTGATGTTAGGGCTCAAAAAAGAAAACTATGTCTTTCGAGTTCACAAAAGAAACACATGCGGGCTAAATAAAGTATCATAAATTATAAATCAGAAGATGATGATCACCTTAGGTCCCTTCACGGACAAATAATCACCAACTTTCATCTCACGGAAGTGATGTGACATTCTTCCTTGAGGATACATCTGTATTATGGAAAGGAATGAATAACTTGTTGGCCCAAAGATGATCGCAAAGGACATAAAGTTACAGTCAAAGGTTGTCAAATAATATGCCCATAATCATAATTTATAGGTATCCTAATAGGAAAATCAGAGATGTATATTACCTTTATAACAAGCTCAAAGTAGCCGAGATCAGAATCCAACGTAGTGGGGGTGTAAGACTTGATTACTTCTTCGCCAGCTGCATCTTGTCCTCTGCAATAATACAAGGGAATATAAGCAATGGTTAAAAATAATATATGCCATCAAAGTAAATTATGGTAAAGAGGGATTCAAAACCTGCAGCTGATATGTTGGCCAATTGGAAGGCCTAATACAGAAGTAGGATTCGGAAGAGCAAATTTGAACTTGGCCACATTATGACTTATTTGCGTCTTTTGAACAAGTTTGAACTCCTTGAAGTCCTCAGGATCCAAGCAGCCTGAGGGGATAACGGCGGCACAACAATCATATTGAGTGACATCCTACTAAACTTGTATTACAGAGAGCACATGAAGCAAAGGAATACTGGATATATATATATAGAGAGAGAGAGAGAGTTTTTTGTTATTATAGAACTCTTAACATGTGGCTTCGGAATAACACTCGCATGAAGGGCTTCGCTAAAATAAAACTCTCAACATTGAAGCACCGTTAAAATAAGATCATGGCCTAATTTAAGCCATTTTTCTTTTCTACTCAATATATATGTTGAAAATGAAGTACTGTACTAAAGAATGTTAGATAATGAAAATGCAGGGAGTACATAAGATTTAGTCTATATCACAGCTAATTGTTTCACAGTCCGCTTCAATAGTTTTCATTTTGTCCCGGCAATTCGCTTATCGGCTTATGTGATGCAAATGAAAGGCAATCAGATCAAATCCAAGTGATAACAGTGTCAGGTGAAAAACATACACCAACTAGCGATCTGATTCGCAACCAGGCGCACAGGAGTCGCGTTTCCGGTCACTTCAGAACCCGAATCACCACAACAAGACGGCCGGAACTGATGGGAAAGGCAGGGGATCTCGCCGGAAACCAGATCTTGCACGAACCAGAGCCCAGAGGCGTCTTGTGCACTACCTGCGGCTAATAAACTTGGAAGTGTACATGGACATACCCTTCGGCTTGTTGGACCGGAGGAGGAGGAAGGCGCCGCCCGCTGCGACAGCGACGACGGCAACGGCGACGGCCACCGTGGTCTCGACGCTCTGCCCCAGCAGGAAATCCATGGGCGCGGCCATCCCTCGGAACCACGCACACGCCTGGGTCAGTGGGCGGGTTTGGTTGGGGTTGGGGACTGTGGGGATTTAGAGCTGGCAGACGGGGGTTGGTAGGTGTAGGTGGCGTAGCCGCGCGGGAGGGAGGGAAGTCGGGGAAGGTGGTTTGGTAGCGGAGATCGCGAGGTTTTTCAGTATCGCCCGTTGTCAAAATGTACTACGGCAATCGGCAAGCACCAGACGACACGCCAGCAAGCACTTCTGCACTACGGCCCCTTTTTGAATTGCGGGATTTTTTTATTCTATGTTTTTCTCTGTGTGAAGTTGTGAAATTTTTATACAATTTATGTGAATACTCAAGGAGTCCTATATTTATGCAGGATTTTTTCTTTTGAACAAGCAACGGAGTGGACAACTAACGCAAGTGACGTTATTTCCTCTATTAGAGTTCTAATAAACGAAATGTACAACAACATTCAGGACACCCTTGGAATGCCATATTTTGAAAACGTAAGAATAAGACAACATAGGATTAGAGTTAGCTGTCATATGTAATCCTACATTATTTTAAAAAAGTGTAGAAAAATTTCTTAAAGAGCCTTTGGATGCAACACAATAAAAGCACAGATATGAGAGTTGATAGACTTAAAAAAAACTTTCCATGAGGCCGGACCTCGTATTAAAAATCCTCTAAATTTGCATGGAGTAAGAAATCCCATAGAAAATTTTGGTTTCTAATCCTGTGTTCCAGAGGGCTCTATAGAATTTTTCCTATGGGATTCAAGTCCTATGAAATTTCTTCATGTCTCATTTATTCCAAAGGGGGCTCACTCTGCTATGAGTCACGAGGCATCATATCGCTTCTATGCACAAATCTAAATCCCAATCTACAGAAGTTTAAAGCCTGGTCCCTCCATTTGCCAGCTTGTGCTGTATACGAGTGCGAGTGGACGGATACTGAATAGAGTATGCTACTGTACGAGAATGCGAGGTGATGACGTGAAAACGGCGCTCGTATTGGAGGATGGATTCACTCAGGCAGTCAGGCCGGACCAACCCACTGCGCAGCAACGTGCCTTGGACTGTATGAGTGGTAGGTGGCTCCTGAATTCGTCAGTTCTTCTCTCTCATATGGGTCGGTCGATCGGAACACGGATCAGCGGCGGACGGTTAGCGGAACTTGCAGCATGAACCACGCCGCGGCGATGGGACTTTTTTGGATTCAATCAAAATGTGGCCCTTTATTTGGTGGAACAGCAAAAGAAGCGTCGCCGGTCACGCCGGGCCTAATCTTCTTTGTCACTCTGAAAGTGGTGCGAATCATGGTTAGAGAAATGCAAAAAAAAAAGTTTGATAAGTATTGAAAGCTTTTTTACTTGACAAATTGCATACCAGTGGTTCTTGATCCTTGATGTTTAAGGCAAACGTTTAGAGATTGCACAGATTATCACATCAATAGAGTTGATAATTTAATAAAAAAATTGTCCAATGCATAGTCTTCTCAAACACAAAACACGTCTGACTTTACTAATCAACAAGGTGACACCATATCTACAAGACAAAGTTATCCATGGTCTGTTGGCAAGTGACTAAAACATAAGAAACAAGCAGTTGAATCAAGGAGAAGCAAATCAACAAGGTTTCAGCCGTAATGTTTTCGGTACATTTGAACACCCGCAGAATTAGTTTTACTACTTTATCGGAATAATTTCAGTTATAGCTGAAACATATAAGAACCAGGTTGAGAATGAAAAACGGAATCCAAAGATGATTTCCTGAAAGCGTTTTTTCCCCCCTTTGAGAAAAAGTTTTGCATCAATTTTACTATAAGGTTACACTGTGTAATATTACCACATCATAATTCTTTTCATAGAGTGCAGAAGCCGAGGAGATGCGGCGTTAGCTCCAGCAGTTTGTTCATGAACACTGAGAGTGAAAGCCAGCTAAAGATGATGAATCTGTACTCAGTAGCCCTGTTTATGGAACCGACAGCCCTGTTTATGGAACCGACGGGACAAAAAGGTATGACTAAGCTTGGAAAGCAACTAGAGAAATGTAAAGTTAAAAGTATTCTTGCTCACAAAAAAAGTCTTTTTTGTAAAAGTCTGCAACTTTGTTTATAAAACTGAAGCACCTAGAGTACTGGATATGTTTCAGTTTGGGAACTAACTCTACATGACACAAAAGCCAATGGATCAAATGGAGCATAAACCAGGAAAAAAGCCATGAAACAGCATTCAGACTCTTATGGGAAGCACATCGTAACATGGCAAAAAATACACATGGGCACTAGAATGATACAGGGAAATAGGCATCAGAATAACTCCTGGAGAAACCAGGGTTTGCGATGTAAAAGTAACAAGACAAAAACAGAAAACTTAAAGGGCCACAAAAAAGGCTGTGGTTTTCTTCAAGATGGTAGGAGACAATTGATTTGTTTGGATTACGCCTTGACATCCAAAGTTGGATGCCTGGGAGCGCTGCCTGGGCAGGGCAGCTCTGCCAGGGCCCCAACCAAACTAACCCAATATGGCTGGTAGAACCTAGTAATGAGGCTTGCACCACTGGTACTTGGTTTGATATGGCTTAAGCATGTCACTGGAGATAGAAAGTAGACCATCTGGGGACATATATTGAAACTTTCATAAACTGTACTGGAACGACATTTAGGAAGCATGGATAATTCATAGTGCACTCACACAAGAAGGTTCAAAGGCTTCGAAAACTTTGCAATCTCCAATATAACACTTACCTCGAGACAAATGAAAGGGTGGTTGCCAACCTGCCATCATGGAGCTAAAACTGCACACCAAGAAAAGAAGTGACAATGAACTGAACCAAGAGAAGAATCATAGAAACTTATCCTACAGTAATTATAGCGGCGGATAGTCAGATCATACGTTCACATGCGAGCGAGAACAGTAACCAGCTATCCAATATGATAGTATCTAAGTTTTGATTACTTATCCAGAATCCCATGAAAAGTAGAGAGAATGAACAAGTAAGCATAATATATTTATGTCTGAAATTCCCACAGGATCATAATACAAGCAGTATATGATGTCTATAATCTATCTGTGATATAGCTAGTTGTATCATCCCACTCTTTATTTTTCTCTTCCTATGTTTATTGCTACGGGCGAAAATTATATCTTTTGGAGCTGTGCTTATTAGAAAGGAAGAGCAGCGGAGTGGGAACTACTCTCGTCTCCTTTCATCACTTCTTGATACGGCGCACCTTCTTGGCGCCCCAGACCTCCATGCGGCCCTTGGGGCAGCCGCAGGGCGCGCGGAAGATAAGGACGGTGCGGCCGTTGGGCGGCGCCATCTTGCGGAGCTCGGCCTCGAGCTCCCGGTGCGCGTCCCCGAGCTCGACGGGGCGCGCTCCGGCCGCGGCGAGCAGCGCCGATCGCGCGGCGGGCGCGGGTCGGCCGCGCACGCACTCCTCGGTCTCGAGCTGGATGTCGAACTCGACGGCCTTCTTGAGGCCCCTGCACCTGGGCTTGCCGCACTTGCGCGCGTGGTGGCCCAGCAGCTCCCACGCGACGACCGCGGCCGCGACGGCGACGGCGGCGCCGAAGAAGACGGCGGCCGAGACGCAGGACGCGGCCGGGTGCAGCAGCGCGCCCACCTCGAGGACCAGCAGCTTGGCGTACGGGACGGCGAGGAAGCCCAGCGCGGCGAGGGCGGCGAGGAGGACGACCGCGTCGACGGCGGCCATCGGGGAGCTGTCGCAGCAGGATCCGGCCCTGGCCCTGGATCGGCTGCAGGCCGCCAGGGCGGAGCTGTCCGCCGCCCTGCGGTGCTGCTCGAAGGCGCGGAGGAACTCGATGAGGCTGCGGCACTCGGCCATCGCGGGTCCGGGAGCGACGGGTAATTCGCCACCAATTCTGATGCGAGCGGGCGAGCGAGCTCGGAGAGAGAAAGAGGGGGGGGAGAGGGGCGGGCTGTGTGGTGGGGGCGCCGGGATCTGTGGGAAACGGAACTAACCGGATGGGGAGGGAAGGAGGAGGCGATTGATTTGCCGATCGGATCCCTGCTCGCCCCCCGCGCCGTCCGGCGTTTGCGCGTGCGGCGGACCGCTGGTTTCACTCTGTCTGGCTTCCTTTCGTTCCGGGTGCGGCTGCGCGGTCCGTCGGCGCCTCCCTTCCGTGACGTACGTCACCCGTCGTGTACCGCCCGCCCCGAGGGCGCCGTGACGTGGTGCGAGAGGACCGAGAGCCAGGCGGCGGCGGCGGCGGAGGATGAGGCGGTCACGTCCCCACTGAGGGCTCGTTTGGCTAAATGAAAAATGAATCCACGTGGGGCCTGACACCAGCGTGGATTGGGTTGATTCGTGTCTTGACACCCAATCCTCGTCGAGTTTGATTACCACCTAAGATTAATACCGTTGTTCATTTGGAATATGTGCGGTGTTGAGTAGGCTACAGTGTAAAAAATTGCAAGAAAAAAAAACTAAAAGTGGAAATACTCAATCACAGATAAAGCATATATAATTCAATAGAACTGAGTTCAAACGTTCTAAAATAAAGAAAAGAATCGATAAAAAATCAAGAAGAAAATTATGGAAAAAAACTTGCAATTCAAGCATTATATCGAGCTATTCTCTTGCCACAAAACAGCATGCGGTCAAGCGGTGGCAGCAGAGTTGTTGTGATGTGTGCATCGTGAGAGGACGGATGTGAAAGAGGCCGTTCCCAGTGTCGAGCAACGATTTTTTCTTCCCACGCTGTTCTGCGTGGATCAGTTAGGGTTAACTCCAATCCACGCGAATGGCAAACGCATATAAAGTGATCCATATCGAATTTTTCCCGGCGTGTATCTGGTGCCCCACATGGCCGGGATTGAGGCTCAACCCCTGCCGATCCCGCCCTACCCAAACGAAGCCTGACGTGTGAGGACGGCGCCGCGCGCTGGCACTGCTGTCCAAACGTCAACGCCGCCGAAGCCCGACACGTCAAGCGACCGGGCGCGTCACGGGCACGGCTCCGTGGTGGTGCCGCCCGGCCTAAATCGTCTGACGCCGGTCGTACTCGTACTCCATCCCATCCCACCCCCGCTTTTCTTCTCGTCCTCCGCTCCGCGCCGAGGTTTTCGTGCGCAGTGCGCACCGATCGGCAGTCAGGCGAATACGGGAAGAGGCGTCGTGCCGCACGTCTCTCCGGCGCGGCGGGTTTGAGCCACCGAGAATGGCTAGCTAGCGACTTTCGGCTCCTCCATTTCGCTTGCTGCTACGCTGCCGTGGTGTCGCCCTGATCTAGACTCTAGCTAGTGCTTATCCTTTGCGTCTTTCGATCCAGCCTTTTGCCTCGTTGGTTTGGCTCGTTCTGGTTTCAGGAGTATCCCCATCTGACAAGCGATTGGCCGGCTTTGCCGACGCGAGGTGACACACCACGATCACATGCCTCGCCCACCCCATCGGAACGAGGAAAATGAAAGATGCCAAACCCGGCTCTTCTTTTTTTTTTGGCACTGCTGAAAATAGGAGAGGTTTTTGGCAGGGAGTTTTTCTCCGAATCAAAAACCGACGTCATGCAGATGCAGCTGAGTGTCGTGGGAGAAAATGTACTGTCGTGTCTTGACGTCAAATCAATGGACGAGGAACGCGTGATCTGGCATGTCGAAGCATGGTCAAACGAAAATTGATTAGGGGAGGAGACGTTGGACGTCATGACCTGATGACCGTGTTCAGTCTCAAACTAACAACGTTTTCCCACGGTTCCGCATGGAGTGGCCGGATCGTACGAGAGAGAGAGAGAGAGTGGCCGGATCGTACGAGAGAGAGAAAGAGGGGTCGCCTTTGGTTCAGTGACCAACCAAATTAAAGTATTGCATCGACCCTGCTCGTACGCTAAAGACAATCAGATCGCAGATAAATATATACACTTTGGACCCCACTGATTGTCGCTTGGGATGTCAAGAACGAATATCAGCCGATTCTGCATGGACAACGTCTCGAGTTTGTGTGCAGATGTGTGGTCCTTACTTATGGAGATGGAACTCGGGGGAGACGTGGTCTTTGGACGTGGAACCCATCGGTTGTATCCTCTCTCTCGACCTGGGCGGGTCATGTGCTGGGCTCCGCGGCGAAACCGACTCCGTGCAGAACGGGTCAGAGAAGGCTGATAGATTAGTAGCGGTAACCAAACCTGCCGTCAAGGCACTGTTAAGTAAAGTCGACGACGAATCCTACACGGACTAGCTACCACCTGAGTCCGACAAAAAGAAAATTGAAGCTTGCATTTTCACAAAAGTGAACAATGGTTGACACGTCGTGGTGACGCGATCGCACAGTCGTATTGCTGGAACTGGAAGCATGAACACCACCGCGCCGTGAAAGAAGCGAAAGATGTGACCGAAGAAATTAAAGCGACTGGGGACGACGACGCAATCAAACACTGTTGCCTTTTGTTAATCTCTGTAGGTGAACAATGTTAATGGAAGGAGAATCCTAACACCTTCATTATTATAGATTTAAGTCTATTCCTAGGGGGAAGTTTCATCTCATTAGTTTCAAGACCGTCACGTCATATAGAGAGCACGAAGAAAACGTCCGTACGTCTCCAATGTATGACTTATTTTTATCGTCTTGGTAACATTAATTGTTACATGATGACCTGACCAGTCAAATCTTATATCAGATGAAGTGCTTCCTCCCAATGCTAGTTCACATCAAGCTACATATAACTGCTCCACCTTCGTTACCCACTACACGTTCCATTCATCAAATGGTCCAACAAGAAGACGTTCCTACCAAGCAGGTGGAGCAAATGGAAGAGGTAACAACGGAGCTACCCCATGCTGATTTCTTTGACACATTGATAGCTACTCCTTACAGTACTACTAGCAGTTTGCATGGGAAATCACACTGGAAACTCCTCTCGATCAGTGTAACCCACCACCGCGCGCCACCACCAGCTACCGATCCCGGCCGGCAACGACGCTATATATGCATGCGTATGGGCGCAAGGATTTCAGCACCGGGAACTTCGACTCCCATGATCCTTTGCCTGGGCATGTGAGCTCACATGGGTGGACAAATGGAGTTCTAAGTTGATGATAACGAGTCAAGGGGATTAAGTTTCTCGCTGGTCTTTTGCAGGCTTGACACCTGTGACATACACGCTCCTGTTTCAGCTAGCACGCCGGCCACGAGCCGTTCATGTGGTTCAGCGCCTGATTGTTGCGGATTCTTTTTTTTTTCTCTGGCAGTGTGTACTGGGACTGGGGGATTTGGTCCAGACCCAGGACCTGTTCGTGGCCGGCCGGAACGTGCCTGCGCTGTCAGTCTTCAGAGGAGAAATCGGAGTCGACAAGGACCCGGCACTACTAGCTAGCTGGGAAAGGGAATGGATGAGACCGAGAACTGTTGACTGGACCGAGGTCTATCGGCATTCCAGCATATAACGAGGGAGGTTTCAATCAGTGCTATTAGAGCAGGTCCTCTCGTCACAAAGAGAGAGTATAGAAAGAGAAGGACAGATGGCAACAGAGAGAGGACGTGCTGTTGTACACTGGGCTACTAGGCTTTGGGCTGGGCTGTGTGTTCTACGAGAGATCTTGGCTGGATCGAAAAGTCAAACAAGTAATAGGAAGACGCGTTGGGTTGCTTGGGATGATATGGTTAACCCCAAGTTTTGTGGAGGCCTGGGCTTTAGAGGTATTGAGTTGTTCGACCTTGCTCTCCTAGCGAAACAGGCATGGCGTATTCTCCAGGATGCAAGCACATTGACTGCACGACTACTCAAAGCTGTTTACTTCCCGAATGGGGAGTTTCTGGATGCGGAGAAGGGGTTCGTCACCGTCCAGAATCTGGTGCTTCATTCTGAACCGCAGAGAAGCCTTGAAACAAGGTCTAATTCGGAGGATAGGTACTGTGGAACCAGTGGATATTTGGAATACAAACTGGTTGCCGAGGAGGCGAGGAATAATCAGCTACGTCCGATCAGGAGCACAAAACCTAACGCAATGGACATGGAACGAGAACTGGGACTGCCGCATGGCTGAGTGCGTTTGGGCACTAGAGAACGAGAGGAGATCACCGGGCACCTATGTGTACACTGTAGTTGTGAAATCAGCTGTGGCAACACATGGCCCAAAAGTCACGGGATGATGGGCACGTTCTGTACTGCAGTCCTAGTGCCGTCCGTTCACATTTTTTTACATTGGGCGCCAGATATATTATATATATAGGGCTCTTTGTTTAGGTTCGAACTTCTCTCCTGAGATGGATCTAAGCTCAGTTCACCTCCTTTTTAACGGTTCCACATGCCACAAGGCCAACTCCATGCCTAATCAACCAGGCATGCTGTTAGGTTCCTCTGTCATCTTCAGTTAACTCCATGCCTAATCGAAGCGCGGACCACGGTTTTGGTGCAACTACACGAGCAAAACTGAAGGTTTCGACAGATTTCCTGTGTCCGATCCGCGACCTTCGCCGCCTTATTAGTTCGTACACACAATCATTTTGATGGCAAGATAAGGAGAGCTCAACCACGCTGGCGTTAGCCGCCAAATGTTCCGTCAGCTCTGACAAGGTACTGATGACCCATCCGTCGGCAGACACGCCCTGCAGTCCGTGATCCGAAGAAGACAGAACTTGTGTTGTATATGCTTACGTCGTGGTCGGCAGACACGCACTGCAGTCCGTGATCCGTTCATCGTTTTTTTCGACACTTGATAATGTGCAAATGGCAGTGACATGGTAGCTAATCAAACGTTTACAGATGCAAGTGCACGATGAACTAATAATCCTTTGCTAAAGATAGTAGTAGTACGTATAAAATGCGGGTAGGTAGCTAGTAGTAGATTCAGAACAGAAGAAAACAGATCACTCTCTGCACAGAACATCTGTTCATATGCACAGTTAGATTTCTGGCAGCAAGCAGTCTCCATGCTCGTCATGGGATTTGATATCCTCATCGAGAGGGATCGTACACTTTGGCCTTAAGCGCGGCCTATCACTTTCTCCAACGCTGCTCGTCAGTTCATATCCTTATATTGCTTCCGTGTTCAGCTTGGCCACCGGCGTGGCGTCACTCGTGAGCCAACAGTGTCGAAATACAGTACGCCGCTTCTGTCATTGCACAGTGACGCAACGGAAAAGCCGTGAGGGTTCAGATCAGTTCAGGGGTGCCCGAGATGACTCGCTCCTTGCTTAAATCCTACCACTTCAACGGTTCATCATCGTCTTTAATTTCTGTGTATCAACGAAACCGAGAGGTCTCGATTAGACCAGCTTTTGACATCGATACAGTTCAACGATGACGTTGACATGCCACGGCGACGCCTAATAATGCAGAGCTTCGGTGTGCGAGCCACACCTCGATAACGTGGCTTCCACTAGACCTGCTTTTGTCATCGAATACGAAAGGTCGAGACCTGAGACCAGCATATGCAGCATGCACAACAGAAACACAAAGTCACACACGACATTGACTTAACATGCACTAGACGACATATATCATTATATATAGAAAGACTTGAAAAGCTTCTTTCCAATCTCAATCGAGTGGTGCAGTTAGCAAGCTCGTCCACTCGACCGAACTGACTCTGACAGTAGGTAGTAAGACCCTAATAATAGGCTCGATCATCACCGATAAAACGTACAAGTAGGACATAGACAAGACTTGTATTAGTGGTCTCTACAGCAGCTACCAACACTCCTAGTACAGATCAAGGTTTCCTTGGAAATGCAGGCAGAGGCTTCATCAGGGTCTCCCGGGGCTCCTAGGATCATGGCGGTTGTTGGCGCCGGAACCGGGGTAATCGTTGACCTCGATGTCCATCCTCGCCGCTACTTCGCCGTGGTTTGGCTCCTGGTGGTCAGCTCGCACCACCACACCCTGCATATAGATGAACTCGCAAGCGTTAGATAAAAAATCACGCGTGAAATCGGTCGACAGCTTGCCAGTAAAAACTGTAAAAACTACTGGGAGCGCGCGTGCTTGCACCAGCGACTTAAAAAGCTTTTCTCTTCGGGGAAAAGGCGCCGTTAGTGGGGGCGACGGACGGCTGCAACTGCACAAGTGGCCATGCATGTGAACTGCACTATGAGTCTATGACCGGCCGGCCTAGCTAGCACACAGATAGTGCCGGTCCTGAGGTTTCGGAGGAGGCCCGGGAGCCGGAAGTAAAAACCAGCGGCACTCAATATAGACATAAAAAAATTTCTACAATGCAAACAGTTCTTCAACTTTTAAAAGGCTTTGTTATAGCTAACTAATTTAATGTTTAGCTCAATAAAAAAAATCCTAATTGAAGATTGAGATGGTCAGATAGATGACGCAACTGGTAGATCCATGACAGCACGAATGGAGACGTACGGAGTTGTGACGAGCTATGGTGAGTTGATGCAAAAAAACATGTATCCTTCAACTACTTGATGCGTATTGCGCTGCCAAGATAAACGAACTCTAAAGCCCCGCGGGCCAGGTTCACGCTCAAACTAGCAACAACGAAGTCTAAAATTACTGCATTTTGATTTTGAATTCAGTAGAATTTTTAGTGAGACGACTATGTGACAACGATCATGTATATGCATACATATAAACTTAAGGTGATAGGGCGGTACCCTAAGTTTCAGGGGCCGGAGCGGCCTCTCCGCTTGCCTACCCCCCAGATCCGGCCCTGCACACCGCCGCCGGAGCAGTGCATGTGATCCTAGTGGTGCCCCAGCGCCCACCTCCTGTACCTTCTGCTCTTCCCGGCATCCAAAGGTCGCAGAAACTCACATGCACTGTGATAAAGGTACTAAAAGGCTTAAGCTTTCTAGAAGCTCGTAAAGCTGTTGAATCATGTCGTCTGGTGACTAGAGTCAGCTGGATCCAGTGTGTGATGAGCGTGTGGTATGGACTGGAAGGCAGCTACAGGGGAGGACGGAGCCTGTGATCAGCGCGAACAGCTCAAAATTAAAGGGGTTGTTTCGTGAGTGCCGGATCGGACGGGAGTGCAAGTCGGCATGCTCATGGCGGTTTGGATGCGGCAGCTAGCTTTGCATGTAAGAGGATCACCATGAACATGCAAAAGAGCTGCTATGTTTTCTTAACTTGTCTGAGCTAATGGGCTGCCATTTCATGTAAGAGGAGGTTAATTTACAATGTAAATAATATAACATATGAATAATGATGAGTCAGATATCTGATGACATGAGAGAGAGAGAGAGACCTGAGCAGGGAGGCCGGGTCCAGATGGTTGGTTGTTCTTCAAGGACAGGCTTCCTGTGACAAGAGAAGAACGCTTATGACAAAATCCAAGGCGTCAAGGAAACATGAAGTGAGTAGCCAAGAGTGGAGAAGAAGCACTCGAAACACGAAAGGCAAGGTTTGATGGCTTACTGGACAGAGGCGCAGAGGAGACCAGAGGAAGAAGAAGGCAAGCAAGCACGAGCATCGCAAGAATCGGCTTCCTCTTAGACGCGTGCTCCATCACCACCGCCGTACCACAGTTCTGCTTCCGAGTCTCGTCTGGCGAGCGATTGAGCGGCACTCTCACGGGCTGGCTACCAGACAATGCTCATAGGCATGCAGCGGAATGGCCAGTGGCCATGGGTGGTGGGGGATTTATACGAGCTACTATGACACACTGCTCTCTCTCTCTCTCTCTGCATCTGAAAGTCAACTTGAGGGAGGCACCTCGTTTTGCTTTGTTTACAGGGAGGGAGAGGACAGGCTGATCAATCATGGATGTCTTTCCGGCAACTTTTGCACGCTGTATTTCCTCCCCTCTGACACCCCCGCCTTTCCTGTTCTTGTTTACACTGTCTCGTCGGAGAGCTCGTTCGGTCACCCTGCTGCGACGGCAGGGCGATGTGTCGCACGCGCAGGCCTGGTGTGTGGATGTGGGCGCGCACGCGTCCACCTTCGCCTCGAGCGCTGCGCGTGCGTGGGGAACCCCACCTAACCTCCGCACCCGGCCGCATCGCCTCCTGCTAGTCAACGCCGCAATGAAGGCAGTGCACGGCTGAGCTAAGCTCGGAGCAGATGCCGACATGCAGCAGCTCAGCAGAGTGCTCGGGTCTTGGTTTTCTGTGTATTTCCCAATTGTACTTGCAGTAAAAATCTCTGCTCTCCTACTCCTTCCGATTCCAGCTGATGGTGTTATACAACGTTCTTGATTCAGTTTTAATATTAATAATGTTATCACTTTTAAAATCATCAATAAAATCTGGAAAGAGCGATGAGGTCGACACAGCATGGTGCCTCTGTTTGCTAAAGAAAGCAAAAAGCTCAAGGTGGTCAAGTGTTTGCTTCTCGCAAGCGAGCCATTAGATGGCCTACGCACACGTCACGTTGTAGGAATGCGGCGCGCGGCTGCATCGAGGGAACCAGCTGTGACGCAACAGTCGGCCTGATTAGGTATTTCGCATCGGGTGCATGCCACTGCTGACTGCTCGAAGGAAGAGTAGCGCCAGGGATAGCGTCACTCACCCGAGACGTTCCGGTTGCCGCAGTGCCCGTGCATGTGGAGCACACGGCAAAAAAGGCACGGGAAGATGCACGCGAAAGATCGTGTAATCCGCTGCGGCGTTCCGCGACGTTTTCTCGCGCGGTGCATGCATGCACCATCACCAGACCGGGCTTTCTCCACGATTCGGGAAGGGATATGCTTTAATTTTTCCCTACCCAGTCGTTGAACAATCAGTCGCACGTACTACGGTCCTGGCTCCTCGCCGCTTTGATCGGTCCATGACGAGCAGCACGACGGTGACTGGGTGGAATGGTGGACAACCCACGACGCCACGAGCGCGCGCCGCACCGTACACCTTGAACCGCACGTTCTCTCTTGGCCGTGGTGGTCCGAGTGGATGCCTGGTCACCGCGGGCCGGATCCTTGCCAGAAGTAGTTCCCGATTGGCCTCGGCAACAAAAAGGCTAGTATCTGAAAGCAAGGGCAAGGGCCCCCGTTTACTCTGACCTTGTTTCGTCGCCACAAGGGGCATGTGCATCCCTTGCGTTGCCGAAAAAGGCTGTTTGTTCGCATCGCAGCAGCGTCAAGGGGCCTCGTCGTCGATGTCGACAGAGTCATGAGTACTGGTTGGGTTTTTACAGTTAGTACTCATGCTTTATATTTCTCGCGAAAAAACTTATTAGTTTCCATGATGAGATAATAATGAGCTGATTGGAGGTCTCTCTCTCTGTTCACTAGAATGCTTGTACCTTCTAGACGGGTGGTGGCCCGTTAAGGACTTGGTCCATTTCTGCGGGACAAAATTAGCACGTCTGGCCCAGAAATAAGTTAAATGGGCTCTAAGCCTCGAAAAACGGTGCGTCTTGTATATCGTCCAATAGAAGCCCAATGTAAAATAGAGGAGCCTTAGAGCCAATCTATTCTTTTTATAACCACTGCAGCTCCCTTTTTTTTTTAAAAAAAAACTGGCAGCCCACTAGCTCAATAGCTCCATGCCCAGCCCACACTTGCGCGGTCATCTCATCAAAACCCTACCCTAGCAGCCACCTTCTTTCCCCACCCCACCCCAGCCGCCGCCACCTCGTCGTCGCTTGAAGGTATCTCTCCCTCTCCCCCCCTCTTCCCCTACCTCTCACTCTTCCCTCTCCAGCGCACATCTTCTGTGAGATCGTAGATAGTTCTTGTAAGTCGTTACCTTCCTACCGCGATGACTTGTGCGACCGGGTCTTTTCCGTCATTCTCCTGCTGGTTTAACCTGCTGCTATGCAACTGCGTTTATTGAACCGTAGTTAAGCTAGTTTCTCTTAGCTATCGCGTTCGTGCTACATTTCTCTGATTGCTATACGCTAGTTCAAGCCGAAAATGCTAACTTGCACGAGTCTATTCGTCCGTGTGTATGGATCTTACTGTTCGACTAGCGCTTTCGTTTGTCAGTGATCTGAGTGTTGCTGACCTTAAGCACAAGGGTGTCCTTTCGAAAACCGTAGCTGACTCACGCTGTACATGATCTGTTGCACAAGTACTGTGTCGCCACATAGAGCTCAAATTCTGTGCTGGCCTGATTATTGTTGTGCCAGAGAAACATGGGTACGCAGTTTGCAGTATTGGCTTCTTTGTGCTTCTGCTGTTAGTAGTTACCCTACAGTCTCCAGTCTACGCGCTTATGGTGTGTTCTATGATCCGGATGTGCTGTTGACTGTTAGCGAAACATAGGTATCTGTATGCTGTACATGATCTCTCACACCAGCACTGAGGTGCCACGTAGAGCTCTAATTGTGTGGTGGTCTAATCATTGTTGTGCAAGAGAGACATGGGTACACAGTTGCCATAGCTGTTAATTTGTGTTTCTGCTACCAGTGGTTACCCAACATGTATGGCGTCGTGGCACTTAGTGTTATGGATTAGATAGTCATTGCTAGCTGTTTTTTTCTTTGGGCATTTACGCTCCTTTACATCTGAGCACAAGTACTGATGTGCTATAGCTATTTTTGTTGCATAGTAGCATTTTTTATGTGCAAGAGAGGCAAGGGAACCCGCTTTGCACTAGAGGTTTAACTCATGTTTCTACTGCCAGAAGTTGGCCAACGTTCACCCCTGTTTCTTGGATTCTGTGGTGGTTCATACTGCAATTTTCAACTTTGTATAATTGATTTATTGGCTTCCACAGTTGTGTGCAGTTGCTGGAGTGTCCATTTTGGCTAGATAGTAAGTGGTAATCTAACCCACCACGTGTGAACTAGGCTTCTTATTTGCCACATTAGTTACTTGTGTGCTTTTAGTTGGTACATTATGTCTTTGTAGTTGGTAGTTTTTGTGTTTTCACTTCGCTGTTTCAATATCTGATGTGCTTCTCATGTTTTTTCTTTTCTTTTCTTTTGTCTATGGCTTCCAGGCAGGAGCTTGTGAAAGTTCCATCAGACTGGCAAGATGGTTCTGAAGTAAGTTATTCTATGTGATTAAATTGTTGCTGCAATGTGTTGTTGTACCACTTCTATTTTGACTTGGCGTTTATGAAATTGTCCATTCTTTGTTTTGCAGGACAGAGCTTTGCCGTTTTAGTGGCCAGAAGATATATCCAGGGAAGGGTATTAGGTTCATTCGTGCTGATTCCCAGGTGATCGCTTCTTCTGAGTTGTAATGCAGGTAATGGATACAAGTAGAACTAGGATGTTTTTAAGCATATTCAAATCTTCTGCAGGCTTTCCTATTCGCCAACTCAAAATGCAAGCGTTACTTCCACAACCGCCTTAAGCCTGCAAAGCTTACCTGGACAGCTATCTACAGGAAGCAGCACAAGAAGGTATTCTTATCTATCAAGTCACATATTTGTACAGTTCCCATGTATTTTAATAACTCGATGGATTTGATAACTTCATACTTCTGAAAAATCATTGGCATGATAATTTTGTTTATTTGTCAGTTATTCTGCATGGGAATCAAAATTAAGTAAGCTTCGTAGGAATGGCAAAAAACAACTTGTAATCCTCCGGCATATATAATATAGCTTTCCCCCTGATTTGAAATGATTAGTTGATTACAGTACACAATTACTTGATTTCTGGATCTGGGATGAGGTTAAGCATTGTTTTTGGATAAAAACATGGTTATTTCATTCAACCCGTAATGCATCTGCCTTGTTAGTATTGTAGTCAGCAGTGATCTGTTGGCCTTTTTACTGCAATGACAGACCAAAACTCCTGTGGTGCTGTTGTTTATTTGTTACAGAACTGTACACCCTCTGTTTTTAAATTGTTGTTAGGACAAGAATTCTATTTCAAAAATGAACATGACTTGCATTCCTAACAACAACAATTTCAGAACGGAGGGCGTAGTAATCACTAATTAGATGTATAACCGCAGGACATTCATGCTGAAGCTGTCAAGAAGAGGCGTCGCACCACCAAGAAGCCATACTCAAGGTCAATTGTTGGTGCCACTTTGGAAGTTATCCAAAAGAAGAGAAGCGAGAAGCCTGAAGTTCGTGATGCTGCTAGAGAGGCTGCTCTGCGGTACATATTTTTTTTAAATCTTCCTACAAAACAATACCAGCCTTACAAGTTTGTGATTATTTGTATGGGTAGACCTGATGTAGCTCTTATTAGCTTGCACAAATTCGATAATTCCGGTGTAATGCTTATATCAATTCTTCCCATTTCAGTAACCCACATTCATGCTGCAGAACTTAATGTGCCATCTTTGCTTTACTGAACTATTTTGCACAGAAAAGCCAATATGTTCAGTGTAGATTGTACTCTTTTCTGTGGCCCTACTAAGGTATGTGTGTTGTGTTCACATTTGCAGTGAGATCAAGGAGCGCATCAAGAAAACCAAGGATGAGAAAAAGGCAAAGAAGGCAGAGGTTGCGAAATCTCAGAAGACCCAAACTAAGGGAGGTGCCGCGCCGAAGGGTGCCAAGGGCCCGAAGATTGGTGGGGGTGGCGGGAAGCGATGAGTGTCCGTTGCATCATTAGAGATATAGTTCTACTGGCTTAGCCTTCTCTACGGTCCTATCTTGACTTTGGTCAAGTTAGCCTGTTTTGAATTTTCACCTTTCCAATGAGATTGGCATGTCCTGAATGTTTTGGATTATTTCGTGAGTTGATTTACATTGACAACGATTTTTGTCTATTGTTATTGTTTAGCACGTTTTCAGTCATGACCCAGTTGCCCCGTATGATGCAAACTTCGGCTGTTTTGTTTGAGAAGCAATTGAGTTGTTTGAGAAGCACTTTTTATAGTGTTCTGTGTTTCCAACGTATAATTTAAATGGACATATAATTTTGGTAAATATAATGATCAATCTACACTAAGGACAACACGTGAAATATTTTTGTAGGTGTTCTGACGGTCGAGACCGCTCTTGGTTCTCCCAAAATCATAGCATAAATTAGCCTCGCTCAACGCCGCTCAACGCGCCATCCCGCACGGCTGGTTCCTCCTCCATGTTGCGCAGAGTCCTCGCGAGGGCGATGCCCTTCTCCACCTCGGCTGCTTCCGGGTTTCCCCAGCCTCTAGGCGCTCGCCTCATCGAGGCCTCGAGTCTCTCTGCTTCTTCCCGTTACCCCGTCGCCGATGGCTGCGGCGGCGAGGATGACCATGATCCCTTCTCCTTCCCGGACCAGCACCAGCAGCATCTCCCGCCGGACGTCGCCCGCGCGGTGGACTCCGTCGTCGCGGCGGCCGAGGCCGAGTCCTCTCCCGCTGGAGCGGCGCGGGATCTCCTCGAGCGGTGTGGCGCGGAGGCGTCCGAGCCGCTCGTGGTGGCCGCGCTCGCTCGCCTCCGCAACAGCTGCGCGGCCGCACACGCCGCGTTCCGGTGGGCCGCGGCGCAGCCCGGGTACGCCCCGGGGCGCCGGGCGTGCCACTCCATGCTCGCCATCCTCGCCAAGCACCGCCGCTTCGACGCCGCCCGCGCCCTGCTCGACGAAATGCGCCGCGCGTCGACGGCGTCCCCCGCCGCGGTGCTCCTCCTCGTCCGCCGGCACTGCGCCGCGCGGGACGTTGCCGGTGCCGTCGCCGCGTTCCGCGCGCTCCCGACCTTCGGTTTCCATCCAGGCGTCGCTGAGTTCCACGGCCTCCTGAGCGCGCTTTGCCGGTACAAGAACGTACAGGACGCGGAGCACCTGCTGCTGTCCAGCGAGAAGGAGTTCCCCTTCGAGACCAAGAGCTTCAACATTGTGCTCAATGGGTGGTGCAACATTGTCTGCAGTGTGCGTGAGGCAAAGAGGTTCTGGAACTCCATGGAGATCAAGGGTATTGAGAGGGATGTCTTGTCATATGGGAGCATGATCTCATGCTTCTCAAAATCTGGGAGCTTGGATTATGTCATGAAGTTCTTTAACCGCATGAAGGAGGCTGGCATTGTCCCAGACCGGAAAGTGTACAATGCAGTTGTGTATGCGCTCGCCAAAGGGCGGTGTGTGGATGAGGCGAAGGCACTTGTCCAGAGTATGGAGGACAAGGGGGTTGCCCCAGACACAGCCACTTTCAACTCCCTCATTGGGCCTCTTTGCAAGGCTCGTCAGGTTAAGGATGCAATGGAAATGTTTGGTTCTATGTTAGGCAGGAGGCTATCTCCGTCAGTAAGGACCTTCCATGCATTGCTTAACGTAGCTAGGAGCCCCAGTGAGGTGTTTGATCTCTTGGATAAGATGAAGGAATTGCGGTGTGAGCCAGAGATGGACACTTATATCATGCTGATCAGGAAATTCTGCCGGTGGAAGCAGCCTGAAAGTGTGAAGAAGCTGTGGAATGCAATGCCTGCAAATGGGCTGAGACCTGATCGGAGTGCGTACATTGTTTTGATACATGGGTTATTCCTAAGTGGGAGACTAGAGGAGGCGGCAAAGTATTATGAAGAGATGAAAGCTAAGGGATTTTCGCCAGAGCAAAAGACTGAAGCAATGATAGAGGCTTGGATTGCAGGCAGGGAGCTTGCCAAGGCGTCAGCTTCAGTTCGCTCTAAGGCTGGTTCAGTGTCTCTCAAACTTCCCCGGAGGTGATAAGGTCAATGTTACTTCTGAAAGGTGGTTCATTATAAAGAAATATGACAGGTATTAGGTTAATGCTACTGCTCATAAACTCCCAGATTGTATTTCGTTTTCTAGATGTTCAAGCAAATCTAGTATTTTTGGCAGTGAACTCCATGGGGCACAATGCTGGGAGGGCTGAGCTATTCCCAGAATTGGGCTGTACAAGGACACTGCATGAACAAGTGATCAAGTCTCAGCTTATGAGCAGAGAGTTAG
Source organism: Neostapfia colusana (assembly GCA_030760725.1). NCBI lineage: Eukaryota > Viridiplantae > Streptophyta > Magnoliopsida > Poales > Poaceae > Neostapfia > Neostapfia colusana. The sequence goes on from JASWHV010000018.1 coordinate 69,513,807, forward strand.
CCATGTCGACCCAACCACTGTTTTATAGGATTGAGCTTGCCAAGTCTGCCCCTAGAACACACAATTGTAAGCAGTTCTGGTTTACACCATGGTCATACTTCCTCTCATTCCGTATGGCTTGAAAGTGTAAAGTGTGGCTTAATATTTGCATGTTTTAACTTCAACAATCTACAGGCATACCAATAGCCATCCCAGTTACCATTGGTCCCATATTAGACATACAGTAGTACAATTTGAGTTATTTTCCTATGATTTATTTGTTCATCATGCACTATATATATTTCTGTTCTTTTGTTTGGGTTTTGTGTGCCAACCCATGTAGTCATTGCAACCTTTCTCAAAATATTGTTTCAATGCGTGACTGTGCATATGAAGAACCTGAGGACAATAGCACACTGGATTTGAAGCTGGACTGGTTGCCGCCAGCCTGCTATTAATCAATGGAGATTGTGCACCACCTCCTCCTGATGACAAAGGTCACATGGTATCTGAAAAAATCTTAGCTACCAGACCGTGTAGATACAATAATTCCTCGGAGCTAGTGGATTAGATCATACGACTAATGACATGGCGCAAGTCAAATAGCTTATCCTCGTACGGCCTGAAGTGCTTGCCATCATATTCTGAAGGATATGCTGATGCTAACTGCATGTGGTTCGTTAACATATATCTTCTCAGGCGCCTCAACTCTTCTGATATGTACTCCAGGAGCTGGCGTTATCTTTCAACCATGTGCAACTTGCTTTAAATTATGGTGATGATAGATATGGATACACACGCATGTGGGTGAAGTGGTTGCAATTCCTGTATGCAGTGTCGTTTTCATGGTATCTAACTAATCTGGCAGCAAGTATCACCAACTCATATGGGTCATTACAAGACTCTAGTATTAGGTGTGTTGGTTTGATGAATTAAACAGTGAACGGAGAGTCTGATTCTAACTCTAGCTCAGGTTTGAGAAATAGTGTTGGTTGCTCATCCCCAGTGAAAAATCATAAGATGATCTTATGATAGACTGAAACATACGGTGACGTATCTTATCCTAAATCCACTGAAACAATATCAGATAAAATAAAGTTTAGCAGAACCATCCTAGTAAATTTCAGTTCAGACTGACCATATGACAACAGTAAAAGGGAGATGTCTTTGCAGACAACTAAATTGCATAGATAGATCCAACAAAAGAATCAACATCACAAGCCTACAGCAACAGTTGCAGAATTATTTACATCTCTTTTCTTTTCATCTCGCTCTAGTTTCTCAGAATGGTGGCAAGATTGTCTGCCACATCCTCATCTGCGGTGCGCTGATCGCCTGCAAGTAGCCGGCATGGTCTTGTCCAGCTGCCGGATTGACCGTCTGACCCAGGCTCGCCGAGTTCACCATCTGGCCCATGTTCATGTAAGACGCCTGCAGCTCGTCAAAGTTGAGGTCGTTGAACCAGTCGTTGTCTTCCTTCACTGTAACCATGCCGTTGAACGGCATGGTGGCCTGCCCCTGCGCCATATCGCCTAAGCTGTTCTGCATGCCCGAGGCGTTGTCGATCTCCGAGTCGTGCGTCTGGAAGCTGTCGGACATGGTGTCGGCCAGCGCGTCCATGACCTCGCCGTTCTGCCGGTCGTGGTGCGGCGCCGTCTCCTGCTCCTGGAGCTCCTCCACCTTCACCTTGTCCCAGTTGTTCTTCTTGTTGTACAGCCGGCACAGCACCCACTCGTCCAACTGCAGAAGAGACGAGAAATCAGCATGAATGAATGCTGGGTAACCGGGCCATGGAACGGAATGCCACCGGCGGTGACTGGAACTCCGGGAGTGTACCTTCTGGGACCCCTTCTTGCCCGGGGCGCGGTCGGCGTCGGCGAGGCGGTACTCGTGCATGATCCAGTCGGTTTTGACGCCCCTCGGCGCCTTGCCGGAGTAGAAGACGAGCGCCTTCTTTATGCCCGCCGGTTTGGCGCTCCCGTTGGGCGCGATGGGCTTGTCGGCTCCGGTGGCTTTCCAGTACCCTCTCCCGGCGGCGCGGTTGGGGCGCGACCCGTTGGGGTACTTGCGGTCCCGCGGCGTGAAGAAGTACCACTCCTTGCGCCCGAACAGCGCCCTCTCTGCACGCGAAGAGGATCCATCAAGGTCAACAGCGCCATCCAAAAATCTCCAGGGACGGACAAAATCAAGCCGGAGAATTTTAAGCCATGGGCCATGGCAGGGCAGGGAACGAGGAGAACAGGGCACGCAAGGAGTAGGGCAGGGAACGAGGAGAACAGGGCACGGAAGGAGCAGGGCAGGGAACGGGGAAAACAGGGCACGGAAGGAGCAAGTGCAGGGGCACGCGACGCACCTGGCAGATCCCACGGATCGAACTTGTAGAGATCGACCTCGGCGATGATGGGCACCGGAAGCTGCTGCCGCGCCACCTTCCGGCAGAGGTAGTGCACCACGAGCTCCTCGTCCGTCGGGTGGAACCGGAACCCCGGCGGCAGGTTCAGCTCTGCTTCCGCGTCCCGGCGCCCGCTCCCCTCCGCCGCCGTCGCCGCCATCCTCCTCGGAGCGGCCCTAGAATCGAAGCAACGGCGGGAACCGGATGGCTCGCTCGCTCGCTCGACTACGACCAGCAGCTTCCAGAGAAAACCCGTCTCGCCTCCGTCCCTCCCTCCCTCGTGTCCGGTTGGTTTCGAAAGGCGGCTGCCCCACCGCGCAGGCAGCTGGATGATATAAATCCTCCCTCTCTCTCTGTCTCTCCTCTGCTGGGGCTCGCCGCTGCTGAGCTGTTTCCGTTTCCTTGGCGGCCAAGCAGGGTCCGCGTGTTTATATGGGCCGCGCCGCGCCGCTTCCCTGCCCGTGGGCTGCGGATGAGGACGGCCGACGCTGCCGCGAAGGTTCGCCCGTGGAAACGAGTCTGACTCTGACCTGCACCATGCGTCAAAAGGTCGAGAGGATCTCGGCGAATGGGACGGGCACGTGCCTCCGTCGCCGCCGAGAAAAAAAAAACTCCATGTTTTTGACTGTCTGCACGGTACGCCGGCTTCCTCCATGCTACAGCGCTTCGTTTGGCACCACGTGCGAATTTCGGTGTTCATCGATCGCCTTCGTTCGGGAAGGTCCTTGGCTAGTAGAGATGCGATGCCGACGTGCTGGATTTTTTCCGGATTAGTTCTACGTCGAGTCTATGGGAGATAAAGGAAGGAGAGTAACTGCACCTGAGCCAAGTGCCAGTACTGACCTGCCAGATTGCGATTGTTCGCGTCCAGCCTTCTGCGTCGTGACAGCAGGGGATATTCCTGGAACATTTAAAAATCCACAGAGCGTAGCCATCGTCTCTGACTGTTCGTCCACACCGATCGAAGCCAGACAGCCACTTATAATATTTAATTACAGAACAGCAGCCGCCAGACAGACAGCCAGCAGACAGACAGACAGTGGTAGCTTAGCTAGGTCGGTCGGTTCATCTCCTCGTCCACCGTACAGAAATAAAAGAATTGCCTCTCCCATTCAGCACGTGCCCGCCTGCCTGCGTCGCTCATGCGCTGAACCTGGCCCCGGCGCCGCAACGTATCCGCCCCCGCTCCCGTCGTGGACACGACAGCCGGCGGGTGCTCTCTCGTCCCGCACCGCACCGCACGGTGGCCGCGGTGGACACCGGCGCGCGGCATATGGAATTGCAAGCTGAAAACGACGGACTGGTCAGGGCACAAGGGGCGTTGTTGTTGGCGAAAGCGATCTCCCGCGACGCTGGTTTGTTTCCTTTTTTTTTTCTTCTTCCCTCCCAAGGTAAGAGGATGTGTAGATGTGCTCGATCGGCCGTACCGTAATCTCCTTGATTTGACGAGTTGAGGCGTTCCCCAGCTGGCTGGATCGTCGATGATGGGATGGGAGTACTGTTCTTCATCAGAGTATGTATACATGTGCGGTGTTGACATAGAGAGAGTAACAGTTTTTGTGAAGTGTGGTGATCGGGTTTCGAGTCGTCAGCGAATACAGATAAGATCAGCGACAGCTTAACCAAAATAAAACCGAGGCGCTGATCGTGAAGCTGCCTCCGTATGTTCCACGATTCTTGCATCGCAACGCTCCACGATGACGACAACACAAGTGAAACCGATGCATGGGGTCCGATCGATCGATCGATCGATCGAGAGGCATGCATGCAGGCGTATCCAGGACGCCGAGCGAGTGACGCAAGCGCGGACGCCAGACACCACCCACCTACCGGCGCACCTGCATGCGGGTTCCTTCCTCCTTGAGCTCGAAGGCCGTGCGTGCGCTGTGCCGGCCGGCCTTGACTGGACCAAATCCTTTGGCTCGGCGGCCGCGATCCTCCTCCTGCCCCGACCTGACCCATCCAGCTTCGATCGCCGATACCCGTACGTGCGCGGACCGAGTCATAGCGCCACGCACGTGCGCTGCGTCGATCGCAACATGCCCTGCGGCTTACTGTGTCTGCTCCGTCGTGACCCCTTGTTGCCGCCCGGCCGGCGGCGTGTTGATCTGGCTCTGGCCTTCTATTCCATTCTGGGAAAATGAAACTCTGATGTTTGTCAGGCTCATCACATATATAGTCGTACCCTGTTCTGCAGTGCAAAAAACCTGCAGAATCGACGACGAATTCATCAACACGATTAAACTGATGGGCTCGTCACGTCGTCGGGTGAAAGACCTGCAGTTGTATATGCATGCAGGCCCAAGCCATGTCGTCGGGCCGTCTGCCGCTCCGCATGAAAGTGGGCGGCCTCGGACAACTACCAGCAGCAGGCACCACGAACAGCAAGGAGGATGGTCAGGTCAGTTGATGCACATTAGGAGACGAAAAAGCGCAGGAACGGTGCTCCTTGAGGTACACAAAGCCTCGTCGAGTTTGCAGGATGCCGATGCACCGTCTCCTCAAAAGATAAAAACTGAAGAAGGGTCCCTACGGGATCAGGAAGAAACGCTACGATGAACTGAAACCAGACTTGATGACAAAACAGTATGCTTTATGAGGTCCAACATGCCGTATACCTACGGCACCAATAAGTGACGTAGTTAGGATTAGACTATGAGCACAAAATCTCAAGTTGGACATATGTCAAAAGCACATGAATCATAGCCAAAAGCTTTTGTTGTGCAAGGTCTTATATATGGATGTGGTTTCCGTACGTTTTATTGATCAGGACATAAACAATAGACCACGGTTCATAAGAAAAAAGATTGATCTCAAACAATTTGCTCCCAGAGTTCAACATTCTTGTAAACGGCAAAAAGGTTTTTGAAACACAACCAGAAAAGTTTACTGAAAAAAATCTGCTCTAATTGGGCGCTCACAATGACCTGTTTTATAAGCACAGACAAAACTTGCTGTTAATTTAAAACGCTCACATCTATTACTGTACACCACAGGAAGACTACATTGGACAAACAATCAGTACTAATCAGGCCTAAGGCAAGCTACGAGCCAAACATCTGGCTACCTTATCTAAAACTGCACTGCAAAACTCTTCAAGAATGGCTGAACGGCACCAGGGTTGCGAAATGTCTTCCCCGTGTCATTAGTGCATCTCACATACCTATATCTACAAACAGCTTAACTATGCATCAAATTTACAATGAATTACAATGGCTAGTATCTCTGATAGGACTGTTACTGCATTTAGATCTGTTCCATAGAGCCACTCTTTAGCCTTTCCATTCGAGCTTGCAATCCAGACAACGCTCTCTCATCCATAGGCGGAATATTACTTTGTTGTTGGGGTTCATCTAATCGTGTTGCCCCATGCAGAACGTTACCGTTCATACTTGCCAGAGGCCGAGCTTGAGTCCCATCAAACTGACCTACAGCAGCAGCTTGAATGCTTTTCATCCTTTCCCTAAGAGCATCCAATGTACCTGCTGTCACAGAAATGATAATTCCAAAATTAGAAGAAAAAATAACAATATTGATAAACACGCACAACAATATGTGTAGGTGCAGAGCAATTGAAGGATGGGGACCTGAGGTTTGGTATCTATCAGCCTGTTGGTCAATAGAATGTAACCTAGAATCAGATTCTCTGTGTCCTCTTAAGGGTTGTATCTCACTGCTAGTATCATCGTTAGAACCTGTTCTGCCATCTATTGATTTTGTGTGAACAGGAGAAGGTGCAAATTTAGGAGAGGGTATTGATGCTATTGGAGGAGGCGTGGCTAAAGGAAGACTAGAAGGTGTCTTTCCAGCTGCTGTGTTTTTCTCTACCTGCATTGAGAAACATGAATTTCATTAATCTCAAATAAATTATCAAAAACGAGCTCAAACCCCTTCGAGTGATAGGTTTACACCTGAGCTAGCCCATCTCTGATATAGGTTCTAAATGCTTCGCTTGCATTCTGAAGCTGCGCAAATATATCAACCTGAGAAAACGATGGTCAGGACTAGACACTAGAACAGAAACAGACAGCTCAAAACGTGATAAACTATCAATGAAATATATGTCACACGAATTAATTAAAAAGGAATACCATCACTTAACAAGTTTTGAACTTATTTTCCCTATACATTAAATTTGAAAAAAATGTGATAGTGTTGTGAGAAACAATTAAATATTTTTGGTTGCAAACAATAGACCCACCAGGCCTCAACCTGACAATAGTTATTATTCTGCAGGAATATATGTATGTCTAGTATGCTGTAAATCCTCATTTGTACACTCAATATTACCTTAGGGTAGAGCTGTGTCATTCGGTACAGTTCATAAAGACCAATTGTACATGTTTGTTTGTCACCAATTTTCTTGAAGACAGCAGCAAGCTCTTGCTGTTCATCAAAGAAAAAGCATAGCGTTACTTAATTGCACTATTTTTAAGTAGTCAAGTCATGAAAGTGAAATGTTACTTCACAAAGGTGAGCAAGTAAAAGGTAACAGGGTGTGGTCGCACCTTTAACTGAGCGTCAGTTGAGTGTGTAGGTGGATTTGGACTGTTTGATGCAGCATCACCCCAGTGAGTTTGACCCATGGGACCCGATGGTGTCAACATTCTAGCTGCTGCAAGAGTCTAGGATGACCGACAATATTGCTTAGGGGGCAGATATGTTGAATAATTCGAAGTTTAAGACCAACAGTTGAAGATTTCGGTTAACAGTCAGAATGCAAGTTCTACCTGAAGATTTAGATCAATGTATGCTAAAATTATAGGCTGAGGTTCAGCATCTATAGGAACCATTGAAAGGTGGCCTTTTATTGCTGTCCCTCGAAGCTTGACAAGCTCATGCAACACAGTTTTGACCATTCTTAATGGCTTGTCATCAGCACCAGCCCTGTAGAATATGCCAAATATTGATATGATCCCAAATCCTGGAACAAAATAAACGGCTAGGTCAATCCCAACAGGAGGAGGCACCAACCTTCTTCGTATCTCTTCCATTCCCAGTTCTTGCAAATAAATATGAATGCTTTGAAGAATTCGATCAAGGTCAACTTCATATATTGTACTCTGAAGAACCTAAAAGATGGATTGCAATGTCAGACTTGTCCGGTAGAGATTTCAGAGGAAGAAAAAAGTCACATACCTTAGTCAGTTTAATTAAGCATTTGACAACTAAGTCTGAAAACTTCTGATTTTTTACAGCAAGGGACTCTGATGGTGTAGGTGAGGGCCATCTTGAAGGATCCAATGGCTTCAATAAATGAATTAGAACAACAAACGAGGATGTTCTCTCGGCATTATCCTGTTGAAAGCAAAACCATTGAAGAAAGCATAGGCAAGAAACAAATAAGAGCACAGAAAAAGAAATATACAGACCAAGATTTTAAGCATTAAAACATTTAATGCTTTGAGTAGCTGACTGCCATCGTCCATAAGAGGGACTCTTTCATCTAAAAGCCAAAGTAGCAGCTCCGTGATAAGGTTGTCTAGGGTACACTGCTTCACGTCATGGGCAAGACGTTTGATCTGGAATGTCTGGAAAATAACCAAAATTATTTTATTTCATTTGACTTCTGAAACGACTAAATAGTTTTTATTGAAACATAATTCATTTGACGGAAACTGAACCACCAAACACAAACATGTCACAAACCTGCATGAGCGTATTTAGGACGTATTTGCAAGATCTTGAAGAAGCCCCAGACAGGCTAAAGTTGAAGGTTTTTGGAACCTGGAAGATTCATGAAAACAAAAAAAATTTAGTAGAGTGGGAAAAGAAACAAAACAAACTAAAATAAAATGTAATATGAAAAAAAGAATATTTACCATAACAGCCAGGCATGAAACTAATCTGTCAGCTTCCTTGATGAGTTCTTCAAGACTCGTGCTTTCAGGGTCAGCAGTCTGGGTAAGCTCATGGCATATGACTTTCATGCCTTCAACAGACTGCATAAACTTATGGTACATCTCAGGACAATGTTTGTGATTAGAATCTAAGTGTACTATACAGCATATAAGAAAAATGAACACAGCATTTATGATATAAAAAAATGAGAACTGAAAAGCAGGACCTGATCAGGCAGACCCAATGCAACAATATCAAGAGCTTCACGCCAATCTGCAGGACCAGGTGTCGCTGCGGCCATCTGCCTAGGCACCAAATGCCTGTCTATGTTGGCATCAGCATACCCAAAGTTGTTCCTATTGAAAACAAGAATACGCAACTTAGTTAAGCGATGAAATATGAAAAAATTGTAAAGGTCACAGCAAGTTAGCGGAGGACCTAGAGATCATTGACCCAGCCACTGAACGGGAAACTACTTCTCCACTTTGTTCTGCTACATCGGACCTACATCCACAAAATGACATATTAATAATTAAAATAGAAATCGACACAACCTTCATATATCAGGGAGAAAAGGCATGATTCAGAGAAGAACAAACCCATTCTCTCTAACTGAACGCCTCAAGGCTACTCGAGCATCACCAGGCCTTCCTTCTCTCCTTTTGTCCATTTCTCGAGCCTGGCAAAAAAATGTTAAACCGGTTGTATCAAGAAAATATTTATAACATTGCACTAGAAAAACTCGATATGCTAAATTGGGTGATAGAAACAAACCTTCCATTTAAACCTATCATCAAGCATGCTTCTTTGGGCATCCGAAAGTTTTCCAACATACCGCCATACATCATCCCCTGTTTGGCCACAAATAGTATATTGAGTCAAGAAAAAGAAAGGGCAGCCGGTGCATGTAGCTCCTGCTTGCGCGGGGTGTGGGGGAGGGCCCGACCAACTTGGGTCTTTTGTATGCAGCCTTTCCCTGCATTTCTGGCTTTCTGCAAGAGGCTGTTTCCAGGACTCGAATCCGTGACATCATGGTCACAAGGCAACAGCTTTACCGCTGCGCCAAGGCTCCCCTTCCAAATAGTATATTGACTCAGTTGCAAACAAATAGCACAAAATATTGTGCAACATACGTAAATCCTGCTAACTTGGGCAAGCAATAATTTGTTACTTAAGCAAATATTTTCTTCTTGAATGGAGTAAAAACAGAAACATGCCAAAATGGAAGAAAAAATGTATCATTAAACAATGTCAAATCAAAACTGTTGGGAGCATACCAAGGTTCTTGTAGGCAGTAGCAAGTGTATTAAGAGCAGCTTTCCTGATCTCACCATCACGCTCTGCTGTCAGTGCTGCAACAGATGGCAAGTTTTTCATCAAGCCACTAACCTGCAAGAAAAGAAACAAGGATCTACTATAAGCAAGGCATACAGAGGCAAAGGAGGTTGAGATTTATACCTCAGTCCCATGATGATCAATGAAGTATCCAACAATATCAACACATTCTATCCTTGTCCGATTATTCTTGGAGCGAAGTCCTTCCAAAATATAAGGAAGTAGTTTGGCAAGAGAATAGATAGTGATCACTTGCTTTATCAGCTCCCCCATTTTTTCCCTGACTTTCTCAATATTATGACCGGACTGCAAGAAAAAAAGTTCGGTCATAAACGTATTTTAAACAATTATGCACTGATAGATTTTTCAGCTAAATTATCTGCAGTACCTTCTCTATAAGGCAAGGAAGAAAAATTGCAGCTTCAGCTTCCGTTAACATGTAAGACTGTTCTTTTAAAACATCAAACAGCTCAGGAAGAAATTCAAGCACCTACAAGTCAAAAACATATAAGATACAGAAACTGGTTAAGTTCCCATGCAGCAAACAAAAGGAAACAAGGCCAGCATGAATTTTTATCAAGAGCGCTATCTGCTCACCTTCAACAAACATGTTGTGTTAGATTCACAAAAGCGCAAGACAAACCACCTTAAGAGTATGTCAATAAGCTCAATAACCTCTTTCCTACTTGAAGGCAATGCCTGCAAAATTAGAGCAGCATCACAACAAAAGAACTCACGTGGTGTCACAATATTGAAATATTTGGGATATATAGAGACGAGCTTTAAGAATTGATCAATTTCCAACCTTCTGAAGTAATTCAATACCATCTATTTGCCTCTTAAAGTCTGAGTTCCATAATCGCAAGCTTACATCTTCCCGGAAATGCTTAAACAAATCAATCTGCAAATGATACGTCATTCAAAGGAAATTTAACTAAAACTACACAGTTGTAAATAATACCATGCAGAGCAAAACTGAACACGTCAGTGATCAAATCTGCATGTCCAATTAGGCATAAACTCTCTCCGTTCAGGAATTTATGGCGTTCCGCCATTCCCAGCAGGAGATTTGTAATGTCCAAAGATCAAAATTTCTGGTTGGAAGGTCATCAATTCCCCGATTGGGAGTAAAGTGGAATTAGAATAAACAAAAATGTTTACATTCAAATGAAAATGCTACAGGAAAGCGAAGAGCAGATGCATATGTTTTGACAGTAATTTGCAGAAAGTGTTTTAAGGGACCCCAACAAACCTTTAGTTCATCAACTTGCTCCCGTCGCGGTTCTTCAAACTTGAATTTCCTTACCAACACACGCCTCTCCCTCTCTTCCTGAACAATACGTATACCTATATCAGCCCTGTACACAAAACACACATGTTGTAGCACCAGATGAGAGTGCACCTTGTTTGAGTCCTTTATGTTAAATAATGCCTGAGATTGTGCAGAGTCTTGAGTAGAGATCATAGTAACAGATGCCCGAGCTGGAAGTCCTCTCTGAAAAGGGGCATGAGTGACAGTATGACACTTAGAGAAAAGATATTTATTTCCATAATGACTAGAAGCCTAAACATGTACTTGAGAGACAGCTTTGCCCAAGTTAGCTCCCCGATCATTAGGACCATGTTTACTGCTCTTCAAACCTGCTTTTGATGGCAAGCTCATGCTTGTTGTCATCATCTTAACAGAATCAGAAAATCCTGTTTACATGAGACAGCAATAGCAACTCAGTAAAGAAAAGTTTCAACCTTAGCACAGAAAGCAACTACAACAACAACAACAACCAAGCCTTTATCCCAAGCATGTTGGGGTAGGCTAGCACAGAAAGCAACTACATTGCAAAGAAAGATTCTGCAAAGCACCTTCTTGTACATTGGTAAGCTTCAACCTCTCTGCTACAATGGCCAAAGTAGGTGATGGCAAATCTTTCAAGTTCTTTGCAACCTGCACCAAATAATATATTCAGTTAAAGGGAAAAGGCTTCGACACTACATGGACAGGTGCATAAAGAGTACATGAATTAGCATACCACTTCTTGGCCACAAATCTTGAGAACTTCATTCATAAATGTCTCGGCAGCTTTACGGACTTCAGAGGATTTATCCTGCCCACCAGAAGGCCATGACCAATTTAAATTCATATGAACTACAACCAGCAATAAGTCAAACAAACAATATACAGAACAATTCATTATTAATTTAGATACCATCAATGAAGATGCAGACGGCTTCAGTAAAGGCAAAGCCTCAGCTGGATCAATCATTTTTGGAATATGCTTTGACAACCAATCAAAAAGATCTTTTCGCCCTTCTGAACCCATTTTCTGGTCACCCAAAGTCACTATAATATATGGAACCATCTTATCGAGTAGGGCAGCTGCAACCCAGGAATCTAGAGCAGTCAATGTGCATTCCCGCATGTGTTTCTTATTGTCACCAAGACACTTCACCACATCTGCCAAAATACCCTTCATAACAAACAGTTGTCAGTTTTTGTCCAACCAAAATAGCATGCAGAAGTACAAAGTTAACGACTCATTTGGTTCCAAACCTTGCTTGTTTTTTCAACAGAAGGGCCCATAGCAGATGCAAGGCCACCAATAACTGACAAGGTTGCCATTACTAAATTTTTGTTGCTGTCATAAAGACGGCCTCTGAGTGCAGTAAACAGTTCAACTGCAGTGACAAGATGGCCAAGATAACATGGTATGAATATAACTTAAAATATCTACTTAACACTTAACAGTAGTTTAATATAGATAGACTGCAGACCTGTTCCAGTAGGTTGAATACGTTTGTTGGCCTCCTCCACAATTTTGTTGACTGCATCTATGGATTCCAGTCGTACCTGTCAATAACAATAAATAAGATATGATATCACAATAAGATGCTGGATAACTTGCAGGACAAATCAAATAAGTCAATGAGAGACCAGATAATTTCCTAATACCTTCCAGTCTGGACTTCCCAGGTTTTTTAGTAAAGTAGGTGTTATTTTAACACTAATGTCTTCCCGTGGCAGCCCATCAGATGGGCCAGCAGATATAGAAGATGTGGTATCCAAAGCTCTTATTGTTCTTTTTGGAGCAGCAGCAGCACCCTATTAGTTGAGCCAAATTAGCATCAGCAAAAATCAGTTCAATTGGCCAGGGAAGAAAACAATCCCAGAACAGTGAAAGGACACAACATACCTCAAATGGATTCTTTTCATACTCAGCATCAAGGGCACTGAGAAGTGCTGGTTTGACATCACTTAAAAATCCTTTGATATCTGCAGGAAGGTTCATTTAAAAAACAAACACTGCGCATTCATCACTAACATAGTTTTGAATTACAAAATAAAAAAAATAACCTGGTCCCACAAACTTATGCAGCATGCCAATTAACTTTATAGTTGCATTTCTTGTTGCAGCAGCACTAGATTGAAGACCAATGTCTTTGCAAAAATCAATCATATCCTGGAACGACAAAGAATACTAAGAAAAGAGTGTGTTAACTCAGAAAGCAAAGTCCAAACATGCAGCGCAAAGTGCACCTTCAGCTTTAGATTGGAGACCCCAAAGTCTTCTACAGAAGATACCATCCAAAGAATACCCTCACTAAGAACCTTTGGATTCTTGTGCTCCTTCATTATTTTATATAGCTATAAAAAAAGGTGTGCATAATTATGATACTTGATGGGCATCCAATAAGGGGAATCATGCAAACAACTGCATGGTACTTGTAAAAACATTGAATAAAATTAAGAAGATGATCCACAAGCCATACGTTGAAATCACAAATCAATTAATGATAAATTTAAAACCTCACTAAAGTAATGCAAAAAGTAAATGTAAAGCATAATAATAACGCTTACCCTGTCAAACACGAATCCAGGACCTACAGCCTCACAAAAGGCAGTGAGACATTTCATTGCATGGGCTCGAGTCTTTATATCAGCAACCCTTTCACTCATGCCTGAGAAAATAGCAATCCAAGAAGATATAAATTTCATTAAAACAGCATGCACAAGATGGTCGATGCAGCTTAGCTCAAATATATGTTACACAATGCAACATGACATACTACAAATACACTTAGCCATTTGCCTTCAATGCAGTTTTAGAAACACAGCAACAATAAAAAACAGGAGCAAAGAATTTTATTAGTCAATAGCAAGATGGGGTGGGCTAGAGATGAAACCCGCACGAATCGATAACGCAAGCAATACAGAGAAAAATAAGTTGAAAGAAAGTGAAAAGCAGCAAAAACAAGAGTAGAAGACAATACAACCGTAGGATTAATAGGATAGAGAGTACATAAATAAAATGGATTCCATATTTCAATGGTTAGCATTTAGCTTCATTTTACAAACTACAATTCACAACCTGATTTAGTTAAGCCTGGAGGGAGCTAAAGTGAAGCTCAGGCCTTTAGCAAGCAAGGAGATGAACAACCGATTCAGTGCTGCCAAGCCTCATATGCAGAGTTTGCTTAAGGCCTTATTGGCAGAGCTGCTCTGAGATCTATTCAGGATTAAGAGATTATACAAGAAGATGAAGTGGTGTCAAGATTTAATTTATTCTAGAATAGGAAAAATATGGGTTAACTAATGACCCTTAATCTGGCCACAGCTCTAGCTCCAAGAACTTTCAGAGCTAATGGTCATCTGCACCAAACAGGCCCTAGGCCCGCCATGCAAAGTAAGGCAGGAAATTAATTTAGGCCGTAACAGCTATTGGTGCGAGCACAGATCCAACCAAGATAACCTAATACTATTAAGATTATTTGCAGATATACTGCACAAATGTTAGTACAAACCTGGTACCCAACGCCCAGGTCCTACGCAAAGCTATAATCTTTGTGGATACATCATGATGCAGTGCCACCAAGCTAAAAAACAATTATGCTTTTTAAGTTGTAGGCCATCTGTAAGCTTAAGTGAGACAAAGCGCAGGATCTGACCAAGCCAAACTCAATTTTGTTTTTAAGTGCAACATGCAATGCATAGCATAAGTACAAGGTGAAGAAGAGGAGTCCGTACCGAGAAGACACAGTACTACACATTTCTTTGGAAATTTCTTCACAGTTGAGGTAATGTAGATGATGACCTCTATAACTTGCTGTTGCACCTGTACCATTTAAAGTATATGCATGACATTTGTTTCAAAATAAATACATTTTTCACCGCAAAACACAAATACCAAGTTACCAACTTACCTGGACATTCTTTTCACTCCAACCAGGCACAGCACATAGCAAACGAATCAGAAGTTCAGCGGACTTATCAAGTTCCGAGAGACTTTCCACCTCTTGCTTGAGATTGCCAATAGCTGCCAAAAGAGCAGAGTTATGATCTCACAGTAGAATGTAGAGCTTTAAAGCTTTTAGAGAATTGAAGAAAACATAAATTTACTGCAATAAATAAATCATATAAAATTATATCAGCACAAACTGAGTTACAAAAATTTCTCTCTTGCAAGTATAACAAGCAAAGAAATAATTCAAGATTATCCTTCCAATCCAAACAGATTAACAGAATAAATAAAAAAGATAGGTAACAAGGGTAGTTGCTTACCTTCAAGGCGCTCTTTCCAAACAGTGCTCTTTAACTGGGAAATCGTCTCCACTTTTACAGAAGAGCTTAATCTCTCTTCGATTTCCTCCAAACTCATCTCTCCCGGCTGCACAAAATCAAACCAATAAACATGATGCATGAGTTGAACATAGAATCTATTGTTATAAGTTTCACCCATTACTTCAGAAGAAATTATCAATGGCCATTTATACATCACTATAACATAAAAGGGAAAATAACCATTTAAAACTCATCATTTTAGTATTATTGGCAAATATTAGCTATGAGTTACTTCAAAATGACAGATTACATGAAATAGGGAAATGCAAATGAGAGACAACTTAACAGAGCTACAACAATTTTCAACTAATAGCCATTTAGACATCAGGAAAAGCTTAAAATCCGTCATTTTAGTATTGATGAGCTGTATTTAACTATTTGTTAATTTGAAATAAAAGCTTGAAAGAAATAGGATAGAACACATAAGAGGTAGAATGTTTAAATTATAAGAAGCTATGACAAAATAGCAGTACAACAATATATACATTGCATAAAGGTGTAATCATGCTTATCACTCAGGTATTTAGTATTTACTCCTAACGGTGGTCTGATTTCAGTCAACAAATCACCTCAACATCTTCAACCTCAGGAGCAGCAGATGGCTTTGGCTGTGCCCTGCCATCAGTCTTTTTTGCCACAGCAGATTTTGATGGCCCAGATTTCTTATTAGCAGACTGAAAGCAAGAAAAACAATCCACCATCATCAAAATGGTGGATAAATTCAAAGAAAATAAAATCCAACGAAAACTAACCGCTGCCTGGATAGGCTTCTTTCCACTCAGCATGCTTGCAGCAGATCTTTTCATCGACGTGCTATCTGTAACCTATAAAAGAACACAATGTAATCATGGTTCAGTGGGCGAGCTTATCAACAGAACTGATCATGGAGGGATATTGTTGTGACTAACAAGGTCAATAACAACTATTATGTGAAGCTTTATTTAGTACATGGCAGTTGTTTCTGTTTTTTAGCACAGTAACAACCTTAAAGCATATTTCTAGCCATAATAATGGAACCAAACCATATAAAAGGTAAACGTTCTAACAGAATTCACGATACAGCCACAGCAAAGAAACTGCAAAGAGGTACTTGAAGAGGACATCCAACACTTTGTAGTGTATTTAGTCTGACAATGCGGTCAAAAGATAGAAGAAAATACCCCGCGAGCAGATGTGGCAACTCCTGAATTTGAGATAAGCACTGAAAAGTACATAGAAATTAGTACTAAAAAGAGGCTATTGTCCATTTTAAAAAGGTGAAGCAACGAAAGCAACCCCAAGTCCCCAACTCTAACCTGTTCCTGAACTCCCAACAGTGTCAGTGGCAGAACCGATCATATCCGACAGTTTCTTTTTCCTCACATCATCTAGTTTCTCCAGGGATCTTTCCAAGGGTTTCATGCTAACCATCTATGCCAACAGCAGAAGTAGCAGAAAAGTCAGATTTATTTGTTTATCTGGAGATGGTGATTAAGACAAAAGTAAATATTCAAGAAGCAAAACCTTTGCAATGGCAGTCAACACAGAAAATGAAGCATCCCGGACTTCAGGTGTACCATCATTCAAACACTAAAAATTGAAATATAGGTCAGCACAGATATATAAGTAAATACAAAGAGAGAAGGATTACATGAAAAAATGATTACTCACCTCCATACAAATAGGTACATAGTCCTTGTGCAACTTTAATACAGTTTGCTTATTGCTTGTTTCAATGCAAAATGAAACCCAGTTCAATGTTAAGGAACGAACAAGAGGGACCTTGTTTTTGACAGCCACTCGAACATCTGCAACAATAGGAAACATAAGCAGAAAAAGTTTGTATTCAAATTTTAGACCAGCTGAAAATAGAAAGAAAAAACATAAATACGTTTCAAGCCAAACTTCACTAGTTTACCACTGATATTACTTATCAAGCAAGAAAATGTAGCTGACACAAGGTTAAAATACAGTATAACCATTAGGTCACGACTGCAAATTAGTGTGGATTTCAACACCTTTGCACCCTTATCTAGTCCTGTGATCTGAATGCATAGTTCTCAAAGTTCATGGAACAAATGTACAAATTTAGGGACATATGGTGCACTTTGCTTGTGATATACATTAAACAAGTTCCAGAACTTTCATAACAAAATTTAGCCGTTATTGAAAGAAATGTTACAGAAGAGGGGCCTTGGCGCAGCGGTAAAGCTGTTGCCTTGTGACCATGAGGTCACGGGTTCGAGTCCTGGAAACAGCCTCTTGCCGAAATGTAGGGAAAGGCTGCGTACGAAAACCCAAATGGGTCGGACCCTTCCCCGGACCCTGCGCAAGCAGGAGCTACATGCATTGGGCTGCCCTTTTTTATTGAAAGAAATGTTACAGTCATCAAAAGGAAAATATAGCTTACGCCAGATAATCACCAACCTTCGATCACATCCATAAGTGTAAAACAACCAGACTTATGCATTGCTTGAAGTGTTTGACTAAGTGCTTCTGTCATAGTTGGCTTTTTTTCTTTCAGTTTTTCCTGTTTAACAAATCAGGAGAAATGAAAATATGTAAGGCTTCAGTCAGCATTTAAGTTGACACCGCATGAGAATAAATACACTAGGAAAGAAAGAATCAATATCATAAGCAATAAAATGATCTGACAATCGTTACTAGGAAAAAAAGCTTACAAGTAAAACAGGAAGGAGCATCCGTGCATTTCCAGAAAAATGGGCCCTTAGACCTCTAGCTAAATTCCCTATTGCTTGAGTAGCTTCCACCGAAACGGCTAAATTCACGTCTGTAATCAGCTGCAGTAGCAAAATGTACTATAAGTAAGAATAAAAAAGATTGGTTAGACTTGACAGAATTTAACACAAGCTTAGATAGATCAAAGTGTTAACAAAGCAAAGACATAATTATAATGATTCCAAGGTCAATCATAATCCATTGGGAGATTCCATTTTGTCCCAATTCTATGACACGTCCAGGGGTTAGAAGAGAAAGCAATCCAGACGAATAAAGCAAAGAATTGACCTTCTTGAGTGCACGGGAAACTTCATGAAAATCGCCAGGAGCAATTTTTTTTGTTGAAGCAAGTTTAGTAAGCTCAGCCACAGCATCCCTTCTTTCAGACCATTTAGTTGCTTTCTGGCATCAAATTGACATGGCTTTAAGAACTCATATACGCATGACAGTGTGATCAACAGTATATGCATGCAGGACAGATCATGTACCACGCCATCCCAAAATCCAGACTTTTCTAGTGGAGTCAAGATGTCAACAGGATCAACAAGGTCATATTCATCAATGTCCATGGGGGCTGAAAAGTAAAATTATATAGGTATTCACATCACAATTCACAAAGAGAATATAATGTCAAAAACATAAATGGAACCAACAGCAAAATAATCTCCCAAAGGACGCACCATCTGGTGCTGGCTCTTCAGAAGTGTTAGCTCCTGTAGTCTCAGGCACAGCCTCCTCCTCAAGCTCCTTCTCTTGTTCAGATCTGATCAATAATTTTAAATTGCCAGTTTCAATGTGTCATAAAACAAGTTAAATACCTATATTTGTTGCATTAAGAAAATCAACTAATAATGTCCTACAAATGATGGTGGTTTAACAGCATAATTTTGGGTTGTATATACAAATAAGAGACACACAACAAAAAAACATATTATTAGGGCCCAGAAGATAACGGCCTACTTGTTTTTTTAGCTGGACCTTACCTACCCTAGCTCTTGGGCAAGATAAGAGCTGGGCAAATCAAAGCCCGAACCTAGTTGTTTGGTTATTTTCCCTCCAAACCTAACTGAATGGTAGTGCGTTGGGCAGTGCGGAACTCCAATTAAATAATGCGGCAGCTCTTGACCATTCATGTGAGAGGTGTATGTTCCTAATTCCTATTTAGAAACTACAACAGCATCGAGGGGACCCGTCCTTAGATAAAAAAAATGGCACAAGTCCTTATCCTCAGCAGGCAGCTTCCCCATTTGCTTCCTGTTGATCACACCACCTCACCAGCCCGAGAGCCGAATCAACTAACCTGGGGGAGCAAGGAAATGCTTGCAAGTGTGAACAAACACAGAACCTTGCTTGGAAAGGTGATATCAGGGTGGGCAAAGGATCCAAATACACCCTAACATATTTCATCTACTACAAGAGAAAACTCACAAGCAGATTTTAATAAGGTATGATTGTTCAACAAAATGTGTCTGCTCCACCATCCTATGACAATACACTCAGTCAGGACTGATGCGAGGGGGAATTTGTAAACGTGTATTCCGTGAACTGAAAAATTCTAAAGATCCTTGTTTTCCAAGCCAAACATTTAAATGCTTCAGAATATTTATAATTCTGTAAAGATCTGGCACAAACTAATACAAAAACATAAATAAAATATTTTAATTAAAAAGATTCTTACATTACATAAGTGTGCATTATTCAGACGAAAGCAAGGAAAAGACATTTAAATATATAACTTGCAGGCTACTTGGCAACTATAAGAAAATCACATTTTAAATGTTGAAGAAATATAAAAATAACTGTTTTCCTATAATATTTAAAATGGCAGAGAACTAGCTCTAATCTGAACCATGATTGAATCAGAAAGTATATCATGTAACTGAGTAACCAGCAGAAATATTATAAAATAAGAGAAGAAGCTTACCTTATCTTACGAGTTGGCTTAGCCATTCCTGAAACGTTAGCCAACTCTGCTTCCAACTCTTTTTTCTACAAACAGAGAATGCTTGTTATATTATTTCATCACAGTATATAGAACAGATATGTGCATTACAATCTTATGAATAATGCATTAACACACCATAGTATCTCTCATCTTTTCAAATAAAATTGACTTCACAGGTTCCTTGCCTATCCACCGGCAAAGCTCAAGTGTTAAGCCCTTAGAAGAAGCCCGAACATTCTGGTCTGGATGATCAAACAGCTCTGGAAGCATCTTTAGAATCCTTTTGGGCGGCACTACCTTACCTCCAAATTCACTAGTAGGAAGAAAAATGATGCCAATAAGTAACTTATTATTTTAGGAAGAAAAGGAACCAGCTAGTAACTGACCTAAGAGCTTGAAACATCACATCAATAGCAGGTACAACTGCTTTGGCCACTTTATTCTTAATAGCCTTCTCCATAGCATCCTGGAGCACAGCGATATGATGTTTGTTTGAGTAAGCTATTATACAACACCCTGGTTGCGAGTGGCTGAGTGCACATGTGGACATGAAAATATGATACATCCTTATTGGATTATGTGATTAAAAAATAACAAATTGTATCTTCCTAAGTTTGTGGAGTTAGGTCTGCATAACAAATGATTAGGACAAAAAGATCCACGTGCTAACAAGGCAATGACTGAAGTAATGTAGAAAGGTTAATGATTGAAACCAATCTAACAAAAACAAGTTTCCCAATTCCCAGTAATGTGAACACCAAAGATGTTTGGTATAATTACTACAGGAAACCCCCACCCCAACACAGCGTTTTCAAGTCGTCGCCTAGGCGACGCCTAGTCGGCGACTAGGCGTCCAGGCGCTCCGGCCCGGACGCCATGGCCGGCCGCCTCGCCTGGCCGCCGCAGTTTCCGTCGCCGCCGCCGCCGCTGAACAGGCCGAGACCTCCCGCCGCTGCGCCGTGGCCGCCGGCGGGCCCTCTCGTCACCACCACGGCCGCCGACGGGCCCTCCCCTCGCCACCACGGCCGCCGCCTTGCCGTCGGTGGAGCTGCCGCCGCCGTTTTTGCAAAGGAGAGAGAGGGGGTGAGGGAAAATGGGTAGGGTTAGGGTAGGGGTAGTATTTATATGTGTTCATCTAAAATGTGGACCGTCGGATGAGATCCGATGGCTCACACTAACTGGGCCGCTTCCTCACCCCTCAGCCCGCCTCCTCAGCCCGCCTGGCGCCTCCACCCTCGCCTCCTCACTCCGTCTCCGCCTCTGCCGCCGCCGCCTCCGCCGCCTCCCCTGCCACCGCCGCTCGCCCCGCCGGCGCCACCCACCGCCTGGCCGGGCGCCTAGGCGTCCAGGCGTTGATTAACAAGCCTGCCCCAACATCAAGATAACAGATGACTGAACAGTATAGAAGCTAACCGTCATTTAATGATATATATCAACCTGTTGCAAATTTTTGCAGGATGTCTATGATCACAACGGGACTAAGATTGTGATAAGGGAAATTGTTGCTTTAAGATTCGGGTTTTAATTCTTTACTCTTGAAATAATGAATGCATCGAAGCTTATTGCCCAATAAGACCCACATTTGGTACGTGATAGTGAAAATTAGCAGATGATCGGAATGTATTACTTAATTTCTTGTTATATGCTTAAGTAGTTGACTAATTACAGCATTGGCAGTTGACAAACTAGCACCAATGTCTGCAACTACAGCCAACACTGTGCCAACATAATCTCTTTTATTTGTTGTGAAGACGAAGTGAACAAACAGAATCACTGTCAGGTGACTGCATAGCTTTGTAAGTTTCATCAAAATTTACCACTGCAACAATTAAGGGAAAAAGTCCAACTTACAAGAAAGACTTCCGCCGCCTCCAGTTCAATCCACAGGAGAAATGCTGCCTGAGCCTTCTCGACAGTCTTTGGTCGGCCAGTGAGGCACTTGGCCACGATCGCATCACAAACCTCCTTTGCATATCTGGAAAAGCAAATGTCGCAAATGATAAGCAATAGGAAGCACGGCGCGCAAGGACTTAGCAGCTGAAAGGGCACACACCTTGAAGCGTCGGCATCAGCAGCTCGCTGGAAAGCGAGAAGGGCGTCTAACGCCTTCTCCTGCACCGGCGCATTCGAATCCGCGACCGTCTTCTTAAACAATGGTCCTAACAACCAGCACAGAAAAAAAAAAGATAAAACGCTGCCCATCAGATCTAGCACACGAAGAAAATCCTCAGAAGATCTCCAAACGGAGCCGTATGAACCGAGCAGATCGGAGTGCGAAATGGGGCGGGCGGATGGGGAGGAGGCCCAGGGAGCGCGCGCGTCTCACCAAACTCGCGGAGGCGCGCGTCCTTGGGGTCGGTGATGGAGTCGCAGAGGGCGGCGAGGTCGATGTTGGCGTCATTGCGCACCTTCCAATTCTTGTGCTGCAACCGCTCGTCCCACGGCCACTTCTTCGCCTCCTTGAGGAGCTTCTCATCCTCCGTCGACATGGCTGGCCGGCCGCCGCCGCGGGCCGGCTCCGCCGAGCGATGGGACGCAACAACGTCACGAGTCCTACAGTCGCCGTCACACCGGGCCGATGCGGCCGCCAAGGGCTTCGAATTCGGATGGCGGCGCTCGTCGGGAGTTTGGATCGGAAGGGGGAGGGGGGAGGGAGAGAGAAATATGAGGGGAGATAAAAAAAGCAAAAGAAAAATAAATTCCGGGTGTGGGGAAATGGTAACGAAATATGGAGGGAATTCGGGGCGCGTCAGTTTCACCAGCGTTCGTTCGTTCGTTCGGGCTCGCACGGGGGCTGGCTGGCTGGCTCGGTCGGTTCCCGTTCCCGGTCGGGGTCGGGGGGGTTAGGCGTACGGGGAGAGGTGTACGCACGGTCGCTCTCGTGTGGACCCGGATGAAGGACGCGGCACGCCGGTGCATGTGTTAGTTATTCCGTGGGCTGGTGGTGAGCGCCCGTTCGCAACGGCAGGGAGTGGGACGGTGTCTCGGTTCGGTCGGACGGAGGGAGGGCTTTTGAATTTGCGGGGAAGACGGGGATGGACTGCGAGGCCACGTGTACGAGCGATATATATTTAAGTGGTACAGTACTTCTAAGAAGACTAATGGAGATAGCGGTCGTGTTTTATTTTCTCGACACGATCTTGTCGAGCTATAGACAGTGGAATATCGAAGGGGACTGTAGAGCGCCATCAGAAGGAAGCCCAGCCCCCTCCCCTGCTCAAGCTCCGTTGCAACGTTCACGGCGCACCACGCGCAAACTTTCGGCGTTTGGTGCGATCCGTCAGTCGCCATCAGCTGATTCAGGGTGTCGTCGAGTTCGTTCCTTCGCGTATCGTCGTTGCCCTTCGCTGGTCTCGCCGAAAATTAGACGGCAGGCGAACGCCCGTGTCTCTCCCGGCGAGGACGTAGTGTCTGCACTTCGCACTGCCCCCGGCTAGCTGCCCGCACCTTTGAAGACGGTGGTCCATTCTGTAATGGCCGGAGACGAAGATTTCTTACTACGTACTATCTTGCTTTTTTCCCCTGAGATGTCACGACGACTGTATGAAATAAAAGAACAGAAGGGCGCGGGTTAGTTGCAGTCCATGGCCGTTTTCTGGTACACACTGCACACCCGCCACCTGCCTGGACGAACTGAAGACGCTCGGGCATCACCGGCCGGCATTTAAGCCGTACGAGAATGTCCCGCACTCGATCAGTGCGTCATGGGACTGATCGAATTACGCAGCGATTCTCCTCCGCCATCTTGGTGCCCAGCCCGGTGTCTCTCTCCCGTGCTGTCTCCGCTGATGGTCGCGATCCATGCATGGTGTCGAAGCTGCTATGATTCCACGGCTCACATGGCTGCGGTTCACGTGTTAGGCGAAGGTTTAACGGGTTTGCGATCGCGGCAAGCAGGACGACGAAAGAAGAGCGCCGCTTCCGTGTCTGTCGCAACCTGCGTCTCTCTAGCTCTTGTACTGGCTCGGTGGAGCAGGCAGCCTCTTGTGTTCTGGGCTTGGGTCTCTTTCCAATTTTTCCTGGGCCGGAGCCGGACCAAGCCAGAAGTCCATCTCGTAAGGTTGCATCGGGTTCTGGGCTTCTTTGATTAGGTACTATTTTCCTTACTATAATTCGGATATAAGATGCCCTAAGGGCAAATTTTTTTAAAGAAAAACAAAAGGTCAGTTCCGGCATCGTATCTTCGTCTCCATGCATCGCTAGCTCAAATTTAAAGAGAAAAGGTCCCGATCAAGTAGAAAACAGAGCGGCCCGCGTCGTTTCGTTTGCTAACCTCTTGGAATGAAGCGGCATCGTGGTGCCATTTGACACTGTGCAACGACGGCGTCAAAATGGCCCCAGAGCGGTTCACCGCCTCCTTGCGCGACAATTGGCAGCACCGGGCCGCGTGCTGCGCCACCAGGAAACGGCTCGTTCAGACGATGACGTGAACTGGTGGATCATACTTTCAGCCGCACGAGGATTATCTAGCTACGTCTTTTTTTGGACGGAACTGGAGGGGACTCGTTATAAAATGAATTCCGGGCTCTACAATTTTGTATACAGCCACCGGAGGGGACTCGCGTATCGTGAACTTTAATTCATCAGGCATGTTAGTACAGGTTAGTGTGAGTAATAAACTGCATAAGACTACAATCTCGAAAGCCAAGCCGTCATCGTGCGCTCTGGCGATCGTCCTCGTATCGACGTGCGCGACGGCCAAATTAAATCTGCCGCCCCGCCCGCGAGCCGGGACTCGGCTCTCGCGCCGGGGAAAGCCGTACGTCCAGACTTGCTGGCGTTGTTTGGACACGCGCGCGGCGGCCGCCGGCCGGAAGGGGGAGCTAGCATATGTTACGCGCGCGTCGGGGTTAAGGATGATGGCGACTGGCACCAAAAAACATGGGTGGGAGCGGGAGCAACCAACCTCCCATGTCCCAATCAACCGGGCCAATTCACATTACACGTTAATATTGTTGTTTGGTGTATCT
The DNA here is from genome assembly GCA_030760725.1 of Neostapfia colusana. Taxonomy (NCBI): domain Eukaryota; kingdom Viridiplantae; phylum Streptophyta; class Magnoliopsida; order Poales; family Poaceae; genus Neostapfia; species Neostapfia colusana. The sequence goes on from JASWHV010000018.1 coordinate 69,538,601, forward strand.
GAGACGTAAGGACTTCTGAAAAAAATATAATCATCATCATCAGGTCACTTGCTCCGGTTTATTCTTTTTCTTTTTTTTTTCGTTTCAACTCTGCCACTTGCCGTGGTTGCACGGTGATTGGATGCTAATTCCGTGTCGTTACATCGCGCAAGCTTAGCAGATCAAGGATCGTAGACCGCCCGGAGCGCGAGAAACCAGCGACCACCACCTCAACCCACATGCATCACACCTATCAGAAGCTGATCCCCCGAGTAGACCGCGCGTAAACAACAAGAATCCAGCACGATGAGAAACGTAGGAAACCCCGTCTTCCACCTGGGATCGGATAATACACGAACCGAGAACGCCAAAAAAAGGTCGAGCACAACCAGAGCTTCTGGTTTGACAAGCGCTGTCCCTGTCCGTGGAATTAAACCGGGTCTCGAAACTAGATGGACTTCCCAGGGTGGTTGTTGATGAAACCTTGTCAAAAAGTCGTTGAAGTAGTTTAATTAAGTTGAGAAAAAGTAGACGGATTGTTTTTTTTTCTTTTAACCGTTCATTCTCCCGTCCATTGAACCACATCCGTGCTGAAGCAAAATCAACACGTACCACAGAGTGCATTGCCATCCTCCTAAAATTACCGGCATTGCCACTACAGAGCTATATTAGTTTTACCAAATGATTTTCTGGGTCAACCAGAATAAACCATAAAATTAAGTCATTTTGGCATATAATTCGAAGCTAAGCTACTTTTCGTATAATCTAAATAAATTCCTACTAAATACTCCCTCCGTTCTGAATTAAATGACGTTTAAAATAGTTAATCTAGTTTAAAACTTTATTTATTATAGAACAGATGGAGTAGGACTTTAGTACCTGACAGATGGCATTCATTCACTGAACCAGCGGAAGAAGAGACGAACCCGTTATGTCTCGAGAAAACATTAAAAACTGGCAGCGGAGGCATCGGCCTGCCGACCATACTTTGGCGCCATGCGTGCTGCTGCGGGCAAGCCGTCTGCGGCGTCTCCTCGGCTGCATTTTCTGGTGCGTCATGCACCAAAACCGATCTGCCCTGTAAAGCATTCGGCAATCCAAACAAGGGATAGCAGCCAAGACAGCCTCCCTGATCCATTTTTAATTAGTGGACAAGGACATACATACATATTACATAGTATGGCTCCGCCCCTTCTCTCAAATAAAAGAAAAATAGCATCACAGCCTGATTATACTGAAACATTTGTAATGCTGATCTTCTTTATGATTCCACAAAGAGTAGAATCCTCCGCACATTTCTTGCTGTCTTTTCGTTCAAAGCTTTTAGCCTCCTCCTACTTTAAGGTTAAATAACCTGCCTAATTAAAGATGCCAGAATAAGGCTTTAACAGAAGATCAACTATCAAATTTCTGAAAAGTGAAAACTTAATTCATGGTCAAAATGGGGTGCACTCACGGTACCTTCAAGAAGCAAAATATTTTTGTCATGGTGCCACATCCACGTCACCAGGTTTGCAGACAGCTGGAAGTGACATGGCCAGCTAACCCCGCAGCTCCCTTGGCCCTTACCTGTACAAGGAAAAATACAGCAGCTTGGCAGTACAACACGTTTCTGAATTGTGGGCCAAAGCATACAAAAGTCCAATGCACGTCCGTAATAATTTGTTAATTAATGATGATGACTCCCATAAAAAGAATTAATAATGATGACTGGATCGATGCTGAGAGAGGGGCAGACACTACTACTGTTATTACGAGGCCTCAGAAGCAAAACTGCAAGAGGATACTGTCCCCAGCACCAACCAGGAAGGAATACAGAAGCAGTTCTCCAGTTAATTCATATTTCCATCAGTTCAACTGAGTTCACCGTAGACTTGTTTAAGGGCCCCCACGACATCGCATGCGTGCATTCTCTATGTCCATATCCATAACTTGGACCTGGTAAGCGCCTATACAGGCAATACTTGATAATAGATTATTCTGAATCTATTTACTCAAGATTGGTTCGTCTGAAAGAGTTGTTTTCTTGCCTGATTCCAGCCTCAGGGAAGGACCGTGGAGGCGTGGACACCATTTGGTGCATGCTGACTTCGCCATAAGCTAGCTAATTGAATACGCTTCTCTCCAAGACAGCCATCAAAGTTAGCTGCATAAGGTACGGCTTTGATTTGGAGGATAGGCCCAGAAGGAAAAGCACAGTGGTGATGCAACGGATATTACTTCTGTTCTTGCTCTTGGAAGGCCTGGAGCTATGCTCCAGCCAGACAAATCTCCAAGACGGTAAGCCTCGATCAATATTTGCATTTCATTGGGATATAGAAAGCATGCTGTCTTCTATTTTAGGATGATTCTAAAGAGAGCTGACCTGAAAGAAACCTGAGCTATATTAGTTCTACTTGGACATAAGGTGGTGATATTTCTTTTCAAATTACCATGAATAGCTAGTTGCTATCAAAAAACATCGCATTCAGTAACAACAAATTATGTCTCTTTGCCCTAAAAACTGTTTCTTTTTGAATCTGGCAGTCTGATACTACAAACACAAGTAATCAGTTTAGATTGCTTGTTTCATACAGTCAGATTTGTTTATCTTTGAAATTATTTTCTTATTTAATTAATTTACTCAAGGTGATCGAAGGCTAATAAATTAAATCGGCATAAGGTTAAACTGTAAATTCAGAAGCTTATGCTACTGTATGAAGCATATTCCCAGATAAGTTGACACCGAATACTGTTTCTTTCTTGCTGGTTTAGTTGAGAGCACAAATAAGAAATCATTTTCTTCTGTGAAAAACACACAAAGAGATACATTTGTTGTATGTATTTTCTTTGTACTATCTAAAACCATATCTCCACCCATACATCTCAAATGAGTAAGATTTGTGGATATAATCCAGGATAAAAAATGGATCGACCACTAGAGTTGCTGATGCAAAAAGTGCTTTACTAATGTTAGCTTCCTGAATTATATAGTCACCGCGCTTCAGGCATTGATGAAGAATTGGCAGAATGAACCACAGAGTTGGACAGGATCAACTGATCCCTGTACTTCCTGGGATGGAATTTCCTGTTCTAATGGGAGAGTATCAGAAGTGTGAGTACTGGATTAACCTTGATTTATTAACAAGCAATTGAACACTGCTGAAATCTGGTACCTGCAGGAGATTAGCAGGTGTGAATCTGCAAGGTACATTAAGCAACGCCATAGACCGACTTTCTGCCTTGACGTATCTGTAAGTTGTATCTTCTCAGTTTGAAGATAATTTCGACCAACAATAGAATTTTGCAAATTTTTACAGTGCCTAAAAGGTACCTCAGATACATCTTTCCTATGAATTATTAATTAAAATCCAATGATAAAGATTGAAAGGTACCAATTAAAAGCTAATTAAATTGTGGGCCAGTACCATCAACTCTAAACTTTAGTGTTTTATCAACAAAATTCTATTGTATCATGGACTGATTTCCTGCATGATGCTGCTAGTTCGTAAAATTCTTCACTGTGCTACTGATAATGCGGGTCTGGCCCACAAGTCACTTAGACAATGCCACGGCTCATAAGAAATTGCAGCATACAGGGCTACATAAACAAGATGATGCAAACTAGAGTTTATCTAGCAATAAAAAAAAAGGGCATCCCGGTGCATGTAGCTCCCGCTTGCGCATGGTGCAGGGAAGGGTCCGACCCACTTGGGTCTTTTGTACGCAGTCTTTCCCTGCATTTCAAGAAAAAAAAAGGGCAGCCCGGTGCATGTAGCTCCCGCTTGCGCAGGGTCCGGGGAAGGGTCCGACCCATTTAGGTCTTTTGTACGCAGCCTTTCCCTGCATTTCTGTAAGAGGCTGTTTACAGGACTCGAACCCGTAATCTCATGGTCACAAGGCAACAACTTTACCGCAGCCTTTCCCTGTATTTCAAGAACAGAGAAAAAGTTATGGTACAAACTACTTACAGGGATCTGTCCAACAACCTGAATCTAGGAGGTCCGCTCACTCCAAACATTGGAAATCTTAAGCAGCTCACAACTCTGTAAGAAATAGCATTTCACTATATGATTGCATTGCATTTCAAAGAGAGGACCAACAAAGATGCAGGGAAGCTAATGTAACTTAATTTTCCCAGGATCTTGCTCGGATGTAGCTTCACCGGTAATATTCCGGAAGAGATTGGCAACTTAGAAAAGCTTACATTCTTGTAAGAATTTAAGGAAATTTAATGGAAATCTTCACTATTTTGTTCAGCGTGTAAATTCAATTTGTCAACTGCGTGCAGAGCCCTAAACTCAAATAAGTTCACTGGTGGAATTCCATCAACACTTGGCCTTCTATCGAACCTTATCTGGTTGGACTTGTCAGACAATCAGCTATCTGGACAAATACCGGTTTCTCCAGGGTTGAATCAACTTGTCAACACGCAGCATTTGTGAGTTCCCAAATGTAGTGCCAGCTCTAAAATAAAAGGATATAAAAAAGAGTTACTTAAATGTGCTAATTTTCATATGGTAATGAACAGTCACTTCAGTGCGAACCAGTTAACAGGTCCCATGAGTGAAAGCCTTTTCAATGCCAATATGAGCCTTATACATGCGTAAGTTTTGTTCTTTGTTTGTAATACTGCTTTTTATTTATTTGTAATATTGTAAGTATCTGAATTCTTTAATTGATCTTTTTCAGGATATTTGACCACAACAAATTTAATGGACTAATACCAAGATCTATTGGACTTGTCCCAAATCTTACGATTATGTAAGTATCAGCTAAAACATTTTTGTACTGGTCTCGCACACACTTTTGAAAATGCATTTTTAAATTCCTTTTGCATGCCAGTCGACTCGATCAAAACCAGTTCAGTGGTCCAGTTCCTAATAGTATTGGCAACCTACGTAACTTGATGGAACTGTAAGTAACTTCAACAAATACCAACAAATATTTCATGCTTGAAAGTCATTGTAAATATTTCTTCAATTGTTGCAGGAGCTTAGCAAACAACCTACTAAATGGGACAGTGCCGGATCTAACAAATGCAACTCAGCTAAATTATGTGTAAGACAAATCAATTTTATTCAGGTTAATGATTCCTTCTGGTGTTGAATTATTTTTCCTTCCTCCACTGATCAGGGACTTAAGCAATAATGACTTCACAACCTCACCAGCACCATTATGGTTTTCAACATTGACATCCCTGAATACTTTGTAAGTTTTCAGTGGATTAATGAAGTGAATGTCAAAGGATTTAGCACACTATATTGACTAATATTTGAACCCTGATTGGACATACAGATTTATGGATAACAATCGTCTTACCGGGACGATTCCTAGTGCTCTATTCAGTCTCCAACAGCTGCAGCAAGTGTAATTCATCATGTCTATAGAAGTTTCAGCTGAAGATTATGTATTTTTACTGATGTCCTAACTTGTAATGCAGATCACTAGCCAAGAATGCATTCAATACTCTAAACATGAGGGGTAACATCAGCTCAACATTGCGTGTCGTTAATCTGACACGTAATCAAATCATCATAGCAAACGTAGACCCAAGCTACAACCACAGCCTCATGTAAACATAGTATTCTCAAAATAAATGTTATTATTTAATTGTACAGCTAAGTGGCATCCATTCTTAACCATCTCAGTTTTTGTACTTGTCCAGATTAACAGAGAATCCTGTATGTTTGGATAACAACAGTTTCTGCACACTGAAGCAAAAGCAGCAAGTGCCATACACCACTAGCCTTGGCCCATGTGGTGCTATTTCATGCCCCCTTGATCAGTCAGCAAATCCAGTGGTTTCGCAGAACTGCGCATGCACCTACCCATTTCAGGGTTTGATGATCTTCCGGGCACCTGCTTTCTCTGATGTGACAAACCCCACGACATTCCAACCTCTGGAGTCAACGCTTGTGGAATACCTTAGCCTGGCACCAGGATCAGTTGCTCTTTCCAATGTTGAATTTGGTCCAGGTGCTCCTCTAACATTCACAGTGAAGATTTTTCCAGCCAGTGAAACGGGTTTCAATAAATCAGGTGTTATAAGGATTAGTTCTGCTCTGGTCAACCAAACTTATAAAGCTCCACGTACATTTGGACCATATAGTTTCATAGCAAGCACATACTTCCCAAGTAAGCACTCTCCGTGTATATGTACCCTGTTTTGTTTGACTTATCTTTTTTTTTAAAAAAAATGTACAGCTGGGGGAAACCCCGCTGTTGTGTGACTTATCTGGAAATGTTACTCATTCATTTCAGGTCCCAGCAGTAAAACATCCTTAATGAGCAAAGGTGCAATAATTGGGATAGCAATTGCTGGTTTTGTTCTTATTGCTGGACTTGTTCTGGTAGCAATATATGCTCTACGGCAAAAAAGAATAGCCAAGGAGGCAGCAGAGCGGACTGCAAATCCTTTTGGTAATTAGTTATTTCATTATTGAATATTCATATAATATTTCATAGAAGTATACATTTGTTATTTGAGCTAGTTAGAAATTATTATTAGTACATATTGCAAGGGTCAATCATATGATGGCAGCATACGATATTACTGCTTTATTTGTTCTTGTCAATGGTTTGGTACCACAGCATCATGGGGAGCAGGAGGTAAAGACAATGGAGATGTGCCACAACTGAAGGGTGCAAGATACTTCTCGTTTGATGAACTGAATAAATGCACAAATACTTTCTCAGAAATTAATGAGATAGGATCTGGAGGATATGGGAAGGTAACTAACTAATTACCATGCTTGGGCGTTCACTATCAAACAAAAGAGTTTATCAAATCACTAATGTCCTAATATATTAAAAGGTGTACAAAGGGACACTCGCAAATGAGCAAATTGTTGCAATAAAACGAGCACAGCAAGGATCAATGCAAGGGGCAGCGGAGTTCAAGAATGAGATTGAACTGCTGTCAAGGGTTCATCACAAGAACCTAGTGAGCCTAGTGGGTTTCTGCTATGAACAAGGAGAGCAGATGTTGGTTTATGAGTATATTCCAAATGGGACATTACGGGACAACCTGATGGGTATACTCTTCAGTACTCATTATCAGTAACTCCATATCTTTACCTTGCTAGTACATGCATCTACACAAGGATAGCGTCTAAACAATAAGTTAACTGCAGGTAAAGGAAGAACCCATTTGGATTGGAAGAAACGCCTCAGTATAGCCATTGGCTCTGCAAAAGGTCTATCATACCTCCATGAACTTGCTGATCCACCAATTATACACAGAGACATCAAATCCACAAATATCCTTTTGGATGAAAGTCTCAATGCAAAGGTTGCTGATTTTGGTCTTTCAAAACTGGTATCTGACACACAAAAGGGTCATGTTTCCACCCAAGTGAAGGGAACGCTGGTACGCATGTCTGGAAATTCTAACAGTATAATTTGTTATGGAAAATAAGAAGACCTTTAATGATTTCATTTTTGAATTGAATTGCTAGGGCTATTTGGATCCTGAATACTACATGACTCAGCAGCTCTCTGAGAAGAGCGATGTCTACAGCTTTGGAGTTGTCATGCTGGAACTAATAACTGCCAGGCAACCTATAGAGAAAGGCAGGTACATTGTCCGCGAGATTAGGACAGCCATAGACCAGTATGACCAAGAATACTATGGCTTGAAGGCCTTAATTGATCCATCAATCCGAGATTCTGTAAAATTAGTTGGTTTCAGGAGATTTGTGGAATTGGCTATGGAGTGTGTGGAAGAGTCTGCTGTTGACCGTCCAAAAATGAATGACGTGGTGAAAGAACTTGAGATAATCATACAGAACGAAGAGGCAGAATTTTTATTCGCAGCACCTTTATCAGCTGGCCAGTTTGGAAATGCAAAGGGTCGAGATCCATATGCAGAACATCTGCCTACGAAAGATGAAGGCAGCAGCAGCGCCTTTGATTATAACAGTGTATATTCATACTCAGCTGTTGAACCAAAATAGATATCATCGCTACTCGTCGTTTTTTGTGCATAGTCCAGATGAAAAGGACAGAAGGCATGTATGATATAATATTCATTTTCCCTGTCTGTTGATAAAATCAAAGCTTGAATACTTTGTAAGTACACTTGCAAATGGTTGCTTGAGAAAAAAACAACAGAGCATGATCTGTCAATATAATCTTTCATGTCTGTCTCATCCTCTACTGATAGAGGGCTAATGATAGCTGTATTGAGATGATTGAAAAGCTGGGGTACAGGTGTGATTATATAGAGGGATTAGGAGGGGAGAAAAGACTAAACTACCCCTAACCCTAATCCCTCTCTAATGACTAATATGCCCCTGTGACACACCCTTAATTACAGTGTCTAACACCCCCCCGCAGTCACAACATCTAGCCACTGCAGATGTTGAGACTGGACCGAAACTCGGAGAACAGCGACGACGGGAGGCCCTTCGTGAAGATGTCGGCGAACTGCGTCATCGTCGGGACGTGGTGTACCCGAACCTCGCCCCGTGCAACCCGCTCACGAACAAAATGAAGGTCGATCTCCACATGCTTCGTGCGCTGATGCTGGACCGGGTTGGTGGAGAGGTACATGGCGTTGACGTTGTCACAGTAGATGAGGGTGCTCCTGATGACAGGAGTGTGGAGCTCCTGAAGTAGCTGCTGAAGCCAGGAGACCTCAGCCACGCCGTTAGCCACGGCGCGATACTCCGCCTCAGCACTCGAGCGCGACACTACGGGCTGTCGCTTCGAGGACCAGGAGACGAGGTTGCCGCCCAGAAAGACGGCGTACCCAGAAGTAGAGCGTCGTGTGTCCGGGCAGCTTGCCCAATCAGCGTCAGTGTACACGACCAGCTCGGAGGCCGTGTCACGCCGAAGAAGGAGGCCGTAGTCGAGGGTGCCTCGTAGATACCGAAGAATCCGCTTGACAGCGGTGAGGTGCGGTTCCCTCGGGTCATGCATGTGGAGGCACACCTGCTGAACCGCATATGAGATATCCGGCCTGGTGAAGGTGAGGTACTGAAGAGCACCTGCAAGACTCCTGTAAGAAGTGGGGTCAGAGACGGGTGTCCTGTCGGTAGCGGAGAGCTTCGCCTAAGTATCCACTGGAGTGGAGCACGGCTTGCAACCAGCCATGCCCGCTCGCTGGAGGATATCCAGGCAGTACTGTCGCTGGTGAAGGAATAGGCCGCCTGGTCGGTCCTCGACCGTAATACCCAGGAAGTGGTGGAGAAGGCCCAGATCCTTCATAGCGAACTCCTGCTGCAAAGCAGAAATGGTTCGCCGAAGCAGAGCCGGACTAGATGCTGTCAGTACAATGTCATCGACGTACAGTAGGAGGTAAGCTGTGTCACTGCCCCGTCGATAGACAAACAGCGAAGTGTCCGACTTAGCTTCAACAAACCCCTGTGAAACCAAGAAAGAGGTGAACCGGCTATACCAGGCTCGTGGTGACTGCTTCAGTCCGTACAGGGATTTGTTCAGTTTACAGACCATGTCTTGGTGAGCTGAATCTATAAATCCTGCCGGTTGACTGCAGTACACCGTCTCGGTCAGTGTACCGTGGAGGAAGGCGTTCTTGACGTCCAACTGGTGGACAGGCCAAGAACGTGAGAGAGCTAGCGACAGTATGGTACGAACTGTCGTCGGCTTCACCACCGGGCTGAAAGTCTCGTCGTAGTCGACTCCAGGGCGCTGAGTGAAACCCCGGAGTACCCAACGAGCCTTGCATCTCTCCAAGGTACCATCCGCCTTCTTCTTATGCGTGAATACCCACTTGCCTGTGACAACATTGCCATGACCAGGACGGGGAACCAGGTCCCAAGTCCGGTTGGCAAGCAGGGCCTCATACTCTTCCTACATAGCGCGGCGCCAGTTAGGGTCGGCGAGGGCGCTACGCACGGAATTAGGTATGGGCGAGATCGAAGAAGGCTCGGTCGGTGCATAATAGCTTAACATGGTATCAGAGGCAGAGGTCTCGAGTTCGAATCCTGGCAGGTGCAATGTATTAAAATAAATTGCAGCCGACTCCTATTCCACGTTTACGGCCCAAAAGAGCCTGCACGTGAGGGGGAGTGTTGAAATATAAGTGAATTGCCCACCCTTCCCCATCAGCTTAAACTTTTGGGTGCAACTGGTCGGTGCATAGTAGCTTAACATCTACATTAATAACCGGAAAGAAAAACAGAGAGAGAGAGAGAGAGAGAGAGAGAGAGATTGTGCCAAAGCAAAGATATTTTCTTCTGCATCCAAGATAAGCATTTTTCTTTAATCTGAATTATTTTCTCCTGCTGCCCATTGTAGTTTATGTAGTAATTAGATGCTCGATGTTTTCTCCAGAAACAATCTTACATAGATGATACTGACGTATATGGTTAAGAATCAGTTATCAGTATTTCAACAAGCTAGTTGCATCTGATTAGCCATGAGATCAAGAAACAATATCTGGATGTTCAATATCCTATTGGAAATAGTCCAGAAAATTCTTGGCAGTGGCACGCGACATTTGGATACAACATAGGACTAATCAAGGATAGTATTGTAATTGCTAATCCCCCTTTTGCTAATAATAAATGGTCCAGAAGAGGCATTCTTGTGCTTACAGAATCTCTTTTGTTCTAATATATTATACGAGTAAAAGAGAACTCACAATCATTATTCATTACCAGTGTTTAAAAAGCAGAGCTAAATTTATATAATATTATATATATATGTAAATTTTTAATTTTAAAAATATTCAATCAATCAATAAAATGAGATGAGAAAGAGTTTGGCACCATCTTGCCAACAGCAACCGCCACCCATTGCGATGAGAAAAAAATAGAGTTAGTTGTTCCTTTTATATGGACACAAAAAGTGGTGGAAAGCGAAATTAAGCGGAAAAAAGCGGACCGGAGCAGAAAAAAAGCGGTCCGACCACTTAATGTCGCCACCCAGCGAAAAGCGAAGCGGTTCGGTGGCGTCAGCGTGCCTAGGTGGCGTTTAAGCGGTCCCCTAGAACGCCTTTTTAAAGAGTTCATTACTATGTCTCAATCGCAATGCATGCTTGATGCATTTCTGTTAAGGAAATTGCTGGAATAACTGTACTGGAAGGTTTCTGGATGTCCTGTGTTCGAATAAGCCTCCTTGTAAGAGGAAGGCTGTTTAGAAATTCCATTAGACCAGATAATGTGTGTGAGCTTTCAGCACTAGGTACACCCTTTAACTATACTGAAAGGTTTCTACAATATTTAGTTGACTCTCACAGCCCCATTTTCAATCATTGGGGAAAATGGGATAATTCAATGGCATACATGTTCAAGAGCTAATGATACAAAAGATTTACCTCTAAATAAATTTAATTAAGACATGAGCAAAACAAGTACCTTGCACAAACAATGGAAGTAACTATCAGAACCTCCAAAGCATTGACATAGTTATTTCAGTACACTTCAGCATACACTGGACCAAAGAAAAAGAAGATATCAACTACTTACAGGCAAAATATTATAAAATAACAAAACCCACCTTCTCGTAATCATAACCACATTAAGTTTTTTTCTGAAAGGAATAAGTACATTAAGTTACAACCTGTAAGCTTGAGCAGGCTGAAATAATTTTACTAACAAATGACAGGCACCAGTTGTAACAAGCATATCAAAATTCAATAGTTTAAGTAAACCATGTTTGGACAAAATCTCACCTCAGACTACAACCCGTTTAGGGATCCATGAAAGAGTCAGTGATCCTTATGCAACTCTGTTGTTTTACATGTTTTTTCATTTCCTTGGCTCTCTCTCCAGTTTAACAACAAAATTTGCAGCTACTACTTCTGGAAGAATCCATTCAAAGAACAAGGCTTCACTGTTTATTCACCTTAGAAGACTCCTCTCTTTGCTTCCTCAGAAGAGTTGTGTTAGGCAGTGGTTTAGTGTGCTTTTGGCACTCAGAATGAAGGCACTGTACAAGCCTCTGCTACTGTTCATGATTTTGGTCAATCTACCTGCAGGACACTGTGATACAGATTCACAAGATGGTAAGTATTACAAAACTGGTTCCAAATGTTCTTTTATTACGCCTTAGACTGGCCTACCTGCAAAGAGTAGCTTAAATATCTTATAGGTTTGGCTTAGCACAGTCTCTATGTTGTAAATACTGTTGCTCCAGCCTTTTCTCAATTCCCTAGAGGATTGTACGGGTTTGTTTCTTTGTAATCTCTTTATTCATAGTTTTTCGTTCGTTTTTAATAAGATGATCACAGTAGGAACCACCCTTACTGTAACTTCCCTAGAAAAGGCATCTTGAAAGTGAGGTGAAAAGTGACATAATTTCGTTACATGAAATGGCTTTATCTTATATATGCCATTCTCACACAATGATATTGTTTCTGTAAAACAAAAGTATCATGTTTTAGTGTTTTCTTCATCTTCAAGTAAACATCCACTCAACAAGTAGCATTCTTCTTTACTTCTCAAGTTGGTAATTTTCCCAGATCTTATATTGTAAAGTAGCAAATTAAACAGCAACAGTAGGAGGAAGACGTGGCAGTATGGAGTCATGCAAATGACAATTGAATTCGGTTTAGTGCTATGTAATTTGCCTGGTTTATAATAACATATGCAAATTGTTAGTGGATGCGCTTCAGTCTCTAATGAGAGGGTGGCAGAACTCCCCATCAAGTTGGAAAGAGTCAAATGACCCCTGTGGTGCACAATGGGACGGTGTTATGTGCAATAACAAGCGAATTACATCACTGTGAGTCCAACTAATGATGTGTTACTAGCTTTACTTTCAGTTTCATCCAGTCAACTTTGAAGTATATGTTCAGGAGGCTATCAAGCATCAACCTTCATGGGACATTAAGCAGCAGTATAGGCCAGCTCAGTGAGCTTGTTTACCTGTGAGTCACTTTTGCAGTACAGGTTCCAAAATTGTTATCAGACAGTAAAGGCATGCTTTTCTCTAGTTTGAAATGTTAGAAATATCAGAAGAGTCGGCCTAGAATCCGACTACCTAGGGGGAGGCGGCATGCCATGAGCCCATAATTCTTTGTTTCTTTTTTGATGCTGAAACAGCCCATGATTTCTTTGTTGTTGTGTAGTTAACAAAAATTATTTAAAGCACAGATTATTTCTACTACACTACTAGAAAGCAAAAGTTCAAAGTTAAGCTATAAAGAGAAAAAATATTGGACTCACCGGTATGAGGAGTCTGGCTATCCATTCATTAGATCGGCCGCTGAAATTTTCTATGCCCTTGTCTAGAGTTTATGGATCTTGTCACTAATTTAATTGCATAACATGAATTCCATGTGTGCACTAAATGGTTAACAATGACAGAAAAGATTTCAGCTTCAAGTATCAGAACCTCCAGGTGTCAAATGACGTGTAGCTAAGAAAAGACAATGTCAGATTTACCTCCACAAGGCACTGCTCTCGCTCATATGTTAGAATGCTTGCAGGGACCTATCCTCCAATACTGGTCTTAGCGACCCACTGCCCACTTCAATTGGCGACCTCAAGCAGCTTACAACACTGTATGTCCTGACCCCAAGAGTAAATTCCTATATTTCATAATGAGTCATATAGCATTCAGTTAATGAAGTTGGTCTAACAAACTGTCCTTTTCAGAATCTTGTCTGGCTGCAGCTTCACAGGTGGCATTCCCCAAGAATTAGGAAACTTGACGCAGCTGTCGTTCTTGTAAGAAATAGTAGGCTGATAAACACCATTTAGTATTCTCGTCTTAACTGTGCTGCTTCTTAGGCTTACTCTGTTAAAAGAAAAAAACTAAGCCTGAAGACACTCTGCAGGGCATTGAATTCAAACAGCTTTTCTGGCAGGATTCCTGCTTCAATTGGGCTACTCACCAACCTTTTTTGGCTAGACTTGGCAGACAACCAGCTTTCTGGTCCTATTCCAATTTCATCAACCACATCTCCGGGACTCAACTTACTTACACAGACCAGACATTTGTAGGCTCCCTTAACATTTTTTCCCTGATCAATATCCATACTTTCTCTTAACACACTGATTCTCTGATCCAATATAATAACAGCCATTTGAACAAAAACCAGTTAACTGGTACTCTCAATGGCCTCTTCTCCCCCAGCATGAGACTCGAACACATGTAAGATTGTGTCAATATAGAACCCAATATATTAAAGTATTACACTGACCACTTTCTTATCTTCATCAGATTATTTGACAACAATCAACTCTCTGGTCCTATTCCTGCTGAACTTGGTGGCATCACCACCCTCCAGATTCTGTAAGTATGTTTGCATTTCTCATCCAAACTTGTTATTGTTGCTAGTGTTGACTTCTTGGCATTTTTAAATAGCCGATTAGATAAGAACAAACTCACAGGAGCAGTCCCAACCAACATCAGCAACCTAGTCAACCTAAACGAACTGTAAGTGATGTGTGCATTGTGGTCTCTTACGGTCAGATGCCTCCGAGTATATCTCACCCAGCACAGCTATTTTCTGCAGGAATCTAGCAGACAATCAGTTGGGTGGGACCGTACCCGATCTCAGTACCCTGACAAAACTTAACGTGATGTACAATCCTGCTATTTTCATTTTTTCTGTACTGTTTTTTGATGTAGAACATTGAAATGAGTATTGATGAATCATTCTTTTCATCCACAGTGATTTAAGCAACAACTCATTTGATCCATTTGTGATACCATCCTGGTTGTTGACATTGAAGACCCTTACTTCAGTGTGAGTTGTTTAAGACTCGCACTATTTTAGCATCCCATATTGCCTCTGAGCACTACCCTTTCTCCTTCAGTGCATCCATGTTACCTTAAAACCTCGATATGCAGGGCAATTGCTTCTGGAGGACTGTATGGTCAGGTCCCCAATACGCTCTTTATCTTACCCGGACTGCAGCAAGTGTAATTTTCTGGCAACATATAAAAAACAAATTTCAGTGAGTATAGAAGCTTCTCATGTTTTGCTTATTTATGTTACTGATCAGACAGTATATTAAGCAATAATGCATTCAACGGGACACTTGAGATGACCGGAAACATAAGTCAACAACTGCAGCGTGTGAATCTTCTAAACAATCGTATAGTTGAAGCCCATATAACAAAAAACTACAGCAGGAGCCTACTGTAAGCATCTGCATGCTCTAAAACCAAAGACCACACATTGCTTCTTCTACTCAATTTACTCACGAAAATTGCGTTTTCATCTATCGTCAGGCTTGTGGGGAATCCTGTGTGCTCGGACACTGAATTCTCCAGTAGCCCATTTTGCAACATGCAACAAGACAACATGATTCAATACATTACAAATGTAACCAAATGTGGCTCAACTTCATGTTCCAGTGATCAAAGTTTAGATCCTGCAAATTGTGGCTGTGCATATCCCTACGTGGGTAATATGTTTTTCAGGGCACCATTGTTCACAGACTTGAGCAACAATGAGCCCTTTCAGCAATTGGAGATTAGCCTCTGGACAGAGCTGGGACTGCGTCCTGGTTCAATTTTCCTTTCCGGTGTCCATTTCAATGATGATAACTACCTACAAATTCAAGTGAGGCTCTTTCCATTGACTGGAACATCCTTCAACCTGTCAGAAGTGACAAGGATCGGATTTGATCTTAGCAACCAAACTTACAAGCCACCACAAGGTTTTGGACCTTATTTCTTTGTTGCAGATCCATATGCCCGCATTGCAGGTATCAAATAATCAAATACCATCATGTTTACTTCTGTGTATACATAAGTATAGAAACCACTGGGACATCCTGTTTCAGGTTCTGCTGGCAGTGGAAAATCGCAACTAAGTACAGGTGCAGTAGCCGGAATTGCAGTAGCATGTGGTCTTCTTCTGACTGGCCAAACTTCTTGGGCTATATTTTCTTTACTGCAAAAAAGAAGGACAAGGGAATTATCAGGAGGAACAAATCCTTTTGGTGAGGTTCCAAAAAACACGATTGACAACTATGTCGCTGTTAAAAGCTGTCGATTTTTTTTAAAAAAAAAACAAGTATGAAATCTTGGGATACTTATGCTATGGTTATGCCTCTTGAAAATGTTTTATTTTATTTTAGCGATAAACCAATATATCTGTAGCAAACTAGTGTGATAAATTCTGTCTACAACAACAACAACAAAACCTTTGTCCCAAGCACGTTGAGGCTGATAAATTCTCTCTCATTCATCAAATTTAAACAGAAACATATATGACATTCATTTGATGTGATAATAACAATAATAACAAATATCTGCTAGATCTGTTATAGATTTCGAGATGGCTAAAAAACAGCTTATTGCTGTTCACAACAACAATAACAAAGTGTTGGTTCCAAGCACGTTGGGGTAGGCTAGATATGAAACCCAATAGCTTTTAAAAAAAAAGTAAGTAAATGAAAGAAAGAGGGATGAGAGTAACAAAATGCAAGTAAGCTAAAATTTCAGCACATGAATTGCTAATTTTCATGCAGTACTATCATGAGTCAAATCACTGTATACATTTCAACCCCTCAAGTCTCGTTTTACCGTCTCCTCTCATATCAGCCTCGGTCGCACTCTGCCCCTCCTAATATTTTCTCTACCCTTTAAAAATCCGCTGTTAACCGGAGCTTCTGAAGGTCTCCGTTGGATATCCTTAAACCACCTTAGTCGATATTAGACTAGCTTCTATTCAATCAATGCCACCCCTACCCTATCATGTATCACCTTGTTCCTAATTTGGTCATTTCTTGCATGTCCGCACATCCACTATAGCATGTGCATCTCTACCATACTCATTTGTTAGACATGTTGTCTTTTAATTGGCCAACATTCCGTCCCATATAGCATCGTCTGATCACTGTCCTATATTTTTGTTAAGTTAGCATTGTACGAAAATACAAGTCTACTTTCTATACAGAACATGTGTTGTATTACCTAGCAAAGCAATTACACAGAATTTAAGCTACTCAACTATACGATGGCCTAATAGATTAATATACAAATATGTCAGGGATATAATACTAGGATTGACAGTGGCTGTTTGTAGCAAATAGTTCAGCATGCCAAGCTCCTCCATGTATTTTGCATTCTTGTTGT
The DNA here is from genome assembly GCA_030760725.1 of Neostapfia colusana. Lineage (NCBI taxonomy): Eukaryota > Viridiplantae > Streptophyta > Magnoliopsida > Poales > Poaceae > Neostapfia > Neostapfia colusana. Next base: position 69,555,569 of record JASWHV010000018.1, read on the forward strand.
TTTATGGCCAAATTCAACTCCGCCTATGCCTTTATAGGTATAGCCGATCCCAAGCCCGGGTAAAGGAGGAGTCCTATGGATATCTAGCCTACCTCAACGTGTTTGAGAAAAAGACTTTGTTGTTGTTTGTTGTTGTTGTTTTATGGCCAAGCTTACATGTATAAAAAAGGGCAGCTCGGTGCATGTAGCTCTCGCTTGCGCAGGGTCCGACCTACTTGGGTCTTTTGTACCCAGCCTTTCCCTGCATTTCTACAAGAGGCTGTTTCCAGAACTCGAACCTGTGACCTCATTGTCACTAGGAAACAGCTTTACCGCTGCACCAAGCTTACATGCATATGCATTTAAAATAGGTATCTAACAACAAATGTATAGTTATCTTTCCCTCAAAAAAAACAACAAATGTATATTTAGCAAAAGCAGGTAAGCAGTAATAACCCAGGCAATTTCACTGATTATTTTCTTCATCCATAATCAAATTCTAGCTTCATGGGGGGTTGCTCAAAAATACAGCGGAGGTGCTCCACAGCTGAAAGGAGCAAGGTTCTTTTCCTTTGAGGACCTGAAGAACTGCACCAACAATTTCGTGGAAAATAATGAAATAGGATCAGGAGGTTATGGAAAAGTAAGCAGCTATGTAAATTCAATGCTTTAAGTGGTTTCACATGGATAGCTAATAGAGGAATTCACCTCCTCCTGTGAAAGGTTTACAAGGGAATACTTGCAGATGGAACAAGGGTAGCAATAAAACGAGCACAGTTGGGATCAAAGCAAGGCGCAGTGGAGTTCAAGAATGAGATTGAACTTCTATCCAGAGTTCATCACAGGAACCTGGTTAGTCTGATAGGATTTTGCTATGAACAAGGGGAGCAGATGCTGGTATATGAATATGTTTCCAATGGCACATTAAGACAGAACTTACAAGGTATGTACACAGAACCTAGTTACATATTTGGAAGTTATGTGCTCCCCTGTGCCTTTCCTTTACTACTACATAAGACATATTTATTATGCAGCAAGAGGAATTTACCTGGATTGGAAGAAGAGGCTCAGGATTGCTCTAGGCTCAGCCAGAGGATTAGTGTACCTTCATGAGCTCGCTGATCCACCTATCATTCACAGAGATGTCAAGTCCACAAATATCCTTTTGGATGATAACGTTAAAGCGAAAGTTGCTGATTTTGGTCTGTCGAAGCTAGTTGTAGACACTGAAAAGGGACATGTTTCAACCCAGGTCAAAGGAACACTGGTTGGTTTTCCGCTTACCATACTTTACCAATTATTTATTTCTAAGATTTTTTTTTGAAGAACGTCCTGATCAAGTACTTTGGCTAGCTCCAGTGGCTGACTTTGTCTCTAATTGTCACTTTTATCTCACAGGGATATTTGGACCCAGAGTACTACATGACGCAACAGCTCTCGGAGAAGAGCGATGTATATAGCTTTGGCGTCGTTATGCTAGAAATACTAAGCGGTAGACTGCCCATTGTGAAGGGAAGGTACATCGTCCGGGATTTCAGGATGGCCATAGACCCCAACGACTTCGACTACTATGGCCTGCAAGGCATCATCGATCCCGCTATCTATGATGTAGCACATACCGCGGGGTTCAGGAGGTTCGTACAGCTAGCCATGGAGTGTGTGGAGGAGTCTGCCTCAAGGCGGCCCACGATGAGCTTGGTAGTGAAGGAAATAGAGGCAATGCTGCATGACGAGGAGCAGAGCTCAGGGAGCTCGTGCGTCACAGAGTTCGAGCATGCAGAAGGCACAGCCTCGCCATACAGTGGACCGGTGCTCACAGGTCGGTCCAACAGTAGCGGCAGCATGCTGGAGGAGCCAACCCACCCTGATACCCAGCACTGTGAACCGTAGAGGGACAGCTAATTTGCAATTCGTTCCCTTCTCATTCTGTTGTGTGATTGTATCACAGACTGGTTTGCTTGACCCATGTATTGAGCACACCTTTCTTAAGGATTATTGAACTGCAACTGAGCAGAATTTCAAGAATCACAGCTAGATTAATATCTGGTGAAATCGTCTCTCGAGGCAGCAATAAAGCATCAGAAAATGCATCGGTCAGAGCACCCTCTAAGTTCCTACTAGTGGTTAGCAGCAACGCAGAACCTAATTACGCGAGAGGTTGAACTCGAAACCCGTGGGGAACTAGGGCGGGTGGGTTTAATAGGCGCGAGAGGGAGCGGAAATGCAGGCAAACCTGGCCCTGCCCGCGCCGGAGATGTGGCGGGCGGTGGCGCAAGGGCCTCACCCGTCGCGGTTATGCAGGTTAGCCGCTCGCCCTCGCCGGCGGTGTTGCTGCACTCACCTCCACCCTTTCCGCCTCCGGCTTTCTCTCCTCCCACAGGCCACAGCTCTCCGTGACGTTTCCGTGCGTGTAGGCGGGCCGGGTGTTCCTCTATGAGCCAGCAGTGCTCAGCTCCCTCCGCGCAACAGGCCGAAACTGAGATGGATGCTAATCGTGTGACCAGGCCAAGCTGTGAATCGTCTCTCGTCACGTGCACGGCCCGCTGAGCCGGGCCCACATGTGGCGATCAAGACGGGCAGATCACCGAACCGCACCACCGCGGCGTTCGAGAACGAGAACGGGTCAAGAATAGAACAAGGACCGGTGGAGGCCGCCAGATCGGCGGTGCCGGAGCGAGCGGACGCGCGGACAAGCCGGGCGATGGCCTTTTGCCGTTGCCACGGACAGCGCGCGCACCGCTCCTTCCAATGGGCACGCGACCCCATATAAGCCGTGGCCTCCCGCCTCCCCGTCCCCACTCGCTCTGCCCGTCCCCGCGCCACCGGCCGGATCGACACCACACCATCACCGCCTCTGACCGCCACACGAGGAATGGTCCGGCCGACGACGATGACGCGCGGCGCCGCCGCCGCCGCGCTGCTCGCTCTGGCGCTCGTCGCCGTGGCGCGCGCCGAGGACCCCTACCACTTCTTCGAGTGGAAGGTGACGTACGGGACCAAGACCATCATGGGGACGCCGCAGAAGGTGATCCTCATCAACGACATGTTCCCGGGCCCTACCATCAACTGCACCTCCAACAACAACATCATCGTCAATGTCTTCAACATGCTGGACGAGCCGCTCCTATTCACCTGGTAAGTAAGCTGGTGCCTGCAGGGCGTATACTGCATGTCAGCAGAGCTAGACGAAAGGGGGGTTTTGGGGGAATCTATTGATTCGATGACCGTTGTTCTGTGTGTGTGTGTGTTGCAGGCACGGGATCCAGCAGAGGAAGAACTCGTGGCAGGACGGCATGCCGGGCACCATGTGCCCGATCAAGCCGGGCACCAACTTCACGTACCACTGGCAGCCCAAGGACCAGATCGGCAGCTTCTTCTACTTCCCCAGCATCGGCATGCAGCGCTCGGCGGGCGGCTACGGGCTCATCAGCGTGCACAGCCGTGACCTGATCCCCGTCCCGTTCGACCGCCCGGCCGACGACTTCCCGGTCCTCGTCGGCGACTGGTACACCAAGGACCACACCGTCCTGGCCAAGAACCTCGACGCCGGCAAGAGCATCGGCCGCCCCGCGGGCCTCATCATCAACGGCAAGAACGAGAAGGACGCCTCGAACCCGCCCATGTACAACTTCGAGGCCGGCAAGACGTACCGCTTCCGCGTCTGCAACGTCGGCATGAAGGCGTCCCTCAACGTCCGCGTCCAGGGCCACACCCTCAAGCTCGTCGAGATGGAGGGCTCCCACACCGTGCAGATCGTCTACGACTCGATGGACGTGCACGTCGGGCAGTGCCTGTCCTTCCTCGTCACCGCGGACCAGAAGCCCGGCGACTACTTCCTGGTGGTGTCCACCCGGTTCATCAAGGAGGTGAGCACCATCACCGCCGTGATCCGGTACAAGGGCTCCAGCACCCCGCCGTCGCCCAAGCTGCCGGAGGGCCCCAGCGGCTGGGCCTGGTCCGTCAACCAGTGGAGGTCCTTCCGCTGGAACCTGACGGCGAGCGCGGCGCGGCCCAACCCGCAGGGCTCCTACCACTACGGCCAGATCAACATCACCCGCACCATCAAGCTCTCCACCAGCCGCGGCAAGGTCGACGGCAAGGAGCGGTACGCCATCAACGGCGTGTCCCACGTCGACACCGAGACGCCGCTCAAGCTCGCCGAGTACTTCAACGCCACCGACGGGGTGTTCCAGTACAACATCATCAGCGACGAGCCGCCCAAATCTGGCACGCCCATCAAGCTCGCCCCCAACGTCCTCAGCGCCGAGTTCCGTACGTTCATCGAGGTGGTCTTCGAGAACCCCGAGAAGAGCATCGACACGTTCCACATCGACGGCTACGCCTTCTTCGCCGCCGGGTAATTAAGCCGACGCAAGGCTAGCTCATATATATAATCAGCTCCGGCCATGCAGGGTATGTATGTACATAGCGCGCTGACCGGAAAACGTGCAGCATGGGACCGGGGACGTGGTCGCCGCAGTGCAGGAAGACGTACAACCTCCTCGACACGGTGAGCCGGCACACGATCCAGGTGTACCCGAGGTCGTGGACGGCGGTGATGCTCACGTTCGACAACGCCGGCATGTGGAACGTCAGGTCCAACCTCTGGGAGAGGCACTACCTCGGCGAGCAGATGTACATCAGCGTCATTTCGCCGGCGCGGTCGCTCAGGGACGAGTACAACATGCCGGAGACCAGCCTCCGCTGCGGCAAGGTCGTCGGCCTGCCCATGCCGCCGTCCTACAGCCCGGCATAGTCCCATCTCTCCGCTCACTTCACGCGATGTGGCCCGCGAGCGCGCGCACGGTGCTGTACACACACAAGCTGAGGACAAGGCGAAAGAGAGAGTTTTTCCCGTTTCCTTTTTTTCTGTCACCCTTGCATGGTTATTCTATCCTTCCCGCGTCCGCCTCACTTTCTTCGCTCCCCAAAAGGAATAACCGAAATGGAGCTCTCAAGACGAGTTCAATTCATGCGGGCACCAGCAACTATCAGGGGCAAGGACGTGACGTGAGGAGGAAGATTGGCCGGCTTCAATTCGGATGCATGCAGACGAGCTCGAGACGCCCTCTCGATCGAACCATTGTAGTATATATAGGTCTCAAGTTTTATTGTCTGACAAAAGTCTCTCCAATAAGTCCTTCTTCAGACAATACTTATTGTTAATTCGATCTTTTGTTATGTATGTACATGCATATGTCTCCTGATGATTCAATTGTGGTATTTCTCTTTCGATCGCTTTTATGATTGGGCTTGGTTAACATTATTTATATGTCTTAGTTTGAGAGAAAACGCATACCTCGTCCGCAGGGTCTTACGTGTTTATATAGAAAGTTAAGTACATGTGATACACCTTGATTCAATCTACTGGTGACCGAGCCAATCTTCAGTAATTATCAGATACATTCTGTTACAATTTATTCTATTCTATCTCTAATCAACCCGATAGCCATCTCTTGTTCTTTGATCCTTCCGCTCTTTGCTTAACTCGTGCAATCTTCCGTTCAGATATTTCAACATTTTCCCTCAATCTCAACATCCCATGTTGAGATTGTGATAAAACTCCAGAAACTTACTTAGTGGTAGTGCTTTTGTAAATCCGTGAGCAACTTGATCCTTTGATGAGATGAATTTGACTTGTAACATTTTATTTGCTACTGTTTCTCTCACAAAATAATAATCTATTTCCATGTGTTTGGTGCGAGCATGAAATACAGGATTTGTCGTCATATAAGTTGCTCCTAAATTATCACACCATAAGCAGGTTGTTTTCTGTTGATAGATACTCAATTCTTTCAAAATAGTTTATACCCAAATAATCTCTGTTGTAGCATTTGCCAATGATTTATACTCCGCTTCTGTACTGGATCTAGATACTGAGTTGTTTTCGAGCACTCCAGGAGATTAGATTTGATCCTAGAAATATAGCAAATCCTTCGGTTGACGTTCTATCATCTAGACATCCGACCCAGTCAGCATCCGAGAAGGCATTAATCTAGAGGGAGCTATCTTTTAAAAACCTGATTCCTGAGCCAATAGTCCCTTGTACATACCTTAATATTCTTTTGACTACAGTCATATGACTGCTAGTAGGAGAATGCAGAAATTGGGAGGCCCGATTTACTGAAAATGCTAAATCTGGTCTTGTAAGAGTAAGATATTGTAGTGCACCCATAATGGTCCTATATTTTGTTGCTTGTTCTGGCTCAAGAGGCTTTCCATGATGAATAGAATATTTTTCCATAACAGAAAGTGGGGTATTAACTGTCTTACATGTTTCCGTACCAACTTTCTTTATAATCCCATTGCATACTTCCTTTGATTTAGCAGAATTCCACCCTTTATTTGTTCGACTTCAATTCCCAGAAAATAATGTAGCATCCCTAAATCTTTTAGTGCAAAGTCCTTTAAATTAATTAGCAAGGCATTAACTGCACCTTTAGATGAACTGGTTACAATAATATCATCAACATAAATCAACAAATAAATTGTGATATCATTCTTCTCATATATGAATAATGAGGTATCTCCCTTGGATATTTTGAAACCAAGTTGCATGAGTTTTAAACTTAATTTAGAGTACCATACTCTTGGTGTCTGCTTTAGCCCGTATAATGCCTTGTCTAACTTACAGACATAATCAGGATAATCTGAATGAACATAACCTGGAGGTTGACTCATATACACTTCTTCTTGCAAGTCCCCATGAAGAAAGGCATTCTGCATATCAAGTTGCTTCAAACACCAACCCTTTGAAATAGCAATGGATAAAACTATTCTAATCGTAGCAGCTTTAACAATAGGACTAAATGTATTTTCATAGTCGATGGCATTACCTTTGTTTGAAACTCTTTGCAACTAGACGGGTCTTATACCTATCAAGAGAGTCGTCTGCATATCTTTTGATTTTATATACCCACTTGTAATCTATTAGGTTGCTTACCCTTTTTTTGGCATAGGATGCCAAGTTTTATTTTTCTCCAAGGCTTGAAATTCATCATCCATTGCTTTCTTCCAATTTTTGTCATCTAGAGCTTGTTGCAAGTTTTTTGATTCACCTGTAGTTTTGAGAAGGCAAGTAAAATCATCTCAAAAAATTTTGGTTTAAAAATGTTACTTTGTGATCTCGTCTTGGGTCGATCTGTTCTGAGCGTTGATAAGATTCCTACTTGCCCGCGACCAGATTCACCTTGACAATTTTCTTGATGCACAAACTCCGATGCTGGACCATCTGATCTGATGCTTGTCGGACACTGCGAGTCATGTGCCGCTTCTTTTTCCTTCTCGATTCCCCCTGACCGAATCTGTCGTTCTGCTGCAACAGGTTCTGACATGCGCGGGTCTTTACATTCATTCCCATGTCATTCCTGCACCAAATCATTGTTACCTTGATTTTCATCATTGATTGATACATCTTCAACTGGTGCCAGGATCTTATGTGCGTTGCTGTTCAGGTACCTGCAACACAGAATCACTGTTTTCTTCTTCCTGCTCAGTTAGTTTCATGGAATTAGCTCGATCAGGAGAATTAATTTGTTGATTAGCATCTACCTCAAACCCCATAGAATTAACCAAAGTTGGATGAAGGAGTAGTATCTCAGATTTCAATCTTGCACCAGCATTCGGATTTAAATGTGCAAAAGGAAAAATTGTTTCATCAAATACTACATCCCTTGAAATATATACTCTCCCACTTGATACATCCAAGCACTTATACCCTTTATGTAATGGACTGTATCCAACAAATACACATTGTTTAGATCTAAAGTAGAGTTTGTGGGCATTATATGGACGAAGGTTTGGCCAGCAAGTACACCCAAAGATCTTGAGTGTGGTGTAGCTAGGCTTTATCTCAAAAAGTTTATCTAGAGGAGTTTTGTAGTCAATTACCCGTGAGGGTGTCCGGTTTATAAGATAAGCTGTAGTTGAAAATGCTTCATCCCAGAACTTCAATGGCATGGATGCTCGGGCTAGGAGAGAGAGACCTACTTCAACTATGTGCCTATGCTTTCTTTCTGTTGATCCATTCTGCTGATCCATATGACGGCAGGACACTTGGTGCATTATTCCTATTTGATCAAAGAAGGAATTAAGCCTTTGATACTCTCCTCCCAAGTCAGTTTGTATTGAGATAATCTTTCTACTAAACAAGCGTTCTACTTGAGCCTGAAATGTTCGGAATCTTTGAAAAACATCAGCTTTGTGTCGGATAAGATAGATCCAAGTAAATTTGCTGAAATCATCAATGAAACTAACATAGTAGTTGTTATTTCCAACGGAAGTAGGGGCAGATCCCCATACATCAGAAAAAATAAGTTCCAAGGGTTTTTGTGAAGTTCTAGTTGACTTTGGGAAAGGCAACTGATGGCTCTTGCCTCTTTGACATGCATCATAAAGTTGAATTTTATTTCCTGAAGAACAAGGAAGATGATTCTTATTCACAACTTTATTGACTATAATCATGGATGGATGGCCTAATCTATCATGTCACTTTTTAACGGAAGGTTTTGTGGTCATGAGAACACACTTAGATGTTGATGATTAATGTTCCAATGACGGCCATGGATATAGACCTCCTCTACACTTGCCTTGAAGAAGAACCCTCTTCGTAGTTTGATCCTTTACAAGAAAATAATCAGGATGGTATTCAAGAAATACCGAGTTATCAGAGGTTAATCTATGAACAGAAAGGAGATTCTTTCTTGCAGAGGGAACATGAAGGATATTTTTTAGATGTAACTTTCGATCAGGGGTTTTTAAGGTAGATGTACCAACAAAACAAACTCTCACACGTAAGTCATTCGCGTGTACCTTCTCCTGTCCATTGTATTTTTCTTTCATCGATAGTTTATATAGTTCACCAGCTATATGGTTGGTGGCTCCCGTGTGCGTATACCAGTTTGTATCCACTCCATAGGATATTGTAGCACTTTTTGCATATTTATCTTCATATTTAAACTCTCTGAAAGCATCTAGGCCCCCGTGAGATATGGTTTCGGTGATTAATGACAACTGTTCGTTATTACTAATGAGTTTGTGGATGCAAGGTTTCACGTACATCACATCAAACATTAAATGAACTATCTATTCACACCATCTACTGCTCATTGGATACAAATGGAGACCCCTCAACGATCCATTCTAAGGGGTTATTCGATACTCATGAAAACTAAATGAAGAACTCATACAACGACTCTACTTTATCAAAATTGGCAACACAAGGAGCTCACACTTCATCGTAATATCATTTCAAACAAGTGTCAAAGAGGTCACTCAAGGAGATTCTAAAAGATCAACTCAAAACAACTCGAAGCAAACAAGTTGCATTCACCGGATCATCCGATGTCTTGCAAAATGACTACATCGGTCGAATTTGAGTTGGCAGAAGAAGAAGACCTCAGAGCCCAGTACACACCGGATCATCCGATGTGAAGGAAGTGGCACATCGGTTGATTTCACCCGAAGGATAATTTCTGAGTTATTCTGAAGAAGTACACACCGGATCATCCGATGATAAAGTAAATAAACATCGGTCAATTTCAACCGAAACATTATTTCTGAACCAATTCTGAAGATCAACTCACCGGATCATCCGATGATGAGTTAAAGTAACATCGGTCAATTAAAAGATCCAACGGTCATATCCAACGGTCACATCTGACACGTGACATCAGCTAATTTGGAACTCGACCGATGATCATATAAAGGGGGCATCGGAGGATCCGATGATCACTGAAAAAGTCTGCCCACTTTTCCAACGGCTATCTCGTGTGGGTTGGCTATAAATACCCCTCCAACTGGCCATTTCGACAAGTCTTGATTACCAGAGCCTCTCTAGACATTCTCAAGCATTCAAGACCAAGAGCTACCACTTCCACACTTTAAAACCTCTTGTACTCCAACTATAGGCTATATCTAGCGAGAGAGAAGCTTGTGTGCGTCCATTCTTGGTGATTGGAATCTCTAGGCTAGTGAGAGAGAGTGTCTTGGTGACTTCTCTCACCTTGTAAACGTTGGAGGAAGAAGAGATCACTCCGGAGCTTACCAAGGTGTTTGTGGAAGCCCGGAAGATCACCGTTGTACAAGGCTTGAGCTCCACCTTGCCGGTGAAGGCAAACGGAGAAAGAATAGTGGATTCTCTCGTCTTGGTGACTTGGGAGTGGCTATACCCTTTGGTGGGTGCCACAACGTGGACGTAGGAAGATTTTTGTGATCTTACCGAACCACGGGAAAAATCGTCGTGTCTCCGAGTCTCCGCGGGAGTTTGCATTCTTCTCCTCACCCCTTACTATTACGCATTTACTATTCCGCACTTAACTCTCTTGCTTGCGTAGTTAGTTTGCATAGGGAATTGGGCTTCAACCATTAAAGTTTTAAATTGCTCTAAAATTTTAAAAAGCCCAATTCACCCCCCTCTTGGGCGTTTCGATCCTTACAATTGGTATCAGAGCCAGGTTGCTCATTGGATCATTCTAGCTTCACCGCTAGAGAGCGAAAATGGCCAAGAATGGGGGTTTCGGTTCCTACCTTCGAGGGCAAGAATTTTGCTTATTGGAAAGCACGCATGCGCGCTTACCTTGAGGCAATTGCTCCCGAAGTGTGGGAAGCGACCCATGCGGGGTTTGGAAATCTTGACTATGTTGGTGACCAACTAAAATGGGATGCTAAGGCTAGAAATGCCATATATGAATGCATTAGTCAAGATGTCTTTGCTAGAATTGCTAGTAAAGAAAAAGCGTGTGAAATTTGGGCATGTCTAATTGAAATACATGAGGGCTCATCTCGGGTTAAAGAACTCAAATATCACATGCTTAAATCAAAATATGATGAATTTAAGATGTTTCCTCATGAGAACGTTAACCAAATGTTTTCTCGTCTAAATGTGCTCATTGAGGAAATTAACGCACTTGACATTGCTTCTCTTGGCAAGGGACCTATCAATCGCAAGATCCTCATGCTTCTACCCAAGCCCAAGTACAACATTATCAATTCAATGCTCCAAAAGGAGTCACTAGACAACATGGAAGTTTCGGAGCTTATTGGAGAAATCCATGCTCATGAGATGAGCGTACTTGGAATGATGGAGGAGTCATCATCAAAAACCATTGCTCTCAAGACTTCAACCAAGAAGACAACTTCCAAGAAGAAGAAAGTGGTTGAGCCTAGCTCAAGTGAAGAAGAGCAAGAAACAAGCGAAGATGATGATGATGAACTTGCTTTGATGATGAGAAAATTCTCACGCCTCAACTCCAAGATTGCAAAGAAGGGATACTCTTTTGATCCTAAAAAGAAAGCCTTCTTGCCAAGAAAAGATGAAAACAAGACGTGCTACAATTGTGGTGATCTAGGCCACATATCATATGATTGTCCAAGACCGGACAAAAGGAAGGAAAATGGGAAGCATTACAAGCTAGAAGAAAGTGATGATGAAGAGGAGGTTAAGCTCAAGCGTTCTTTTGGAAAGAAGAAATTTGACAAAGACAAGAAAACCAAGCTCTTTCCAAAGAAGAGAAGAGGGCCTCAAAAGGTCTTCATGTGTGAAGCCAATGAGTGGATCACGGATGAAGAGTCAAGCGACGAAGATAGTGAAGATGAAGAAAACTTGGCGGGCCTCGCCGTCGTCAACAAGGATGACTCACCTCTTCGTCCACCTCCCATGTGCCTAATGGCAAAAGGTAACTCAAAGGTATGTGAAGATTCTAGCGATGATGATGATGAGCTTTCACCCGATGAATTAGCATCTATGATTGATGAATATCATGCCATTATAAAAAGGGAAAAGGCTAAGGTTAAGGCTCTTGAGCTAGCTCGAGCTAAGCTTGAAAGTGCCAACCTCGATTTGCATGATAAGTATGTAACCATACTTAAAGAGCATGACACGCTCAAATCAAATGTTAAGCAAATCGAGGAGGAGAATGCTCAAATCAAGCTTAAGTATCATGAGCTTGACTTAGCTAACTTAGCACTCTTGGCAAAACACAATGAGTTGGTTCAAGAACATGAAGTGCTTAACCTTGCTTATGAAGCGATTGAACTTAAAGTGAAAAACACAAAGAAAGAAACTCTTGATGGCAAAATATCACCCAACTCACATGCCACTAATATTTTGGATGAGTCTTTGCCTTTGAAAGCAAGCCCTAGGGAGAAGGATCTAATGGACGAAATTGAAAGTCTTCGCACTAGTGTGGCAAGACTTTCTAAGGGGAAGGACAAGCACAAGGAAATCCTCTACCAACAAGCTAAAGGCTTCCACAAGAGGGGACTTGGATCCTTCCCGGTGCCCAACAAAGGAAAGGTGCCCTCACCGGAGCTTAGGACAAGCTTCATCAAGGAAGTTGGTTCCTATTGCCAACATTGTGAGGTCACCGGACATCACACGAGGGAGTGTCCTCTTCCCAACCGTCCTTCTCCAAAATTGCCTCCCAACTATAAATCTACGTTCAATGATTATCACTATCTATTGAGCAAAGTAGGTGGAAAAGTGAAGGCTAGGTTCATCGGCAAAGACATCAAGGGCATGAAGGGGAAGCTCCCCAAGCAACTTTGGGTTCCAAAAACACTTGTATCACACATGCAAGGACCTAAGTTGGCTTGGGTTCCTAAACTCAAAAACTAACTTCATGTGTGTAGGTGAACTACAAAGCCGGAGGAAAGCATTGGGTACTCGATAGTGGGTGCACTCAACATATGACCGGTAATGATGGTATGTTCACCTCCATGGAAAACCCCGGCAATCATGAACAAGTCACCTTTGGTGATAACTCAAAGGGGAAGGTGATTGGTTTGGGTAAAATTGCTATTTCTCACGATTTGTCTATCTCTAATGTGCTTTACGTTAAGTCTCTTAGTTTTAATTTACTTTCTATTGCACAATTATGTGATCTTGGACTAACATGCACATTTGACAAGAATGGTGTTGTGGTGACTAGTGATTCAAGCAAAGAACTAATATTCAAAGGGTTTCGGCATGGACATCTCTACTTGGTGGACTTCTCCAACAAGGATGCTAGCTTGACCACTTGTCTTTTCACCAAGACAAGTTTGGGATGGCTATGGCATCGGCGCATTGCTCACATTGGGATGAGCAAGCTCAAGAAGTCATTCAAGCTTGGGATGGTAACCGGCGTGAAGGATGTCACATTCGAAAAGAACAAGCTTTGTAGCGCATGTCAAGCCGGGAAGCAAGTTGCCTCGCACCATCCGATGAAGACAATGGTGTCAACCTCCAAGCCACTTGAACTACTTCACATGGACCTCTTCGGACCGTCCACATACCAAAGCCTTGGCGGTAACCTTTATTGTCTTGTCATTGTTGATGACTACTCTCGGTATGCTTGGACACTGTTTCTAGGTGACAAGGGTGAAACTCCGGAAATCTTCAAGACCTTCGCTAAACGAGCGCAAAGGGAATTTCAACTTCCTATCATCAAGGTCCGGAGTGACAACGACACCGAATTCAAGAACTACAACATTGGGGAGTGGTGTGATCGTGAAGGCGTGAAGCACGAGTTTTCGGCCACATACACCCCTCAACAAAATGGTGTCGTTGAAAGTAAGAACAAGACTCTCATCACCCTTGCAAGAGCAATGCTTGATGACTATGGCACGTCGGAAAAGTTTTGGGCCGAAGCAATCAACACGGCGTGCCATGCCGCAAATAGGGTTTACCTTCATCGACTACTTCAAAAGACCCCATATGAGCTCCTCATCGGGAGAAAGCCCAACATCTCCTACTTCCGAGTCTTCGGGTGCAAGTGCTACATCTACCGCAAGAAAAGGCTCGGTAAGTTTGAAAGAAGGTGTGATGTTGGCATCTTTCTAGGTTATGCGTCAAACTCAAAAGCATATCGAGTATTCAACCAAACCTCCGGGTTAGTTGAAGAAAGTTGTGATGTTGAGTTTGATGAGACTAATGGCTCCCAAGAGGAGAGTTTTGGTCATGATGATATAGATGATGAGCCTCTACGAGAAGCTATGAAGAACATGACCATAGGAGACATCAAGCCCGAAGTTGGGGAGAGCCATGATCAAGGGGGAGCCTCAAGTTCCAACATCAACACCTCCATGGTGCCTCAAATTGATGAAGAAGAAGAGAAAAATGATCCATTGCCAATGCAAGATTCACATGCCACACAACACCAAGAAGAAGAAGAAGTCCAAGGTCAAGTCCAACCACAAGACGAGTAAGATGCCTCACCACCACCAAGTGCCTCACAACCTCTTATGAGGCATGGGCGCATCTCCAAGGCACATCCGATGGATCAAATCATCGGAAGTCCGTCACGGGGAGTAAGTACTCGTTCTCGCCATGTTACTTCATTTTGTGAGCACTACTCTTTTGTTTCGTGTGTAGAACCCACAAATATTGAGGAAGCACTCCAAGATCCCAATTGGGTGATGGCTATGCAAGAAGAACTCAACAACTTCACCCGAAATGAAGTTTGGGTATTGGAGGAGCGACCCAAGAACAAGAACGTCATCGGAACAAAGTGGGTGTACCGCAACAAGCAAGACGAGAATGGCGTGGTGGTCCGCAACAAGGCAAGGCTTGTGGCCAAGGGTTTTTCACAAGTAGAAGGACTAGATTTTGGAGAGACCTTTGCCCCGGTCGCACGGTTAGAAGCTATTCGCATACTCCTTGCTTTTGCTTCACATCACAATATTATGCTTTATCAAATGGATGTGAAAAGTGCCTTCCTCAATGGTTATATTAACGAGCTTGTTTTCGTTGAGCAACCTCCCGGGTTTGAAGATCCGAGGAATCCTAACCATGTGTATAGGTTACACAAGGCGCTCTACGGGCTCAAGCAGCACCTAGGGCATGGTATGAACGTCTTAGGGATTTCCTAGTCATGCAAGGATTCAAGATCGGGAGGGTGGACATCACACTTTTCACCAAGGACATCAACGGGGATTTATTTCTTTGTCAAATTTACGTTGATGACATTATTTTTGGCTCAACTAACAAATCTCTTAGTCTTGAGTTTGGCACCATGATGTCTAGGGAGTTCGAGATGTCAATGATTGGAGAACTCAATTTCTTCCTAGGATTTCAAATCAAGCAACTTCAAGAGGGGACTTTCATCTACCAAGAAAAGTACACCAAAGACCTCTTGAAGAACTTTGAAATGGAAGATTGCAGCTCAAGAAGTACTCCAATGGCAACAAATTGTCATCTCGACGCGGACATGGACGGTAAACCTATTGATCAATCTCATTACCGTTCCATGATTGGTTCATTATTATATCTTACCGCATCTAGGCCCGATATCATGTTTAGTGTGTGCTTGTGTGCTCGCTTTCAAGCGGCACCTAAAGAATTGCATCGTAAGGCGGTCTTTAGGATACTTAGGTATCTCAAGCATACCCCAAGTGTAGGTTTGTGGTACCCCAAGAACGCTAGTTTTTATCTCTTGGGTTACTCGGATTCGGACTTTGCCGGATGCCGTGTGGATCGCAAGAGTACCTCCGGTGGGTGCCACTTACTTGGGCGTTCCCTAGTATCTTGGTCAAGCAAAAAGCAAAACTCCGTGGCTTTGTCCACCGCGGAGGCAGAATATATAGCGGCCGGTGCATGTTGTGCCCAAATTCTATATATGAAGCAAACCCTTTTGGACTTTGGAATTAAGTTTGATTGCGTGCCTCTCCTTTGTGACAATGAAAGTGCGGTTAAGATAGCTAGAAACCCCGTTCAACACTCCCGCACTAAGCACATTGATATTCGCCATCACTTCTTGCGGGACCATGAGGCTAAAGGAGACATCTCTTTGCAATGTGTTAGGTCCGAAGAACAATTGGCGGATATCTTCACTAAACCACTTGATGAGAAAACTTTTTCTAGACTTAGAAGTGAGTTGAATGTGCTAGATGCATCTAACGTCATGTAAGTTGCCATGTTCATGTAAGGTTGCATATCAAATAGGTCTTGTCTAACTCCCAAAGGATAGGGGCAAGCTAGAAATAGCTTTTCCTGAGGAAGCCTTTGGCAGGTTTAAACTTGGCAAGATAGATTTACATTACGTCTTGCATGATTCCTGCCATATAGACTTGAACTCATTCAATATCTTGCATTATTTTGTTTGGCATTG
This sequence comes from Neostapfia colusana, assembly GCA_030760725.1. NCBI lineage: Eukaryota > Viridiplantae > Streptophyta > Magnoliopsida > Poales > Poaceae > Neostapfia > Neostapfia colusana. Next base: position 69,571,636 of record JASWHV010000018.1, read on the forward strand.
CATACGGTAGATTGTCACAAAGGGGAACCCACATCATGAGAAGGAGACCTGTTCAAAATGCAATATCTCAACTCATATAATGTGGATAGAGCAAAATTCTAAAGGTACATGCTTTAAGGAGATAGAAGTTTTCTACACTCTAGCTCACAAAGCATGAGCCTTACATTTTCGTGGTTTCCCTCCTAACCTTGTGTGTTCTCTTTGCTTAAGGGCTTAGCCAATATGTGGCACTATATTTAAAGCCTTATATTAGAGGTTAGGAGTTGCCCAAAAAGCCCGAGGACCCATCCTTATCTTTGTGTGTTTAAGTCCAAGGACACATATGGGCAGTCTTAGGTTTTCTGTAGTCATCGGATTATCCGATGCCAGGGCCAGCAGATCATTGGATCAATTGGTGCTTCAGTTCAAGTCAGATGTCACAAATCAACCGATGAGTTCATTTCAGAAGACATCGGAGCATCCGGTGTTCAGTTTTCCTGGTGCCCTGCAGAAATCGACCGATGATCGCCACCTCAACGTCGGTCCATCCGGTGTTCAAAGAGAGTTTTGGAACAACTCTCTGTTGAACTCGACCGATGCATCCTCCGATGATCATCGGTCCATCCGGTGTTTTATGCGCAGCTAGGGTTTGCCCGTACAGTTTAAAAAGCCGTTCGGCCGCCCTTCGGCTTTCTTTTCCTTTCCCCGAGCTCCGCCGCCGCCCGACGCCCTCGCCGCCGTCCTCACGCCCCCCAAGCGCCGCCGCCGCCGCCCTCCCCCAGGCGCCGCCGCCGCCGCCTCTCCTGCGCCGCCGCCTCCCAGCCGCCGCGCCGCCTCCTAGCCGCCGCCGCCGCCTTCCAGCAGCCGCCGCCGCCGCCTCTTTCGCGCACGCCGGCTCCAGGCGCCACCGTCAGCCCGTGCCAACGCAGCCGCCGTTCCACCGCGCCGCCGCAGATCGCCTCCCTCGCCGTCTCCCCTCCACCACTCGCCGCCGGCCCGCATCACCCTCTCCGCTAGGGTTTCGCCGTACTTCGCCGTTCGTCGCTAAGATGGGTCGCGATCGCAAAGGAAAGGGGAAGGCTATTGAGGAGCCCGCCGCGAAGAAGCGCAAGATGTCCAAGGACGCGCGTCGTGCGGAGTTGGCCGCTCGCGCCGCCGAGGAGCGTGAGCACGGCCACCGCGGTTCCTTACGAATTCGCGAGTCCCGGCAGAGGCAGGAGCAGCCTTCGATCCAGCCGGTGCCTCCCGAGGGTTCCGACGAGGAGGAGACCGAGGTGCCGCCCCTCATCCGCCGGCGCACCCCGAGGACTCGTGGGGGTGGACAGACTCCTACGGCGAGTCGGCGCCCCTCTGCGGCTGACCGCGCCGAGGACAGAGAGGCCGAAAGGGCCATCCACCTGATGGACACAACAGTCCAAGTTGCCGAAGATGTCAGACTCACAGACTACAGGAAGATGAAGGCAAGGCAACTGAAGAAGCTTAGATGGTCAGCACTGATTGAGGAGTGGTTCCCGCGGCCTAGGGACTCTCGAGTTGACTCCCGTTTCTGGACCCTGACACAGGCGTCCCTGTACGAGACTTAAAGGCGTCGGGGTCACAAGCTATTCCAGCACAACAGCATTGACTGGGATCAGCTTGCAGTGGCAGCAGGACACGGGATCAGGCCCCTTTTTGAGAGATACAGAGGACTGGCGGACTTGCTCTCACACCCAAGGAGTGCTTACGTCGAGGAGTGGGTTAGGGTGTTCTACGCGACACTCTACGTCTCTGAGTGTCGTCGCTCGATTCACTTCATGTTCATGGGGCGAATCCACGACGTATCCCGAGACCTGATGGGCAGACTGCTTGGTGTGGAGCTCTCCACTACGTGCCTGCACCAGATAGTCTACGGAGATGCAGATCCGCCGAGGAGGCCACTAACTGGAGGAGTGGCAACGCCCTTCGAGGAGATCAGAGGTCTGTTCACACAGCCGTTCACACCTGACCAGCCGAGGGTGCCAGCTCTTCTCACCCCAGCAGCCCGGACAGTTCACCACGTCCTCAGGCGTACCCTGCTACCGAGGTCCGGCTACTTGGAGGGATTCACGAGCCTTCAGCAGACCATCCTGTTCTATGTGATGAATGGGATGGAGTTCGACATAGTAGACATTCTGATCTGCGAGATGGAGGACGTGATCACCGATGGAGTTGGGATGCTACGACAGCTGGTCTTCGGTCACTGGATCTGTCACCTTCTTCACCAGCTGGTTCCAGAGGACACTCCAGGAGTCTCTCAGCTGATGGAGATGCACGTGACCCGGTTCAGCCACTACCGAGTCCCCACTCCGGGAGACCGCCGCCTTGGACGCCCCGTAGAGCGTGAGGTTCGAGCCAGAGTGTCAGAGGAGGACTGGGCAGAGCTGACTCAGGAGGACGCAGAGCTGGCACAGGCAGAGGCTCAGGGAGGAGACCTACAGCACGTATGGTCGGATAGCGACACTAGTGACAGTGTCGAGGAGTACTTCCCTCCTGCTCCTCCCTCACCGAGGCAGCACGACGCAGAGGCAGGAGGCTCAGCTGCTCCACCACCTACACCTCCTCCAGTGTCAGAGGCTCAGGTGACTCAGCCGTCAGAGCTCACCACCTTACTTCAGCGGATGGCTCAGCAGCAGGAGCTGCAAGCAGCTCGACAGGAGCAGCTTCAGAGGCAGCAGCAGGAGATGCAGCTGGAGATCGCCCGTCAGAGGCGAGAGGACACCGACAGGTTCACCAACCTTGTCGATCAGATGACGCGACGCACTCTGGACCAGCAGCAGCAGACTCAGCAGATGCTGTTGGGCATCCTGGGGTTGGTCACCAACCTCTATCAGCAGACAGGAGTCGCTCTTCCATCTCAGCACTCAGGACTCGGTCAGGTTCCAGGTGCACCGCCACTGGCGCCAGCTCCAGTACTGCCGCCGACGCCGTTCCAGTCCTCACCCCTTCCGGCAGTACCTCCTCCACCGGCGCCAGCAGTCTCAGCGGATCCACCAGCAGCTCCAGCTCCAGCTCCAGCTCCCCCCGCTCCAGCTCCAGCGCCAGCGACCTCTACCTCCAGCAGCTCCGGCGACAGCACCGTCGACGCCGACCGCTTCACCATCGCCAGGAGCGCGCCTGAGTCGTAGTCACTCGACTTTCCTTTTTGGTGCCTTGATGCCAAAGGGGGAGAAGAGTTAGAGTCAGGGGGAGGTTAGCCTAGTTCCAAAGGGAGTATTTGGTTCTAGGGGGAGTGTCTATTCCTTTTTGCTACTTTATTAGAGATTATTATTATTTGCTATTATTGTACTCCGGGTACTACTCTGTGCTCTTACGCTTTATTAATTATTATTTGAGCCTTCGAGTCACTTGTGCTGCAATTTGTACTTGTTATGTTTCCTGTTTGAGCATTGAGTTTTAATTTCATACTCTACTCGTTGTGTTGTCATCAATCACCAAAAATGGGGAGATTGAAAGCATCTAGGCCCCCGTGAGATATGGTTTCGGTGATTAATGACAACTGTTCGTTATTACTAATGAGTTTGTGGATGCAAGGTTTCACGTACATCACATCAAACATTAAATGAACTATCTATTCACACCATCTACTGCTCATTGGATACAAATGGAGACCCCTCAACGATCCATTCTAAGGGGTTATTCGATACTCATGAAAACTAAATGAAGAACTCATACAACGACTCTACTTTATCAAAATTGGCAACACAAGGAGCTCACACTTCATCGTAATATCATTTCAAACAAGTGTCAAAGAGGTCACTCAAGGAGATTCTAAAAGATCAACTCAAAACAACTCGAAGCAAACAAGTTGCATTCACCGGATCATCCGATGTCTTGCAAAATGACTACATCGGTCGAATTTGAGTTGGCAGAAGAAGAAGACCTCAGAGCCCAGTACACACCGGATCATCCGATGTGAAGGAAGTGGCACATCGGTTGATTTCACCCGAAGGATAATTTCTGAGTTATTCTGAAGAAGTACACACCGGATCATCCGATGATAAAGTAAATAAACATCGGTCAATTTCAACCGAAACATTATTTCTGAACCAATTCTGAAGATCAACTCACCGGATCATCCGATGATGAGTTAAAGTAACATCGGTCAATTAAAAGATCCAACGGTCATATCCAACGGTCACATCTGACACGTGACATCAGCTAATTTGGAACTCGACCGATGATCATATAAAGGGGGCATCGGAGGATCCGATGATCACTGAAAAAGTCTGCCCACTTTTCCAACGGCTATCTCGTGTGGGTTGGCTATAAATACCCCTCCAACCGGCCATTTCGACAAGTCTTGATCACCAGAGCCTCTCTAGACATTCTCAAGCATTCAAGACCAAGAGCTACCACTTCCACACTTCAAAACCTCTTGTACTCCAACTATAGGCTATATCTAGCGAGAGAGAAGCTTGTGTGCGTCCATTCTTGGTGATTGGAATCTCTAGGCTAGTGAGAGAGAGTGTCTTGGTGACTTCTCTCACCTTGTAAACGTTGGAGTAAGAAGAGATCACTCCGGAGCTTACCAAGGTGTTTGTGGAAGCCCGGAAGATCACCGTTGTACAAGGCTTGAGCTCCACCTTGCCGGTGAAGGCAAACGGAGAAAGAATAGTGGATTCCCTCGTCTTGGTGACTTGGGAGTGGTTATACCCTTTGGTGGGTGCCACAACGTGGACGTAGGAATATTTTTGTGATCTTACCGAACCACGGGAAAAATCGCCGTGTCTCCGAGTCTCCGCGGGAGTTTGCATTCTTCTCCTCACCCCTTACTATTACGCATTTACTATTCCGCACTTAACTCTCTTGCTTGCGTAGTTAGTTTGTATAGGGAATTGGGCTTCAACCATTAAAGTTTTAAATTGCTCTAAAATTTTAAAAAGCCCAATTCACCCCCCCCTCTTGGGCGTTTCGATCCTTACACTCTCTGTCAAATCTTTTTCAGCACCTTGCAGCCGTATGCCCTATTTTTTCACACAATTGGCATACTGGCCTTCCTTCTGAGAAACCTCTTCCTCTTCCTTGCCATCCACGACCTCCTCTGTTGAATCTTTCACCATCACGACCTCCTCCGCCTCTAAAGTTTCCTCCACCTCGCGAGGCCAAATTTGCATTGTATTGATGTTGGGTTGGATTCTGCCGCTCCAACCTGGCTTCAGTTGCAACAAGTTGTGCAGATAGGTCAGAAGGCGAAATAGATTCAGATCTTGTACTCACATTTTCCACCAACGAATTATAATCTGCATCAAGCCCGGATAGTATATATGAGATTACATCATCGTCTTCAAGTCTCTTCCTGGCTGCAGCCATTTCATCCACGTATTCCTTTATCTTTGCAAAGTATGTGGCGACACTCATGTCACCCTTCCTTGTACTTGACAGGGACATAATATGAGCCCTTGATTGTGACGAAAAACTTTCGTGAATAGCTTTTCATACCTCAGCCGCCGAAGAATACATTGCTACCTGGGCAAAGTACTTCTTTTGATAATGTTGAATTGATATAGCTCAAAAGTTGCTGGTCTTGGACAAGCCACGCAGCATATTCTGGGTTTGCTATCTTCTCCTGGCTTCCTTCAGCGACTATTTCTTCTTCTGGCTTCTTTATTGATCCATCAACAAATCCATAGAGTTGGGCTCCTCGAATTGCAGGTAGCACCTGCGCCTTCCAGAGTAGAAAATTCTCTCTGGTGAGCCTTTCAACGTGATGGCTCAAGGTATTGAACCCATACGAGTTTGCAGAAGGACTTGCCATCGCAACTTGATCTCCGAGGAGAATTAGGGCTCTGATACCCTGTTAGTTTTGGAGAAAACCCATACCTTGTTCGCAGGGTCTTACGTGTTTATATAGAAAGTTGAGTACATGTGATAATAATAGAAGATCAGCTCGGTTACGCTTTGATTTTATCTATTCTAACTTCCTAGATACACCTTGATTAATCTACTGGTGACCGAGCCAATCTTCGGTAATTATCAGATACATTCTATTACAATTTATTCTATTCTATCTCTAATCAACCCGATAGCCATCTCTTGTTCTTTGATCCTTCCGCTCTTTGCTTAACTCGTGCAATCTTCTGTTCAGATGTTTCAACAGTATGTTGATATGTGGATCAAAAGATTGTAATCGCGACATGAACGAAGTTCTATCGATCGAAAAGATGTATTCGTAATAAGTAGTATACTCAGCTTCATAAGATCTGTAAATTGCAGGAGAGGTAGCTTTATGACATTTAATTTCTAATAAATACAGATCATCTGTGTTCCGAGCTTCATGAATCAGAAGCTGAAAAAGATATGGCTCGAATGTGCCAAAATTTTAGGTTCGTCTTTCATTTTCCCCAAGTGTGTAGTAGTTTTATGACAGTTTACCATATGATGCGTACAGTTTTATACAAATTTTATCACTGAAAAGTGTAAGGGTAGACACAATTGTTTGGGATGGACATGTATAGTTCACGCTTCCTCCGTATTCAAAGGAATTGGATCTGGTCTCTATCCTATCTGAAGAAACCTGTAACCCATTTTGCGACAAAAGGAAGAACACAAGAGTTTTAGGTGATTCAAATTCTACAGGAAAGTTTACTATTTTATGAAACAAATGATTATGCTCCTACAAATGCTATAAGATTCCTACGGAATGCCTTCCTCCATAACAATTTTGGAGAAGTTCTAACAAGAGGCCGAACCACTTGGAAAGCTTCCTTTATGTCATTCTCTCTTCTCGAACTACTGCATCTCCCCGTGTTGTATCTAAACACTATGTTGGATTTTTTTTCTGTTTTCTAAATTTCTGTAGGACTGCAAGTATAGTGCAATTTTCAACCCTATGTCTTGAGAATCATATGTTCCAAAGAGGATTAAATATGGTCCCTATCTTATCATTGACTATAGAAGAAATTGCCCCATATTTTGCTTGAGTTCACAAGAAAAGAGGAGAACCGAGTTTTGATGTGGCTTTTAAACGAAAATGTGTGATCTCACCTACTAGAGTTTAAATACCCTCTCTGTTCGTTTAGAACAACTAATTTAGTTCAAATTTAACTAGATTGTTTATTGTCCTAAACATTATTTATTTCAAAACACAGAGAGTAGGAATGCTCACTATTTATGGGTTGAAATCCTCCTCAATAATGTAGATGCATTAGCAGTCAATGGCGTGTGAGATATAAAAGTCACTTAATCCATACGTCAGCGACTGTTAATGCATATGTACATTACTACAACTGACCTCAGCATTTATACATGATAGGGTGATAGGTGCCACCGCTATTTTCTCTGGCGAGACGCCCCATCGCCTACCCTGCCCACTATCGGGTCACCACTCACGACCATAACCCCCAGAACCCCCTTCCATACCTGGTACCTGCCGGGGAGATAAGTTTCACAGCCTTTCCCCACCTCCGACGGCCTCGCCGCCGCGCGCGCTTACATTCGTAAGTAGCTCGGTCTATATCTTTATTCCATTGCATACCCCAGCCGTCGCAACGCTCCGTCGTCATCTCTTCTCTCTCGTCGGCACTCGCAGTGGATAAGGCTGTAAATGGGCCAGGCCTAGGTCTGAGGCAGGCTGGGCTACGCGCGGGGTGTCGCGCGGAATAAGACTTTTCCGAATTGGGTGGCGATCCAAGCTAACGTAGGTCACAGGGTCCAGTACCCCAGTTTGTGTCTGGGTCGAACTGCAGGGAGGCCTCCAGTCGGCCAGCGCGCGCGTGAACGTCTCTGCCCCTGAAGATTCCAAGCTGAAACGCAGGAACGGGTTACAGATTCAGCGAACGCGACGGACGGCCGCACGAGTATCTTGACTCGGAACACCGGTGACCCGCGTGCACGATGAGATACCGCGCCGACGCAGTTACTTCGTGCCGTGGACTCGTCGTCCGGCCAACGCACGAAGGGGGCTCGGTCACTTGCTCGCTGGTCCTTCGCCGCCAATTTCTTTCAAGAATTGTGGATGGCAGAGCGGACCCTCTATTATTACTCTTCCGGTTCTTAATCACATGAATAGAATCGGTTAAGAAATACAGGTGCGCGGAGAAGAAGAATGCTTATGTGTCACATGGTCCGGAGCCTGGTCGCGGCTCGTTTTTGAAATCGACGTAGACTGGAATGCTAGGCAGCGGATTACGAAAGTTGTACATCATTCAGAAAGACCAAAAGGTTACAGCCAACAAACGAGTCCTGGTTTGATCAGAAAACTGACACGCAAAAGCATGCTACTCTGACAAGTAACTGCACATTTACTTGGAGCAGTATGATGGGAAATGAACACCATCAAAAACTGATATAGCGAACGAGATGGCCCGGTTCTACGTTTCCAGCAGGCAATGCAATATATGTTCCACCATAGATTTCTGTACAACCAAAATATTAGCAGCTTCCATTTCAACCAAAAGTAATAGAAAGCTAAAGAATTGCATCAAAGCATAATATTAGCAGAGACTGCACAGTTACACGGCTCTCGACAGTGGGTAAGCTTCCGGTCACACAAACGACCTTGCCTTCCAACTATCAGGTGCATTTTACTACAAAAAAAAAGTGGATTATACTGACCTACACATTTGCACAGGAGAACAGCGTGATTAAGGTCCCAAAAGAAGTGGGTTTATCTCACAAGTGCAAGAAATAGAGGTTACTTTTGCTAGTATCTAGTAGTGATTTCTTGATTGTTACTCCAAGACAATGGGAGAAGTAACGAAGCAATGGTGAATCATGGTCACTTGGGAATGGTTAGCTCATAGAGATGAGCAATGTCAGGGTTGGAAGCATGGTCCGTGCCACAAATCTTCTCCAGTGGATCCTTGCAGCACCTCTGGAGTTCCAGGTACCTGTCCAGGTTGAAATTATGCCTCTGAATCAACTTCCTCTGCCGAGATATGAACATCCTCTCCATGAAGTCTCTGTATGTTGGGTCCCTTGATGTGATGAGGAAGTACGCATACCCCACAACCAGGCCTGTTGTTGTTGTGAAGAACGTGATGGGCTCCATGACATCCCACGAGAACTCCCAGAAGGTCAGCCTGAAGAAGAGACCGACCTGGGTGATCAGAAAGCCCAGCCCAGACCAGAGGATTCTCCGAACTTGCTTGTGTGCGAGCTTGTTAATGTCCTCCAATTGTGCCTGGAGCTGCTTAAGCTCTTCCTTCCTTGGATCACTCTCAGATGTCAGTGCGAGGGGCATGACTTTCCTGACAAGGTCCACAATCTGAATAATAATAAAAAAAAATCAGTTGGGCCAACGGTTTTAAGTACCAGCTAGCATCATGTTCCTGCTTCACATCAGACAAGTCCGGATCTCGTAAATCTAAACTAATACCGGTGAGACTTGACACAGAATTTTAAAGGTTATATTTAGGATATGTATGCCTCATTTTATTCATTTCAGCATAGAGAGACCAAGGTCAGATTTGTGTTTTCGATCAGCTAAGCAAGAATTCATAAAAGTTTTGATTTACCAATAAAATCAATCAGAGTAAAAATCACAGAACTATCTGTAGGAATGGTAGACATGTCATCAGATACATGGGGTTATTGGAATTTCTCTTTAAAATTGCCATCATCATGAAAATCAAACTAAATGAGTGGCACATCCTACAAAAAAGATAAACAATTTAATTCTAGAGAAAAGTTGTGCAACAAATGCGAGTATCATGTGGACCAAAGTTCCAAATATAAAAAAATGGGTGATGAAAGGGGAACCAAAATGTTTAGGAGTATATTACAAGATGCTTTGCGCAACTACATGCTTTTGTTCCAATATAATACATGCATGACCATCAATCTGAATGGCAGGAAAGTAATATCTACTATCTGACACATGCTCATCTTACAACTAGGTTCCACATTATAAATCACCGAATAAAGTAATAAGACTTGCAAAGCAATACACATTACCATTACGAGATTACTTAAAACAAAGAACATAGGATAAGCACTATGAAAAAACGACCAACTTTTCAAGCCCACCACTATTCTTCATCACCCACCAAAGATTTTTGCTACCAAACAACAAACTTTACATATGATTGACTGGTTGCTCACTGTGTGCCACAAGTAATGCTGGGTTATGGACAATGCATCCTGCGCCACACAAATCAGTCAGCTAAGACGGAAAGAATATAAATGCAGTGCAAAAGAGACACTTGGCCCCCAGTCTCCATGGCAACGGCCCATCCTCATCCCGAGTGACTGTTTGAGACCGAGAAAGGCAGAGCAAGGAGAGGTCGAAAAGGAGGTATCCACTATGAAGCGGGAATTCTTCCCCATGTAAGAAAACGGGGATGGCTTTTGCTGGTGCGGCCGGCGTGAGCACGCGGTGAGCCACCAATCGCCACCACCGCTTAGCCTAGGAGCCGTGTCCAAAGGCAACTGTGGACCACTTTGCCCCCAGAAAATGCCATGTGCAGGTGGATTCCTTCCGGTCTAAAACAAATCTTACAGAGTGCGAAAAGAATCTAACTGCGCGCTTGTTTTAACCTAACAATCAACTTGCCATCGAATGGCACACGCAATTGTAACGAAATCTATGGGCCATTGGCATGATGTGAAGGAGATGATGCAACACGGGACCACCGCTCGTACTGCGCAAGCTGACCAAACATCTCGCCGCAGGTCAGCATCTGAACACGACGGAACAAGGGTACACACGGATACGTAATTCGCCGCTCAGCGCCCACCGCCTGACCCGTGTGGACCGTATCGCGAACGGATTCTCCAACCTTCGGTTGCATCGAAAACGCCTTCATAGTTGTAACGACGAACGGGGACAGCTACGGGTCGAACGCGAATTACTTATTTAGAATCGGGAAGCTCCGACGAATCGGCGGGCCGCGAACACAACGAACCGATGACCGGGGAGGGAGGAGAGGGCGGCAATGCGGGCTGACCTTGTCGGGCTGGAGGTAGACCCTGTTGCGGAAGAGCAGGACGACGCCGGCCTCGTCGAGCGCGCCAGCGAGCGCGGCGGCCTCGGCGCGCGTCCGCGCGGCGCCGGCCTCCTCGCAGGCGCGCAGCAGGTCCTCGTACGGGATCACCTCCCCGTCCCCGAGCCGCCGCTTGAGCGCCTCCACGTTGGCGAGCCGCATCAGCCGCCGCGCCTCCGCCGCCGTCACCTCCGCCTCCGGCTCCCCCTCCCTCCTCGCCGCATCCGGAAGCGACGCGAACCCGCGGAGGTCTCCGCCGCAGCACCGGTGGAGCGCGCCGGGCGGCGGGGCCCACCGGCGGGTCGCGGTGGCGCCGCGCCCCGCCGACGAGGCGGCGCGGAGGAGGGAGAGGGGGACGCGCCACATTGACATCGGCGGTGGTGTCGCTGCGCTCTCTGACGCCGCGTGTTGGGTGGGTGGGAAGGTGGACGGGACAGGGAGGAGAGATAGAAGGGGGGCGGAGGAGGTGGTCAAAGCGGGGGGAGCGGGAAGTCTGGAGAAGAACTCGGAGAGGCAAGGGAGGGCTTCCAAGGAAGGAGAGGTGTGCCGTGTGCGAGGCGAAGCGACGAGGGAGGCATGGAGGTCGCCGTGCCCGCCTGGGGGTTTCCTTATTTTTTAGAGGTTGGATGCTTTTCTTTCCGTTTTTTTTAGTTTTTCTTCCGTTGTTCGTCAATCATTTCTGGGTGGCTTCCTCTGCACCCAAAAAGGATAGCGCGTGTCGGTTTTCGGGACCGGCTTTGCTTGGGCTGTTATCACGCTTTGCACGCTGTTAACCGTGATGTTACCTGAAAACAATATGTTTCGTCAAGAGGTAAAATGTGACAGGACATATGGAGCGGTGAAATAAATTGTAAGAGTTCCTAACATGATATGATTGTGTATAAGTTATAAATATTGCTAAGCATACTGCCACTGGTACAATGTCAAATTGTATCCCTCTAAATATAGGATAATGTTTTTTTGAGGTACCAGTAGCAAGTTCCATTTACAGCCAAATAGCACGACAAAAAAACTTTTTTGGTGGTGCAGTTCCCAAATCAAGCCAAAGGCTAGATATGGATTTTATTAGACAAATGTAAAACATGACGAGCGCAGTGATCCTCTGACTGTTACCTGATCCCTGCCCGAAAATCTCACCGCGTCTCGTATTCTCCATCCCTTTTCTTCAAGACAAAGACTCGGCAGGCAGCTGCACCAGCATCGCTACTAGCTGTACTGTCACTTTGCTCAAAACCGAAAAGTTTTTCGCCGACGCGCCAGAGCCCGTTTTTTCCACAGCCTCGAATCGCTGGTCCAATTGCCGTTTTCTACCTGTGGACTGCGGTGCGCCACTACTAATCCCCTGTTCACCTTTATATCTCAGATCTCGTCAGTGCAGGTTTGTTCTTTTTTAAAAACAAATGATTTGTTTATGTTCTAAAAAGACACTAATGGGACATTTGTTTACGTTGGTTCCCACGAGCTGCACGTGCAAGCTTGCCAACGCTGTCGACAAGCGCCTCGTAAACTGCGCGTGTAATCAGCTCCAGGTGAGGCGTGATCGCGATATTAAAATGGGAGTCCATGCGAATGTGAGACCTGGTACCGTTGCAACAGCTCAGAGTTGCATGACGCAGAATACAGTACTTTGATGCAAGCTACAATTGTGATAAAATAACAATGAACAAAGTAATCTTCTTTTGTAAGTATAAGATGAACTCGTGCACCGTAGATCTAGAAAGGATAAAAGAAAATTCACATGTATAAAGCCAGAAGCGCCGCAGCAGTCCTACTCTGTTTTCCCGTTTTCGCTATGCTTCTTCCTCTTGGACAGGGTCTTCACCATTCCCTTGAATATCTTCCAGAACCAAACCACGTTCATTACTGCTACCGCCGATGGCACTGCTATCACACTGTAGAATCCCAAGGGGAAGATGGACTTCACCTGGGAAAGCGGACGACACAAACGTTAGACAAAAAAATAAAGAACAGCAGCAAAACGATTATGAGTGCAACATGTTGTAACAGCGAACTCCGTGCCATCGCTGGATAACAAAAACTCAGTAATAGCACGACGGGTCTCGTAATTTTGCAGTGGTTAATTGGTTATGTACAAACTTCACTGCTACAGACAGTAGGTTTTCTCTGGTGCGTGCTACAAACAATGGTTGTGTACGTGCAACTAGAGCTCCCTGATGTGCTGCTGATCACATAAATCTATGTCCAAATTTTACATTACATGAAGAAATGGTTTTCATTGACAGCAAACTTGGTAATACATAAATGCACTCAGTATAACACAGCGTGGTAATACCACACATACCTGATCAAAATGAAGATACATGTGGGTGAAGATATACACGAATAAGAGTATGCGAGCAATCTGCAAGTAAACAAAAAAAAAGATGTATAATATGTGTTTTCACCAGAGGTAGAAATTTAAGGAAAATGTGTTTCTCTGCAAAGGGTGGCATCAGTATCAGACCCTTATTAGTTTTTGCATAAACAAGTCATCACTAGTTAGTGCCCCAACTTTAAAAAGACACTAAGAAAAGTAGCAGGGATGGTTCTCTTCCAACACAATTTTGACATTTTATTTGATTTATGATGGTGAAAAATCATATAAAGTGACTCTTTTCCATAAACAAAATGGACACAAGCTTTTGTTAGAAACGGCAATTGGCAGTGTTGCTTTTGCGAGCAGAAAGCAGCAAGCCTAATACTACAATTCTAAAGTTTGGAGACAAGCTCCATGAACTATATGGCATTATGACTATAGAAAATTGGTCTTTAACAACAATCATTGTGCAGAAAAGGATGGCGATTGTGACAGTAGCTGCTATACCAGCCATCCAGCAAACAGAGCCAGTCCATTGAATACATAAAGGTTGGAATTCTTCTGACCAGCTACATCCAAATACCTGTACGCATAGCGTTATAGTTTTAGAAATAATGCCTGGGCGGCCTCAGTTGTTAGTAAAATACTATTGTGGGCAAATGATATTACCATCTAAGGTTCACGCAGGGAGTTGTGACTTCAGTGAAGAGCACCATGAGTATGTACACGTGCGCTTTGCCGCTCAACAAAGCAAGACCAAGTGCATACAAAGAAAGCCCGTGATGCAAGAGCTGAAAGACAAATATTAGAGAAATTAACTCCTGATCTGGAGGAAAACGTAACAGATGAATTCCATTAAGATCTAGAGCTCTGTTATAAGGATGTGATACTTACATACTCCTTTCCACCTAAAGAAGGGAAATACAAAAGGATCATCGCCAAGTCCGTCAAAAAGTAACCAATTGAGACCTGTATACATGAAATCACTTCAGTGTGTTCTGCGATATGCATGCACGCAATAGCAGTTGTTATTTGTATGTCATGCGCATGATAAGGGTAAGGGACGTAGCGTGAAGAAGCACAAATGTGAAAGAGACCAGACATTTCGTATGTTATCCTTTTGTTAACATGTCAAAAACCAAACACATATTTTGACATTTTGCTTATTCAATTTGTTCTGAGAGACATGCAGTATAAGACAAACAAATTGACTGTAACCTTAGATAGGGAGGAATGAAGTTGAAATGCTCGGCTTACCCCAAACATGCCATCAGATAACCATGTTTTCCTATCAATTATTATGTCGTTACGGACATTTTCAATAAAGAGGTCGGAGATCACGACCAAATAAAATGAAACAGCAGCGGCAACCAATGCATGGACCGTAGACAAACACCTTCCAATAGGAGACAACATATATTCAGAACAAACAAAAAATTAACAAAATAAGAATAAATACGAGACCAAGGACGCATCTTACCTATTGTTCCACTCAACTTTTTGCATGCGGTTTAACCCATTGTAAGCTTTGAAGCATAGAGAGCTAACCTTCCGACTTATCTCATATACCTACAAGGGCAACGGTGAGCGTCAAAGTGTCTGTAGTGGGTACAGTACAATGTAAAAGTACAAAAAAATATTCGAACCAAGAGCCGAAAACAGCACTGTTCTTTCAACTGAAGGCAACATTCTTGTTCAAAAGGTTAGAAAAACATTTTTGTTCAAAGATAGTAAGTAGTGAATAATATAAGACATTTCTCCAAAAAAATAGCAGTCGACGTTGTTATGTAGGAGTAGAATGTAACCAGGTCATCATACTCTCTAGGCCATCCACATAATTGATAGCATTTTAAAATAAGCTTAGGTCTTAGGTACTGTTTGGATACCATGAACTAATATTAGTTCTTAGTTGATTCAAGCAAGATGACTAATTGATGGACTAATTGTTAATCAATTCCAGCCGACTGTTAGTGCAGTAGTGAAGCAAGGGGGGGGGCTAATTCAGATTAAAAGAAGACATTTTAGAAGAAAAGTCCAAACTACCCATGAAGTAACTATTAGCCGAGGATCCAAACAGACGCATCCAGTTTTAGTCAGGGGCAAAACATGCTTTTAACTGGAGTTTAGCTAACTAGTAGCTCAGAGTCCAAATAGGCTCCTGACTAACTGTTAGTCAGCTAATTGTTATGGCCTTAGTTTAATTGCAAATGCGAAGGCAGGAGCAGCGGCCAATTCGTTAGCTTGCAATTTACTTGAAATAAAAAAACTAAATTTGGCAACACCACGGATGAATTCGAGCGGCTCTTGCGCCAACCGGAAGCGGCTGTCGACTACGCGTGCATTCCATTGTTTCTACTGAAAATAAGGGCTCAATTCTCCTTACCGAAAAAGAAGGTACTGGCCGTATACTAGACCCATCGCTGAACAAACTTTTGTTGACCATACCATAAGCGACCTCCGGGTCCTCCTTGAGGGTGGAGAATCACTTTTCTGTAACCGCCGATATAGAACACGACAGAGATGAAGAAGAGAGGACCAGCCAACCATGGCATGCCATGACAATGCTGTACAATACGGTCAACGTCAAAAAGCTGCTAAGGAACTTTCCCCTGAATCTAACGGCTTACATTATGTGCTAACGAGAGGAACCTGACAAGTTCGCGCGGTAACAAACAAGAAACAGGAAGCTTCTGATCCTGTTCCAACCCGAAAAGAACCCTCCTCTCCTGGAAAACTTTTCAGCGCGTTCTGTTCAGCACGGTAGGATTGCCCACGATTTGTCTCACATGTCTCACATCGCAGAAGGTAGCGACTGACAACTACATGCATTATTGACTGGCACTAATGCGACCTGCATTGACGATTTTTTTTCAGGAGAAAAAAAAAGAGGGAATGCTGCTGATTTCTTCTCCTTCACGTACCTACCAAGCTGAAACAGCATTTGGGGGTTAATTAGGGGCCCAGATACTGCAAGAGCGATCTCACTAATCGCTGCGATCGAGTAAATCAACCCAAACAGCCGAGAAGTTGAGGTTGAGCTAAAAGCCAAGCCAAGCCAAGCAAGAAGAGGGGGGAGAGCTAATAAGCGAGGGGGAGCTTACAGCGCCGCACATGAAAACGCCGGCGAGAATCGACGCCGGCCACAGGACCCGCTCCTGGGTCCCGAAGTTCACGTCCATGTCCATC
Organism: Neostapfia colusana; assembly: GCA_030760725.1. Taxonomy (NCBI): domain Eukaryota; kingdom Viridiplantae; phylum Streptophyta; class Magnoliopsida; order Poales; family Poaceae; genus Neostapfia; species Neostapfia colusana. Next base: position 69,588,058 of record JASWHV010000018.1, read on the forward strand.
CGCCCGCTATCCGCTGCAATCCCCCGACGGGCGGTGGCGGAGGAGCGGAACAGGAAGCTCCGAGTATTCAGGCCGACGCGAAGATCAGCGCGGAGGCCGGCGTGTTACGGATCCCTCTCCGGCCCGCGAAGATCAGCGCGCGGTGGTGCGCGAACCCGAGTAGCAAACGACGATAAGCTTGGCGTTACCTGGATCAGTAGTGTGGATTGGGTTGAGGTTCGCCACGGCGGGCGGCTTCGTGGCTTTGCTTCCGCGCCGCTCCTCTGTTTCGTGGTGGTGGGGGTGTTATTTCTCGTCGCGGTACGTGACTCGCGTCTCGCGAGTTTTGAAAGAGGTGGGCCGTGTTGTGTTGCCTTTTACCACAACTGTAGATGGCGGCGGCGGTGAGATCTGTAGATAGATGGATGCATGCCTGCATCGAGCACGTGACAAGTAGGGGTGAAGCTAGCTATGGAAACGGGTGGTTAGCTCGAGGGAGACCAGAACCCCGATGTTTAGCGACTCCCTGCCCCCAGTTGCGGTGGCATGTGATTGTGTGGGTGCGCGTGGATCGTGGCGGACAGATTCTGCGACAGCATACTTTTCCCATGGTTCAAGGCGTGTTAAAACTCCAACTCTAGAACACGCGTTTACCCAATTGGTCGTGGGTCTTGCACGTTTAATATATGTGCCCGCGTGGATCAGAAAGTAGATGTGTTGTCACGTCACTCTTGCTGCTGGCTAACTGGCTTGTTCAGCTATAGGAGGGTTGGTGGTGGTCATCGGTGGCATCGGGGATTTGCAAATCAAAATCAACATCACCACTTTGATAACTTGAACAAGCAATTATGTCCTATGAAATTAGCATATATCCTTCGATTACTGTCCATGCCTGCGGACTACAGTCTTCTAAACTGATTGCCCTGATGTTTGTTTTTCTACCAATACTACTATGAATGTATGTGTCCTCCCTGCAAGGGAAAAACTGGTTCGTTTTTCGGAAAGAGGGCGATTCACCGGGAGCGGTGTTGTCCGCTACAGATTGTTCCCGCGGCATCTACTTCGGTGATAAAGTTCGGCGACGACCACCTTTGATCGGGGCTCTGCAAGTTGGTCGGAACAGTTGCCTCTGCATCCTATCCTTTCAGTACCTGTATTTGTACGAGTGTTTGTACGTTTCCTTTATCTGTTACTACAAATATGTATTATAAAAAAACTCTTCTCCCACGGTCTCCCTGCTTCAAAAAGACTCTTCTCACCGGTCGCGCTCCACGTAATAAGCTCACCTGCACCGACTCCGACGGAAATCTGAATTCGATCGACTGCAAGTGGGAACGGCACGTTGACAGGCACCTGCTGACCAAGATGCTTTAACTCGTTCACAGAAAAGGGAAGCAGACGTTCGTCTCGGTCGCTAGAGTGTCGAGTGTGGCAGCGCAGACCAAATCTAGGCCGTGCCAAGACTCTGCTTGTGAGAGTGGGCCGTAAACTCACACCTACAACTTGCCCATTCTGGCCTGCGAAAACCATTTGGGCTGCAAAATTTGAAGGAACCCAGCCGGGTGACGACCGATGAAAATCACCTCGACTCCCAAGTCCCCGGACTACCGGTCAAACGACGATACTACATGGCATTGGCAAGCAGCGGGCCGTCCCTCTGTTTTATCTCCCGTTTGACCCATTCCTCGAGCCTTCTCTGCTCTGTCCTGTGCCCGCCACCTTCCTCTCCCCTCACCTGAAGCGAGAGCGAGGCGCACGAGCATAGAGATCGGCCGGCGCGTTCCGGTGACGGGCGAGGAGAGCGAGCTAGGGCTCCGTTCGCCGCACCATGCGCGAAGATGGACTCCGTGCCGACCGACACGTTGCCGGCGCAGGCCCGGAACGCGACGCGGCCGAAGGAGTCGAGTGGTGTGCTACTCGCCCATGATGATCACCACCAACGGCATCTGGCAGGGCGTCAACCCGCTCCAGTTCTCGCTCCCGCTCTTCCTCGCCATCACCATCAGCTTCCCCGTCATCCTCCTCAAGCCCTTCCCGCAGCCCCATGTCATCGCCGAGATCCTCGTGTTGAAAAATTTACATGGCATGTAATTAATTTGATAAACCAGAACAGAGAAATAAGAAAAAACAAATATATTATCAGTCAACATGAACAGTGCTAGTATTAGACGAAAATGAATTAAGACATATACGAATAGACCACTTATCAAAAATATCGAATCAATCATGGATCGAGTAATTACTTACAAAAAATCCCGCTAAGGAAGTAGAGGATTAGATGACGAAGATGTTGAGGACGATGGAAGTGCTGCGAGCGGTCGTGCGAGCGCACTTCCCAGAAACCTGATCGCCGACACCCGTGCAGGTCTTCAGATCACCGGTCGTCGGTTCAGAGACACCGCTCTCCCTCAATCCGTTGCACGACGAATGGAGTGACGGCACGCAAAAAATCAACGGCGCGGAGCAGTTTCTGAGAGGGTTGAGTTTGTGTCTTCTCCAGTACCCAGGACGTCTCCTTTATACTCGAGTCTGACAACCCTCTCAAATTCGATCTGCCATAATTTCAGTAAATTGCCCTCTAAAATCCTTCAATGTGCAACTAATGGAGCAATTATGGTCATTACACACATTAAACGTGTGTCTGCATTTATGCATAATTACGCATATTAAACGTGTGCCTGCATTTATGCACCATTACGCACATTAAACGTGTGCCTGCATTTATGCATCGTTACGCACATTAAACATGTGTCTGCATTTACGCGATATTACACACATTAAATGTGTGTCTGCATTTACGCGTTATTACACACATTAAACGTGTGTCTGTAGTTATGCCACAATTACTCCTCAAGTTGACCTGGCAGTCTAGGTGTTGATGAGATATTTCAAATTATATAAGTGGCGGAAAAGAAACGCTCAGTTGAACACAACTCGTCACGACGCGAACGCGCAACGTCGCAAGTCACAAGTCACGCGATAAATACGCGTAAAATCGCGAAACGCGCGCGCGCGTGCGTGTGTGTTTGTGTCCATAACAGCAGTCTTATCTCCCTCATTATTCTCATGTTAAGAAACACTCCAAAGGCCACTATATATATTAGGAAACATTCATCTAGGTAGGCAAAGTGGGACTAAACATCCCAGCCACCTCTCCATACCATACCTTGGCTTTATACCAATGGATTTGGCCCAAATAATTCAGCCTAGGACTAGGGTGCTGCTCATATAGGCCAAATTCCAACATTCACCACCAAAAGCCAAGGTCTACAAGTAACATTTCTGCGCTTTCATATATCAGCTTTCCGGTGCAGACCCATAACGGGTTGAGCTACACCTAGCATTCCATGATTCACATACTCACAACTTTGCAATGGACACAATCTTGAATTGCTAGTTTTGTGTAAGTAAGTTTTAAATGAAATCATCGCTAATACTAGGCCGACTAAAGCCATGGCTATGATTGGAGCATTACGGTCTTGCTCCCGTGTCTGTTCATGAGTTTATTTGAGATTACCCATATCTCATAGACTGCGACCTCACAGTCAAACTCATATAGGTGTATTCTTACAAGTATACACTGCAGGATTGTATCTTGCCAAAATAGGCCTCATAACACATTAAGATATTAAATCAACCTTCCATTCAGTACTGAGAGTACGCATCTTCTAACGGAAATGAATAACGAATAGTACTCTCTAGTTATCTATACAACTTGTTTTTCCCAATATCTACTTCACGGGATCTCCGATCAAATAGTTTGTGTTACTATTGTATGATAACATCACGTGGGTTTTAAACCCATTTCCCTTGATGCTTCATCAGTTACAGCACGTGCTAATCCCTTAGTAAAAGGGTCTGCCAGATTTCTTTTAGTATTAATATACTTAATGGCAATCTCTCCCGTATTTCTCAAATGTCTTACGGATTTGATTCGCCGTTTCACATGTCTTGATGTCTTTAAATTTTCTTTTGCATTATCAACAGTTGTGATGACACTTTGATTATCACAATGCAAAAGAATGACCGGCACAGGTTTGTCGACCAAAGGCAAGTCCATCAAGAGTTGTTTCAGCCACTCCGCCTCACATGTGGCTGTCTCAAGCGCTACAAGTTCCGTCTCCATATTAGACTTTGTCAATATAGTCTGCTTACGAGACCTCCATGAAACTGCAACACCACCAATAGTGAATATGTATCCACTAGTGGCCTTAATCTCATCAGTATCTGAGATCCAATTTGAATCACTATACCCTTCAAGTACAGATGGGTACCCCGTATAGTGAAGCCCATATGTTGAAGTACCTCTAAATTATCTCATTACACGTTCTAGTGCACACCAGTGATCTCTTCCAGGATTGGAAGTATATCTGCTCAATTTGCTTACTGCAAATGAGATGTCAGGTCTGGTTGCACCAGCAAGATACATGAGAGAACCAATAATCTGGGAATATCTCAACTGATTAATCCCTGGTCCTCTGTTCTTGCGAAGTTTTAGACTAGTATCATATGACGTTGGAGAAGGTTTAGAATCTGAGTATCCAAATCGACTCAGAATATTCTCCACATAATGAGATTGTTTCAAAATAATCTCATTCTCACACTTAATCAATTTCATGTTTAGAATAACATCAGACTCTCCCAAACCACTCATATCAAAATTTTGGGACAAAAATGATTTTACATCATTTACCACATCGATACTAGTTTCAAAAATTAATATCTCATTAACATATAAGCACAATATTACTCCTTTACCCCTACCAAACCAATAGTACACACACGTGTCAGCGTCATTTACCACAAAATCTGCTGAGATCATAGTTCTATCGAACTTCTCATGCCACTGTTTTGTTGCCTGCTTGAGGCCATACAAGTATTTTCGTAACTTACACACTTTGTTCTCTTGCCCAGGAAACACAAAACCATCAGGATGCTTCATATATATCTCCTCATCGAGCTCGCTATTTAGGAAAGCCGTCTTTATATCCATTTGATGAATGAGGAGATCATTACACGCAACAAGTGCAACAAGCACACGAATTGTGGTTAACCTAGCAACAGGTGAATAAGTATCGAAAAAATCCTCGCCTTCCTTTTGGGTAAATCCCTTGGCTACAAGTCTAATCTTATATTTATCGACTGTACTATCTAGTTTGAGTTTCTTTTTAAATATCCACTTACACCCAACAGGTTTACACCCAACTGGACAGTCACATATTTCTCAAGTTCCATTTGTTAAATTGGACTCCATTTCAATATATACTGCCTCCTTCCAGCTCGCTGCATCTGGCGATGCATATGCTTCTGAAAGTGTTTTGGGTGTATCATCAATAAGGTAGACAGTAAAATCATCACCAAAGGATTTTTCAATCCTTTGTCCCTTGCTCCTTCGAGGAGCAATATTTGTACTGTCATCCTTAATGGGTTTTTCAGTGTAAAAACAAGGTACGAATAATGGAGAAGGATCAGGAGTAAAACTAGTAGATGTCTCGCTACGACCTGCAACCCTATCCTTCATTGGGAAAATATTCTCGAAAAATGTAGCATCACGAGATTCAGCCACGGTGTTAACGTGCACATCAGGAATCTCGTATTTAATCACTAAAAATCTATAAGGTGCACTATGTTGTGCGTATCCTAGAAAGACACAGTCCACGTTTTTTTGTCCCAATTTCCGTTTCTTACACGCAGACACATTAACTTTGGCTAAACAACCCCATGCCCGTAAGAAACCGAGAGCAGGCTTTCTTCCTTTCCATCCTTTATATGGGGTTATTTCACCCTTAGATGATGGAACTCGATTCAGCACAAAACATGCAGTCAAAATGGCTTTCCCCCACCATGAGTTGGATAAACCCGAACTGTCCAACATGGCATTAACCAAGTCCGTAAGTGTTCGGTTTTTCCGCTCAGCCACCCCATTAGATTGGGGTGAGTAGGGAGTCGTTGTCTCATGGATAATTCCATGTTCCACACAATATTCGCTGAAGTCATTAGAAAGATACTCCCCTCCTCTATCGGACCTAACTCTTTTGATTTTCCATTCTAGTTGGTTTTCTACCTCAGCCTTATAGATTTTAAAACAATCTAACGCCGCATCTTTCGTTTTAATAAAATAGAGTTGACAATATCTTGTAGCATCATCAATAAAAGATATAAAATATTTCTTCCCTGCTCTAGTCAAAATTCCATTCATTTCACACAAATCTGAGTGAATAAGATTTAGTGGTGATAAGCTCTTCTCTTCCACGCTTTTAAAGGGTTTACGTGGTTGCTTAGCTTGCACACACGCATGACACTTAAATCTTCTTTCAACAGGAATTTTCGAAATCAAATTAAGTTTGGACAGTTTAATGATGCGATTGTAATTAATGTGACAAAGCCGAGAGTGCCAAAAAGTAGCCTCTCTTCCATTGCATTCAGACTTAGAACAAGCAACTGTGTTCACAAGATTATTACAATCTTCAACAACTGAAAGGCGGAACAGACCTCCGCTATCATAGCCTTTTCCAATAAATAAACCAAACTTCGAAACAATAAATTTGTTCGACTCAAACACTAACTTATAGCCATCACGACATAAAAGATAACCACTAATCAGGTTCCTATTTATTCCAGGGACGTGCTGCACATTCTTCAAAGAAAGAGTTTTTCCGGAGGTCAACTTCAGATCGACTCTTCCAATTCCATGTACAACAGTGCTAGACCCATTGCCCATCAACACGGAGCAATTGTCGGTGGTCAGATAAGAAGAAAACAAATTATAGTCAGAACACACATGCACATTAGCTCCTGTGTTTAACCACCAATCGGTAGAAAGACATGCTAGAAAAACTTCTGGAACATACCCTGATCCAGACGTTCCTCCAGCCTCGTTAATAGTGACATTCACAGATTTCTGACCACCACCTTTCTTGCCTTTTATATTGCGGCATTTCCTGGCTATGTGGCCAAGTTCGCCGCACACAAAGCAAGTGAGGTCTTCTTTCTTCTTCTTCTTAAAGCTAGTGTTTTGTTTGGCCTTTCTTTTCCAGTTCTTGTTGTTCTTATTGCCACTACCCAATTTACCTTCAACCACATTGGCATTAGAAGGAGTTCCTTCTCGCAGAACAGAACGAGGCACATCCTTGGATCTTGCCTTTTCCTCAACATCAAGAGTTGAGATCAGACTTTCAACAGTCATAACCTCTTTCTTGTGTTTAAGACTCGTGGAAAAACTTTTCCAAGATGGAGGCAGTTTGGAAATAATTCCACCAACCACGAATTTGTCAGGCAAGACAGTATCAAAATATGCAAGTTCCCCCACAAGAAGCTGGATCTCATGAGCTTGTTCCATGATAGATCGATCATCGACCATCTTGTATTCGTGGTACTGGTCATTAACATATAGTTCACGTCCAACATCTGATTCTGCATATTTACGGTCTAGAGCCTCCCATAATTTTTTAACCGATGTATGGTTCATGTAAATATCACAGAGTTGATGAGACACAAGTGACAACAAGCAACCAAGACAAGTTGAATTGTCCAGTTCATAGTCACGATTCTGCTCCTCAGTGAGAGGAAGAACTGGGAAATCACCCACCAGATCTTCATCGACATGAGCCAGAACTTGACCCGTGTGTGCCATCTCTTAAAATTATCACCCCCGGCAAATCGTTCAGGTTTTAGCGCATCAGTATGTCCAGCCATGTTAATTCTATCAGGTTTCTGGATTGTTGAAAAATTCACATGACATGCAATTAATTTGACAAACCAGAACAGGGAAATAGGAAAAACAAATATATTAGCAGTCAACATGAACAATGCTAGTATTAGACGAAAATGAATTGAGACATATACGAATAGACCGGTTATAAAAAATATCAAATCAGTCATGGATCGAGTAATTACTTACAAAAAAATCCCGCTAAGGAAGTAGAGGATTAGATGACGAAGATGTTGAGGACGATGGAAGTGCTGCGAGCGGCCGTGCGAACGCACTTCCCAGAAACCTGATCGCTGGCACCCGTGCAGGTCTTCAGATCACCGGTCGTCGGTTCGGAGACACCGCTCTCCCTCAATCCGTTGCACGACGAATGGAGGGACGGCACGCAAAAAATCGACGGCGCAGAGCAGTTTCTGAGAGGGTTGAGTTTGTGTCTTCTCCAGTACCGAGGACGTCTCCTTTATACTCGAGTATGACAACCCTCTCAAATTCGATCTGCCATAATTTCAGTAAACCGCCCAATAAAATCCTTCAATGTGTAACTAATAGATAAATTATGGTCATTACACATATTAAACGTGTGTCTGCATTTATGCATCATTACGCATATTAAACGTGTGTCTGCATTTATGCACCATTATGCATATTAAACGTGTGTCTGCATTTATGCATCGTTACGCACATTAAACATGTGTCTGCATTTACGCGATATTACACACATTAAATGTGTGTCTGCATTTACGCGTCATTACACACATTAAACGTGTGTCTGCAGTTATGGCACGATTACTCTTCAAGTTGACCTGGCAGTCTAGGTGTTGATGAGATATTTCAAATTATATAAGTGGCAGAAAAGAAACGTTCAGTTGAACACAACTCGTCACGACGCGAACGCGCAACTTCACAAGTCACACAATAAATACGCGTAAAATCGTGAAACGCGCGCGCGTGCGTGTGTGTTTGTGTCCATAACAGCAGCCTTATCTCCCTCATTATTCTCATGTTAAGAAACACTCCAAATGCCACTATATATATTAGAAAACATCCATCTAGGTAGGCAAAGTGGGACTAAACATCCCAGCCACCTCTTCACACCATACTTTGGCTTTATACTAATGGATTTGGCCCAAATAATTCAGTCTAGGACTAGGGTGCTACTCATGTAGGCCAAATTCCAACACTATGTTTACTAGTACCATACGTGCAGGCTGCAGCGTTCGTGATGAGCCGTCCTAATAACCATGTATTTGTTGCGCGCGCAGTCCGGCGTTGTGCTGGGGCCGTCGCTGCTGGGGCAGGTGGACGTATGGGTGAACAAGGTGTTCCCGCAGCACAGCCTGCTGACGCTGGAGACTGTGGCCCACCTCGGGCTCCTCTACTTCCTCTTCCTCGTCGGCCTGGAGATGGACCTGGATGTCATCCGGCGGTCGGGAAAGAAGGCGCTGTTCGTTGCCTTCGCCGGCATGGCGCTGCTGTTCTGCATCGGCATCGCCACGTCCTTCATCTTCCGGCACCAGGTGTCGCGGAACGTGCAGCAGACCTGCTTCCTGCTCTTCCTCGGCGTCGCGCTCTCGGTCACGGCGTTCCCGGTGCTGGCCCGCGCATCCTCGCCGAGATCAAGCTACTCAACACGGAGGTCGGCCGGATCGCCATGTCCGCCGCCATCGTCAACGACGTGTGCGCGTGGATCCTGCTCGCCATCGCCATCTCGGAGGTGGACAGCACGGCGCTGTCCTCCCTGTGGGTCCTCCTGGCCAGGGTGATCTTCGTGCTCTTCTGCTTCAGTGCTTCTACGCCGTGCACCCCTGCATGTGGTGGCTTATCCGCCGCGTCCCAGCGGGCGAGGGCGTCAGCGAAATGCAGGTATCCCTCATCCTCACCGGCGTCATGCTCGCCGGCGTCTGCACCGATGCCATCGGCATACACTCGATCTTCGGCGCATTCGTCTACGGGGTGGTCATCCCCAGTGGGCCGCTCGGCGTGGCGCTGATCGAGAAGATCGAGGACTTCGTCACCGAGCTGCTCCTGCCGCCCTTAGATCTTCGCCATCAGCGGCCTGCGCACCAATATCAGGATGATACGGGACCCCATCACCGTCGGCCTGCTCATTCTCGTGTTCGTCATGGCCAGCTTTTGCCAAGGTCATGGGCACCATCATCATCGCCGCGCTGTACACCATGCCGTTCCGCGAGGGCATCGCCCTCGGCTTCCTCATGAACACCAGGGGACTCGTAGAAATGATCGTGCTCAACATCGGAAGAGACAAAGAGGTTAACATCATCTCTGGCCACTCTGTCTTGACTATCACTACCTATATATTACTTTCTCCGTTTCAAAATAAATTACGTTTGGAGTATCTAATAATACGTACGCCATGCGTGTTGCAGGTGCTAGATGACGAGTCGTTTTCAGTGACGGACCTGACGGTGCTGATGTCGGTGGCGGCGACGCTGCTGGTGACGCCGGTGGTGCTGGGCGTGTACCGGACGAAGCGGCGCCTCGTTGGGTACAAGCGCCGGAACCTGCAGCGCATCAGGCACGACAGCGAGCTCCGCATGCTGGCCTGCGTGCACATACCCGGAACGTGCCGTCCGTGCTCTCGCTGGTCGATCTCTCCAACCTCATCAAGCGTTCACCGATCTTCATCTACGCGCTCCACCTCGTCAAGCTCACGGGGCGCGCCTCCAACATGCTCGCCGCAGCCGCGGCCTCGGCTTCGAAGCAGAGCCGGAGCGGCTCCGCGTCCTCGCTGCCCGCCGCGACGGATCACATATTCAACGCCTTCGAGGAGTACGAGAGGCTTATTAGTCAGTCCACACGCATACTGTTTTTTTCATACTGTCCACACGCATACTTGCATGCACGAACTATTGTAGCTTTGTAAGTACTGGCGGCTCAGAGGGCTCAGGTGATCATACTGATTTTTAAGCTGAAGCAGAGGTGTGATGCAGGAGGCGTGTCCATCCAGCCATCCAGACGCTCGCGGCGCGCGGTGTCGCCGTACCAGACCATGCACGAGGACGTGTCCGTGCTCGCCGAGGACAAGCACGTGTCGCTCATCGTGGTCCCCTTCCACAAGCAGCAGACGGTGGACGGTGGCATGGAGCCCATCAACCCGAACGTCCGCTCCTTCAACGAGAGCCTCCTGGGCCGCCTCCCCGTGCTCCGTCACCATCCTCGTCGACCGCGGCCGGGGCGCGCATGGCCTCCGAGCACAACGTCGTGCTTTTCTTCTTCGGCGGGCCCGACGACCGCGAGGCGCTCGCCTACGCGTGGCGAATGGTGGAGCACCCGGGGGTCACCCTAACCGTCGTGCGGTTCCTCCCGCCGGACTACAGGGCGCTTGAGGAATGGATGGAGAGAACCCGGAGCTAGGGCCCATAGGGGACATGCTCGTGTCGTCGGACTTCTCGATGTCGGTGTCGTTGCTGGTGGTGCAGCAGTACGCGGTGGCCGGAGCGCCGGCCGCCGCCCCCGCTCCCGCCGTGGGCAACGACCCGATGCGCCAGTACCTAAGTAACGCCAACCAGCGGCCTGCGGCGTTGTCGTCGTCAGGGGCGTACCGCACGAGCGCGGGGGCCAACAGCCGGTGGTCTGGCTCTAGCACAGGCACCGTAGGCTTCTGATGATTGTAGCTTGACTGTGGAAGCCATGTAGGTTTTTTAGATAATTGGAGCCATGTAGGTATGTCGCTTTTCCTATAGTGTAAAATGCCGTTCTTTAGATTGTACTCCTCCCACCTCTGCGTATATAGCTTTGTTGTTGCATCACCTTAATGGATCATGTTTGCTGCGCACTTTTGCGCCAAACAATTCAGCTCCTATTACCTCTTTCAGACAGGGAATTGCAACATTATTATGCACGCACAGAGGTTCCAAAATAATCTCACAGTTTGGTCACCTAAAATGGGATGTGGGCAAATGATATATGGAAACTGTTTGTGAGGCGAGGCCAACACTGTAAGATGCTCGTATATGGCCTACCATCTCTTGCTGGCCCATTACATTGGGCTTCTGACTGTGAGCCTGGAAGCCCAACCCTCCACAAGAAATTATCCGTATAACCTGGCAGAGTTACTTCCTTCTGAAATAAATAATATTTAGGACAAAAGATTTTAGTTCAACTTGAACTATTAAACATTATTTAATTCAGAACAGAGGAAGTGTTCGTTTGAACTTCTTAGTTGTATACTCCCTCCGGTGCACAAAATATTGTCATTCTACACAGAAGGCATAAGTGCACAAAAAAAGTCATCGAAGCAGAACCGAAGAGTTTGTCTCAGGAAAAAAACATAATAAACGCATCGTACAGTGTGTGGCTAGGAATCGAACCTGCATGAGAGGTCTGGAAAACAGTGGAGGAGAGCAGTCAAACCATTAAAGTAAGTGATAGTAATAAAAAGAAAATATATTTAATATTTCCTTAATATGCGAGAACATGTCCAAAACAACAATTTTTTGTGCACCATAGTACAACCTTACCATACTTATTCAGCGCTGGAAAGACGTAGACCTTTATTTGGAGATTGAACCGATAACTCCACAAGATTCAGTAACGTGTCGGAATCCCCCTGACGCTACCTACTCATTTCGAAATTCAGGCTCCATCGGTACCTCAGCATTTTTATGGAGCCCCTCAAAATAACCCCTGTATCACGCGGATCTTCACGCATTTCAACGAACAAAAAAATTGAGCACTAGCTAGAAACAAAAAAAAAATATACCGCAGCACACAATATATACAATTAAAAACCAAAAATGTAAGGAGCTGGCAGTACTTGTCCTCAGCCCCCAACACGATTTAGAAAAAAAAAAGGAACGACGGTACACCTAAGAAAACGAGAGAGAATCGAATGCCTGCTCCCATCCATCTATCCGGCGTCACTAGTGCAGTGCAAAGCTATCTTTCTTGGATCCCCAACAACCCGTTCGCGTCAGTGTCAGTGTTCAGCTCCCACATGGCCTGTCTTTCTCCCCACCCAGCTGGGACCTCCAAACCTGTGATCCGCCGAGCACCAACACAACGCGGCCGTCGAGTGCCCTGCGATCACGGGCGTACCATACCAGCAGTACACTGTACCGGTCTACTCTACCGCCGACGATCCTTACGGCACGCCACGCAACCCAGAGGCGGGGGAGCAGCGCAATGTGCGTGCGCGGGCGCCTCGCGCGACCGCCGAGCCACCGGCGGAGAGCGACGGTGTCCGGGCCGAGGCCCGGCGCCGCTGGGGACACGTTGCCTCTGCTGATTAGAGCTGCGCGGGGAAGCAGGGATAGGTGGGCACTTGATGGCCGTGATTAGGGCCCGTGGCCCTTGCCATGGAGGGGCAGCCAGACAGGAGGACACCATCATTAGCAGCTGTGATGATGCGCACCCCCGCGCGCGGTTAGGCTGCGCGCACTAATCGCCGTGTCTCCTCCCCGTCTCCAACGTCGTTTTCGTGACGTTTTGCGGCACCATCGTGTTGGGCCTTAGCTTCGTTTTGCACCGGCAGAGAGGGCGTTGGGCACTGGTCCAGAGCAAAAGGTTATATCCGGGTGACCCGTGACGGGAAAAGGGCGCCAGTCTGAAAACTACAGAAATCTTTCTGAAAGGGGCGGGTAAAGGGAGCCTTTGCTACTGATACTCGAGCAAAGGGTCTACATGTATCGGTAATGGCCAGCACGGGCTGTTTTTTTTTTGTAACATAGGCACGATTAACGGCCGTTCTAGTTTATTCAGGACTGATTTCCTGCTTCATGAAAAAAGGAAAAGATCAGTGGGTAGATATGCCCTTTTAAGTTAGGACACGTGTTCACGATTAAAATTGACATTCTTTAAAAACTGGAAGTTTCAGCTTTCTAAACCATAAGTTACGGTTTTGGCAAGCAAATTATTGTTAAAATTGAGGTTAATATTGATTATTTCATAAATTTAGTGTCCGAACATGTTTTGTAGACTGCGAGCGTATTTCCTGGGGATTTTAGCTGAATTTTATTGAAGAAGCAAAGAAGTGCATGGAAAGACAAGAAGATGAGGCTAAATTGCAGATTTGAAGTGTCATAATGAAACTCTGGTCAAGAAGATCTAAACGGACGTATTAAATACTCAATTTAGAACTTGGACGAAGAAGTCATGAACTTTTGAAAATGGTCACATAAGACACCGCTACGGAAAACAAAATCTTTGATGTCTTGAAGTGCACGGCAGTCCGATAAGATTCTTCCAACGCGCAGCTTACATCATACGGCCCTTATAATTCGCTTGATCAGGACTGAAATTATGGACAAAATCATTGTGCTAGCTATATAGTTTCCTCCGGTACTGTTGTTATTCTCAATCCTTGGCCATCCTCCTACCAGCGGAGGAGATCGGGACCTGATTGCTGACCCCTCACCCTACGATGGGTGACTAGATGCCACATCAATATACGTGTACCTACTGATGCTGGTTATGATTTGGTGCTCCTCTCATCACGCTGACTGCTTAGGTGCGGGGGAGGGAGCGAAGTCGCATGTTCATCATGGCAAACTCCTGGTCACAGAGCAAACTAGGCGGCATGCATGCTTACAGACCAAGATGTTAAACTCTCTTCCTTGTTGGTGCAAAGCCGTGAACGTTAAAGTTTGAGCTTAATTAGAGACTTGTACAAGAAGAAACAAAAATAGAAAAAATAAGTGTTTGTGATACAAACAGATGAGCTATCCACGGTTAAAATTTAGTTTCTCCTTTTTGTTTTTTTGTGCAAAATCATTTTTTTGAACTTTTTATGATTCATTAGCACGTAATTTTTTTAACCACGACACCCATGAACTCGTTTCACGGTTGCACGGAATAGTTCTCACTTTTTCTCGAACACATAGGAGTATGGTGTGTTATTTATATTAAAAATAAAACAGTCCCGTTACAAAGCCATTCAGAACATGCACGCCACAAAACGAAATAAGGGGAAATCTACCTTCACACAATTGAGGGTGTGTTTGGATGGTGACCACAAGTTAGGTACGCCACACGTGAGGTTAGGCTAGCGTTTGTTTCCTTGCCGGACCTTAGTCGCGTCGAAAAAAGTTTGGCGACGTACTTCCATGCACTTGACCACCAAATTGTAAGCGCCGAAGCTATGGCGAGCAGATCGTTCGCGAGAGCTTAGGCGAGAGACGCCGCACACGCAGGAAAGCTGTGATTCTGTCAGCTCCCGTTTCAAGGAAGATTGCGTGAACTCGTGTGACGCCTAGCGCGCAAAACGGCCCCGCGCGCCGCCACATCGCAGGGGCATCACCCCTCCCGGCCGGTCACTCGCCTTGCCCTTCAGGCTTGCCCAATCAAATCGCTGTGCGACTTCTCGAAATGTTAGCGGCTTGTTTGGTGCGAGGGAGCTCATGGGACGGAGAAAGATGACGGCGGAGCAGATAAACTACAATGTGCGTTACCTCCCGTCGCTCTCGGGTTGGGCCCCTACTGCGAATGCGTCCTAGCCAGTTTCGACAGAGAAGCTTAATCTCCGTCCTTGCCGTGCCAAAAAATTGCTGACGGTCCCAGGGTTTGCAAGTCGATCAAAATTGAAAGAAAATTGTCCGATAAAAAAATGGCTGTGAGCCGTCTAAGCTATGGCAGCCACCAGTTCGGCCCTCCTTGGCCTGTGTCTCAGAGCCCTTCCAAAATTTTTGGGTTCTAGCAGTTGCCGAGTAGTAATATGAAAACGACGTCACTCGCCCCGCGCGCCCTGGCGCCAAGTTTAGATGATATCATAGAATACTGGCAGAACAGAGAACTTGCGGTCGATCAGGTTGAGCTTGAACCCATCAGTTTTCTGAGTTGTATATCGAACACCAGCACCCTGGTCCAATCCCTGGACCCCATGTGTGTCGCCCAGGTTGCACTGATCCTGTTGGATCACGCAAGCTTACCTTTGTTTATCCCTGCGTCGAGCCAAACGACGACAGGGGTATCTAATAATTGGGACGAAGACGACAATGCGCGAGGCTTAGTTAACTATAGTTTATAACGGATGAGGACAACCAATGGCGTAGTTGCATATGGCCCCCGAACTTAGTTGAAAAGTTTTGTTTATTTTCTCCGGGAGTCAAAAGAGTAATGGCGGAATGAGCTTAAGCTGCTCCCACGTAGGCCGGCTACAAGCCAAAATGGACAGCGACACCTTGAGTACGTACAGCACAGCCGAAGCTAATGTTCGGTACTCCTCGTCCTAGTGACCATGCCATATATGGAAGTTAACTCGTATCACACAGGAGTAGATGGTAACACATGGTTATCCCTATCAAGTTTTCTTCTTTTTTAATCGCACTTAGCATCATTCTAATCCAGTAGGATTTAACCATCGTATCCTTAATTATTCCCACGACCACTTGAACAATGGAGGAAGTAGTAACCCCTCATGAGTCACGATAAATTTTAGCAGGACGACCGCCTCGCATTATCATGGCATCTCGATCGACCAGCAGGGTCAGAAAAAAATTAAATTATCACGGCGTGTCTCGATCAGGCGGTCAAGAACAAATAAACAACAGGCGGGAGAGAGCGTCCCCATCAGCCAGCCGACCCCAACCGCGCGCTGCTTCCATAGCTCTCGCGAACTGCTACCCCACCACCCGAAGCATGGCCTCTTGCCGTGTGTCGAGACCGTGGTCCCCACCAGCACCCCCGGCCAAATTATTTCAACGGCGCAGCTGCGATCTGCACCTGCGGCCCTAATGAAAGATAGGCGCCCGCCCAAATGGAGCCGGTAACGCGTCCACGTTTCGGTGCGTAATCGCATTGGCTATACTGCACCCCCAAAGATAAACTGCAAATGAGATACAGCGCTCTGGTCGACGTAATCTATACCACATGTAACACGCAGGAAATTTATACAAATTCTGGTACATGTGTCTCGTCGCCTTTACTGTTCGTGGAACCCTACCCCGTTGGATTCTCAACAGTTCGCGAATCGTCATGCATGCACCGGTTTCCCTGGCTTTGCTTTGGCTAAAAGCGAGAGGCCATTAATCAATTATGCAGCAGCCGTTATGAATGAGGTTCACCAGCAACCCAGCACCCCATGTCGTCACCATGCCCTACAACGTCAGATCAAACATGCCTTTGTTCACTTGCGTACGTGTGTATATATGCGGCCTTCCTTCCTACCTCAAGCTCATCAAACCATTCTCAGCGCCCAAACGACCTAGCTAGGCAGCTGGCTAGCTAAGCCTGACTGCTACTCAGCAACCACCTGGTCGGGAGCCCCCAGCTCCCTCTTCTGCCATCTTGGTCGATAGACCTGCGCATGGCGAAGGTCCACCCCAACGTGCTTCTGCCGTCGTCGTCGCCGGACGCCTCTGAGGCGCCGGTAGCGGCAGGGCCCGCGAGCAAGGCCGAGGAGGCGACGACGCTGACGGTGTGGCGCAAGTCGCTGCTGTTCAACTGCAAGGGGTTCACGGTGTTCGACGCCAAGGGCGACCTCGCCTACCGCGTCGACAGCTACGACGCCGAGCCGGCGGGCGGCGAGGTCGTCCTCATGGACCCCGCCGGCCGCCCGGCCTTCACCGTACGCCGCAAGCGCCTGAGCCTGTCCGGCGAGCAGTGGCTCATCTTCGCCGGCGAGGAGGCGCGGCGCCCGATGCACGCCTTGAAGCGCGGCGGCAGCGGCGGCGGCGGAGGCAAGATGATGGCGCGCGTGGTGGCGCCGTGCGCGCGAGGAGGACCCGCGGCGGCGGCGGCGGCGTACGAGGTGGAAGGGTCGTACGCGCGGCGGCGCTGCGTGGTGTACGACGCCGAGCGCCGCGCGGTGGCCGAGGTGCAGCCCAAGGAGGCGGTCGGCTCGGACGTTTTCCGGCTGGTGGTGCAGCCGGGCGTCGACGTGTCGCTCGTCATGGCCGTGGTGGTGGCGCTCGACCAGATGTTCGGGCGGCGGTCTCTGCTCAGGAGCTGGTCCTCGTAGATTATATTAGCTCAATTTAGTCAAATTTTTGCCCCCGTTCGACTCGTGGGGTTGTGAATTGGATGGTGAACTCGATCTGCCTGGACACCATCGAGAGCAAATCATGTTCTTGGTTTGGTTGCCCCAACTGCCAGCCATAGGCCAGTTGATCGAGTACCCATTTTTTGCTTTCTTTTTTTGTGCATCACGTGAAGCCCCTCTCGATTCTCAGTGGCTTCCACGCCAAAAGCTATGATTGAATCTTTGTAAACAGGGACGGAGATGTAAATATCTGGACCCCCCAAAAAAGGAAAAAAAAGAAAGAGGTAGAAGAATTATTGCGTACCCTATTGCCCTTCCGAAGATAACATCTTGTCACTGATGCCATATTCTTCGTTGCGTCCGTATCTACTCGATTGCTATTTTATTTTTGGACACGGCAGGCTGGAAATCCAAGCAAACAGAGACGCATCGGCCGTCGCCTTCTGCTCGGGCAGTAGACAGAGACATGGTGGAGAATCTGAGACCCGTCGCAGGAAATTTTTTGTTGGCTTCTGCACATGTGGCTGGCGAGACAGGACAACGAGTCGTTGCTATACCCCGGGACCCTGCCATCCTGGAGAACGCACACACCTGTGTCTTCGGATTCCGGTGGAGCTCGAGACGGGAGCTGAGAAAAGCCGGTTGGTGCCTCGCTGCTTTTCTAGAGACCGACCACTGACAAACATGTGATCGACCTGCAAAACTCGTACTTGGCGTTTACATGTGGTTTGGGCAGTACTTGATCCAGTTGCGTACAGTTCTTGCATCCAATAGGTTGGGGGCCAGATGTACAGAGATTGGGGTCTGGGGTGTCGTGTTCTGAGCACTCTCGGTTACGTCTCGCAGTTTCAGAAATCACATGAACGCAAATGGACTCCAAGAAGATCGATGAAGATTGGAGTATTCGGCCCGTCTCGCTTACAGCCCGTGAACGAAGCCCATCGATTGTAGGCTTTCATTTACGTTCGCGATCTCGTCTAACAAAGCAGGCACCCTATGTTTAGGCCTCACGTTTCAACCCGATGGACTCAGTAAGCATTTGCAAGCCAGACCCCAATGCTTTCCTTTTCTTTTCTGATTTTGCATTTTTCGTTTTTGATTAGGACACGATTTTTATTAACTATGATTAAATGGACACCATTCCATAATACTGATCAAACAAGTTAAGGTGCCGCAAGTTACTATGGCGCTGTAGCCCAATGCTGCCTGTTCAACTGTCAACTTGACCACACATGAACAAGCCCTTGTGGGTTGCCAGTGTAGATCTCATCCAGCTCTTCGTCGAAGTACAGATCAATAATGTCTTTGATGGCTTGTGAAGGTGAATTCTGGGACATCGATGCCTTCTTTTGTTTGCAAATTTTCCCTCCCTTTAATTTTCGCAAGGTATTTTGCAGCGTGTAGTTTTCCAAACTGAACACCTTGTATAAATATAGAGTACTCTTCCGCAAGATGTTTGATCTGGGCCGCATTTTTTTAAGAATTGGCCCGCAGAGTGTCCATCCAACGGCTGGCTTTGTTTCAGGGGACCTAACGGCAGCCCGATACATCCGGCTGGTCTCTGACAGTCGGCACTGGCCGCACCGGAGGCGCACGCGTGTTCGCGTTCGACAGCGACGGCCAAGGTAGCTGCTGATGACGGACGAACGGGCTTGCACCGGGGTTTGTGTGGCGTCGTTGGAACGACGACGGAGGCTGTGGTTCGGTAACACTGAGGCGATCATTTACGTGGCAGGGTCACGAAAGTGTCTCCCGTCACGTCAGCGTCTGACGTGTTCGGCAAATAACAGCCAAACACTCGAAGCTAGCCGGTGCTCCCTTCGAAAGGTCGCACAATAAATGAGCGGCCCTTGGCCGGCTCACGTGCCGCACAACGAGTTGTTGCTATCCGTCTACCTACAGTCGCGCGTGCCGCGTATGCATGAACGCATGCTGCGTGGATGCAGACTGCAGCGCCCCGTCCTTACCTAACGGTCTTGAGATGGTCTGATAGAGAAGTGACGCCACGTCCTCCTCTCATTCCCTGGACTGGACCTCAGCTCCTTAATAATGTGCTTTAGTAGGGCACGTCAGACACAAACACTACGCTTTCCTTTACGTATAATTAGGGGAAACAGACAACGCCTAGAGTCCATGTCGATAGTCGGGCGTGGTCGCATACAGATTTGACTAGCTAGGCGCCACGCCATGCTAGGGTTGTCGGTTGCCCATGTGGAAGGAAGCCTGCGAGTTTCCGGAAACGATGAGATTATCTGAACGAACCCGTCAGAAGCCGAACCTGATTACGTCGTGTGACACTGCTATCATATCACGTGAAACTGAATTGATGAACCCCCTTTTGTATCTGAAAAAAACAGGATGGAGCCCGAAAACTTTTTTTTTTTACACCGAGAAGGGCAGTGGTAACTATTAGCCGGCCGTAAATGCAAACCCCCCTTCACAATGCAGTACTGCAAAGCAGCACTCCTATAGCCTCCTTGCTGGTAACGTAGATATGATTCGTCGACTCCAATATTTGACCGGTACGGTGCAGTGGACTACTAACAGCTAGACTGTTAGATGGGCGTGGAGAGTTAAAGAGTATGAATTATTGCCACCATGAGCTTTCTCGATCGCGCTTTACCGCGAAACCAAATTAGGCCCATCGAGCTAGCACGCTAATAGGTCTCCGATTCTGACGGCGACCTCCCCGCACAATAATTCACGGTACCGTGGCTGCGCGCGCGCCACCTTTGATGGCGACAGTGACGCCTAGCCACGATAATTCCTCACGTAACAGCGATTGATATATACCACGGTGAGCACGAAGGCAACTTTGGCTTTTGCCTGATGAAAGCAACACAAAATTGCGCGCGCGGGACAGAAGATCGATCTGAAGCAGCAAACTGTCTTTGGTCGATCGGTCGAACGGCGGAGGCGCCCGTGTCGAAGGTCATCGACAGGGAGGGCCCCGACTATATATATACGGTGCCGGGCCGGGGGAAGCATCGTCGCGGGCCGGGAACCGGGGAGGGTTGTTTGTGCCTGACGTAATCGGGATTAGCGTTATCAGATTCGTATGTAAAGGGGTTCCCATTATCTGGATAAGCTGCACAACTTTCCCCGACTTTTGACCCCAACACTCGTTTTTAACCTTTTTAGATAATGGGAATATTTTTCAAACAAAAAATGAAGTCTACCAAGTTCCTACAGAATGCATCCATTTGGCCTTGACCCATAGGAATTTTCGGATGAACTCCAATCTCACGCGTTTGCTTTTTTTGTACTGTATAACGTTATGCAACAATGTCAACAAAATTTGCGATGAACCCCCCTCCGGTCACCGGCGCCGCTGGCGACATGGCAAGCGGGCCCCGCCCCGATCCACCACAATTTGCACAGCGTGCGTCACGTACGGACGACGAACGCGAGTGGCACGGGTCCCACATTCCTCGTGCCTGCCCGCGGCTGCCACGGACCCCAAAGTGGATATAAACGCGAGTGTATCGCAGTCTGTAGCATCCCAACCGGCAACCGGCGGCCTCGCTAGTCGCGACTCGTCTCGTCGTTTCTCCTCGGACCAGGACTCCGAGCCCAACAACTCCCTACCGCCGCGCCAGATCCCCCGCCCGCTCCGCGAATCACCGCCACTTTTCACCCCCGCCTTGCCCCGCCTCGCCTCGCCTCAGATCAAAGCCGTAATCCGGCGCACTTCCGGCTCGAGCACTGACCGCCCGCTCGCAGGATTTCCCCCAGAGCGCTCGGCCCTCGCCTCCGGCTCCATCCTCGCCGCGCGGGTCCCCTCGGTGAGTCTCTAGTTCTCTGACTTCTCGGGTCATTCCGCCTCCCGCTTGGTGCTGTGCTCTAGGTCGCACTCCGGACTGATTGCGGAGCGTGGCGTGCCGGGAATGGCGGCCCGTCGCGGTCGCCCTCCCTCGCATTGGCCGCGGTTCCTGATATTTCTGTCCGTTTGACGCAACCGGGGTTGTGGTTCGGGTACTTGGAATTTGAGCTCGGTTGCGTCTGGAGCCTCCGCTAGGGCGGTGGTTTTGCGCGGATTCCGTATTGAAATCAGCTGACTTAGATGTGCCGTGACGAATCGAATGGCGCCGCGGGTGCTTGCGTCGCTGTGGGGAATCGGATCCCCACAAGCCACGCGAATTTGGTACCGAGGAGCGGTGGAGTACGCGGGAGTTGAACTAGTGTCGTCGTTTTTTCTGGCTACTGGTTGGAATCTATTTGGTATGCTCCATTGGCTCGATGATATTGGCTAGTTACGCTAGTTCGGTGCGCTGAGCTGTGCGCGTCCGCTTGACCGACCGCGCGCGTACGCAGAGCTTTGCCCAGTCGGGTTGTCCCTGAACGACCAGCCTCTAAAGCAGTTCCAGAAATTTCCTGCTGTTGCTTATATAATTTGCCTTCTAACTCTTTGCTTAATGGCAGGGTTGCGTGGGTCCTGGTTGTGAGCACCTCAAAAGCAAGGGAAGGAACGCTTCGGTAGTCAAGCGATGGTGGAGAGGTCGCTCCTGGAGGCGCTAGCCACGGCGACGCAGGGAGGCTCCACGGGGACGTCGGTGCTGTCCATGCTCAAGTACGCCGTGTTGCCCATCGCCAAGGTGTTCACCGTCTGCTTCATGGGGTTCCTCATGGCCTCCAAGTACATCAATATCCTCCAGCCCAACGGTCGCAAGCTTCTAAATGGGGTGAGCTTTGTCTCGTGTAATAAAAAGCGAGTTGCATGTAGTCCGAAGTAGAATGACGTGGAGCAGTAGAGGAATTGATTTTGTTCTGTTTGTACTCTTTCTTGCTATATTAGAGTAGAGTAATTTCATTGTTTTGTGCTGCAGCTTGTGTTTTCGCTTCTGCTTCCTTGCCTTATATTCTCCCAATTGGGCAGAGCGATCACAATCGAGAAGCTAGTACAATGGTAAGCATATTATTGAGATATCATACTTCAGCTGTCATTTCTGCATAATATAATCTGCTTCATCCATGCCTGCTAGAAATGATTTATTCACTATTGTAGATCTTTTTGGCCGCGTCAGTTTTTAGTTATTAACTTTCAAACAGATCAAATTAGCTCTATGAACCTTGGAATTTCTACAGAAAGAAAAAAGGGAACAGAGTGAAGGTGAAGGAAATGGGCATCCAAGTATTAATTTTGTTCCACTTAAGTTTATGGGCCCCATTGTAAACCCCTGATTTATGGGATTATTTAGTAGAGCTAATTTAATTTTCATGCTGAAATAATTGCACTCACTAGCAATTGGAGATACTATACCAAGTCATTTGCTCGCATATAACTATACCAAGTCATTTGCTTACATATAACTACAGTAATCTAAGTTGTCATAATTTTCCTTGTCAGCACTATTAATCTTGTTAAAATCGATTGAGTGAATGCTCCAACTTACTTCCCTTCTGACATATATTTGTATCTCAAGTGTCCACTTTTTTGTAAAAGTTGCTTTTATATGTTATGGAGGCACTTTCTGTGTCAAACAAATGTCGATGCTTTTTTATGCTTTTCCCGTTCTCATATTTGGTAACACTTTGCATCTTTGCAGGTGGTATATTCCAGTAAATATTGTTGTAGGCGCAGTGTCTGGATCTTTGATTGGTTATGTTGTGGCATCTATCATCCGACCCCCTTATCCTTACTTCAAGTTCACTATTATCCATATCGGAATAGGTACCACTTTTCTCTTTCATTAGAGGCCTTTGCATTTCTATTTTTAATTTCTACCTGATACGAAGATACACCCTTATTTTTTATGCAGGAAATATTGGAAATATACCTCTGGTTCTTGTTGCTGCATTATGCCGGGATCCATCGAATCCATTTGGTGACACTGATAAATGCAACCAAGATGGAAATGCATATATCTCGTTTGGTCAATGGGTTTGTATTTTTCCCCATTTCCTGAGTTTTACATGTTCATGTTTTAATCAGAAGTCAGAATAACTACCATGTTGATCAAAGAGAACCACTTACCATCTATATTATGCTTAAAAATAGCTGTTGCGATTATTCACCCAGCAAACTGTTTCAGGTTGGAGCAATTATTGTTTACACCTATGTGTTCAAGATGCTTGCTCCACCACCTGGACAGACCTTTGATGGTTCTGAAGAAGATGAACTTCCAATCAAGGCATCTGGAGAGAGCACAGTGCCCCACTTAGGCAAATATTCTACTTCTACAAGCACGCTCACAAATACTGCACCAGAGGATGAGCCTTTGTTATGTACTGAGGAAGGTCAAAACGAGTGTGTCGCTTCTCCTGGATCAAAGGTAAAATATTCTGACCATAGACTTAAATTTAAATAAATTTGATGCACTTACTTTCCACTGGAAAAAATAATCATTTTCTTGTTAATGCAGATAATGGATCATGTTAAATGTGTTTTTAAATTTCTAAAAGACAAGCAGCTTCTCCAACCTCCAATTATTGCATCGGTATGTATTGCTGCTGCTGTATTGTATCAGCAATTAGGACAGATTATTTCTGCATTTTCTTCCTTGACTCTTGTTTAACACTATGCACAGCTTTTTGCAATTGTTATCGGTGTCGTACCATTCTTGAAGAATTTTGTCCTCACGGATGACGCTCCTCTGTTCTTTTTCACAGACAGCTGCCTCATTCTTGGGTATTTACTTGTGTCATTTCAGTTTCTTTCGCAAAGCAAACATCTTGGCAATAAAACTTACCAAATTGACACATGCTATGATGGTATTTAAAGCCTAACTTTGTAACACAATTTCAGGGAAGCTATGATTCCATGCATTTTACTTGCTGTTGGAGGCAACCTTGTTGACGGTGAGCATCTATTTTATTTGAAGCCCTGGGAAGATTGCTTGGGATGAGATTAAAACTGTCTTCAGGACAGACATTTCTCTCATGCTCTATTCCTAACCTATGTTCATTTCACCAGGTCCTGGTG
Source organism: Neostapfia colusana (assembly GCA_030760725.1). NCBI lineage: Eukaryota > Viridiplantae > Streptophyta > Magnoliopsida > Poales > Poaceae > Neostapfia > Neostapfia colusana. The sequence goes on from JASWHV010000018.1 coordinate 69,612,607, forward strand.
AAGGAAGTAAAAGACTTGGTGTGCGTACCACTGTTGCTATAATCTTTGCGCGGTTGGTCTTGGCCCCTCTTGCTGGAGTTGGCATTGTCTTGTTAGTTGATAAACTTGGTTTCATTCCAAAAGATGACAAAATGTTCAAGTTTGTCCTGCTACTGCAGCATTCAATGCCTACATCAGTGCTGTCAGGTACGAGAAACCTACTCTGATCACTGTATCATCATGTGTTCATTGTACAGATTCCTCTAATATTTTTTGCATATTAGGTGGGTTCTGTAAAGTTATGGGGGTGCAGTGTTATGTGCTGCATTTTACAAACCACATTGTTAAATCTGATGTGCCATTGTTTTGTTTGCAGGTGCCGTTGCAAACCTTAGAGGTTGTGGGAAAGAATCGGCTGCAATCTTGTTTTGGGTTCACATTTTTGCCGTGTTCTCGATGGCAGGATGGATCATTTTCTATTTGAATTTGCTCTTCTAAGTGTGTCGCTACATTATACAGCAGTTCCCTGCTTCATTTGTGCTAGCGTTTGCACCTATGCAAATGTAACCTCACTGCACAGTAAGATCTTCCAAAGGAAATATCATCAAAATGTCAACGACCGAAATAGTGCCATTACTTGTACAATAGACACTCACAGTGACAGCAACAGAGGTATAAATTGTATACAGTCCCTCCGATGCTGTGATAAACTTTGGTATCTTCCCGCTACTGTAAACAGTGAGCGATGCGAAGATGGCACAGCGGCCTCGCCATGACTTGTATATATTGTCATGCTGAACCTTAGATCGGGATGCCATGTTCTTCCTATGAGTACTCCTATTCTCCCTTTTTTTCATACAAATAATGACATAATGTAGCATCCTTATGATCTTATTGATTTCCCTTGTTCAAGTGTATTTGTTTAGCCTATCTCGGGAGCTCGTTTTCAAATAGTATAGCTTTATAATTACCATACCATATCTCTTGAGCATATCGAACTGCCCATCGGGTTCTTGGTTGTGCAGCATATGATGTCGAATTATGCAGAACCCATGCCCACTACTCGTCCATGCGTGGACCTTATTATCAGCAGCGATGACTTGCAAGCTGCAAGCGCGAGCCAACGTTTCGAGCATTATTCTTGTCACCTTCTGCCAGCGATACGCTGTCTGAAGTTAGCTGATCTGTGATCGTATGGAATTGTATGATCTCTCCATGTGCTTATAGATTTGTAGATCTGAGACCCTGCAGATCTGATACAAGTACCGTAGGACGAGACGTTCGAAATTGCGTAAATAGACCAAGTCCTTTTTTGTTTTCAAGATCCAAATCGTGCTAGCGAAGTCATTCATGCTGGCGTGGGACGAGACAAAATGACCAATCAAGCAACCAATCTCCACAGAGCATGTTTTACTGGGACGAACCTTCTGCAAGCGGACTAGCTAGGCGGGTCTCCACTGGGTTGCAGTGTGTTGTGTACAGGCGAAACTCCTGTGACACAAGCACCCGCGTGTTGGCCAATAGCAGCAACATTTGCTGCCCACTTCTTGTTCATATTGTAAGACGAACGATAACATAAAAGTTATACGCATAATTTTTTGATAAAGCTAAATATATAAGTTTGTCATGAAAGTTACGCATCTAAGTTTTAAAAACGTTATATTGTCTTGAAAAATTACACTGAGATAAGTTATGGTTAAAATTTATGCATATAAATTTAGATAAAAAAATTTCTAAAAAAGTAAATGGGAAGGAGAAGCTTCTTAAAAATAGAAAGAGGCAGGCCTATCCGACCGCCACTCAACTTGATAAGTTAGCAGCCCTAGTTGCAAAATAATCGGACTTGCAACATGCCCGATGTGTTGTAGAGGACGGAATTTTTTTATTTAGCCACTGTTGTTAAAGAATTTAATACTAATAACATCCAAAATAATTTTTTTTTGCAAAAGTAGCTACCCTATCGTCTACAGCGTGTACGATTTGTCCACGTGGACATCCTGTCGTCCACGCCGTGGACGACAGGAGCCCACGTGGAAGTACACGTCGGCCCAACAGTCACGGGACCGTTGGACCGACGTGTCCTGTCGTCCACGGTGTGGACGACAGGTATTTCTATATAAACAGCCGCCCCGGGGACCATCCCCCGACACCAAAAACAATACAAAGAGAGGAAGGGGAAGGGGAAGGAGAAGAGGAAGAGAAGAAAAGAGAAGGAGAAGAGGAAGAGAAAAAAAAAAGAAAAGAAGAAAATAAAAAAGGAAAATGTAAAAAATTGTAGAAACAAATAGAAACTATGAAATTACTTATTTTAATTGTGTGTTTTAGATATTTTATACTTAAATACTAGTCTATTCTTAGTTATTTTCATATTAGGACTTACTTAGATTGTTTTTAGAATTAAGTTAGATTATAATTTTATTCATTAGTAGGATTTAGTTAGTTTACAATCTAAATTTTATATTAGTCGTCAATTTTAGTTTATGTTATATTTAATTGTTTATTTAGATATTCTTTCAATATTTTAGTTATAGTGTACTTTATTTTTTATAGATTTTTAGCTTAGTTTATTTTTTATTACGTTAAGTTAAGTTATCCTGTTGATTAGGTTAATTTAATCTATGTTAATTTAGTTCAAAATTTGAATTTTAATTTAAGCATTATTATTAGTTTTAGTACAATTTTATTTTAATTTATTTTATAGTTTAGTTAAGTTATCCTGTTGATTAAGTTAATTTAGTTTATAGTTCAGTATAATTTATTATTTTAATACAATTTGTTTTAATTCAATTTTAGTTACTATTGTTGTGACAATTATTAAATTGCGTATATATGTATGCTAGGTATGTCAAATAAAGTAGAATTTTAAATTTTTTATGGAGATGGTGAAATTAGCTATAATTCGAGTGGAGTAGATCTATCACAACTCCCTTTTATAAATCGAAAAAATACCTAGTCCAACGGAACGGACATTTATGGGTATATACAAATGGTTGTTGAAAGTTTTTAAACAGTGAGGATGAATATGAGTTGAAAATAAACGGAGTTATCAACCGTTTAAGTGACGTTCATTTTTGAGAACTACTGCCGCTAAACGGAACACCCGTGTGGCGTGCTTATGTTTCAAGAGCTATGCAATATGGCTGGTCTCTCATACTTCTTATTCGGGTTGAAGCCAAGGAGGTAGTTGATGAGACGCATGATTAAAATGATGATGAGAAAGATAATAATGGTGGTGAAGCTGAAGAGGATGATTATAATGAATTGCCACATATGATTGTTACTGAGGCAACTGATCAAGCAAATGAAGGAGAGCATATAGAACATATAGTTCATCAGATGGTTGTTGAGGATAGTGATTATAATAATGTTCCTGATTACGATTAATGTGACGAAGAAGTTCAACCTCCTGTCCCTGCCGATTGGAGTAATCCAAATTTTGAAAAACTAAAAGTAACCAAAGGTTATCATTTGCCGTTAGATTACCACGACAATACGATAACAGCAGTGTCTCTTTTTAAAAATAAAAAAGTTTTGCAAAATGCTGTTAAATATTGGTCTCTTTCAATGAAAAGATCATTTAAAGTTTTTCGATCCACTAAGAAACTTTATGATGTCGGATGTTTATCAACCAGTTGCCCGTTTCGTGTTCACGAATATGCACAGAAATGGAGTAGCCTTTGGAAGTGTTCTATTGTGATTGATCATTCGTGCGAGTTACAACATCTTCGATTGTCTATTTAAGAGCACTCCGGACATTCGCCACAACCATACTTCACAGACCCAACTCTCGCGGACATGGACTCACTGTACTCACCACCAAATCAAAAAAAGAGAGTTCGCATTCCACAAGATAACCGCCAATGTGTCTATGTGGCTGTCGAAGTGTGTGGTCGACACTTCCCCCGGACCTGCTCTGGGCAGCCCGTGGAGGTTCTTTTTCGGAGGGGCTAGTCGCTTGCGGAGAGTTTAAGCGTAGGGACGAGTGAGGGAGGAGCTTGACACGACGAGTTTTACGTGGTTCGGGCTGCCGGAGCGTAAAACCCTACGTCCACGGTGAGCAGAGGTGCTCGCTGTATTGCTTGTTGCCCAGAACCGGAGTCCTGAGCTTGAGGGTGAGTTATGCCTAGGGTGTGAGTTGCTGGAGTGCGAACCCTTGCTAACGTTGCCTACACGAGCCTTTTATAATCCAAGGCCTGTGTGGCTTACAAGGGGGGCCCGGGACCCGACAGGTGGTCCCGGAGAGATTGCCTACCGACCATCGTATCCGCAGTTATGTCAGTAGTTGTCTCCGCCGAAGGCTTTCGAGTCTTCGTTCTGCCGCCCTGCCCATGCCGCATGCTAGTCGTAGTGGTTGATGACGGCGGGAGCGGCAGGGGATGTCTTGTCGCTGTGTTTATTGGCTGGCAGGCTCTGACACGGTGCGCCAGTGTGTGACATGACTGGGCGCAACAACACCTAACAGAGGCGTGCTCCGCGTCTTCGCGTCTTGGGAAGGTGCGGGCCTTGAATACTTTGTACGGTAAAGGCATGGCGTGCCTTTACTCCTGCTGCCTACCGCGCCGGGCGGCAGTACTGCTCTGCTGGCCACGTGTCGGACCCGGAGCTCTCCTGTGAGGAGAGGGGGAGCTCCGGCTCCGCTGGACACGTGGAGCCTTCGGAGCTCACCCCCGCGAAGGGGGCGAGGTCCGGTCTTCCGGGCCACGTGGTAGGCTCGGAGCTATCCTCTGAGGAGAGGAGAGCCCCGGCCCTACCGGACACGTGGCGCCCTCGGAGCTCGCCCTTGCGGAGTGGGCGAGGTCCGGCCTCCTGGGCCACGCGGCAGGCCCGGAGCTATCCTCCGTGGGGAGGGGAACTCCGGCCCCGCTGGACACGTGGGGCCTTCAAACCTCGCCCCTGCAGAGGGAGCGAGGTCCTTAGGAAGTTTTACCCTATGCGCGGGGGTACCCGGTATTGAGGGTACCGACAGTGGCCCCCGGGCTCACCTCGGGGGAGGTAACGAGCCCGAGGTGGGGCCTTCTCCTACCCGCGCACTTTCTTGTCTTGAGTACTCCCTGTGCTGGCAGGGTCTTGACGGCTTCGGAGTTCAGCCTCTGAGGAGAGGGTGAAGCGTGGCATCGGAGCTCAGCCCTTATGAAAGGGGGAGGTTCGGCTTCGGAGCTCGCCTCTGAGAAGAGTGGTGGTCCGGGAAGTCATCGGAGCTCAGGCCCATGAAGGGCGTGAGGTCCGGCATCAGGGCTCGCCCCTGAAAGGAGGGCGAGGGCTGGCATCGGAGCTCGGCCCAGCTGTGGGTGCGGAGGTCCGGAAGTCATCGGAGCTCAGGCCAGCAAAGGGCGTGAGGTCCGACATCAGCGCTTGCCTCTGAAAGGAGGGCGAGGGCTGGCCTCGGAGCTCGGCCCAGCTGCGGGGGCGGAGGTCCGGAAGTCATCGGAGCTTAGGCCAGCGAAGGACGTGAGGTCCGGAGGTCATTGGAGCTCAGGCCAGCGAAGAGCGTGAGGTCCGGTATCAGCGCTCGCGTCTGAAAGGAGGGCGAGGGCTGGCCTCGGAGCTCGGCCCAGCTGTGGGGGCGGAGGTCCGGAAGTCATCGGAGCTCAGGCCAGCGAAGGGCGTGAGGTCCGGAGGTCATCGGAGCTCAGGCCAGCGAAGGGCGTGAGGTCCGACATCAGCGCTCGCCTCTGAAAGGAGGGCGAGGGCTGGCCTCGGAGCTCGGCCCAGCTGCGGGGGCGGAGGTCCGGAAGTCATCGGAGCTCAGGCCAGCGAAGGGCGTGAGGTCCGGAGGTCATCGGAGCTCAGGCCAGCGAAGGGCGTGAGGTCCGGCATCAGCGCTCGCTTCTAAAAGGAGGGCGAGGACTGGCCTAGGAGCTCGGCCCAGCTGCGGGGGCGGAGGTCCGGAAGTCATCGGAGCTCAGGCCAGCGAAGGGCGTGAGGTCCGGCATCAGCGCTCGCCTCTGAAAGGAGGGCGAGGGCTGGCCTCGGAGCTCGGCCCAGCTGCGGGGGCGGAGGTTCGGAAGTCATCGGAGCTCAGGCCAGCGAAGGGCGTGAGGTCCGGAGGTCATCGGAGCTCAGGCCAGCGAAGGGCGTGAGGTCCGGCATCAGCGCTCGCCTCTGAAAGGAGGGCGAGGGCTGGCCTCGGAGCTCGGCCCAGCTGTGGGGGCGGAGTCCGGTACTGCTCAGAAGTCCTCCCTTTCCTGTCCCTTAGTCTCATTTGGCTTACTGTCCCGGGCCAGAATACGGGGCTTGGGTAATCCAGTGCACTTGGTCCCGGAGGTCTGGTCCCCAACCCCAGTCAGGGTGTAACCGTCCGGCCCCTTGGTACTCAGACCGTAGCGCTAGGGGGCAGAGTGCGCATGCTTTGGGTGCAGGACCGGGCAAAGCAAGGCTCCTGACCCCCCGGTCTAGCGTAGGTCTTTTCTCAGAGGAGACCAATTGGCGGTACAGTACCCTTACAGGGGGAGGTCCGAAAGGCCCCGGGCCTCTAACAGGTACCCCAAGCACTACCGCCTTCGGCAGGATGGCAAATATCGACTATGCATGAGTGCAGGAAAGAGGAACCGAGTGTACAATGGATGTACACTGTCTAGAGCGTGGGAAGGTGATCATATAAATTAATGCGTAATTTAAATAAACACCTAAGTAAGCATGGTGAACTTACTGGGGTAGCGTCGGAGCGCCATGTCATCACGCACAGCGAGTCATGCGTGGCTTCGTCGTAAGCTCGGACACGGAGGGACCCCCATGGCGATCTCAGGGGGAAGCATGGCTTCGGCCCCGCACACCATGGAGAAGGGTAGTTCCTGTGACCCGGCCCTGGGAAGTCCGGTTGGCCCTCGACATAGAGGAGCCGGTATCCCCCGACGGCTCTGGGTGCGGCGTCTGCACCGGTTGTGTGGGTCTGCTTGGCGTGGACCTGACACGCATTGCATCTCCTAACCGGTTTGACGGCGTCCAGGTGGCTCTCGGTCAGTAGGAGCCATGCTGGGTGGCTTAACCGACCAGCGTGCGGGACGATGAGCGTTCCCAGCACTCGCGTCCGTGGACTACTGCGAGCTAGTCGCAGCCTTCCTCCTGGGTTATGCACCGCAATAGGATGTCGTGGCGGCGTTCATCAGGAAGGATGTCCTTCAAGGAGTCTCGGACCTCCGTGGTCCATGCATTGGGACTACTTGAGCTTCTGGATCTTGAGCGCTGGGTTGCACGGAGCCCCCAGTGCCGCTTACGATCCTTGGCGGCGTCCATGGTTGCAGGGCCGCCGGGACCGCCAGCTTCGAGGTGCTGGTCCAGCCCCCTTCGTCCGGCTCGGCGGGCTGGGCTGTGGGCCGCAGCAACGTCCTCTCGAAGACTCCTTTAGGCACAGGGGCTCCGGTGGAGGCCTTCGTTGAGAGGTCATCAGCTGCGGCATTGCCAGCGCGCGGTACATGGCGCAGGTCCAAGGCGAGGAAGTCTTTCTCCAACATCTCCACGTGGAGCAGATAGGCAGCTAGCTGTGGGTCATTGTAGGGGCATTCACCCTTAACTTGCTTGATAACTACCTGGGAGTCGCCCTGCGCCAACAACTGGCGAGCGCCCAGAGACAGGACTGTCTTTAGGCCAAAGATGAGTGCTTCATACTCTGCCAAGTTGATGGTTGCCTTGAAATTGAGACGCACCATGTACCCAAACTGCTCCCCCGATGGAATGAGAAGCAGTACGCCGGCACCGGCCCCCTGCTTTCGTGAGGAGCCGTCGAAGAAGAGCGTCCGGTGAGGCCCGGTGAAGACCGAAGCTCGGTGTCTTGGTTCACCGTCTTCATGGCCCCCTGGGTCAGCCTTCGTTGGCGTCCACTCAGCCACGAAGTCAGCCAGTGCTTGGCTCTTGACTGTCCGACGTGGTCGGGAGCTCAGCTTGAACTCCGCCGTCTTCGGGCTGTCTTCCGGCTTCGGAGGCTGGCAGTGAGTGCCAATGACGCCCGTCTTCTGCTCCAGCGCACTTGTCCGCCAGGCTGAAGAGCTCTGAGATGTCTTGCACCTCCCTGGTGGCCAACTTCTCGAACATCTTCTTATCCCTCACACCTTGTCGGAATGCGACCACCGCTGATGCATTCGGGATGTGGGGGGTGGTGTTGCGTACCTGGGAGAACCGCTGGATGAAGGAGCGCAGTGATTGCCTAGGTTGTTGTTTGATGGCGTGGAGGTCAAGCTCTGTGCCAGGACGGGTGTAGGAACTGCCGAAGTTAGCGATGAACTGCCGGCAGAGCTCTCCCCAGTAAGTTATTGAACCCTGGGGGAGGTTCATGAGCCAAGACCGTGCTGGGCCGGTCAAGGCGACGGGGATGTAGTTGGCCATGATGGCCTCATTCCCTTTTGCGGCAAGTACGGCGGTGGAGTAGATCTGGAGGAACTCCGCCGGGTTGACGCTGCCGTCGTACTTCTCGGACAGGTGCGGCCGAAACTTACGCGGCCACCTTGCAAAGCGAAGGTGGGGCGCCAGGGCCGCACATCATGCTCCTGTTGTTGCAGGCGTTGGTGCCGCGAACACTTGGTTCGCTGCTGGCACAGTGTACCCTGGTATGGGCAAGGTCGCGCCATAGACCGGGGGCGCCGTTTGCAGGGCATATGACCGTGACATATGCTGCGTGGCGTATGCCTGGGGCAGAGTTCACGTGGCGAAAGTCTGCGCCTCAGGCAAGGTTGAGGCAGACGTCATGCTGACGCCGGCCTCTTGGCTGCGACGTCTTTCTCGTCGTCGCTCGAGGAACACCCGGGCATCTTGGCCCAAGTGGCATCGTTCCAGCTCAGTCCTCACGTCCGTCGATGGAAGCTTGCTGGAGATGGAATCCGCCGTCTGTCCTTCAATCGTCGGCGTGCGCGTCAGCGACACAGCCGGTTGGCCGGAGCGTCGTCCCCGCCGAAGTCGAGGGTTTGCGGCGGCGACGACGAGACGGTCTACCTCGCGAATCCACTGCTGGGTCGCTGAATGGGGTGCGTCCCCGGCAGGTGGGTTGCGCAGTAGCGCTCTTGCTGCAGCCAGCGCACCCCCGTGGGGAACGCTCAGCGCTGCAGAAGATCTCACGCAGGCTGGAGCCTGCATTGCTGGAGTCGGCGTTGCCGGAGTCGGCTGCTGGCTTCCAGCTTGCGCCGACACACTCCGTCCTGAGTGTGTCGACACGTATTCCCCGCTAGTCACGGTCCGCCATGAACGCGGGGGGGGGGGGGGGGGGGAGAGCTTGCCGCTGAAGGAAGCTTCGTCATCTTCGTCGGCGGAAACTTGTCGCGCAAGGGAAAATCCCCCTACCTTGCGCGCCAAATGTCGAAGTGTGTGGTCGACACTTCCCCCGGACCTGCTCTGGGCAGCCCACGGAGGTTCTTTTTCGGAGGGGCTAGTCGCTTGCGGAGAGCTTAAGCGTAGGGACGAGTGAGGGAGGAGCTTGACACGGCGAGTTTTACGTGGTTCGGGCCGTCGCAGCGTAAAACCCTACGTCCACGGTGAGCAGAGGTGCTCGCTGTATTGCTTGTTGCCTAGAACCGGAGTACTGAGCTTGAGGGTGAGTTATGCCTAGGGTGTGAGTTGCTGGAGTGCGCACCCTTACTAACGTTGCCTACACGAGCCTTTTGTAGTCCAAGGCCCGTGTGGCTTACAAGGGGGGCCCGGGACCCGACAGGTGGTCCCGGGGATATTGCCTGTCGACTATCGTATTTTAGCTCTAATATTCATAACAACACATAACTAATCATGCAGTCTCCACCGCCCCTTTGTGAGTTCACACGGTACATCGACAACGAACAAACACCGGAAGACGTCGAGTACATACACGCGATGCACAGAGCTGCCTGTGACGAGTTGCACTACGAGATGGAGTTCGAAAAGCGGTTGAGCAGGAGGGGAAGGATGCTGAAAGTTGCCTAGAGTGGGGTGAATAGGCTAATAAAACCTGAAACTATTGCAAACAGCGGATAAAACTTGAAGCAGGCCGGACTAGTCCGGTCTGAGGGCGGACTAGTCCGGTCTAAGTATAAATTTGCGTTTTAGGTTTCCTTTTAAATTTGTTTGAGCGGAAAAAATAGGGTATTCCAATAATATCACTAATTAGTTGTGAATGATTAGATTGCGAGATAGTAGAACAATTTACGGGTATAAACAAAATGAAAGCTTAACAAGTAATTCTAGTGAGCGAGTGAGATAGTAAAGGGACCAAGAGACACGATTTATCCCGAGGTTCGATTCCACACAGGAATCTACGTCCTCGTTGAGGAGTCCACCAAGGACCGGATCCTTTCCAACCCTTCCCTCACCGAGCGATCACCAAGATCAAGCCCGGGCTCTTTCACTATCAATCAAATGTGAATACAATGCTCTTAGGGGCTATTCACACCTTGAGGCTCCCTACACCAACCAAGCAAACAAAGTACAACTGTTAAAAACTCAAATTAACAGTTAGAGTGCAAGAGATTCAAACCGAGAGCTCAAACGTCGATCACCACGTCTTTCCTCCCACGAAAAATACTAACTCCTTAAAATTCAATCTTAGGGTTCTAGAAGGTGAGGAAAGAGGCTTAGAAGAGCTCAAGAATGAGTTTTCAGTGCTCAGGTTGCTATCTTGCCAATTCTCAACCGGGGGGTCTCCTTTTATAGAAATCCCAGCATCTAGCCGTTACCAACTAAAGTTCGGACTAGTCCGGTCCCAACCCCGGACTAGTCCGTTATTGAGGGACCACTCACGTCACAAGGCTACCAACTAAAGTTTAGTGACCTTTGGACTCCAACGGTCATGAAACCCCGGAGTAGTCCGGCCAAGAGCGGACTAGTCCGATCTCAGTCAGGAACCTTTGTTCCGTATGAGAATGGACTAGTCTGGTATGGGCGGACTAGTCCGGCCCCAAGGGCGGACTAGTCCGGTCTTACCAGACTTAGCCTAAAAACTCTCTGATCTAGAGCTGCGGACTAGTCCACCCACCTCCGGACTAGTCCGAGCTCACACAGGAACCTTTGTTCCGTCCTAATTCGAACTAGTCTGAAAGGATCAGACTAGTCCGGCCTGTGGAGCGGACTAGTCCGATGCCACTCAGAGACTTCTTCTCCGGACCTAAGCGGCTTAGTCCGCTTAGCGGACTAGTCCGGCCTTCTGAGGCTTAGTCTCATAACGGCTCAGACTCACACGACAACGGACTAGTCCGGCTTTGAACGGACAAGTCCGAACTCACTCAGAGACTCTTTATCCGGTCCAGAACAGATTAGTCCGGGTCCGAAGGGACTAGTCCGGCCCATTGTCCGGACAAGTCCGGTCTCCTTTTTTCATACCTATGACTACTTCGTCTCATGATTCTAACTTTTTACCCTTCGTTTGAGCTCTTTAATTATTCTCAAGCACTCTAAAGGAGAAGACCATGTACACAACTAGTAAATGTGAAAATTTAATAGAAAATTCTATTTTCTACCCTTTCAAATCTTCTTCTTTTTCTTTTGCTTCTTAAGAGACTTCATATCCATTTCTTTGATAAACACCTGTGCTCATACTCAGTAGAAACTTATTAGTATATTAATTGTCGTCATCAATCAACCAAAACCTACGGGGATTACCTAGATGCATTTTCATATGCGGCTGAACAGGCGGAGCGTCAGCGCAAACGTCAGGAAGAACTTCAAAGAATCGACGAAAAGTATCGTCGCTAGGCTCAGGAGGAAGAACACATTGCTCGCCGGGCGAGAGAGGGTGACGGGAGCGCTTACGCGAGAGAGCACATCGCGCAAGGGATGCCAGACCGGATGCATTGCGCAAGGGAAAATATCCCCGTAGCACTCAGTAGAATCTATATTTGTCATTTAATAAACTTTGTAATATATCCGAATGTTTTAAATTAAGTGCTGCTGTTATTTTGCTAAATTTAGTTACATTTACATCCATAACAAGAAATAATAAAATTTGTGATTGTGTTACATAATTCAAAATTCCGTAACATAAAATCTATTAAACAAAAATCAAATTAAACAACTTACATAAAATCATAACACAATATACTAAATTAAATTTTATAAAAACATTTTATAAAATATATCTAAGCATTTTTAAATGGATGCTAAAAATATAATCTTATAATATTTGATGCAGAGAGCAATACCCTTCGTAGCCTGTCATCCACAGCGTGGACGACAGGATGGTCCACGTGGTCTCGTCGTCCACGTTGTGAAAGATTAGGCTGTATACGTGGCCCAATCGTCCACGGCGTGGACGACACTATGTCCATGTGGACAAATGGTCCACGCCGTGGACGATAGGGTGACTAATTTTGTAAAAAAAATTTGAGGATGTTATTAATATTAAATTCTTTAACAACAGTGCCAAAAATAAAAAAAATCTAGAGGACGAGCCCTTTCGGTGCCCAAAAGCTGTATGGATAGGGCCAAACGCCTTTATATAGAATTTCATTGGTAACGCGTATTGAGCAAGATCCAAGCCCATGTTCCTGGCCTGGAGCTCTCTTCCTTTTCAAGTCGGCAGAGCGACGAGTTCACACATGGTGCGGTAGATTTGTTCTGGTATTTATCACATGAGGTGACCCTAGAATTTCCGTGGACACGAGTACTGTAAAATGAAACCAATCCTGCGTAGCTCAACTGATTATTCTCATAATGGAACTAACCCATCTAGGTCATAATACCAGACTCTATAAAAGGCATTACATTTACAATTAATTATGGTTTCAGTGGACGACGTCTCTGTTATTAGAGACGTGTATGACTTCGTGAGTGTTAAAGTCGGCCCAATCTCTCGTTGAGCCTCACAAAAGTAGGGTGTATGTGCATGTGTTAATATGAAAGAACATTCGTGTGTCTACATATAACACTCTTTCAGCTATGCTTTCCCTCCCCTAGTGGCCCAGATTTAGAATTGATTCCATGACCACAAGTTAATAGCAAGGCAAACTTGAAAACCAGGCTCCGACGTCATATCGAATAGCTTTGCAGGGGTGGTAAAGCACTCCTATTAGACGAAGAATCTCACGCCACCGATTTCACCCGTCTGCGTTACCTCCTCTTGTTAGTTGTTACCTCCTCCGCACCTTTCCTTGTCACCAAAATGGCTAAAACATCGGTCGAATTTTGCATCATCTCTGCGCGCGGCCTAGGCCGCAGATCGTCGCTGCTGAAACCACAGTGGTTCTCCGTCGCATGGATCGAGCCAAACAGCAAATACTGCACCAAGGTGGACGGGTCAGGGAACTCTGATCCAAGCTGGGGCATGAAGTTCTCGGTCTCGGTTAACGAGCATGATCTCAGCAGCCTGCAAAGGATGGCCCTGACAGTGGAAGTATACAGGAGAGAACCCATCTTCCTCAGGGAACACCTCCACGGAAGTGTCGTTGTCCAGATGAAGGAATACTTCACTAAGTTTGAGCGTGGTGAGGAGCATGCAGGAGTTCTGGAGGAAACTGCGAGTTTCCACCTAAGGAGGAAGAAGTCTGGCAAAGCTCATGGTCTTGTTGATATATCCATCCGAATCTGCAAGGAAGAAGATATTAATGCTCAGTTTTCAGGTAAAAAGAAATTTATGTTTTTAAGATAAAACATTTGTGCTGGTAGGAATTTTCAAATAACACTTGTAGATAAAAAGATCACATTACAAAGAATTGCACATAAAAAGGATTTTGTGTGTAACTATTAGAGCAAGTAATGAAAGATGATGTTCACAAATATTTTTACCTAGTTGATCATAATACTAGCTGCATTCAATTTAAGTAAAACTTCATGGCCAACATTGTGAACTTGCAGGATCACATGAAGGATTAAAGCAACCAAATCAGGTCGGCATCACATTAGCTATAGAAGATGGTCCAGTATATAGTTATCCACTACTGCCTTCAAGTCATTCTAGAGGACACAGCCAAGGTGAGGATCACTATGCCAACAGCATGCCAGCGAACCCTATTACTCGACCAGATCCATCATCAGGAAGAGTTAACTATGGCAATCAACCCCAAGTGATTCCACAAACCCTGCCACCTCAGACTTCAAACCCCAGTTTCTTCGCCCCATCATATCCTGCCAGGGGGCAAGTGCCGCAGAGCTACATAAATCTACCACCACGAAGGACTGCAGGTCAAAGCAGTGCACCTAACTTAGGATTGGGGCTTGGAGCTGGGACCCTGGCAGCTGGAACTATGATATTTGGTGAGAATTTGTTGCCGGGGCCAAGTATCGGCGCTGGTCTCGATGGTTCAAGCTTGACAGTGTCTTCTGATGCGCCATTCTAATTTGTGAACTATTGTCAGTGAATGCTCCACCTGTTGTGGCATTCTATTGTACATAATGGAGTTACATTGCTCAGATGGCTGCAGACCTTCATCCAACCTGTCAATGCATGCAACACTTCGTAGATCATGTCCGCTTCAGGGTGCCCGCTATCCCCACTAACAAAAGCATGCATCACTGTTCCCCTTCCACCATCCTCTTCCCCCACCTCGACCCAGCTGCAACCAGGTGCAGTTTTCTGCACACCTCGCCGTCTCATCTCACCTCGCACCTCTTCGAGAGCCTCGAAGTTGCCCTCCCAACCATAAGTGTTGGCAAGCAGAACCCATCCACCGCTCCCTGATTCCTCTGCACTCATCAGCATCCTAGCAGCCTCTTGTGCTCTTTCCTTGTCACCATGCATACGGCATGCTGCAAGGTATGTCCGCCATGCACCAGCACCAACATGCCCAGCCTCTTCTACTACTTTCCTCGCCTCGTCTAACCGCCCTGCTCGCCCAAGCATGTCAGTCACACATGCATAGTGCTCCAGCTGTGGCTCCAATCCAAACTCTTCTTTCATCCTCCTTAGAAAACCCTTGCCTTCATCGACGAGTCCAGAGTGACTGCAAGCTGACAATGCCCCCAGAAGCGTTACCTCATCTGGCACAAGCCCTTCAACCTCTGTCATCTGTTGGAACAACTGCAGTGCCTCTTGCCCACGTCCATGTGATGCGTACCCGTCAATCATAATGTTCCATGATGCCACATCCCGTTGGCCCATCCGATAAAACACACGACGAGCCTCATCCAGCCCACCACTCTTTGCGTACATGTCTGCCAGTGCATTGCAGGCAAACACGTCCAGTGCACCATCACGGCCCAGTCCGCTCGTTACAAGGTACCCATGCACCTCCCTCCCAACCTGCAGGGCTGCAGTCTGGGCACACGCAGGGAGAACAGCAGCAACGGTCACTGCATCCGGCCACGTTGCGGAACGCCTCATCCACGCGAACAACCTCATCGTCCCGACGTGGTCAGCTGAGTACTGCAGTGCTGACAGCATTGAGTTCCAGCTGTACAGATCCTTGTCTGTCTCTTGCATCCCATCAAACACCCTTGCCGCATCATCAACGCGATGGCACTTCCCGTAGAGATCTATCAACGAATTGCACGCGGACGCCTCCTTGTCAAATCCTGACTTCACCAGCAAGCCATGAATTGCAGCCCCTCGCCAAAAATCCGCTGTGGCGGTACAGACCGATAGGATGCCGGTGACAGTGAAGCTGCTGATGTCCACCGCACCCTCCTCCCTCATCTTCCGGAAGCACTCCACGGCGCGGTCAAAGCATCCGAGCTTGGCGAACCCATTGACCATGGCGTTCCACACGACGACGTCCCGGTGGGTCAATTCGTCGAACAGGCGGTGCGCGTGGTCGGCGAGGCCGAACCTGAGGCACGCGCGGAGCATGGCGCTGGCGCAGAAGAGGTCGTGCGCGAGGCCGCATCGGACCGCGAGGGCGTGGAGCGCGAGCAGGTGCGGCGGGGACGGGGACGAGGTGAGGAGGGGAGGGAAGGAGAAGGCGTCGGGGGAGTGGGCGAGGCGGAGGCCGCGGAAGAGGCGGAGCGCGAGGTCGTGGGGGAGGGAGAGCGCGGCGTTGAAGCATGGCAGCGGGGCGGAGGGCGGCAGGAGGAGCGGGACGGCCGGGTGCAGCGCCGCCGGGCCCCGCGCGTAGAGGGAGACGAGGGAGGTGAGCGCGGCGGGGGAGGCGGCGAGGCGTCCCGACGCGACGAGGTGCGCGTGGAGCGGCGGGAGGAGGCGCGCCGGGGGAGGCCCCGCGCGGGAGAGGAGCTCGCGGAGCGGGAAGCGCAGCGCCGCCATCTTTGTCTCGGCGGTGGCCCTCTCGGCGAGGGGGGGGGGGGGGTTTGAACGTTTCGATGCCGAGATCGGGGCATCATTTTCTGCCGCTCCCGCGGGCGGCTTTCGGGACCGCTACTTCTATTTTGGGCCGTGTTTTTCGACGTTGTCGCGTGCGGCGGACGAACGAACGATTCGGCCATATTGCGGGGGCCTGGCCCGGAGCTGGAGGTGGCTGCGAGTTCGCGCGTGTTTCTGTGGGGGAAAAAAGATGGTGATGCCGGTGGTGGGGATCTTCGGCGTCTGCCCCCGGGTGACACGAGCTCCTGGGTTTGTGCTCCCGGTATCCTTCCTTACTTTACAGGCGCCGACAGCATCATCAGAAAGGTTAAAGAACGAGGGGCATGGGTCAGTTTTCAGACGGCCTTTATCAGTCACCGGACGGGACGGGACGGCGCGGGACCCGCGTGTCTGCGGCGGCCAAGCATTTGCCATGCCGGCACCGTGCCCTGCCCGTGGCATCCAATGCTCGCTCGTTCACTCTCGGTCTCGGTACACAAAAGACTAGCAGCGTACATACAAGCTGCCGAGAGAGAGAGAGAGAGAGAGAGAGAGAGAGGGGAGGCGCATGTGATTGTGTGGACGTGATAGAAGATAGGGTCACGCACGCATAGATCGGCAGGCGGGCATCGGTCCCGAAACAGCAAAACGTGGCGCCGATCCCCACCCTTTTGATTTTCCTCGCGGCGGAGCACGGCGCCATCATTCCGCGTCGATCGGCTCGCCTGCCTGATTCCGTCGTGCTGGTAGGCTCCCCGTCCCGCGGCTCTCGAGACTGTCGACGCAGGGGAGGCGTTCTGTCAGCACGCGGGGTCTCCTCGTTTTGTTATTGTTGTTTGCCGCTTTCTTTCTCCTGTGCAGTGCTTGTGTGCGAGCCCGCTATTTTGGGACACCATCTTTGCTTAATTACCAAACGATTTACACCATTTCAAGACAAACAATCACCGCGGCAACATTCTATCTAAATGAATCCGTATGGCCACGACAAGTTATGCTAAGCGAGATCAGGAGAGGTGCTAACGCGTAGCCATCAGTGTTACCCCTAACATGACAATGTTATAATTACAGGGGGTAGGTTGTGAGGAGCAGGTACCAGTGTGCAGGACGGAAGGGTGATACTGCTTAGGTGCTTATGAGAGGTGGCATTTATTTGGCTACTGGGCAACTCTCGAGCACGTGACACGAAAGGAAGCATTACACTCAAGTAGTGACCGGATCGATATTATTTTATCAAAGTTATGAAAATAAGTGTTAGTTAACACAATCCCAATTACCAAAATTTACATGTGATTCAGATATGAGACGAAATGCCCCCCCCCCCCTCTCCCCCCCAAAAAAAAGAGCTTGAAGAAACCATTGAATACCTATGAGGTTTAATTCAGGCAAAAGGTGAATCATGCAAATGTCATTTAGCTGTCCAAGATGCCATCCTTGAACGACACGAGAAAAACAATGTGTCTTTTAGTTGTCTCGTGGCAAATATAATGTGATGTGGAAAATCGCTCAATCAAAAAAATATTAGGAAGATTATCATTTGAGTAAATTATATAAAACCATAACTATATGCTCTATTGTATATTAGAAACCCACAATTTTTTTATGTCAGTATAAAAACTACAATTCTTTGTGACTGGTCCCACCTGTCAGCCTTAGAATGACCTTTCTCATACCGTGAGGTTAACATCTGGATCTGTACATAAAAGTTATACTTTTGTGATGATGTGTCAAGGTCTCAAAAGTTATAGTTTCCTAAAACAAAGTCACAAACAGTTTTAGTTTTCTAAGATTTACTCATTATTTTTTAGTATGACATGTATGTAGAAAATCGCTCATTATGCAGCTTATGCACGTACAAGTCAGTCTGCCGTAATGCATATCTTAGACCTTACCTCAAACCAAGCACAAAAAAAGAGAGCCACTAAACTTGAGTTGGCTAAAAAATAGCCATTTTCTCACATGACGTATAAGAACCCTTCGATAGGAAATTGATGATTATCACATCATCCTTAGTGTTTTTTTTTTCTCCTCTTTCTTCTCCCAATATGAGGAGCTTGACGCCCGCACCCTCGTCCTATTCTGGTTGTCCCCAAGCAACATCTTTGTTGTAAGATCAGCCGCTGCCTCTCCTGTCTTGGTAACTCATTAGTGTCGCACTCTCCCATTAACGTCTAGCCCAACTAATCTCCTGCCACCCGCAAGGTAGTACCACCGCCGTTTCTCCCGCCACTGTCATCAGACCAATCTGTCACCCCAAAGACTACTTCTAAGATCCAAAAATATAGAGCTTATAAATGATTTAAACATAAGATCAAAATAACCAGTTGGTTAAAAATTAGCATTAAAAAGCATCACCAACCAACGGTTGCTGCTGCTCAAAACGGACACTACTTACCACCGGCTATAAAACCCACAAGGAGGGTAAAAAGCAGGCGAGGCAGCCGAAGAAAACCCCAGAAGAAACGCTGTTTTTGACAATCTCCTATGCTTGATTTCGCTGGAATCATCCGATATTGATTTTACCGCACCGCAGAAAGAGGAGATATAAACACAATAAAAAAAAAAAAGAAAAAAGGAAACACAATCACATCTCTTCGCTCGCCGCCTCTTCTCCCCGTTGGTAGCAGCTTAACCCCCAGGCCCCAGCCCGCCGCCATGGAGGCATTGACGGCCACGGACAAATGCTTCTCCCCGGCCATGGGGGTATCCCCGATGCCGATAATGAGGACGCCTCCGTCGCCTTCACCGGGAGCTACCCGGTACGGTGCTACAACTATTGGATTCTTGAAATTTACTCGCTTTTTGATGTTTGGTTGTTGCTACCGTGCTGCAACCTTGTTCCTCTGTTATTGGATCGTCCTCTGAATCGTGTTTTTTCCCTGCACTGGTTCGATGGGATTGGATTGGATGGTGGCGGCGCAGTCAGTACCTGGAGGAGTTGCTGCAGGAGCAACAAAAGCTCGGGCCCTTCGTACAGGTGCTCCCAATCTGCGGCAGGCTGTTGAATCAAGGTGAGAATTATGTTAAACTTTGCCTTGCTCATATTCATCAGTTCATTGGTTCGGTTTCGTTCTTTATGAGGTGTGTCTCTATAATAAAAAAACAGTCTTTCCTTTAGTTAGTTGATAAGCCGGTTTAATGTGGGGATCGCTTGTAGGCTGAACTTTTCACTTCCTGTCTTTCACTATAAGATGAAAGTGCTCGTGTTACTAAAAAATGTTGCTTGCTGCAAATGGTTGCTTCACTGATGACATTTAGTATGTCATAAGCCAGTGCTATTTTGATCGCTGATTTGTGCCCTTTCAACCGTGTCATGCAGAGATAATGAAAATATCAAACTTGCTTTCGCACCTTGGAGTAAGAGGAAGTGAGAGGCTGCCAATTTCAAGTCCAAATCCTATGCATCCATCACCCCGGGTGCCAAACTTTTGTGGAAATGGTTTTGGTCCATGGAATGAGATGCATCCAGAGGTATTTGTTCTGGCTACTAAAATTATTATGTCATCTTTAGTACTTGCTAGCTTTGCATTGTGCCATTTTGTAGCATGTAGGGTGTATGGTACTGAAGTCGAATCAAGCTTGTGCGAAGAAGAAAGGAAGAAGTAAAAACAATATTGTGTTTTAACTGTGGTTTCAGTAAGACACACTATAATTCATCTTTTTCATTTGACCCTAAAACTGCTCTTTGCATAGTGGTGTTGTTGAAGAGTGCTATCTGAATGGAAAGATGTGGTGAATGTAACAAACTAGTTACCTTTGTATTAACTATAATGCATAAGCAGTGTTCTTATTTCACAGTTCTATATACAATCATAGTAAACGTGAAAGGTATCTTTTCTTGCTTTTAACAATACACATATTGAAACATAGATATCAACTTTATTAGTTATGAACTGAAGTGGTTGTTTCATGTGTTTTGCTTAATGCATTGGAGATTTACCAAGGCATTGGGCCAGTTTAGTGAAGGCATGAAAATGAGCAGGAAACAAGCCCCTTTCTTTTCCTCTTTGATGGTTGCAAGCACTTTTGAAAAGACCTTACACATCACTCGATGTAATCTTAATTTATTTAAAACCTTGATCAACACAGAATAATATTTATGTATAGCCTATGAAAGTGATTCTGAAACTAACTTCATAAGGAAGGCCTGAAAATGGTACCAAAAATATAACAGTTCTGAAGGACCCAGTTTCGCATCGCTTGAAACCTTGACCTGGTTTCATTCTAAATGTACTTAGTCTCTTAGGTTTCCTTGACAAAAAATAGTTTATATGCTATTATTTTAATGTTGAAGGGTTAGATACAAGAAATCTTATGTCTGATCCCTATATCTTACCTAAAAAACTAGAATGATGTATATTAGTTTTGAGATATTTCACAGGGATAGGCCAATTTCGGCTACTCATGTTTTACAATTTTTTTTTTATTTTGGGTCTGAGGCCTAGGTCTTACCTAAAAAAATAGAAGGATGCGATTATTTTGAGATATTTCATATATTTTTTGTATTTTTTATTCTTATGCTGATGTCATCTGTTTTGTATCCGAAGGAGTAAATTGACGTACCACTCTTTTTTATGTCAGAGAAATGGTTTTCCTAGGGGAGCCATGGGCTGGCAAGGTGCTGCACAGAACCACTCTTCATACATTGTTAAGAAGATCATGCGGCTGGAAATTCCAATGGATGCTTACCCTAATGTATGATCTTTTCTGCCTGTGATAATACTGATATAAAAGCTGTTATTATCTATTAATTATTCTTGGCATGCTTCATGCAGTTCAATTTCATTGGTCGTCTGCTTGGACCGAGGGGAAACTCATTGAAGAGAGTTGAAGCTACTACAGGTTGCCGCATTTTCATCAGAGGGAAGGGCTCCGTAAAAGATCCTGTAAAGGTATATTAATTCTTGCTGATTTAATAAGCTACATTAATTAGATATGTACAATTTTTATTGTGTTTTATACTGAATCATCATGGTCATAGTAATTTAGGTTTTTCTTGTAGGCGCCTGATACTAATCTTTATCCCGTTGCAATGAAGCATAAAAATGCTTACTTGCCATTCTTTTCGTTTCCTTACAGGAGGAACAACTTAAGGGAAGGCCTGGCTATGAACACTTGAGTGATCCAACACATATTTTGATTGAGGCTGAGTTGCCTGCTGATGTCATTGACGTTAGACTGAGACAAGCACAGGAAATACTAGAGGAGTTGTTGAAACCAGTGGTATGTATATGATTGCATAACCCTCTCTCTATACCCATTCTTCCATCTGTGTCTCATGAACAAACCGCCACATAGTTAAGGAAATGAGTTGTTTATATGGGAATGCTAATTTTTAGTCGCCTGAAATAAACATCTCTTTTCAACCTTTTCCTGCATTTCTACAATGGGTTGTTTTCAGAACTCGAACCCGTGACCTCATGGTCAAAAGGCAACGGCTTTACCGATGGCCAGGGCTCCCCTTCTCCCTTGTTTATAATAGTACTTTACCAAAAGTTTTTTGCATTCCATCAAGTACTGAATATGAGCCATCTCTTTCTCTCTCCCCTCCCCCTCTCACTCTCCGTGTAGCATGAACAACCTGCTTTCTTCATCATCATCATCTCATTTGTCTAAATATCAAGTCTTTGATGGTTTATTGTGCAGGATGAGTCACAAGACAATATCAAGAGGCAGCAACTTCGAGAACTTGCTATGTTAAACTCGACATATCGAGAGGACAGCCCCCATGAGAATGGTAGTGCCTCTCCCTTCAGCAATGGTGGCACGAAACAAGGGAAACAATGACTGCTGTGGGCTTGCCCTTTGATGATCCTTTCAGAGACTCTCTAATCAGTCCTGCTTTCATGACATAGCATTCTGATGCGCAAGCTCCCGTGATGGTACGGTGTTGTATCATGCCATTGCTAGCTGGTGAATTTTGGTATCCTTCGTGACATTAACTACGGCTGAGATGACATGTAGTGCTTTTTCCTCCATGGTGGGCTGTATAATTCGAAGATTATTGTTTACTTGTGAACAACTTTTAGTGCGGATCGATGTGGTGATAGTGCAGAGAGTTCGGAGTCACGGTGAGATTTTATACTTCCAGAATTCTAAGTTGTTTGATTGACAATAAATTATACCTGGGCGACATGTTTGCATGTTTGTTAAATGGATGACAGTATCTGCCGACATGTTATATTATCCCTGAGATGCATGTTCTGTACTTTTGTAGCTTGATGAGCTGGTCTGTTACTTTACTGCTGCCTCCTGTCGTTCCCATTCATCACTGATCTACTGTTCATAAAATGGCGTGCTGAATAGTCGTACTCAAGAGGTCAATACGTACCAGATTATCCGGTTGGGATGAGATTCTCATCAGAGGTCATTCGGTAGCAGTTTGCAGAAGTTAACACAGCTACCCAAACAGAAAAGTATCGAGGCTGGAAAAAAAGTTACTGAGGTGATTATTGCCGTCCTACGTGTTGGGGCGTGACGACTGACGAGAGCAGTTTATGCGAAAAGAAACTAGCAAGGCGAGGAGGCTGTTAGGTGGGGCCCGCGCCGGGAGCGTCGTCTTCCGCAGGTCGCCGCGCCGCATTGACCCGTCCCTCGGCGGCCCCACCTGTCTGCCACGCCGCCGAACGCCCGTCGCTGCCGGGCCCCGGGCCGGCCACCCCCACCTACCCCACCGCATGTCACGCCGTAATGCGCGAGGGCCGTCCCCTTTGCGTGTCCGCACCCGTATTTTGTTTCCGCCGCGACTCGCGGCGCCCGCTCGTGGCCGGTGCGCGCGCGTCCGTCCGCTCGCAACCGCAGGCAGCCGACTGCCGGGCCGGAGCAGCGCCTCCTCCACTTTCCACCCAAACGCCTTCCCACCTGGCCCGCTCCTCGGCTACCTCTGCTGCTGCTGCTGCTGCTCTCTCCAGCCGTCGTGCTCCAGCACCGCGCCCCGCTGCGCACCATGCCATTCCCTTCCGCCGCGTCGCTGCATGGACTCGCGCCGCCTCCCGCCGCATCCTTCGCCTCCGGCTCGCTGCTTGCCTAACCGACCGATCTCCTTCCTTCCACAGCTCAGTTCCACTACTGACCAGCCGATTTCCTTCCTTGCATAGCTCCATCCCGCTGTACAAAAAGGACCGTCCCAATTCCCCGTCCCGTGTCTCATTCCGGTGCGGCCGGAGCCATGGAGTGGGGGGACAGGGTCAAGGTCGCCGCCGCGGAGGCGGAAGAGAGGGGCGGAGGTGGTGAGCCGCTCGGGTACGTCAAGGTGATGACGGACGAGCAGATGGAGGTGCTCCGGAAGCAGATCTCCATCTACGCCACCATCTGCGAGCAGCTCGTCGAGATGCACCGCGCCCTCACCGAGCACCAGGACTCCATTGCAGGTCGGTCGGTGCTCTTTGTGCTGGTTCTTCGTCCCAGCCTCGCGGTTTGCATTGTCGATTGTCAGTGTTCCATTTACAGTTGGTGCTTAAGGCAGGGAGGACATGTTCTCTTTATGTCACAGCTTGCTTCAAAGCCGCGCGGGGTCTGCTTTAACTATTATTTTTACGGAATTCTTAGCGATCAATTTTATTCGGTTTATCATGCCCTCAACAACTGTGATCCGTTGCCGTTGCTCTTCTGTTCAATTTCAGTAACTCAGTCCGTCTGTCTCCAATTAGTCTTAAATTTTAGTTCATGTGGTGTTATCTTCCGTCAATAACTTCTGTTACGGTTGTTGTTGTTTGAACGGCATAATCGTGTCTTCCTTTCTTTATATGAATGTTATTAATGCCCATCCTCTTGATTGGTGTGTTGAACCATCAGGGGAAAAAATTAGAGAGTACCAGCACTGTTGTTACTTAGCGAAAAGGTTGAGGCGCAAACTAGAAATTGCAGCCAAATACAGTTAGTGGGGCTCGTTTGAACTGAAGCAGTGAAACTTACAATAAACAAAATCCAATCCAGAAATTTTCTCTTGTTTTTCAAGGAGAATATCATGTCGCTCGGAAGTAAACTGAATTTGTTTGTAGGAAACACAAAAAAATACTAGAGTGCCCCCGGTGGGTACTTGACAATAGGTAAAAAGTGCCCATGCATCAATTTGTTGCCTAGTAAGGAAGCTGGCAACATGTTAAAATTAAGCGCTTGAAATCCTTTTAATTATCTATTTTTAAACTAATGACTTAGCATACATGTAATTGATTAATTTTCTATTGATCATATTTTTGCATGTGTAATCAATTACTTTTTCTTGCTTTTGTATGACAGCTTTTGTATTATTCTGTAATTGAGGTAATATTGCAGATGAAATCCTATTGATGAAGTGAGACATAATCATGAATAATTAGTAATATACGATTGTCCTGTAGGACCAAGATCAACCAATTTCCATTTTGACACCAACACACTATTATCACGTAGGACCAACCAATCGCTATTATATGCCATGTGCACCATGACTATTTCACAATTTCCTGCTGTCCTGCAGAATCTAAGGTTGCAGTTAATGGATTTCATAACATGTAGACACTTTAATTCCTAATGTACTGTGACTTTTTAAAAGTCCGGAGACTTGTCCATGTTGTGATCCACACATGACATATACTTTGGGTAACTAGGTTTCTTCTTAACTGAGCAAATTCTTATTTGGTAGTTCAATTGAAGACATTAATGTTTGATAGTTGTTATGGTTCAACCTAATTATTCGACAACCTTACAAGAGTTCTATCATGAGCCAGCTTACTGTTTTGAAATCTTTGTTTCTACAAATCCAGGAATATCCACCCTCATTTAGATGGCCTCCAAAACACATTTTACTGAATTTCCCCTCTGCCCTCTATTAACATTGTTTTTTGTTCTCCTATTGCAAATGTTGCCAACTGAACAGTTAGTTATTTGGTCTGATCAACTGATGTTCGGTTTCTCTTTCAGGAATGAGGTTTAGTAATCTGTACTGTGATCCTCTAATTGTTCCTGGAGGTCACAAGATCACTGCAAGACAACGGTGGCAGCCAACACCAATGCAGCTTCAGATCCTTGAGAACATATTTGACCAAGGCAATGGCACACCAAGCAAGCAAAAGATAAAGGAGATAACGGCAGAGCTTTCACACCATGGTCAGATCTCAGAGACTAATGTATACAACTGGTTCCAGAATAGACGGGCACGGTCCAAACGGAAGCAGGCTGCTGCTTTGCCAAATAACGTTGAATCTGAAGCTGAGGCAGATGAGGAGTCCCTAACTGAGAAAAAGCCAAAGTCGGATATGCAACTCCGACAGGGCAAGGCTGTGAGTGTTCACAGTGCCGAAAGGATCTCGGATACGCACCACTTGCAGCGTGATCAAATAGGTGGCATGATGTATGGATGCAACGACAACAACTTGAGATCATCTGGCAGCTCTGGCCAGATGTCCTTCTATGAGAACATTCTGTCTAATCCAAGTACTTCCGCTGCCCCTTACTTCGTTAGGCAAGATAAATTTGCAAAGAGTTCACCAAATTTGATGGTTTGTGCAGGAATTGACCAGTTTCCGGGGAAGGTGGAGAGCTCCCGGAGCTTCTCGCATTTCCAACATGGAGAAGGCTTTGACATGTTTGGATGACATGTTTTCCTGCACTGGTTCACCCTTGAACCCATTGTAAAAAGAAAGTTAAGGTTGGGCAGCATGCGTTAAATTTGGTGACATGAAGTTTGTCTTGAGTGTGTACCCGTTGATTATCATGTTCCAGTTGACAAGTTTGGTTTCTTGTTGAAATAGCTATAAGAAGATGATATATAGTATCAGTCGTTTTGTCTACATACGCTAAGTTATCTACATGTAATTTTTCGCGGTTTGCAAATTTAGCATGAGACTCTCATATGCAGTAGCTACCTGTGGTTGCCGTTTGTGTGTGAAACCATGTCGTGCTTGGTTTCTCAGTTCCACTCTGTTGCTTATGTCATTGTGGGCTCTGTGGGCATGCTGCCTGATGGATAGTGGATGGTCCAGAGAGAAGAGAGGGATCTGGTTTCCGGCCTTTGTGATTTGCCAGGGCAGCAATTTTTGCTTAATGTGAACCTGCCCGTCTTAAGCAGCTACTCCGCCCACTCGCGGATGAACTGCTGCAGAATAAGAATAAGCAGTTAGGGATCAATCCTTACCTATTCTGGTCACTTTCCCGCGGACTCCACTCCTGGCTCGTGCCGACAACTGCCATGCCGGTGAATTCTTGGCCACCCGGCTTACAGAGCTACAGTTCTCCGCACGTGCTCACTCACCGCCGAGGAAACTGCCAGCTCCAGCCAGTCCTGGCCGCCTGTGCATGGAAACACCCGTGGGGTTTTCAGTTGCGCGCAGGGATCGAGCCCGTAGAATGGCATCCGTTCGCCGTCACCTGGGAAGCGCCTCGAGCAGGCTGCCGGCCCTCGTCCGCCGCCCCCAGCTCCAAAGAGACCTCCCGGACCCGCGGACGCCAAGGACATCGTGGCGCTCGTCGGCAGCTGCCGCGCCGGCCTCTTCGCGCTCGCTCTGCCAATGCTAGGACTAGGAGCTCGCTGACCATGGTTGTGATTCGAACGACGGTGAGCAATGGCGGGGACGCGGAGGCGCTCTGATGCTTGTCCTGTTAGATATTTAGACATTTTTTGGAATATTTTAATTCCAAAAGTAATAAATATAATCATGATATAATTAAAAATGAGTAATATTACGGTTTCATAAGTATTGTTCGTGTTCACGCTTAATCTGTATAGGAACAGAAAGAACACAACAAAAGAACTTAAAAGCGTCAGGTTGTACCCTGAGACAGGACCAGTGCCGGAGGCACCGGCGGTGCCGTTCCCAATAGTTTACATGTTGAGCTGCGCACGAAAACAGTGAAGTCCCACGAATGTCCTTCAACAGAAAGTAGTCGTTCGTACAAGCGAGCAGTTGCGCAGAGTTGCGCTTCCCAAAAACTTGATCGTCTACCTACCCGTGCAAGTATCGCAGCTAGACAAGGTTTCGGAGCCTGCTCTCGCAAATTCTGTGCGCGCAGAGATTTGCGAAGGGAATGCAGAGTGCGCAGCGATAGTAATTGTCGATACCTGAGATATGGGGTACCCCCGCGCACAGGGGAAAATGCCTAACAAACTCGCCCTTCTCCGCACGGGGAGCTCCGAAGGCGCCACGCGTCCGGCGGGGCCGGACCTCCCTCTCCTCACAGGAGAGCTCCGGGCCCGCCACGTGGCATACAGAAGCCGGACCTCCCTCTCCGCGGGCGAGGGGTCCGAAGGTGCCACGTATCCGGTGGGGCCGAACCTCCCTCTCCTCAGAGAGGAGCTTCGGGCCCGCCACGTGGCCGACAGAAGCCGAACCTCCCCCTCCGTGGAGAGAGGTCCGGAGGCTCCACGTGCCCCGTGGGCCGGACCTTCCTCTCCTCTGAGAAGGGCTCCGGGCCCGCCACGTAGCCAGAAGAACGGCGCTGCCTGCCCCCGAGCGATAGGCAGCGGGCGTAAAGACGCCCCATACCTTGCCCGTACAAGATATTCAAGGCCCGCGTCTTCCCAAGACGCGGAGACGCGGAGCACGCCTCTGTCAGGTGCCGTTGCGCCCAGTCGCATCACAGACTGACGTGCGGTGTCAGAACCTGCCAGCCAATAAACACCGCGACAAGACATCCCATGTCGCCTGCGCCGTCATCAACCACTACGACTAGCATGCGGCATGGGCAGGGCGGCAAGACGAAGACTCAGAAGCCTTCGCCAGAGACGACTACCGGCATAACTGCATATACGGTAGATGATAGGCAATCTTCCCGGGACCACCTGTCGGGTCCCGGCCCCCCTTGTAAGCCACCCGAGTCTTGGACTATAAAAGGCTCGGGTAGGCGACGATAGCAAGGGTTCGCATTTCTGCAACTCATACGCTAGCCATTCACTCCCAAGCTGTAACTCACCCCCAAGCTCAGGACTCCGGCCCTGAGCAGCAAGCAATACAGCGAGCTCCATAGCTCGCCGTGGACGTAGGGTTTTACGCTCCGGCGGCCTGAACCACGTAAAACTCACCGCGTCAAGCTCTTACTAACTCGTCCATCCGCGCAAGCTCTCCGCAAGGGACTAGCCCCACCGAAAAAAGAACCTCCGCGGGCTGCCCAGTGCAGGCCCGGGGGAAGTGTCGACCGAACACTTTGACATTTGGCGCGCCAGGTAGGGGGCTTTTCCCCTTGCGCGACGAGTTTCCGCCGACGAAGATGACCAAGCTCCCTTCAGCGACAAGCTCACCTCCCCCGCCTCCGCGGCGAACCGCGACCAGGGGGGAGTACAAGTCAACACACTCGGGACGGAGTGTGTCGGTACAAGTTGGGAGCCAACAACCGGCTCTGGCAGCGCCGACCCCGGCAATGCAGGCTCCAACCAGCGTCAGGTCTTCAGTAGCGCTGGGCGTACCCGGTGGGGGTGCGCTAGCTGTAGCAAGAGCGCTACTGCACAATCCGCCCGCTGGGGACGCGCCTCAGGCAGCGACCCAGCAGTGGATTCGCGAGGTAGACCATCTTATCGTCGCCGCCGCAAACTCTCGACTTCGGCGGAGACGACACTCTGGCCAACCGGCCGTGTCGCTGATGCGCACGCCAATGGTTGACGAACAGACGGCAGATTCTAGCTCTACCAGCCTCCAATCAACGGATCTGAGGACAGAGCTAGAGCGGTGTCGCTTGGGTCAAGATGCCCGGGTATACCTCGAGCAACGCCGAGAAAGGCGTCGCTACCAAGAGGCTGACGACAGCATGACGTCGGCCTCGACCCAGCCTGAAGAGCAGACATTCGCCACGCGATCTCTGCCCCAGGCCTGCGCCGTGCGGAATATGCCACAGTCATATGTCCTGCAGATGGCGCCCCCGGCCTATGGTGCAGCCTTGCCCGTACCAGGGTACGCTGTGCCCAGTGCGAACCGAGCGTTCGCGGCACCAGAACCTGCGGCGACAGAAGCAGGGTGTGCGACCCTCGCGCCCCACCTTCGCTTCGCGATGTAGCCGCGCAAGTTTCGGCCGCACCTGCCCGAGAAGTACGACGGCAGCGTCAACCCGGCGGAGTTCCTCCAGATCTACTCCACCGCCGTACTTGCCGCAGGAGGGAATGAAGCCGTCATTGCCAATTACTTCCCTGTCGCCTTGACCGGTCCAGCCCGGTCTTGGCTCATGAACCTCCCCCAGGGTTCCGTAACTTTCTGGGGAGAGCTTTGCCGGCGGTTCATAGCCAACTTCGGCAGTTCCTACACCCGGCCTGGCACGGAGCTCGACCTCCATGCCATCCAGCAACAACCTGGGGAGTCGCTGCGCTCTTTCATCCAGCGGTTCTCCCAGGTGCGGAACACCATCCCACACATTCAAAATGCTTCTGTGGTGGTGGCGTTCCGGCAAGGTGTCCGGGACAAGAAGATTCTCGAGAAGCTCGCGACCAGGGAGGTCCGCGATGCCTCAGAGCTCTTCAGCTTGGCAGACAAGTGTGCCAGAGCAGCTGAAGGACGGAACTGGCACTCACTGCCGTCCTCCGAGTCAGGAGGACTGCCCGGATCTGGTCCTACTCCCTGTGGAGGCAGCAAGAAGGCCAAGAACCGAGGCAGAAGCAACATAGAATCACCGACCGCAGCCCCAGTCGTCACTGCAGCGACGCTCAGTGGGGCTCGGGGGCCGCGCCCCGACAAGAGGCAGCGAAGATCACCAATCCCAGAAGGTGATCAAGACAATATGTGCCCCGTGCACGGCAGCTGTCGCCACACTACTGCCGAGTGCCGGGAGATCCGAAAGCTCGCAGAGCGCTTCCGCAAGGGGAAGCGACAGCGGGCTGATGCCCCACCCTTCCGTCCAAAGGAAGGCGAACAGAGGGTGGATGTCCCAGACAGCATCGACCACCCAGAGGAGATCCAGGAGCCTCAGCGCGTCGTGAAGGTGGCACGCAATCATGAGGACTCCAGCTCCAGTGACGATGAGCATCGAAAGAAGCTCTACGTCATATACGGCGGGTCCGCCGACCCCTTGTCCCGAAGCGCAGTCAAGACTCTACGCCAAGCGGTAGCGTCGGTGGTGCCACTCCCAAGTGCTGCACCGCACCTTAAGTGGATGGGGACCCCCATCAGCTTTGACGCCACCGACTGCCCCAGGAACATGGCTGGGGCCGGCCAACTACCGCTCTTGGTAGCTCCTACCATCGCCAACGTGAGAATGTACCACGTTTTGGTAGATGGTGGAGCTGGGCTGAACCTCATCAGCCGTACAGTTTTCCAGAAGCTGCAGATCCCGATGGCCAAGCTCACCCCGTCGAGCCTGTTCTCAGGGGTAGGGCCGGGACAGGTCATTCCCTACGGTAACATTAGCCTCCCGGTGACCTTCGGGGCTCCGGACAGCTATCGGACAGAGTACATTCTGTTCGACGTAGCGGAGATAGACCTCCCCTTCAACGCCATAATCGGCAGGCCAGCCCTGTACCGGTTCATGGCAGTAGCCCACTACGGCTACCTCGTCCTGAAGATGCCAACACCGACGGGCGTCCTTAGGATTCGTGGAGACCGCACTGCTGCAGTGTCGGCCTTAGAGAAACTCCAAGCGCTCGCAACAGCTGGGGCATCAGCCCCCGGCAGTACAGAGCCGGACCAGCTCCGCCCGAGCGCACGTCACCGTGCTTCCGCCATAGCACCCCGGGTGCAACCTCTCGACGAGGGCGGCGTCCCCTTAAAGGTCATCCAAGTCGGCGCCGAAGCCACCGAGACCACCCGGGTAGCCGGGGGCCTGGATAGCAAATAGGAAGGCGCGCTCGTCACCTTCCTCCGGCACAACGTCGACGTGTTTGCATGGCAGCCGTCACAGATGCCGGGGATCCCCAGGGAGGTGATCGAGCACCACTTGAAAGTCTTCCCCGACGCCGGGCCGGTTCAACAGAAGCCCCGCAAGCAGTCCATCGAGCGGCAAAACTTCATTCGCGAAGAAGTCAAGAAGCTGCTGGACGCTGGCTTCATACGGGAGGTCCACCACCCCCGGTGGTTGGCGAACCCTGTCGTTGTCCCGAAGGCCGGCGGGAAGCTCCGGATGTGCATCGACTACACCAGTCTCAATAAGGCATGTCCTAAAGATCCATTCCCTCTCCCTAGAATAGATCAAATAGTAGACTCAAGGTAAGGCTGTGATATGTTGTGCTTCCTAGGCGCCTACTCGGGTTTCCATCAGATCCCCATGTCTAGGGAGGACGAGGAGCACACCTCCTTCATCACAGTAGACGATCTTTATTGCTATGTGTCTATGCCTTACGGCCTAAAGAATGCACTCCCCACCTTTGTGCGAGCAATGCACAAAACCTTTGAGGAGTTAATAAGAGACCTAGTTGAGGTCTACGTCGATGACATAGTTGTCAAGGTCAAGCAGGGTTCATCTTTGTTAGATAACCTAGCCTTAGTCTTTGACAAGTTGCGCTCTACGCGCACCAAGCTGAACCCAGATAAATGTGTGTTCGGTGTGTCCTCTGGGAAGCTCTTAGGATTCCTGGTCTCGCACCGAGGGATTGAGGCCAACCCAGAGAAGATCAAGGCCATCGACTTGATGCGGCCCCCTGCTCGCGTCAAGGATGTTCAGAAACTCACGGGATGTCTAGCCGCGCTGAGTCGGTTTATACCGAGGCTAGCAGAGCGGGCGCTCCCTTTCTTTAAGCTTCTGCGCAAGTCAGGCCCTTTTGCCTGGACTGACGAAGCAGAAGAGGCTGCGACTCCTGACGACCCTACCTATCATGGTAGCCCCTGAGCCCGGAGAGCACCTGTTGCTCTACACTGCGGCGACAACTAAAGTGGTGAGTATGATCCTCGTCGCAGAGCGGCCAGACCCCTCATCTTCACAACCTGCTCCGGTAGCAGAAGACAGACGCCAGGAGGCCCCGCAGGACCAAGGCGGTCTCCCGGACCTCCAAGGCAACCTCCCGGAGGTCCAGGTCGGCCTCCCGGAGGTCCACGGCGGTCTCTCGGACCCCCAAGATAAACCCCCGGGGGTCCTGCGGGACCCCCCGAGGGTCAAATGGGACCTCCCGGAGGTCCCTCAAGACCCCCCGGAGCTCCCGGATAATCAAGATAGCTTAAGGGCCTCCGGGTCCCAGCTCCCAGAGGCCCCCGTGGGTCCACTCACCTCCAGCGGGCCAGGGCCAATGGACGAGGACCTCCCAAGCCTAAGAGAGAGGGTTCGAACCATCCAGAGGCCTGTCTACTACATCAGCGAAGTACTTCATGATGCCAAGACAAGGTACCTAGAAGTCCACAAGCTGCTGTATGCGGTGCTCGTGGCCTTCAGGAAGCTCCGCCATTACTTTCAGGCCCACCGGGTCTCGGTAGTCACCTCGTATCCGCTGAAGACAATTATTCACAGCCCCCATGCGACTGGCAACGTTGCTAAATGGGCGGCGGAGCTGGCGGAGTTTGAGCTGGACTTCCTCCCACGCCATGCAGTCAAGAGCCAGGCACTGGCTGACTTTGTGGCGGAGTGGACACCAACGAAGACTGACCCAGGGGGCCATGAAGGCAGTGAACCAGAGCACCAAGCTCCGGTCTTCACCGAACCCCACTGGACACTTTTCTTCGACGGCTCCTCGCGAAAGCAGGGGGCCGGTGCCGGCGTACTGCTCCTCATGCCATCGAGGGAACAGTTTGGGTACATGGTGCGTCTCAATTTCAAGGCAACCAACAACATGGCGGAGTATGAAGCACTCATCTTTGGCCTACAGACAGCCCTGTCTTTAGGCGCTCGCCAGTTGTTGGCACATGGCGACTCCCAGCTGGTCATCAAGCAAGTCAAGGGCGAATGCTCTTGCAATGACCCACAGCTAGCTG
Source organism: Neostapfia colusana (assembly GCA_030760725.1). Classification (NCBI taxonomy): domain Eukaryota; kingdom Viridiplantae; phylum Streptophyta; class Magnoliopsida; order Poales; family Poaceae; genus Neostapfia; species Neostapfia colusana. The sequence goes on from JASWHV010000018.1 coordinate 69,645,490, forward strand.
CGTATCTGCTTCACGTGCAGATGTTGGAGAAAGAATTCCTCGCCTTGGACCTGCACCACGTACCGCGCGCTGGCAATGCCGCAGCTGACAACCTTTCAACGAAGGTTTCCACCGGAGCCCCTGCGCCCGAAGGAGTTTTCGAGAGGACGTTGCTGCGGCCTACAGCCCGGCCCGCCGAGCCGGGCGAAGGGGGCTTGACCAGCACCTCGAAGCTGGCGGTCCCGGCGGCCCTACAGCCATGGATGCCACCAAGGATCGTAAGCGTCACTGGGGACTCCGTGCAACCCAGCGCTCAAGATCCAGAAGCTCAAGTAAGACCCGATGCATGGATCACGGAGATCCGGGACTACTTGAAGGACAACATCCTCCCTGATGAACATGCAACCGCTGAACGAATTGTGCGTATGGCTAAGAGATACGCGCTGGTAGAGGGGGATCTCTACTGGCGTGGCGCCAACCACATCCTATTGCGGTGCATAACCCAGGGGGAAGGCTGCGACTTGCTCGCTGAGATCCATGGAGGCGAATGTGGAAGTCACTCTTCCTCACGCACGCTTGTCGGTAAAGCCTTCCGGCATGGCTTCTACTGGCCGACAGCACTCCAGGATGCTGTCAAGCTGGTCGAGAGCTGCAAGGCGTGCCAGTTCCATGCCAAGCAGATCCATACACCGGCTCAGGCGGTACAAATGATCCCGCCCTCGTGGCCATTTGCCGTATGGGGGCTGGACATCTTGGGACCATTTCCCAGAACCGTAGGGGGATTCTGGTACCTCTATGTCGCCATCGACAAGTTCACCAAGTGGCTGGAAGCTACACCAGTTGTCACCATCAACAAACAATCCGCAGTAAAGTTCATCAAGTCTATTGTCTGCTGGTTCGGGGTCCCGAACAGAATCATCACCGACAACGGGACCCAGTTCACCAGCGCAGCATTCCAAGACTACTGCGAGGACCTCGGCATTCAGGTGTGCTACGCCTCTGTCGCCAACCCAAAGAGCAATGGGCAAGTTGAGAGGGCCAACGCGGAGATTCTCTGGGGCCTTAAGACTCGCACCTTCGCCAGCCTGAAGAAACATGGTGCCAATTGGGTAGATGAGCTTCCGAGCACACTATGGGCTAACCGGACATCCCAGAGTCGGGCCACCGGGGAGACACCCTTCTTCATGGTGTATGGGGCCGAAGCTGTACTTCCCCCAGAAATCACCACGAAGTCTCACCGTGTCCGGGCTTACGACGAAGCCGCGCAGGACAACCTCCGGCATGGAGAAATCGACCTCGTCGACGAGGTCCGATTACATGCAGCACTCCGTAACGCGCGGTACAGACAAGCGCTTCGGCGCTACCACCAGAGATCTGTGCGTGCCCGGGAGCTGCAGGAAGGTGACCTGGTGTTGCGGCGCATACTTTCTCGCGAAGGCGCCCACAAACTCTCCCCTAGTTGGGAAGGCCCCTTCCGAGTCGCGAAAGTATGCCGCTCCGGGTGTGTGCGCCTTTCCACCGAGGATGGGGACCTGCTCCCAAACCCTTGGAACATAGAACACCTCCGTAAGTTCTACCCCTAGAGCAAAAATAGGACAGTACTTTCTTTTCGTAATAAACTCCATAGAGTCCAGGAGCAGCGGTCGGAGCAGCTAAGCCCCAGGGGACGGTACAGGACTACGTTCAGCTTTGCCTGGTTCCGACTCCAAGCGCGTAGAGTCTTGCTTCCCCTCTTAATGGGGCGGGTCGTGGCCTCCATGTTTAGCCTGCCTTCCTCCTGTGGAAAGTTGTACGAAAAGAAACCTGCTCTACTTTGCTCTTTCCTCGTACTCATTTAAATTGTGTACTAAGTTTTTTATAACCACCCTTGCGGTGCATGGTTGCCATGTGCTCAGCTCCCCCTCCCTACAGTCCCCAAGCACCAAGCATATGGTTAGGGACTATAAGTCAAATAAGACTATGAGATAAGGGAGGGGGAGCCCCCAAGGAGGATTACTTTTTCCCTACTTGTGTGCAGGACCTCTCGGCCTTGAATCCCTACAGGAATGTGGTAGGAGCACCTGACCAATGGGACGCCCCGGCCAGGGGGCCACTACGGGATCACGCAAGACCGGAACTCCAAGGCAAGACCGAAGGATACACGGGTCCAGCGGGACCGGACCCCCCCCCTCTCTGAGGGGAGGGGCCCGGAGACCCCACGTATACCGCGGGTCCGGACCTCCCCCTTCTCAGAGGAGAGCTCCGGATCCGCCACGTGGCCGGCTGACCCGGGCCTCCCCATCCTCATGAGGCAGGGCCCGAGCACCTCCGGGGCCCTTAATGTAATGAGGACCCGGGCAAGGCGCCGGAGCAGAACGTCGAGATTGGTGAAGGCCTCTGAGCACCTTGCGGAGCTAAGGGCTCGGTCGGGCAAAACCAGGAAGAAGACGGAAAACGTCGCAGGCACGAAGGGTCATAGGAGTTCATGTATTCATGGCTCCACGAGCTGGGCTACAAACTCGATGGAAAAGAAAGAAACAAGCCCCAAGGGTCTCCTGACACGACCAGAATCTAGAAGTTGCAAGAACGGCCGCATCACCAGGCTTCAGCCCTGGCGGCACTCTCCCGCTCCATGACCCGAGCGCAGGAATCGTCTCCCTCATCACCGGCGCAAAGGCCGGTGTCACCAAGGGAGCTCCTGAGGCCCCCTCCGCAGCTTCAGCGGTCTTCCTGGAGACTCTGCCGCCTGGGATCCTCCATGGTGCATCAGCGGTTTCCTTCTCCTGAAGTTCCCTCATCACCGGCGCAAAAGCCGGTGTCATCAAGGGTGCTCCTGGAGCCTCCTTCCCTCGTCGCCTGCGCAAAAGCCAGTGTCATCAAGGGTGCTCCTAAGGCCCCCCTCCCGCAGTTTCAACGGTCTTCTCGGAGACTCTGCCGCCTGGGATTCTCCTTGGTGCTTCAGCGGTTTTTTTTGAAGACTCCACCATCTGAGAAGGGACACAACGCCAGGGAGCTTTCTGCCTGCCGTCACCAAGGAAGGGCCCCATCGGGAGGACAAACCAGAGACGCCTTGGAGGCGCCACCTCCAGAGGCAAGACAGGCAGGCTCCCTGGGTCCCAGACTTGGTGCAGATGCCGTTGCTAGGGGAAATCGAGAGCGATTCTCCCCCTGAAAGGCGGGTTGGGAGCCATGGAAGACGACAAGACCGCAGAGACTTGAGGGAGGCGCAAGGGCTGGAGGCCTTATAAGGGGAGCGTACCCTCGTGGCGGTTTCTTTTCCCACCTTCCAAGTACGAGTCCAAGCGATTCGGAACTCTTCGATTACACCGCATCAGCAACCGCTTCGGCTCCTAGACCGAGTGTCGATGACAGCTGGACCCAAGCCGCCCAACTGAAGCGGTGGGTCAAGGAGTCAGTCTACTGAGAAGATGAGCCGGCAAGGCACTTCAGCGGTTCCCGAAGAAAGCGCCGCAACGTGCAGAAGTGGCAGTCTTGGGAACCGCCGCAGTAAAAGTAACCATCAAGTGGGCGCACGCTCCCACGATCCCGCGGCCGTTCGTGCTCCGGCAGCGGTCAATTCGGGACTTAGAGAAAGTGCGCGGAACGGAAGAGACGGAGGTCCCACCTCGGGCTCGCTATCTCCCCCGAGATGGGCCCGGGGGCCACTGTCGGTACCTAAGATATGGGGTACCCCCGCGCACACGGAAAAATGCCTAAGGAACTCGCCCTTCTCCGCAGGGGGAGCTCCGAAGGCGCCACGCGTCCGGCGGGGCCGGACCTCCCTCTCCTCAGAGGATAGCTCCGGGCCCGCCACGTGGCATACAGAAGCCGGACCTCCCCCTCCGCGAGCGAGGGGTCCGAAGGTGCCACGTATCCGGCTGGGCCGAACCTCCCTCTCCTCAGAGAGGAGCTCCGGGCCCGCCACGTGGCCGACAGAAGCCGAACCTCCCCCTCCGCGGGGAGAGGTCCGGAGGCTCCACGTGCCCCGCGGGCCGGACCTTCCTCTCCTCTGAGAAGGGCTCCGGGCCCGCCACGTAGCCAGAAGAACGGCGTTGCCTGCCCCCGAGCGATAGGCAGCGGGCGTAAAGCGCCCCATACCTTGCCCGTACAAGGTATTCAAGGCCCGCGTCTTCCCAAGACGCGGAGACGCGGAGCACGCCTCTGTCAGGTGCCGTTGCGCCTAGTCGCATCACAGACTGGCGCGCGGTGTCAGAACCTGCCAGCCAATAAACACCGCGACAAGACATCCCATGCCGCCTGCGCCGTCATCAACCACTACGACTAGAATGCGGCATGGGCAGTGCGGCAAGACGAAGACTCAGAAGCCTTCGCCAGAGACGACTACCGGCATAACTGCAGATACGGTAGATGATAGACAATCTTCCCGGGACCACCTGTCGGGTCCCGGCCCCCCTTGTAAGCCACCCGAGTCTTTGACTATAAAAGGCTCGGGTAGGCGACGATAGCAAGGGTTCACATTTCTGCAACTCATACGCTAGCCATTCACTCCCAAGCTGTAACTCACCCCCAAGCTCAGGACTCCGGCCCTGAGCAGCAAGCAATACAGCGAGCTCCATAGCTCGCCGTGGACGTAGGGTTTTACGCTCCGGCGGCCTGAACCACGTAAAACTCACCGCGTCAAGCTCTTACTAACTCGTCCATCCACGCAAGCTCTCCGCAAGGGACTAGCCCCATCGAAAAAAGAACCTCCGCAGGCTGCCCAGTGCAGACCCGGGGGAAGTGTCGACCGAACACTTCGACAGTAGTGAAGTGTATGTTTTCCAGGGTGAATGAGGAGCGACTTATATAGCCTGAGGCATACTGAATCAGATTTATTGCGCGAGATTAATTCTCTGTTTTAATACGTCAGTTATTAGTAACATCTGTTTTAATACGTCGGTTACTAATAACGTCTATATTTAATTCACCGTAATAATTGAGTTGATTCAATTCTCAGAACGGTAAAAATTAACTCAGTGTAATAAGAATGATGCAGCAATTTCTTCACACACGCACACGCCGCGACGTCACAAGTCACGCGATTTTCTCACGCGAAAATGCGCGTGACGCTGTGCGCGTCGCGCACGGCACGGCTCGGCGCGCGTGTGGCACTCACTTATTTTCTTTCCAACTTCTCAAATAGAGAGGAATAGTACACCTATTTAAGTTGGTCAGAATCCTCTTCAAATATCTATATGGAACTAAATAGTTTAGCCATATAACATTAATGTGGGACTTAAAATTAATAGGATTAATTTGAGTAATTAATGGGCACTGCCCAAATTATTCCAACATGTCCAGTGCGGGGTGGACGGTAATTGAAATACCGGCCACCCGGTCGTTATTTCGTTTCCCGACCACCCTGGGTCGCTCGAAACGAACGGGTCTCATTCGACAATGTAGCAATCGGACGCTGTCGTTATCCGGCACAAGAGACAGAGGACCGTGCCCCTGCTCTGGTGGAAGCGCGCGAGCACGGCGCGGCTTGACGGCGACCGCTTTACTCGAGGAAGCGCGTCCGTGGGGAGGGGAACGCAGATGGCAGGCGTTCCGGTTCACGCGATCCCGCCTCCTCTCGCCCGCTCCCCGCGGCCACACGCCCACGCGTCCCTCCACTCCACCCGCCCCGCCCGCTCGCACAAACCAGCATGGTCCGGGGACGTTCTGTCGTTACAGCCTCCCGCCTGCATCGATGCCAGCTCAGCCCTGGCCACCCAGCGCCCGCCTCAGCACCTGTGACTTCGTTCACCTGCGTGAGGCGTGACCACTGGGCGAGACCTCGCGCGCCGCTCCCGTCGTCCCGTGGTGGCCTGTCCTGCGGAGCATGCGCCGAAGACGTTCGACCATGTGCCGCGACGAGACCAGCAGTGCAGTTCCCGTCCAATGTACGCACCTGATGGATTTCGTCAGTATCTCTCTCTCTCTCCCATTAGCATTTCTCACCAGTGTCACTAGTACATCATGCCCTGATCCTACAGCACTTCACAACAACACCGGTCGATGATGTATGCACAGAACATGAGCTCAACCCTGTACTACTGGTACTTCTTACAGGTGCAAAGAATTTACAGACGTGGGTGGCATTGGCAGCGCTACCGTGGCGCCACCGTCCCGGAGGGGATACCACTGTTCGCGTGGTCGCTGCCGGAGGTATGGGATGACACGAAGAGAGCCCCGGTTGTGGTGGAGGAGGAAATGGACTTTGTCAGAGCGCCTGAACCAGTCTCCGTTGTTTCGGACAAGAGGTCCTCTCCCTCTGGCAGCATGCTTAGGATGGTCTCGAGCTCTCGGACGATGTCAGCCATGTAAGGCCTTTCTTCGGTCTCGTCCCGGCAGCATTTTATTGCCAGGAAGAGGAACCTTGTGGCACATTCTGGAGGGCACGACGACATCCGGTTGTCGATGATCTTGGAGATGTTGCCTGATTGGTAAGCCGTGTTTACCTGCAGCAAGAGCCAAGCTTTTTAGTTTTGTTTCATCTATTTATATCGAATGCAATGAATTAAGTACTAGCCCTGTAAGTGGCAATGAATATATGCAGCAGTTTTCTTTTAGATAAGCAAATTAATGTATGCTATGTTAACCAACTTAAATTGTTTCAAATCTATATATAATTATAGGATAAGCACAGTGGCATTTGAATGTCAAAACCTTTTCTTTGCTCTGTAAATGGGGTAATCGGGAAAACAAATCAAAGAGTAGGCACTAGGGTGGAACCTGTTTACCTCTCTAACAAGGTTCCTTCCGTGCTGGATTGGTTTCATTCCAGTAAATAGTTCAAGAAATACGACACCAAGGCTATATACATCGCTTCTTTCTGTCAGTTTATGAGTCAGGAAATATTCTGGATCAAGATAGCCCTGTTGAAATAAAAGAGGAGAGAGAAAATAATAGTTACGAAATAGCATAATTTGACCGAGGTTTATGTGCCAGTTCAGCTTGACTCAGTGTAGTGCCACTTACTGGGGTGCCCTTAACAACAGTGGAGATATGAGCTGGTAAAGTCCCTTCGACGTCGGGCACTGGAGCGAGCCTCGAAAGACCAAAGTCAGCCACCTTGGCTACAAACTTTGAGTCCAATAGAATGTTGCTGGCCTTGACATCTCGGTGAAATATAGGTGGGTTCGCCTCGGTATGTAGATAGAGAATTCCTTTTGCGGCACCAAGCGCAATATGCAACCTCCGACCAAAGCTCAGAGGTCTTTCAGATTTAGCTGTGAAATGTTGAACTTGATTAAGCACTTCATGGAACACAAACTTGAAAAAGCTATGCACATTGAATGTCAACACTGAGCTTCATATGAACAATTTAATAATGATGGTGCATACCAAGTATAAATTCCATGAGATGCCTAGGATCATGGCTAATCTTTAATGTGAAAGTCCATGATGGTCATGTGAAAGAAAAGCAGGCTAGGAATATTTAAACATGCCACTTACCAGATAGATGCTCACGCAGGGTCCCATTGGGCATGAACTCATACACCAGCATCTGCAAAATACATTTTTCTATGAGTGGAAGGTACTGCAGCCATGCTTCCATGTGTATGGTAAACTCAGCAAATTAATGGCAGAATCCCTAGCTCTACCAGATACCAAAACTTCCCTCTGATTCTTACAAATGTACTTATAGAAACGTAATTTAAATTATAGGAAAACACACCTGCTCGTCTTCTTCATCACAATAACCAATCAGAGAAACCAAATTACGGTGATGCAACCTTGACAACAATTCTATTTCTGTGCAAAACTCCTTTGAACCTTGCAGAGAATCTTCATGCGCGCGCTTGATTGCCACTGCTGTTCCATCAGCTAGATTTCCTTTATAAACCTTTCCATAACCTCCTTGACCAATTTGAGCTGTAAAATCATTGGTCGCCACAGCCATTTCTTCAAATGTGAAGCACTTTACACCATCGACCTTGATAGAAAACCTTGAGAGTACTGCAAAATGGTATACATATTTTAGGCAAACTCATCTTTGTTGAAGAATATATACTGTGACCTGAACCTAGCGCCTAGCACAACTTCGTGACCCCCCCCCCCCAGAAATAAAAACATCCACTATTTAGATCTATAATGCATTTGAATAGGTCATGGAACCAAGATATGTAGCTTAGTTCTGTATTCCCATATTTTGAATTCTGAAAAAAGCATCTTAGTACGAAAATAAAGCGGCAAGGCATTTAAGTTGCAGAATAGATATTTCCTATGTGGTATATTCATATTTATCTTCGTTTTTTAAGGAAAAGGGAAACTTAGCTTACATGATCGCCTTGAAATTGTTCGACGTTTTGTGTGCTTTTTCATTATAAAAATTGTAGCAGCCACAGATACTGCAATGGCAGCAACAATTGTCCCTACCAAAATGCCAGCTAGGGCGCTCTTTTTCAAACCTGATGAAACCATTGTTGGAAATTCTGCAAAAAAAAGGTAAACCGGTGGTTGATCGTATTGATTTGAGCGTTTTTGAACAACAACATTAAACATATATTTCAGTTTCGGCAAATGAAATACAGATAGACTATTAAACAACAACAATAACAACAACAAAGCCTTTGTCCCAAGCAGGTTGGGTAGGCTAGACATGGCCTCTTGCAGAAATGCAAGGAAAGGTTGCGTACAAAAGACCCAAATGGGTCGGACCCTTCCCCGGACCCTGCGCAAGCGGGAGCTACATGCACCGGGCTGCCCTTTCTTTTTTTTTTGAAGTAAAAGAGAGGAAGAGATATAAGAGTAACAAAAAAAGAAGAAAAAAAAACTAAGATTCTGGCACATGAATTGCTACTTTCCATGCAGTCCTATCATAGACTATGAAACATTGAACATATATTTCAATTGTTTCGTATGAATGAAATGCTTTGCTGCAAAGTGAAGTCTACATACCATCTTCATAGGAACCAAGCGTGAAATTGAGAAGCTCATATGGACCAAAAACATCTGATAGAGTGATCTGCCATCCAGCAAGAAGCTGCCTGAGCCGCATCACCTCAGACACATTGAATAAACTTGTATTGCTTGGAAATAACTTTAAATGCATATTCAACCTTGGGCCGGCCTCCCATATGTATCGTTCGACATACAGTTGATAAGCAAGCAGGTCCAGCAGGGAGGTTAAGTCGAGGTCAAAGGCTTTTTTATAGGGACGAAAGTCTGATATCCCTGGACTCTTCAGCCGAAATCCAACTCCCAGAGGGACAGCACAGAAGCAAGGTATAGGGGATGATGGATTGTATTCATAGTTTTTATCCGTTGGACAAGGAGCACAGATTATACTAGGCTGTGGTCCCTTTCCATTTGGAGCTCTGTTTGCAGATGTGGGTCCACAAAAATTAGCTGCTCGAGCCGCATTAGATCTGCATACAGGGTTTCCATAAAGTCTGCAAAAATGGTAATATTAATTTGTTGCATCACAAATTGATGAGATTCAGTAAAGTGTTCAGGACCAAAAATCATTTCACTAGTATTTACAATACGTAGAATCTTAATATATGTTATACAAGTCTTCATGAGCACTGATTTGAAGACAGGTAAAAGGCTACCACTTAGCAAATTCATTATAGCTTCGGCAATGAATTTTTCACATCCTCAATACCAACAACCTAAACGGCTGAACACAAATCTGATGAAGAAACATCTGCATGGTAAACAAACTTACAAAACAGTGACAGCTTCTGGAGGCTCGAATGCAGCCGGAATAGTGTCAAGGGAATTATTTTGGAAGTTCCTGCATTATTTAAATAGTACCTTGCATAAACATATGTCTCATATTGAATTAAGAAAAAGCACATATGAAGAGTTCCATACACAATAAGGGTTCTATTTCCTGTAAAAGTGATGTTACTCCAAATATTTGGTGGAACAGCACCGTCTAGTCGGTTTTCCTCAACTGACCTGTAAAGGTCATTTTTATATACTGTATAAGAATACAAGTTGAAGAGTAGTGCTGCCCAACATATTCTTACTTGAAAAGTATGAACTTTTTTAGTTTGACAGAGAATGCATTTGCCATTCAGTGGCAGGAAATTATCAGAATGTAAAACTGTTTCATAGTGAGTTAAATAGTACTTACAAGAACTGAAGATTAGGCAGCCCTGAGAAGTTTAATGGAATAGTTCCATTAAGAAAGTTATGTGACAAATCACTGCCAAAAACTTGAGATTAGCAATGTTCTTCAAGAAACTAGAAAGATTGTCGAAAGCTACATACATCGTTGTGATATTTGAAGCAAGCCTATTGGTTGGTAGAGATCCGTTCAGTTGGTTCCAGCTAAGATCCCTGAAAGTACATGTCAGAGTTAGCACTGATTTGTACGAAACAATACAATGGATTTTAAAATGAGCGATAATCGCTAAAAATGGTTGCAATATGCCTAAAAATAGGAAAGGAAACATCACATTTAATCTGGACTTACAGGTAGCCAAAGTCTGGTATGACGCTCATATCAGGAACAGCTCCTTGCAAACTGCAGTTCCTAAGACTTCTGGTAACATGGAAAATGATAATTTATCCCACAAATTTTAACTTAGTTTAAGCATAATTGTGACTGAATGCTGCCCGCCCTTCCTAAACGACGATTCAATACTTCATTTATCAGTGAGAATGATATCCATGCAATAAGGGGAAAACTTCCCTTTGTCTAAGAAAACGTAATGAGGGAAGAAGAATAACTAGGAAAGTATTCTAAATTGGATCAATTGTATCCAACTACATGTCTGCTATATACACCTTGCAAAGAGAGGTTAATGGTTAAGGAGTTTTGCCTCACATACAAAGCAAATGCATGGTGTCTCATGTGATGTGCCTTAGAATTTTATATGCTATCTTAACAAATAGCTTGTTCTGTCTGGGAATATAGAAATTTTATTCATATTATCTTTTTACTCATGAGTCATACATTTTTTACAATGTCTGTTTTAACTAGACAAATGTAATCGCTCTTTTCTATGTATATGTTGCTGTCACCTATCTCATCTCAAATACTAAGAAGGTAAATTGTGATGTAAAAGGAGTTACACTCACAGCTTTAGAAGTGTTTGTATTTTGCTATATTCCTCAGGGATGGAGCTTCCACTGAAGTTATTGTTATCAGCCTGACTATAATTAGAAAGATACAGATATGAGAAATGTTTATCATAAGATAACAAATATGTCAATTTTTAAGCAGAAAATGAAACATTCTCAAAAAGAAATGATAGTGCTATGTGTTTATAACACTGGAAAGTTAAAACCACATTAGTTTTCCTTAATGTGCCATCGAATTCACAAAGAAATTTGCAGTACTGCTATAACTTCTGAATCATTGAGAACTAAGGTGATGACAATCAACTTCAAAGCTACCATAGACTAAAACAAATTTCTGGACAAAACTGGAAGACAGCGGTGTGAAGTCCTGTTGTGGTAGAGGAAAATATACTTACAATATTTCCAAACTAGGCGCCTCCGCTAACTTTGGGGGCAGAGGCCCAGATAAATTATTGTTGTCCACAAGGCTGCAAGTTTGAATTGTTTATAAGACCAAATTAACTGCACAACTCGATCTGCCACTTGCACAATTTTAAAGCATCAGAGCGGAAACTGAGGTCCACTTACAGATGAAGGAGTAGAGGCAATCTGGACAGCTCAGATGGGATTTGCCCACTTAATGAGTTATTGTTCATGTGACTAAACTTAAAAATGGAACCAGTATCATTACTGTGCTTAAATATAAGAAATTTACGGGAAGTAAAAAAGTGAAAAGATATTGTCACTTACAGATGCTTCACACTTGTCAAGTTAGCAAATGATTTAGGTATGGGGCCCGATATGTTGTTCTGGTCTATTTGTAACCTATCTAAGTTCATAAGATAGCCGATTTCTTCAGGTAAAGAACCAGATAGCTGGTTGCCATTCACAGTTCTGCAAGATGTGGCAGTGGCAGTTAGCATTGTCCAGATCAAAAGAGATGTTACTAGAAAATTTTGTTAGAGGAGGGATTCACATGAGCTTGAGTGTCGTGATGTTTCCAACTTCTTTCGGGATGGTACCAGTCAAATTATTCCACATGAAGTCCCTTGCAAATGGACGATTTATAGAAATTAGTAAATTTATCTTGGGTAACTGGACCCAAAAAGGAGCTTTAACCATGAAAACCAACAGTTATATCAGAAAAGGTAAGAGCCTCTTTTTATGATATCTGTGGTAATAACTTTTTGTTATGATATATGTGGGAAGTTTCTTGATTGTCAAAAACTTAGTGCTTTGCTAAAAACAGTGTGAAACATGAAGAAAAGAGCCGTGAGGTGCAATATTTATGGATTTCAGAAAGTGTCAGTTGTCTTTCAAACAGTACTCACAATGTCTTCAGCTGGGATAGCTGACCGATCTCTAGGGCCAACATTCCGGAAAGATTCATCTTGAACAACTGTCTATGAGGATCAAAATTATCCACTATTAGAATTAATGTTATTTATTATAGTAAACGACTGAAATAAATAAGAAACAGATATTTCCTTCAGTAGAGTACTCGTTGGATAGGTACTTATTAAGCATAATAAAGAATAACTAACCCTTATGTGTCGATACCAATTTAACTTGGGAGCTATATTTTTTTGGCTGTTACTACTGTTTGTGACAAGTAATTTTTTATTATTATTTTTAGTTATTTGGGGCTTTAGAACTCCACCTATGTTGTAATGACATAGCCGGTCCCAAGCCCGGGTAAAGGAGGAGGGGCTGTGATAGGCTTGGCGAGCCAACAACTACACTTAGCCATTCTCATGGAAATGAAACCCAATAGAAAAAATTGCCGGGTTTCATGTCTAGCCTACCCCAACATGCTTGGATAAAGGCTTGGTTGTTGTTGTTGTTGTTGTTGTTGTTGTATTTGGGGCTTTAGCAGAGTTCTTGTGAGACAGGTACATAATAAACTTAATAACCATTGCTAACAAAAAAAGGACATTGTGAAGTGTTGTGTTAATCATACATTTCTGTTACATGAAGATATGAGTCATTCGGTATCTTTCCACAGATGATTCCTCTCCAACGTGATGTGCATGGATCTCCACTACCCCAATTCTTAAGCTTATTCGTAGGATCAATTAAACTGCCTTTGATAGCCTTGAGAGCATTCACTGCACATGCATGAGAAACAATATTCATTTGATAGCAATAATTTTGAACGATAACAGCTAACTCAGTAGTGCAAAAAGGATAATATTGCTATCTGAACTCATCATTTCCCTCATGATGAAACAGAGTGGAAACGATACATTAGGAAACCAGCTCTTTACTTGTTTTGCATACTTGAGGTTCTTGTACATGAAGACTGCAACACTAGCACTTAGTAAATTTTAGAATTATTATACTCTACTCCTTGAACATAAGATGGTAACATGAACCAGTCTCTAGTTAGGCTAACTACTTAGATGTGATGTGTGTCATATAAAAGTTGCATTTATGATGACGTACACTCTGTGAAATGCTTCGATTAGCTGACAAGTATAACTGATTGCTAGTGTACAACAATAGTGAGTGAATTATCAAGTGTCTTGATGACACATACTAGCAGGAGCTGACTGTGGACAGTTTCTTCAAGATATTTCAGTGGCCTGGAATGTGGCAACCAAGAGACTGCTCGTAATCTATGCATATCCACAGGGCCACAACAATCCAATACTCTTGAAATCATGGCTTTCATCAAGAAGTTAACGGCAAACTCTCAGGATCTAGGTGGTAAGGCACCTCTCAGTTCATTTTTTTTCTGGGAAAGAGCAATTGTCACATGTCTGACGCAAAACACCGTCGAAAGTAACCAAAAATATGGACAGAGCACATGATAACATGAGATTACCTTCGTTAGGATCAGTTCTCTGTCCCCTTGCAACATCCACAAAGCAAGTGCACGAAACAACCAGGATTACTGCATTCAGGGCGCTTCCAAGTTTGCCCATGTCTGAACGAGAGATTCAGCAGGAACCAGTCAAGTTTTCATCCCTGCAAGAGCACAACTGCGAAAGATCCGGGATCAACCTAACCAAGGAAAGAGGACAAATGGCCCGGAGCAAATATCTGATGCTGATGATACCCAAAACGGAGACGTTTGTTCATTCTTACACGGGTTGGCAATACTACTTGTGCTAAGGTGTGAAAGCATGCCACTGTCCCAGATTCTCAACAGCTTTTCTGACCTAACTCTGGTCTGTTCATACCAACAGCCCCGGGAGAAAATACGGCCCAGAGCGAATAAAAGCAACCGATACCTTTTGTCGACGAGGCTAGGTATTGCTTAAACTCTACAGCAGATGACATACACGCTGACAGCAACCCCATCGAGAGACTAGGACTTGCCGACTGAATTGCCGGATTCCACTCGTACCGTGGAGGACCAAAACATCTCCATAGTTTCAGCCCAACTGAAAGCACCGATCCCCCTCGAACTAAAATCAAACTGAGGTGCACTCGGCACCGGAAACCGGGGATCCGTGAACAGCGAGCTTTTTCTATTTAAATGAACAGAGAGAGGTTCACGAGAACCGTGGAAGGAGAGACGAAAACGAAGCCCAAAAGTAGAACCCGACCTTGGAGAAGGGGCTGGAACGAGGCGCGAGAACCCTGCTGCTACTTCCGTCCGCCGCACCGGATCGATGGGAGCTTGAACAGCAGCTGCAGGGCACACAGGACACGGGCGCCGGGCAGGGAGAACAGAACGGCCTTTGGCGGCCGGCGCTCGCTTCCCCCCCTTTCCTTCGCCGCGGCTTCGGCCCGGGTTTTCAATGATGTCGATGTCGCCGCGCCCGTGTCACGAGTCGAGTCGAGTCAGTCGTTGGGTCGGCAGAGGAGAAAAGGAAGGGGGCTGGGATTTGTAAAATCGGCGTGGTCGTCCTGTGCTTTTTTCTATATCGCGCTCGCGGCGGCTCAGCTCAGCCTCGTCCTCGTGCCGACGGTTCCCTCCATCGCGTTCCGGCGTGTCCGGATCATCACCTGCGTCAACGCGCGCGCTCGAGGACGGGGATGGCTTGGTTGGTGGCCTCCGGTGAAGCTTCTGCTGCTGCTGCTTCTGTGCCTTTTCTCCTGTGTTTCTGGTGATCTCCTTGACCTCCCAACCACAGGGCTGTCGTTCTAGCGTTCCTTTTTCTGGATGGCTGGATGGGCGGTGTCCATCTGATTTTTCTGACGGATGTAGTGGTAGCTGTTGATTGGAAGTGGCACGTACGCTCTACGCTGAGAGAGAACCTACGTGCGATGCTTCCTGCTACTATCGGCTGCAGTACGGGTCTCTTTTTTTTTCGACGCAAATCGGCAGGTAGGTGTTCGGCGAAAGATAAGAGGAGAGTTGCAGTACGATCTCTAGATGAGACTGCATAGTCATCGTTTTTAGATAAAAAAAAAAGTATAAAGGAAACGGCATAGTCATTGTTCTGCAGGTCGTTTTCAGTATTTTCTACGCGTTCCGTACCAGTATGCCTTGAGTTCACTTGCTCTACGTCCGAGTCACTCCGTGCGTGCTCCAGTGGATACAAACTTACTGACGTTTCTATCGCTAGCGACCCCCTTTTATAGGAAGCAGGCAGCCGAAGGGAATCGTCGTGTAACGTCAAGGACGACGACGTAAAACAGGACAAGCGTACTAATCAGAAACAGCAGCCACAAATGATGTAGCGTGAATTTATCGTTCCTCCTATTTGTTCCAAAGATCTTACCCAGGTCTAATTTTTATTTCTGCTGGTTTACAGCTGAAGAGCGGTCAAACAAGTATCACTAACCAAGAGTTCCGATCTGACCGGGGTCCCTGTTTCACCTATCTGTGCTTGATCACCCCCATTTACTCCTTTGGATTCTAGTTGACAATGTTTATTAAGACCATCTTTTTAGTTTATATTTAAGCTAAAATTTATAATACAGAATCATCAACTAAAAAAGAGAGGTAGCAGAGTCAGAAATCCATACGAGCGTTGGTCAACATGAAAGCAAGTCTGTTTCCTACCCTTTTGAGCTACTGGCCACAAGACATCTTCCAGCGACGCCCTTGATGTTTCTCAAGCGCAAAGCAGGTGAACCGATACAGAAGCGACTCGATTCAGAAATGGGCTCGCCCCTATACGTGGTTTGTCACTTGCAGTAGTGCAGAGAACATGAACTAGACATGATACCCAAGCGGTTGAGCAAAGTTAATTTGAGGATTTCCACGGCAGGTGCTGTTCATTAGGAGCCGAGCAGCCGGGGATGGTCAGCGGCCGAACAAAGTCAGCGAGACGAGTTGGCGCTTTCATCGTCGGTTGAGGGTGACAAATTGACAAGGAGAGGAGAAGATCTCGTCGTTGATGCTTTCCGTCGTCAGAGCCCGTATCTCAGCAAGTTGTTTGTTTCTTTGGTGGTAAGGCGCCGTTGATCCGTCCAAGACAAGGACACTTCCGGAAAAGCAAGCAGGCTGTACCAACGCCCGCTTCACCGTGGACTCGCGCTTCAAGAATTTAAGAGCACTGATCGTAAGATTTATTGACTATTCCGAAAATAATACACGTAGCCCCATGAGGTTGAAGCATCCAGGAACAGGGTGACAGCACAGTGACGCACTGGTGATGCTCGCACCGTACCGAAAAGGTCCGTTCTAGACAAAATTCCAATTCATGGAAGTCGCGCATATTACAAGTCAGAAGGACACTTCCTCCAGACGAGCAGATCCGATCGTACGGATAGAGATGCAACGTTTGCAGCTTGACTGCTGTTTCTTATTTCAGAAGCCATCAAATTACCGATCTGAAAACAACAGGCATAATGGAGGAGACAGGCAGAATAGAAAAAAAGAAGCCGTCGCGTCGTCGTCCCAACTGAAGATCTAACTTTTTTTTTTATTTTAGAGTTTCTTGCCGGAACTCTAGCTTCAATAATGCGTACGTGTGTGTGCTCTGCAGCCGCTTCTGTTCTGAGTGATCCAGGTTTGGTTAACTTATCTCAACTGCCGCCACGACCAAAAAACCAAGATAAATACGTCTGACTAAACAGACGCCATCGGCGTCAATTACAGGATCTAAACGCACGCGTTGTTCCTGCAGGAGTTGAGGATTCCATTTCCACTTGCCAAGATCCAGGGGCAACGGTTGCGTCTCCGATCGGCAAGCACAACCGACGCAACAGGCCCTGATGAGTTATCCACCACCACGACGGCAGAATCAACGGATAACCTTGTCGACGAGGAGCACGTGCATTGACTGCAGATGGGAGCTTCTCGCCGAAGACGCCCCGAGTACGGACTGGTTGTCGTGCAAACCACAGCTCGCAGATAAAATCTGATCTGAGAGGAACGGTGCTGATGACGAGTGATGCTGAATTGTTTTCATATCGGGGATTGGATTGGCGGTTCAAGGTAAGAAACAGAGGTAGATTGTGGTTCACTCACTTTCAAGCTTCCACGGCTCTCACTTTAAAAGCATCCACGGCTCCGGTGGAGCTCCATGTTGATGTCCTTCGCGTGACTGTCAATTTTCTTCATTATCTGACACGGATAGCCGGTAACAGCAGTGCAGTCGTTGGAGCTCAATGGGATCAAGTAAGATGCAAGAGCAGTTCACACACGGCGGTGACACAAGGATACATTTCAGCAAGGGAAAAGTGTCTTTCAGTGAAGATACACAGATCAAGAGGACAAATTTCCGGTACTTAAAGTAGACGGCAAGCCAATCGGCTAGTCTACTGTCGACGTACTAGGTACGAGACTTGCACATCTGATACTGACAGTAACATACAGCTGACACAGCAGAAACTAGATACAAGGACCGCAGGCATCAACACCTAAAAAAGGCCTCTAGAAGGAACACACATATGTACATCTTCTCGATCAGCTTCCGCAGGCCCAGTGGTCCAATTGCCACGAGCAGCTGTAAGTTGAAAACGATTCATTTTGTTCCGAAAAAGCTCAGGCGCCCCTTGCATCACAAATCCATCAACTCGCAGGTTCTCGTGGGACTGAGTAGTAGTGTCTAAAAGTAGGTGAAGCATATAGAGCCATCGAGGCATGGAGTTCTGAGGAGGGCTACGAAAGTAGTACGAATGATAGCCTGCATAATTTGGCCCAACACCTGCATCTACCGTGAACGGGAACTTGCTTAAAGGCCATCTCTCGGGCCTTGGTCCTTTAAGTTACTGCTCTTAAATGACAAATCATACTAAACGAAACTTCATTAATAAAATGAGAATCAGCGACGAGGATGAATTAAAATTGACTCCAGGATATATTCAAGATCTAAACAGGAACCAACTGTGCAAGTCAGCTACAAGATGTAAAGGGAAATTCATAGCATCCAACTACAACACTCGAACCATCACCATAGCTGATTATGGCTCACGAATTGTCTGACACAACCATGTTTAAGAGTATCAGGTGGCAAACCG
The DNA here is from genome assembly GCA_030760725.1 of Neostapfia colusana. NCBI lineage: Eukaryota > Viridiplantae > Streptophyta > Magnoliopsida > Poales > Poaceae > Neostapfia > Neostapfia colusana. The sequence goes on from JASWHV010000018.1 coordinate 69,663,817, forward strand.
ACTAAACAGCATCGGAGCAAAGATACTCTTCTGGTTTACAAGGGCTTGTCTAACTCATTTTGGGTTCCTGAGAACAATGATGACCGAATCCCCACGGAGGAACATCTTGCTTATGAACCTGTCCTTGTTCACTGGAAGAGCCTTCTTCTTGCCTTTACCAGTCTTTGGAATCTGTTAGCAAAGCAACAGACGTTACCAAACAGGCGAACCCATCAATATAAGAAAAGACAACGAAATAGCACCTGGGAGAAGGTCACACCTCAGTCCACATCTCCCTAACATTCTCAAGAACCATGTTGCAATGCCGATCAAATGCCCTCACACGTCCAAGTAACTTCTTGTTGTTACGGCAGTTGATAAGAACCTAAGAGAGCATATAAAATCAGAATAAGGAGTCACTAAGAGAGAAATATCAATTGTAAACACTGAGCAACTTGGAATGAAGGAGAACCAATGTATAGCAAATGATATACAATGAAACAGCAAGCACACTTGCAAGAAGCTGTAACAAAGCACAGTTTAGAACAAGACTTGTTTGACAGCTGGCAGGAATTAAGTAGGTGTATCAGGTACGGTTAATACGTAAATCATATAGCTTATCTTTGCAATTCATAAAACCAGTAAATACACTATGAAGTCTTTGCTAATCCGAGTAATAAGTGACAAGTATTTTTTAGGCTGGTTGGATTCAGTACAAATAAATAATTATACAACAAAATCAACCATTCCATTCAAAAGTCAGAACTCAGAACAAATCCGGGCCAAGAAATCATAAATCAGCCCCGACTCTGATAATGACAAGAATTCCAAAGTTGCTGATTGAGACATCCATGTAATACATGATCCATGATGGAGATGCATGGAAGGTAGGTATTTGGGACCGGAGAGCTGTCAAATCATAATGCAATACAAAGTAGAACAACTGCACCTATTTGGGTCAGAAGAACTGTAAAAGGCATGGTTTTAGAAAATAATGTAGGAGCTGACACCTATATTCACTGAAGCTGGGGTGTCTGACCACAAATAGATACATTTATCGAAAGTCACAGCTACGCAGAACGTAAAAATGCACCACCAACAATCACAGAGGCCAGGATGCACACAACACATGGTCACATATAATCTATTGATGGATAAGCAAGCAGAGGAAAAATACAGGTCATTCACACAACAGTATAACAGGCAGCCAGGCATCTTGGATAACTGGCAACAAGCACTTAAGAATATCACCAGCATACCTCGTAGTTGGGAGAGTATCAATGTAGACAGACAGTAAATAGGAATCGTGTTCTCTCCAGAAAGCTGATCTAATAATCAAAGTGACGGAAACCCACCAACCTGGGTATTGTTCTTGACGCTCATCATCAGCACTGATAGAGGGCCCGTGCTGAACTCCTCCTCCTCCTTCTTTCCCTGTTTCAACAAAGTCAACGACCACAAACGAAATGAATTATAGCTAGTTAAGAAACGCTGCACAAGGAATGAAAGGACCAAACAAAGCACTCTGTCCTTACATTGGCTTCCTCCGCCATCTGTGCAGCGGCTCACCAAGCAGAGCCGGCAATCTGCATGCATCGAAAAAATATATATAACATCACTAGCCTGATTGAACTTCTAAGCAGTAATTCTCAGTCCTCGGATCCATATAACAATAAAAACAAAAACCTACCGGTTTGCTCGTGCTAGTTCTTAGCGTGAGTTCAAAACGGGAGAATGAAGAGGTGTCTGTCAAAGGATTACCAGGGCGTGGAGGCGAAATCGGAGCGGCAAGACGGCGGCGAGACCGAACCCTAGGCTGGCTGGCTGGAGCTGGGAGAAGGCTTCCTTCTGGAAGCGCCGCGGTTTTGCAGAGCGGCCCTTGGGCTTTTCAGATGGCCCGTCCCCGAGTTCCCGTGGTATTGGTGAAGATTGGCTGCTTCCTGGGCCTGTAATTGTACCTGTTGGGCTGGGTTAGTTGGGCTACGACACAATTTTCCTTGCTCGAGCGCTCGCTCGATGAGCAAAGCATGTTGTGTTGAGGAAGTTCGTGAATTGGCTTGCAACGCGTACTCCATCCGTCATCGGGTCCACCGCCTGCGTGATGTTTCTCTGTTTCAGGAAAATGCCGCGACAGATCTCATGTTAGAGAAACTATTTCATAAACAAAGGCCCTGATATCCCTTCTTCGAGAATCAGAAATATTTCAGTTTTAGCGTAAAAATGTTTCTCAACTAAAACATAATGACTTTAGATATCGTTTTACTACTTTTCTGATATTAATTTTGAGAGAATAGTTTGAAATGAACTGTTTACCCTTAGAGAGATTGTCGAAGTGTTTTCTGCGACACTTCCCCCGGTCCACTCTGGAGCAGCCCGCAGAGGTTCTTTTTTAGGAGGGACTTAGTGGTTTTGAGCGTCGTAGCACGATGGCGAGATAAGCACGAAGATTTACGTTGGTTGTTTTTTTCCAAGAGTCCGAGCGTGGCTCGAGCTTGAGAGCTTATAAGTGTTACAGTTGTATGAGTTCGGGGGTCGGAATCAGGATCGGGATCCTTTTGCCCGTTAGCTGTCTGGTCCTTTTATAGATCAAGGCCAGACAACCTTACAAGTGGGCTCGGGACCTGACAGGCGACTCCGGTATGGGTAGCAACCCCTACTACGGCTAGAACGCCCATTGCTAGTAGTAGCGTACTTGATGAAGTCGTAGGCCGCGTCCCCTTATCGCATCGCCATCCTTAAGTGTTGCCTAACAAAGGCAGTAGGAATACGTCTTGTCCCGCGACGCCACACTATTGCTGTCGTCAGAGCGCCGCACGACTGGTCTCTGGTGCCAGGCACACCTTCCTCTTTACTCCTTGGCTATCTGCCCGTTACTTGTCGATGCGGCGTCCGAGTGGCTGGCCCCCGGGACACACGTCGCCACCGAAGCTATCTTGCGGAGTAGCGAGTGGTCCAGAGTCGTTAGACACGTGGCAACGCCGAAGCTCTCCCTGGCAGGAGGGGAGGTCAGGAGTTGTCATGCACGTGGCCGCACCGGGGCCCTCCTTGACGGGAAGGGACGCCTGAAGTTGTTGCCAACGTGGCCTCCCATGCTAGAGGTCGGGCCCGGAGCCGTAGACACGTGGCACCTCCGGAGCTCTCTCTGGCGAAAGACGTGGATCGGAGGTTCCGGACACGTGACCGGAGCCATCCCTGGCGGGAGGTAGCGCCCGACACCATTGGACACGTGGTGGCTCCGAAGCCATCCTCGACCCGTAGTAAGGCTTAGAGCCTATAGACACGTGGCAGCCTCGGAGCCCTCTCTAGCAGGTGGTTGGACCCGAGGCCTAGGGCACGCGCCTTCTCATGAGTGCCCCCTAGCTGGCGGTTGGGCCCAACGTGCTAACATAAGTCTTCTTTTGTTCTTACACGCGGGGTATCCGGTCTTGAGGGTACCGACAGAGACTATATTGTTTTTGTCATAGTATAACATATAAGAAATTATTGTATTATACGTTATTTATAAGTGTTATTGCAAAATATATGTCACCATCCATATGCACGGATAAAACATTATTGCAACGAACAACAAAGACAAGTTAAGAATAAGGGTAGATGATGGCAAATCATTGTGATTAATTACGAAACTGGAGAGGGGTATAATAATATAAAGTGATTCAGTGTGTGGAATATCTTTCCACGTATTTCAGGTTAGTAGAAAAAATGTAAATCATTTCTCACATATTGACTGTTGAAACGTTTCACTTTTCTACTGTTTGGTACCATTTCAACCGATTCAAGTTTCTTCTTACTAAACGCACGCTAAAACTGCATCAGGACGGTAGGCGCCATACGTGCAGCCGCTGGCAACGAAAAGGATCCATCCATCCATCGACAAACAATGGCTCAACCTACCACGCCAGGTGCTCCATCCCTCTTTCTTGCTTGCCATCCATGCCACCTCCGCCTGCACTGCCCAGCCGCTCAGCGCCTACACCTGTAATTCGTGTGCCTCACCACAGTCAAGATCCGCCCAAATCCCAATTCCACTGCTCCCCCAACTATGCTGCCTTTCTCCATCCAGCCCAAACCAACAGTCGTACGCAAGGAAGGGGCTACACTTAGATCTGGCTGGCTCCGTCGTGCTCGTGCGGTACAATGGATTCATCAGCAGACAAGATGCGTTCATCACTCATGGCGCGCCTGCGTACGCACGGTCTCGCGTGGTGTCTAAGCTTGTTACGGCCCTGGGCCCGGGGGGCGTGTGATTAATAACTGGTACGCTAGCTGTCCGCTGTCGTGCGTACGATCAGTTTGAAGAGGCTGCTGTTAATTTTAACCCCGCATCCGCATTTATCTGTGTTCTTTTCCCGGAGAAGATGTATGGACAAACAATTAACGGGAAACTGCATACTCCTACTTCATTTATGCATGACATTGATGAGTTTAATTTTAAACTAATTATCGTCATATATAAATACACTGTTCATGTAGAAAAATACAAATTCTATCTTATAAGGTCTGTCTAGGACTTTTATGTATGTCAAGACATGCCACGGATACCTGTGACCGCTGGCGCAACTCGTCTCGTGCTGCTACGTTACGTGGACAAAAGGTAGAAAAGGCAAACAAAACTTGAAAACCGAGAGGCATGTCGACCATACATATATATTTTCCAAACTGACATGTCGACCATATTTGACTATTACAAAAGCATCGCGCTAATGACATGACAAGTGCGCACAGAAAGCTCCCGGTCGCGGCCGCAACAGCTGACACCTGCAACAGAATCGCTGGCCCGCTCGGACCGGTGATCTGCCCCTCCAACGGTTCATCATTGACCATCACTGCACCCTCGCCAGTCCACATCAAGTGGGCCCCATGCAACCACGAACAAAAACTGACCGGTGGGACCAACAGAACCCTTCCCCACTCGTCATCGTGCGACCCATTAAACCCCGACGCACCCACCGAAACACTTCGCCGACACCAACTCCAGCTTTACCGTCCATGTATGTTACTTCATCAAGTTTTTTCGAATTACGTATCATTTTTAAATACATTTCCTCTCACTTTTAATATATCTTTACCTCTCTTTTTTTTCAATGGACCTATCTTTCCCTCCTGTTTCATTCTTATTTTCTCTCGTTTTCTATGTACCACACTTTACTTCTCTCTGACAAGCAGGAGTAAATTGGGCGGCAGGAGTTTATTACGGAGTAGTATAATACACCAGGCCTTCCGCTCCGGTGGTCCCACACACACCGTGCCACGAGCAAGCGCCCACTGACGACTGGGCCCAAGAGGCCACAGGGACCACACGCGCCAAAATAAACTCACCAGGGCGCAGCACTTACCGCCATGCGATTCGAAAAATCAAACTAAGGGAAGACGGAAGAGTCGAGAGAGATAAAGGGAAAAAATATTGACCGCGCGGAGCAAAGCACACGCATCCATCTTCCGTTCTCCACCCCGTCTCCAATCGCAGTCGCCGCGCCTCCTCTACCCCAACCGTCTCTCAAACTCGTCGGCAGGAGCCAAGGCGAGGCAGGTAGGGAAGCGGAGCTTCGCGCTGGTGCGGGGCGAGGGACGAGGCCAGGCCGTTCCCTTCCATCGATTCGGGTCCCTTACGGCCTCAGCGATCTCCAGCGGCGCCCCCGACGGGTCCCCTCTCGCCCAATCGACAGGTTCGTGCAACTATTGGTAGTAATGAGTCGTATATATGTTCGTGTATGAACTGAGAGTGGCAGTGCCCCCCCCCCCTTCTGCAGTTGTGTGCCTCGACCTGCTAGTGGAGGGTTTTGGTCCGCGGCGGGGGTTGAGATGGAGGACTTACTGGACACGGAGATCGGGAAGAACGACTACGACTGGTGATTGGCTGATTACTCTTGTTTTGTTTTTGGCTCGGTCTCCTAAATTTGGGTTTCATGTAGTTGGTCAATCGTTTGAATGGTTGCTCGAAGCTAGTGAAAATGGGTGGCAATGCTTTGTTCTGAAACGGTCACCTGAGTTGTTTGGTCGCTCTCGAATGAGGGTTCGTACTGATTGTCCTTGCTTTTAGGGAAATCAGGGTTATTGGCCTAATCATGTTTGGGATTCTGGGGTGTGATGTGCATCGTCGTTTGTACGCATGGGTTGGCTTTGCAGGGACCTTGTTTGGATTAGTTGCATAGTTAGTTGCGTTGAGAGCAAAGGTATCTATGCATCCTGATGGTTGGTCTGTGCATATGGGTCTGTGGGCTCCTTCCTTGAAGAGCAGCTGGCTCTTGAGTAGTTAAAAAATAAAAGAAAATAGTAGCTGACAAATATAATTTCCTTCTTAAATTAAATCACTAAGGATTGTTTTTATAGTAGTTTGAATGAAATTCTGTGATTTTTAAAATATATTTCCCTTGCACATAAGTTATTTAGGGCTGAAAGATACACCGATTATTAAACTTGAAGATTTAAAAAATTGGCCAATTGTTTCGTGGCAAGTTCAGTCAAAATACTTGTAGCTTTCATGCAACTATTCCACCATTTTGCTTGCAATTATATGACACCACATAAAAACCTATCACTGTCATACTTCCAAATACTGAGGTGAGATAAGCATTTGGTTGCGCAATTAGCTTGATTTGGATGCCATTTTCATGATATTTTCTCAAAGATAGATAGTTGTGTTGTTGGTCAACTGTAGGAGTCTGGAGTCTTGTACAATTTGTGTTTGCGCCTCATCTCTTCCATGACTAAAGATTTCTGATATTGACTTGTTGCCTTGTATTGTCTTCTGATCTTATGTAACATCTGTAATACGTTCCTCAGGCTTCTGACTCCCCCCGGAACACCTCGTGTTACTGCATTAGATGTTCCTGAGAAAGCTCCATCCTCAAATGTGAGTAGACGCACCGTTACCCGATCATCCTCGACAACTAGAGCATCAAGGGTGGGTACTGTTCCTATTATGGAATGTTCATATATTTCTACATGCAACATGTTTCTTGATTATCTATGTATAAAAATCTAGATGTCATTTGCAGAGGTATACCTATATGGATGTATATGCTTCATGACTTATTATCAGTCTTATTTGAATTCATTTGGGGCATATTGATGGTTTTCTTTCATAAGGATATCAAATTATCATTGTATTCATGTTGCATGCATCAGGTTAACTGGTGCAACATATTTATTGGTCTATATGGTTGTTATGCTTCTCAACTGTCATGTATCCATGCTTTGTGAAACCTATAACTGCAGATATTTGGAATTAGTCACTGGTTTCAGAGTTGCTGCTTTACTAAAAAGGGCGTACCCAGTGCCGAAGGCTCCCACACATGTGGGGTCTGGGGAAGAGTTGCTGCTTTACTAACAAATAGATTGAATAGTAATTGGTGCATACCTAAACTGGCTTCATAATAGTTTCAGTGCTCATGAATGATAACAAACTTGATTTTCTGGACAGTCTGTCAAACCTATGGATATTAAAGTATGAATATTCTGTTAACTGTGCTCATCTTAATTCCAGGCATCCTAGACATAATTTTCTACTGTACCTTCAGCAATTTTGTCATAATTTCAGGCGTCCTAGACATACTAGGCAATTTTTCATTGTATACAATGTGCAGAAGTACAATTTTCGTATACACTATGCTGGATTACTTTTGACAAACAAAGAGTATCATATTGTTTGGAATCAGCAAACTCAATAATCACATTGTCACTATAACTATGGGAACATACTCAGCTATAGTATTGCTCTTTGAAAGCCAGTTTGTTAGATCGTTATTTTAGTTTAACATAACTTTTTGTCATGTTGATTGCAGCTTCCCACTTCTGAACCGGAGAATGGGCATCCCACATCTACCACTACACCAGCACGTAACTCTGTCTCCCGCCCTTCAATTCAATCTTCCCTTGTGTCAAGGAACAATAAGTCATATGTTCTCAATTCAAGCATTTCCTCAGTCAGTTCAAGACCTACAACCCCAAGCAAGCGGGCATCCACTCTTACTGTATCAAAGCCATCTGTTCCATCTTCACGTTCAGTGCCAACACGATCCTCTACACCTTCCAAAACCTGTCTGTCCACACCATCTAAAACTCGTCCATCTACTCCAGTGAAGAATCATCCTGTTTTGAGCTCTGTGAACAGCACAGCTGCACCCAAGTTTGCATCTGCACCAAGTTCGAGATCAGCAACCCCAACTTCTCGGTCTCGAATTATGTCTAGTCCATCTTCAAGCACAACTAGTACGACCCGTCCCAGCTCATCCTCTGGTAAAACTCCTGCAATAACTCGTACCACATCTTCCACAAGTACAACCCCTTCAGTGAGCCGTTCAAGCTCTAGGTCATCCACTCCTACTCGTCAGCCAGTCACGCGTTCATCAGCGCCATCTGTTGGTCGCTCACCTTCTGTTGGGTGGATTTCTGGCAGCAATAACTTGACATCTAATGGCAGAACTTTAGCCAGGAGTGGTCGGAATTCGGCACCTTCATCAGCGCCATCATCTCGTCCAAGTTCCCCAAATACACGGTCACGAGCACCAGTTCGCCCACTGGATATTCCAGATTTCCCAAGTGAAACACCACCTAATTTGAGGATTAAGCTGCCAGAACGACCACTCTCTGCTGGCAGAGTACGGCCCGGAATGGGTTCTGGGGTCAGGTCAACCCTGAATGTTGAACCTCTTTCTTCAGCTCCTGTAAAAAAGATGTCTGTGCCTGCTATCACGCGAAGTAAGATCTCTGATGTACCACTGAAGGCATTTTCTCTTGCCAATGGACATCAAAATAGGCTGAGCGAGAAATTTGTTCCAGAAGGCCAGCCGGCTAGAACCTTACGATCTGCAACAGCCACAGACAATGGATTCGGTCGGACAATGTCGAGGAAATCACTTGATATGGCAATCAAGCACATGGTATGTTTAGCCTCTCACATTTATGTGGAATCAAGCATATAGTTCCATCATAATTTGATATTTTCCTTTCAAGAAAAGGTGGTGTTCCTGCCAATATGCTTATAAAAAAATAGTTTTCATTTGGATGGCAGAAAGATTACAGCCATATTGTTACTGAAAGCAATTTCCAAAGTGATGCCTCTTTAAAATGGAGATGTCAAATGTCACAGCTTTACCTCTTGGATCTGTGCTTAGCCATTCTCTTGTTATTTTAACATCAATTTCTTAAGCTATACCTTATTTAGGTTGGTTTTTGTGATTTGTTAAATTGTATTTCTATCAATGCCCTAGAAGAACTGATTGACTCTTATCTATAATAGGATATTCGACAAAATTTGGGTGGTATCCGAAGTGCATCTCTATTTCCTCATAGCATTCGCTCTACTACTGCCAAGGGTCGACCACCTCGAGTGTCAGACTCGGGCCATTCTGTCTCAAATGGTGATTGTTACTACACCGATAATAGTAGCAGCAACGGACACTTGTCTGGAGATTCAAGCGGTGCTCTTTCACACCACGGTGGGAGTTCAATTGGTTCCCCTGATAGGGAAAGCGTTGCAGCTAAAGAGGTTCTGAGTGAACTGGATATATATGCCAATTCACGGTACGAGGCGATGTTGCTGAGGGAGGACACGAAGAACACGAACTGGTTGCACAGTGTGGACGACAAATCCAACCAGAGTCCAGTGTTCGATCACAGGTTCGAGCCGCTCCCTGAGCCATTTGGTCCACTATGAACTGTTGACTACGCGTACAGGTTTCCTTCAATGTTTGTTCTTACCGTGCCACTTCGAGCTGTATCCTATTATTTCTGTTGGTTTGGTTCCCACTCCCCCCATCTTTTCGTATACATATCTGTCAAGACAGAAAGATCGTGGGGTTTGTATGTCGTAATCCTTTACTAGCTGGAATCTCGATTTTATGCTGAAAATCCAATGTGCGGTGACACTATATACTCCATTTACAACTCTGAATTATCGTTACAATGATATTCCATTTGACTATTTGAGATTCCTCTGTTCACCGTACGAGGATGTGATTTCTAGAGCCATCTTATTTCCAGCTCCGATGCGCTGATTTCTGATTAAGCCGGGTCATGTTACACAGAAATGCCCAAAATTAAATTCGCACTGACATGCTTGTCTGGGAGTCTGGGACAATCTTGCTCACAATCGAGTTAAGTCAGAGCGGTCCCAGTTCAATTCAATTCTAGTGGAATCCTGAGCAGCTAGTTGACCTCATGACTCTGGTCACCGAGACTGTTGCCCAACCACTTTGTGATGCACAATCATTAGAGGTAAAAAAAACTTGAGGCACTAGAACACTTCACTAAATCTACAGTTATTTTAGTTGCCCGAGGTAAAGTTTTGCCCGTAGGTGCTTCCTCTTGGAGTTAACCGGTCTGTCCGGTGTCGTCAACCTTGTGCAACCTTAACATATTCGATTTTCTTTTTAAAAGAAATAATCTTAACATATTCATTCATTATCTATCAATTTTTTGATGTTGTTTCCTTGCTTGGGTATGGTCCAACGTGTTATCGCCTTCGGGCCTCTGGAATAAGATTCTTGTTCTGTATCGGGTTCCCCAGCTATTCGTCCAGGCAGTTGAAAATTCAGGAGCGGCAAAAGTTCGATGAAAACATAGATTTCTTTTCTTTCCGTAGACTGTAGGATGGCTATTTAGCCGCCGATCCGATCTTTGGACCAGGAGACCCGACGTTTCCATTGTCATGCTGTGGTAGAGCATGACCTTTCGCTTTCACTTGTTAGAGTATCAAAAATACGCTGGCACATGACCTGAAGAACTGGCAGATTCGTAGACAAAAGTCTAGGAATAATTGCTATTCAGAAGCTACCGAAGGTTGCTAAGAGTCAACTACCCTCAACAACTTTTAAAAATGTTTATCGTATTCTTTTTTTCATTAATCCGGTCTTTCTTACGAGATTGTATGTGCACGTGAGTGTCGACCTGAGCTTGGTACCAGTGTGTTGAGTTTCGTTTCGTTTCAATGGGAGCGCCGTCCTATCGTTGCAATTCCACTTCTATGTTTTCACGGCTCACCATACCATGCGGGCAGTCCAGACCGGTGGAGTCTACACGCTTCTTGGAAGCTGGTTGTTGATCAGCGACGTTGGTCGTAATTTCTATGCTGCGTCGCTCTCATTGTTCACCAACTACGCCTACCATGGCATCCGTTGACAGAGGTCAATCAATGCACCAACGTCGGTGCAGCAGGTTGATGCAGCTGTCATCCACATCGGTCGGTCAGACTCAGGGGCAGACCCCGTCACTCGCTGATCCCCAGAACCAAACGGCCCCACAGGCTTCTCTTAAATGCACCGCAAGCTTGTAGTACACATCGTACACGCAGTCAGTCACAGCGAGGGTGACGCGGTGCCCGCACCGCACCACACCACCCACGCTGCTCGGTTCCCACTCCCCGCTGCGTCCACCGCACCACTCGCTCCCGACACTCCTCCCAGGGGCGCACGAGGCAGCAGCTCAGTCGCAGTGAGCTCCCGGGTCTCCCAGCGAGGCGGAGGGAAGCCTGAGGAGAGGAGGCACCGGTGGTCGCCGTGGTCCCCCCCCCCCCCTCGCCGAGGCTCTCCGCGGCTCCTCGGCGCAATGCTGGCCCTCCCCGGGGGCAGATCGGGCTGAGTCGCGGGTTCCCGGCTCTCGGTCGGCGTCATCCTCGCGTGGCTCAGGCGGGGAGGTTGGATCTTGAGGCGGAAGCCGCGGGAGGACAGTTGAAGCCGCCCGTTTCTTGGTTCCTGTTCGCTAAAGGTTTGCGACCTTCCCTGTTCTCGAGGCACTTGTTATTTTTCCGCCGTCGTTTCCTTCGGGGCTTCAGTTTGGTGCCAGGACTCGGAATTTTGGTGGCTGCAGAGCCCCATTCTCCACCTTGGGAAGAGAATTTCGGTAGGGGTGTTGCGTTGTTGTAGATCACTGCAATGTACTAGTTCTCTTGTTTGATCCTGTTGCAATAGATAAAAGGTCGACATTAAAAAAATATGTGGGCAGTTGGTTGCTGCTCCCCATTTCTTCAGGAGATGAGAAAGGACGTACTATTTATTTAAGTGACTGAAGAGTTGGGTAGATTGAATCTTCCATTAACTAAGGAGCCACTTGATCAGGACCTCGTCCTCTTTGCAGTGAGTAGTTCTCGTTCTTTGCCTTTTCTAGCTGCGAGAGCGACCCTTTTCTTTTGTGGGAAAAGCACTTGCAGTGTAAATTCTGTCTATGTGGTTGATGAGGCAGTGGTGGTATCTTAACTTTACTGTGTTCACAATCGGTTGTGCGGTGCGAGATGGGTTTGTGGAGGCCGTGCCAGATAGCACATGGAGCTCATGAACACCGGCATTAATTTACGGCAGCCCCCACACTCCCACCCAAAGTCCACAGCCCCAGTCTTTTCTCCCCTTTGGTTTCTTGCGTTGCATCAGAGGGCTTTCGCTTTTACTACGCCCTAGCCTTTAGCATCTGTCCATTACTTTTGGTAAGCATTTGGTTCGTTGGAACACAGCTGCATGACTGCATCGGGTGTACATAGGTGAAAAGTTTGGTGATACATCGCGAGATCTGTTCCATCAACGGTGCAAGGCATCTAGCAATTTTCCCATTGGGAGAATTTGGCTAAACCGCTCGTGATATTACCTGCCACTGTTTACTTAATGATGAGGTTTGTGCTTTCTAAAAAGGAGGCTCGTGACTGATGAATGATGCCTACTTTCTGATCTGATATGGGTAGTTTGCTTTTGTCATATGCCTCTGATCCAAATCCCAACTGCCCCATTAAAATATAGGAAGGTAAACTATGGCAGGCGAGTATGCTGGTGGTCTTATGGTTCATATACTAAAGGAAAAGACAATTGGGGGTATGCGTGTTTCCTCTCAGAGGGGCACCTACTAGTAATTGTCGAGATTGTATGAGAAGCGCCCTGCAATTTACTACTTGGGTGCCTCTCAATGCTGCCTTGAGACCTCCAAGGAGATTGTTGTAATGTAAAAGGCACAGTTGCTGTAACTTTTTTGTAATATTATTAGTGTGTTTAAGTCTTGTTTAGTCAATTAGCACTGTATTTGTAATTGAGTATCTGCTATTTGTTAGCTGGCCTTGGTTTGAAAACTAGGGGGAGAATTTGCCTGGACACTATTGATATAAGAAATTCCCAAAATCCCATCCATCCATTCAGCAGTTCTGCTTTTCCAGTTTAGTAGATTATGTTTGATGGCATCTTTGAAAAAGTGCGGGAGGTATGCTCCTCAATATCTTTGAGCATATATTTTTCTTATTAGGGAGTTAGCGATGAAATGAAAGTACAACTATGTGAAGAGTTTACGCTTCATGCTTCCTATCCTGAATTCCTTCTTTTTACGAACTATGACCTTGCAGTTATGCAATATTTTCACTGACTTGTGTTCTTTTTTCTCTGTTGCTAGGGGAGTGAAATGCTGCTGTGGAAGCTTGTACAGTTGTACTGAATGCATCTCTGTTTCAGCATCTCTCAACCATGCAACATCTTACAGTTATCGTGTTTGTGGCTGCTTGTATCCTCTTTGCAAGAATTCCTCATGCAAAAAGTGCTGATCTGAACTCTGACAAACAGGCTCTTCTTGCATTTGCCGCATCAGTGCCTCATGGCAGGAAGCTCAATTGGAGCTCCACCACCCCGGTCTGCACTTCTTGGGTGGGGGTGACATGCACGCCAGATAAGAGCCGTGTACACACGCTGCGCCTACCTGCTGTAGGACTCTTCGGTCCAATACCCTCGGACACTCTTGGTAAGCTCGATGCCCTTGAGGTATTGAGCCTGAGGTCCAATCGCCTTACTGTTGACCTCCCTCCTGATGTAGGATCTATTCCTTCTCTCCATTCCCTCTACCTTCAACATAATAACTTGTCTGGAATCATACCGACTTCCCTCTCTTCCAGTTTAACTTTTCTCGACCTTTCATACAACACTTTTGATGGAGAGATCCCATTGAAAGTGCAAAATCTCATTCAACTTACTGCACTGCTTCTCCAAAACAACTCACTTTCTGGCCCCATCCCTGATCTTCAACTCCCCAGATTGAGGCATTTAAATTTGAGCAACAATAACCTTAGTGGGCCAATACCACCTTCCTTGCAGAAATTCTCAGCAAATTCTTTCTTGGGGAATGCTTTCCTTTGTGGGTTTCCTTTAGAACCATGTCCTGGAACTGCACCCTCCCTTTCTCCAGTATCACCATCATCTCCCAGTAAGATCAAGAAAAGCTTATGGAAAAAGATCAGAACTGGTGTGATAATTGCCGGCGCTGCTGTAGGAGGGGCACTGTTGCTTATCTTGATTCTCCTGCTCTTGGTATGTCTTTTCAAGAGAATAAAACACGCTGAACCTGCCACAGCTTCGTCCAAAGGAAAGGCCATAGCAGGTGGCAGAGCAGAAAAACCTAAGGAAGACTATAGCAGCGGTGTTCAGGAAGCAGAGAGGAACAAGTTGGTTTTCTTCGAGGGCAGTTCATACAATTTTGACTTGGAAGATTTACTGAGGGCATCTGCTGAAGTTCTGGGCAAAGGTAGTTATGGAACCACCTACAAAGCTGTTCTTGAGGATGGAACCACAGTTGTGGTTAAGAGATTGAAGGAAGTGGTTGCAAGCAAGAAAGACTTTGAACAGCAGATGGAGATGGTTGGCAGGATTGGCCAGCACCAAAATGTTGTTCCATTGCGTGCTTACTATTACTCCAAAGATGAGAAGCTGTTGGTGTTTGACTATGTCCCATCTGGTAGCCTTGCCGCTGTTTTGCATGGTATGTTGGTTATGTTTGCTTCTTTGATGATAACTGACTAATACTTATTTATAAACTTCTAACCTGTTCAACTTGTTGCTAAATATTTAGGCCAGGAAATTTGGCTAATTCTTGCGCAACTAGTATTCATGAAATCAGAACAGTGCATTGATTTGACTCCTTCCTAGTGAATCAGAATGCTAATAGTGGGTGCAGAAGAACAATCTGTTTGTGTGTGAACCTTTGTGTTCATCATCTTGTTGTGAACCTTATAATACTCAAATATAAATATAGATTGATTCCTTCATTAGATATGACTTATCTTCATCATCAACTTTATCATCAGAACAAATTGGCTTAACTAGTGTTCTGGATTATGTCTTACATTGACGTGTTAGCTCTCCTAGTTGTACTTATTTTCCTTTTTCTTCTTGGAACCATGGTAAAAAATGTATGCCATTAACATTCATGGTAAGCATTTCAGTTACATTCAAGCGCTTACCATTGTGCTTTGATGGTGATATATTCCAGAAGCATCAATCTTGGGCGATGAGGATGTATACACTGTGTTGACTGTTGAAATGAAATGACATAGTTGTGGTTTGTTATAACTACTTGCAGGGAATAAAGCTGCTGGAAGAGCTCCATTGGACTGGGAGACAAGAGTGAAGATATCTCTTGATGTAGCTCGTGGTATTGCGCATCTTCATGCTGATGGTGGCGGGAAGTTCATCCATGGCAACATCAAAGCATCAAATGTCCTTCTATCACAGAATCTTGGCGGTCGTGTCTCTGAGTTTGGCTTGGCGCAACTCATGACCTATCCACAGACTCCCGCACGACTTATTGGATACCGAGCACCAGAAGTCCTTGAAACTAAAAGGCCGACTCAGAAGTCTGATGTCTACAGCTTTGGTGTTTTGCTTCTAGAAATGCTAACCGGAAAAGCCCCTCTGAGGTCTCCGGGACGCGAGGATTCCATCGAGCACCTTCCAAGATGGGTGCAGTCTGTTGTTCGAGAAGAATGGACCGCAGAGGTCTTCGACACAGACTTGTTGAGGCATCCCAACGTCGAGGACGAGATGGTCCAGATGCTCCAGGTTGCAATGGCGTGCGTGGCCATTGTCCCCGATCAGCGGCCTAAGATGGAGGAGGTGATCCGGAGGATCATGGATATCAGGAGCTCCTACTCTTCGGGGACAAGGACACCCCTGGAGGACAAACCGATGACTGCCCAAGCGCCATGAGGGAACAAACCGGAGACTGCCCAAGCGCCATGAGGGAACATTATAGTGTAGCAACGGTAGCTTGGTTGCACAGTTACTTCCTTATTTATAGAGCTTCTGCAAAGTCGATAGCCGCCTGCTTAGCGCAAGCTTCTGTTGATTCCTTGTCGTTTTTAGTAAATCTGTTGTGCATTTTTTTAACCCTAGCGATCTGATAATATTCCCGCTGTCGTTTCGGTACACTTAAATCAGTGGTTCTTCTGATTTTTCATAGGGTGAATGGATGATGTTGTACTTTAGCTTGACATAATCTCTGGAGCATGATTAGTGAATTGAATTTTCCTTCTGGCTCTCGCATCACACAGTCAGATACAAGTTGCCGGGTGCTTTGTGTAACTGGGCACCTGGTGCCGGTTTTCTCTGCTCTGCTCTTTTTTTTTCTCGAGGTCCTTTGTTCGTAGCTGTTGGGAAGGTCGCTCCAGTCGAATCTCTTTTGCCTTCCTAATTATTAGGTAGCGGGTGGCCGGTAGCAACAGGTTGCTGGCTGTCTCGTTGCTAATGCTCGTAGTCTAGGCTGGCAGATTAGCTTCCAACCACTCGAGTACACGGTGTATGGCGACCCGGCGGCTGCCGGAGGCGCCACCTCTCGACTACTGAACGCCGTGGGGACTGGGGAGAAGGGAGCCAGAGCCAGGACCCAGGAGGACGGGCGCTGTGACGTGAGAGCCGACTAGTCGAGTTGCCGGCCGTTCCCCCGGCCCGCTCGCGACGGCGTCATTCTGGGTCCCGCCCCCACGAGTCACGACGCGCGCGTGCGCTCGCCGCGTGATTGCCTTCGCGGGAAGGCTGGAACAGTGGAGCAGTCGTGACGGATGGCGTGGCATCCATGCGTGGTCCCGCGAGTTCGTCACATGGCTGTCGTCCGTGCGCGCGCTGGCGAAGGGCGCGAGGACATCCGGCTGTTCGTTCCTCGCACCGTATGTGAGATGATTATTTATGGTCAAATGGGTCTTGAAAACACACGCCACGGGGACACACGAAACTCTCTCCCGCTTTCTCCTGGAAAGAATACAAGCAAGCCCGCGTCCGAGCCGGTATTCCCCGAACTGCCCCCGGCCGAGCCACTTTTTCATATTCCGTTCACCACTCGCCTCGCCACCAACCGAGGCCAAAGACCACCAGCACCATCCCCCCCTTTTTTCCCATTCCCTCCGCCCCTCCGCGCCGGACGCGCCCCGATCCAGATCCAGGTACACTTCCGCCTCCCCGTACGCGTCCCCTTCGCCGACGCCCAGCCGGGCCCGGCGCGGATCCGAGGAGATCCATATCCCGGGCCATCGCCGATTCCTCGTGTTATTTCGTTACTATACGAAGCCTTAGGTCGCTTCGACGGATCGGTCGTCTTGTTCCGTGGAATGGTTTCGGTGTCGTGAGCCCTGGAATCTAGATCGTCGTCTCCGCGGATTTCGTCGCGCGTCCTTGTGGAATGCTAATTACCGTTTTATTTTTCGGAAAATTCATTCGGTTCTCACGCTCCACGTTAATTCGGCTATGGATTTAGCAGCATGTCGGGTTGATCCGGCGTCCAGATGTTGCGCGTCGTGTGTATTCGTCAGTTCGTTCATGCTAGCGTAATACTAGTACCACCGGTCGATTGACGCTTCATAGACAGCCTTTCCAAGGGCGCTGCCAGAATATGGTTAGATATCGTGGATTTACTTAAGTTGAGAACCGCTCACAGTATGCAAATCTGATCAAAACAGGGGCTTATCATGGCTTCGAAGCGTATCCTCAAGGAACTAAAGGACTTGCAAAAGGATCCTCCGACATCATGCAGTGCAGGTATGAGCTTGATTTATCAGTAGGTTAATGAACGGTGCCACAAGGTTTGTATCTGAAGATAGATACATTATCTGGACTTTGAGGATACTAATAATTCGCTCATCTCTGATTGAATTTCAGGGTAATGGATCATATAGGAAACCTTTTAGTACGCTGTTTTTCTTTTGTGGGATTATTTCCCAATATTCTAGTGTCACAATTTATTTACTTTAGAGTGACTAACAAGTCTGGAATTATTCAGAGGAGTGGTTCTACCAGGAGTCCATCCTAAGATGTTGCTCCTTAGGGAAATAGATTCTGCGTACCCGTGTTACAATTTTTCTTTTCTTTTGCTTCTGAAATCAATTTGTATTAAGCGCAGATTTAGTTATATATAAAAATTCTTGCTCCAGGAGAATGTACCTCTTGTCATATCATTGATGTTTCATGTTGTAATAGCTAATGCTGATGTTTGATCCTCAAAAGGGGCATCTAGAATAGATCACCTTATCTTTCTTTACTCGAGTAAAAAGTTTAATTTGATAAGTTGTGACTTGTGAGCAACAGTTTCTGTTTCGATCTTGCTTTTTGCCCTTTGTTTTTACCCTGTGTTTTTGGATAATTCACTTGTGCAAGCTTTTGGAATTCATGTACTACTATTTATTTAGGTCCTGCTGGTGAGGATATGTTCCACTGGCAGGCAACCATCATGGGTCCACCTGATAGTCCATATGCGGGAGGTGTCTTCTTAGTGAACATTCATTTCCCCCCGGACTACCCCTTCAAGCCTCCAAAGGTTAGCAGCAGTACTATTCTAGAGAAAAATCTTTTCTTATGCAATGTGTCGTTATGAAGGATATTCATGTCATGTCTCTTCCTGTTTCATGAATGTAACAATTTTACTTTATCATGTGTATGTTTGTCCCTTGGTTTTGATTCGCAGGATCAGCTAAACACTTATATCTCTTATCGTAGAAAGAAATTGCTATTCACTAATTCTTTACCATAGCATTTTGCCAAATCTTATTTGGTTTTCATTTATCTTAGGATTCTCTTCATTGGCTGTGAATCTGACATCACTTTTGTTGAACTATTTCCCTTTTAGGTATCTTTTAAGACAAAGGTCTTCCATCCGAACATCAATAGCAATGGAAGCATATGTCTCGATATTCTTAAGGAGCAGTGGAGCCCTGCTTTGACAATCTCTAAGGTATTGCCACAACTTCGAACCCCACCTTTCTATTATAATGCACACATAATAAATGATGTAAAGATTGCTGCCAACATTTTAATCTCCTTGATGAATGCCCTCTTACTGCACCACCTTGTACCATCAATTCTTAATATATGATGAGTTATATTGGTTTTTGGAAGTTGAACTTGTAATTCCTTATCAGATAACAATAGTTGCTTTATAGGAAATTTAATTTTTATCCATTTTTCAATGCTTCAGAGCAAAAATCGAATGTTTTTTTAATCTTCTTGATGAGTTAGCTCTCTCACTGCATCGCCTTATAGTATCAATTATTAATTTTGATGATAGTTGATGAATTACATCGCTATTTGCTTCTTAGGAGTTGAAATTGTAATTCTTTCCCAGATGATAATATAGTGTTATTTAGGGAATGAATGTTGTTCATCCATACTGTAATGCTTCAGAACAAAATTAATTTGGAAGTGGTTTTATTTAGTTGTCCAGTTATGATCATAAATAGCAACCCTCTAGTTAATTTCAAACTTTTTTTGCACAATCTTGGAAAAAATGCTATATGGAAAATGCTAGACAATATTCTGTCTAGGCTTCTTTTTCTTCTATAACTAAAAAAGCTAATACACTTTTAACTTGGACTAGAACATCAGTTATACATAACTCTTTTTTAAGCTCTCCTAATTTATAATCACCATCTAGCATGAGCATTTTTGTACGACACATACTAGCCTGTACATTGGGAAATACATATGCATTAGGTTAGAAGCACGGGTAAATGTTAATGTTTTGTGGTACCAGTAACTGTTGTTTCTTTTGTACGTACCAGGTTTTGCTTTCCATCTGCTCCTTGCTTACCGACCCAAACCCAGATGATCCTCTTGTCCCTGAGATTGCTCACATGTACAAGACTGATCGGCCCAAGTATGAAGCAACAGCCCGCAGCTGGACACAGAAGTATGCCATGGGATGAAAACAAGCCCCATATTGGAACCCACTGCTCGAATGCAGTGATTGTGGTATTATGCCAAGAAACTATTTCTTGGGCGTTGTGTTATTCCATCCCTTGTGGTTTATGTGCATTCTCCGATCCATCTAGGATCTATCCTTAGCCAACATCAATCTATCGTCACCGCAGATAATGAGTTGACTTGTGCTTGCTGTGATAAATATGCTAGTGATGTTATTTGGCAAATTATTCGCATTGAAGCTGTCTGGTGCCTTGTGCAGTAGCACACCTCCCCCATTTTTCTGTTGCTATTAGGTGCCTGATATGAGGTTTTGAAGATGCTGTTCTCTCAGTATGCGGTGAACATGCTAACACGTTGTTATATGGTGCGCGTGACGACGGTGGCATCTAGTATGAAGTCTATTTTACTCCTTTAAACAACACATTTTGTCTGAATAAAATGTTGACTTGATTTACTCAAACTATTCAGAACGGTGCAATCTCCATCCTTGTATACGATGTCTTTTTTTTGTTTATCTTTGTATAATTTGAACATGAAGCTCAAATTTTGCATGAGGGTAGATTGTATTTATATGGATGGTTCGAGGGTAAAATGAGTCAATATTTTGTTCAGTGGTTAGACAAAGTAGATTGAGTGAGCAAAATGTACTTCTGGTAAAGCAATCATGCACTCGACCTGATTGCCAGCGGAAGTCATGGTCTTCTTCCCTTGCCTTTCTTGCAGCCTCCTGTTGCAGTTTGGACCATCTGCTTTACTTTACTAATTAGCAGTATCTGACAGGTGGATCCTGATCCGATCCGTGCAGTCGGCGGTTGCATGGGTCGCCTCTCCGCAGTCGTGTAGGCTAGCGAGAGACAGATTCTTCTTTCCGTTCCCTTAGGACGGAGGTAAGAAGAGAGCAAATCTGCATGAGGGGAAAAAAGAGTCTTGAATTTTGGCCACAAATCAGGATACAAAGCAAAATGTGGCTTAATAATACTACAAGGTATAAATTGCTAGATATTCTTGAATCCACGACCACGAGTGGCCTATTAGCTCAGTTGGTTAGAGCGTCGTGCTAATAACGCGAAGGTCGCAGGTTCGAGACCTGCATGGGCCAAACAGTATTTTTGCAATTTCCCATGCGAAATGACCCAATGTATTTCATATACATTATTTTTGAGAGCGCATATGATCTGGTAATTGTCGCTGTAATAAAAGGAATAAGCTTATAGTGATCCCAAGAACAATGGAAGCTGTAGATAACCGCCATAGTTGTGTTTATTCTAAAAGAACGCCGATTATTAAGGGGGGCATATCCTGGTGACTGGACTTTGCTTCCTTTTCCATGGAACCTTCCACTACTCCGCTGCGGCGGCCGTAGTCCGTACTGCGAAGAGGAAGCACACCATTGGTACTGGTACAACACATCAAACATTTGTCAATATCTCAGCAATGCCATCGACTGTTAAAAGTAATCTAGCACTGGCTGCCAGAGAACCAAGCTTCTTATGTACCGTGAGACGCATATGGGTCTTCTGTTTTCCCCTCCTCACTATTATGCTACTTCACTGAGTTGCCTTGATTGGCATTTCGGTGAAACTATAAAAAGGCACTAGTTACTTCAGAAGAATAATACTTGCTCTGATTGTGTAACAGATAAAAGTTTCAACAACGATGAGCAGCACAGGTATGCTTTGATTGTGTAAGGCAAAAGTGATTCTTTTCTCCCTTCACCTCCGTTCATCACTTTTGCTTCTGATGGAAGCTTGTTCATGGGATTAATAAAAAGACGAGTCCGTGCAACTAAATCAATAGCTCAAACGAAGCATATTGCCCTGGAAACATTCAAGTTGCAAACAAAATCATGCCACCGCTGGGATCTCAACATGATCGGAAAAAAGCAGGCATCAAAACTTTACTGAAGTCCATAGTCACCGACATAGGTAGAACATATATCTCCTGAACATTAAAAGTGTAGCAAAACAGGTGAAAGATACTATCTCTACTCCGCAGCAGCAACCTCCTGTCCAACCATGGCTTCATCTACTTCAGCAGGCCTCTCCAGCTTCACTCCAACGTCTTCCTTGTAGTCCCCATGCACCTGGGACTCAAACTGCATTAGATTGACAGTCCCGGCAACTAAACACATGAAGACAATATCACTTAGATTGTTACCTCCATGAGTTTTCCCAGATCAAATTTGGGGGCCTTGAGGATCTTCACCTTGCGGATGAAAACATTTTGCAAAGGAAAAATTCCTGATGTGGCCTTCTCAATCTCTTTTCCAATTACTTCAGGTATGAACTTTGATACAAGCTCCTTCAGGTCACAGGTGGTGGCTTGGTTTGCCATAATCTCAACCATCTTGCGTCTAATCTGCATACGGAAAATGAGTAAATATAACGAGGTAATGAACTTACATATAGTTTCAACCCTATTTATAACAGGAAATATGGTAAAAAATATTACCTGGCGTATCTGGCTCGACTGAGCATAGCAAGTGCGTTTCACTTGGTTTGGACGTCTCTTGGTGAACCCAATGCAAAAGAGACGGAGCATGTAGTTATCAGTGGTCTTGACATCTATATGAGCCTCAATGAGCGTCTGCCATTTCTTCACCAGCGACCTGAGCTTGTCAGTCGTGAAATCCATTCCCTAACAAGGTGAAAATGAACTGGCGGTCAGCAACATAATTGGGCCCCTCACTTTTTTCTGGAGATAAGACATGACCAACAATAAATTCTTTTTCATTTTCTAAGGAATTTTCAGAAGATGTCTCTTAAGAATAGAGAAGATGCATCATCCAGTAAGAATACACTTATTTGTGATCCTCCTTTTGTGACTGCAATTTTACAACATAAAGGTGCTCATAATGTGTGCAGTGAACCAGGCATCATTACCCAAAAGTTTGTAAGCACATTCCTTCCTTGAACATCTTCAGCACGAAGCCTGATCTTCCTGTAAGCCTGATCCTCATCATTCTGAAGATCAGCCAAGGATACCTCAAAAACACGGTGCTTTAAACCCTCAGAGGCAATCTGTGTAGCAGAAATTGAGATTCGTTAAAATGTTACATCATATATGCATCTAAAATAAAAATCAGTATTGTAAACTTAAGATCATGATACAGAGAAATCAGCAGGGAGACAAAGATTAATGCTTTTAAGTACTTCAAGTGCAACTCTATTGAATGGCCGCGATCTTTATAATTTTTGTGACACGTGGACAATGGTCAAGAGCTGTTAAAGCTCCATACCCAATAACAGTAATGCTTACATATGAATAGCAAGATCAAAACAGAAGTGCATAGCCAAAATACCAAAAAAACATTTTGGGCATTAAGAAGATTGCATAAAAAATAGAATGTACTACAGACAGCGAACCCGAAGGGCGCTGAACTACATAAATCAAGAGTATCACATACAGACACCCAACAATTATATGCTAACGCTTTGAAACTTTGTTTTACACTAAATCTTTCATAAGCATGTCCAAGTTGGAGAACAATGTTGAACATTCTATACAGCCAGACTCATATAGAACTATTATTGCCTCAACAATTTATATTTTCAACACCTGTCAGCTACAAGCATATCAACCTAAGAAGATCATTCTATAGTCAGCCTTATCTATTTTATCTGAAGCGTAACCACGTATAAATCAAGGCTCCTGCAACGCTACCACCTTGCATTCTTTAAATAGACGAGGAAACACATGAATCAGACACTTGTGAACGCATCAAAAAGTATCACATCTCGTTCTCCAAGAAACAAACATAATGTAGTCGATCTGCACAGGCACATCAAAGGTACTACACGACTCAATCAATTGCCCAAACCAATGAACCCAAAAGATCCTACACTTCGAAGCGACTGAGCACGCAGCAGCAGTATAGATTCCACGATGATAGAGCGAGCAGGAAAAGGGGCACATACCTTGGTACCCTGGGTCCTGGAGACGAGGGTCTTGCCGACGTTCCTCACGCTGAAGACAGACGGCGCCTTGATGTCATACCAATCTTTCTTCGTAAAGGGATCGACGCTGCGAGACACGGAAAGGCGCCAAGAAACGGATCAAGACCGGCGACTAAAGGGCGAGAGAACGAAGCGAACGGACTTCAGAACAGGTGAAGGAAAAAGAGGAAGGTGGGGCTCGACGAGCAAACTCACGTCTTCTTCTTGCCACCCTTCTTCCCCTTGGAGATCCGCTTGTTCTTGCCGACTGCCATGGCTGCTGCCTCTCCGTGCTCTGGAGGTGGGAGAGCGGCTGCCGGCGCGGCGTCCGGATGAGGGTTTTGCGCCGCCGGGTCGAGTGGCCGGCCGGCTATAGGCGCGCGGGGGGTTCCAGGGTTTCGATCGTGCGGTATGGGCCCCTGTATGGGCTTTGCGGAACGGTTCGGCTGTTCCGCGGCCCGCTAGGCCCAATCAAGAAAGGAAGAAATAGCGTCCCGCCGAATTCTCCAACAAACCTCTCAGAACGGAAAAAAAAAGTCATTTTCTTGAGCCAGCACAGAGAATCATAGACGCACCAGCTCGTTGTCCATAACCCATGGGCCATGGCCACCGAGCCTTCCACCTCCGCCGCTGCCGCCTTCGCCGGCGACGTAAGCTCAACGGAAACATGGAGTGCCCGGGTACGCTCCCTGACGCGCCTCGGGCGGCATCGGGAGGCTCTGGCTCTCGTACGCCACGGCGACCCCTCGCCGCCGCCGCACGCCCTGGCCCTCCCCGCCGCGGTCATATCCTGCGCCGCTCTGTTCCTCCCCACCGGCGTCGCCCAGATACACGCGCTCGCCGCCAAGCGCGGCCTGCTACCGAGCGCCGACGCGTACCTCGTCTCCGCCCTGCTCACCTCCTACTCCCGCCTCGGCCGCCTCCCGCTCGCCCGCCAGCTCCTCGACGAAATGCCCCTCGCGTCCACGCCCCACACGTCGCTCCGCACCGCGTTCAACTCCGTCATCTCAGGCAGCGCCCTCCACGCTCTCCCGGCCTCCTGCTTCGCCCTCTTCCGCCGCATGCGCGTCGCCTCCGTCCACTTCGACGCGGTCACCCTCCTCGCGCTTGTGCCCGCCGCGCCTCTGAGCGTCGTGCCGCAGGTCCACGCCCTCGCGGCACGAGCCGGGCTCGCCGCCGAGACTTCCGTGGCCAACTGCCTAATATCCACCTACGCGCGCGGCGGGGCGGCCGGCGCCGCCCTCGCCCGGCGGGTTTTCGACGAGATGCCGCCGGCCTCCCGCGACATCGTGTCGTGGAACGCCGTGCTCTCGGCGCACGCGCAGAACGGCCTGGCCGTGGACGCCCTCGAGCTCTACCGCCGCATGCGCGGCCCCGGCGGCGGCGGGGTGGAACCGGACGCCGTGACGCTCGTCGGCGTGCTCTCCTCCTGCGCGCACCTGGGCGCGCGCGGCGTTGGCCTCGACGTCGAGCGCTACGTGCGGGAGAGGCTCCCGGGCTTCCGCGCCAACGTGCAGCTGTGCAACGCGCTCATCAACTTCCACGCGCGCTGCGGCGGCTTGCCGCAGGCGCAGCAGCTGTTCGACGAAATGCCCAGGAGGAGCATCGTCTCGTGGACGGCGCTGATCACGGGGTACGGCATGCACGGGCACGGCGACGTCGCCATCCGCCTCTTCGAAAGGATGGTGTCCGAAGGCATCCGGCCAGACAACGTCGCGATGGTCGGTCTCCTGTCGGCGTGCAGCCACGCCGGTCTGTACGACCAGGGACGCAAGTACTTCTCAGAAATGCAGAGCGCCTACAAGCTGCGACCTACGCTGGAGCACTACACCTGCATGGTAGATCTCCTCGGGCGCGCCGGGCGCCTCGAGGAGGCGCGAGAGCTCATCACGTCAATGCCCATGCCGGCCGACGGTGCAGTCTGGGGTGCGCTTCTCGGAGCGTGCAAGATACACAAGAATGCAGAGGTCGGGGAGGAAGCCTTCGAGCATATCGTCAATCTCGAACCCAGCAATGTGGGCTACTACGTGCTCATGTCGAACATATACACGGACACGGGGCAGCTGGACGGCGTGGCGAGGGTGCGGGCGATGATGAGGCGGCGGGGCCTCAAGAAGGAGCCCGGCTGCAGCTACGTCGAACACAAGGGGAAGGTTCATCTCTTCATGGCCGACGACAACTCGCATCCTCAGGCAAAGAGGATATATGAGCTCGTCGTCAGGCTGGAGCTGATGGTGAAAGAGAAGCTGGGGGTGAAGGATAGCTAGGGACGCATGGAGAAGGAGGCTGTGCAGCCGCTGGTTGGATTTCACAGCGAGAAGTTAGCCGTGGCGTTTGGGTTGCTGAACAATACCGCGCCAGGCAGCGAGATCGTGGTGATCAAGAACCTCAGGGTGTGCGGAGACTGCCACTCGTTCTTGAAGTCAGTTTCTGCGATTGCCAACCGAGCGTTCCTGGTCAGGGACGCCAGCCGCTTCCATCGCTTCGAACACGGAGTGTGCTCCTGCAAAGATTACTGGTGAAGGATCTGGTGCTCGCCGTGGGAAAACATAGTCGCGGTCGAGAAACCGAAGCACACAACAAAGCGGTGCCTCAATCAAGGGGAATACACATGCGATGCAGGCGATGCCAGGAGGGCTGCTCCCGCTCATAAAGTTTCATAGCCGTCGCTGCCAACGTCTAGCCCCCGTTGCCCAGTGGCAGAGTTTGAACCTGATAAAGAAAAGCCGTGCGCGATACTAGATAACAGAGTTATAGCGTTTTGCAGTATTGGTACCGTGTAAAGGCTCATCTCAAGTGAAGAATGAGGTAGAATTATGTATAAAAGACAGTGTTATGAACTATAGCATAAAGGGCTTTCGTCCAGTCTGTGCCTCCTCGTCCTGTAATACTTTGATAGCAAAGCATACAAAGCAGGCGCGTGGTTTGCCTTGCAGAAGTGCACGTAAGGCTTCTTGAACGTGTAGCTTAATACCGTACTGAAGGAAGAAGGATCACAAAACTGGCGCCTGGCACCACAGCGAGCACATCGGCAAAAGTCATAGCCGCACGGAAAATGGCTTTGCCCTCATGATGCCACGCATGAACATTCCTTCCAAAGATTTTATGTTGAAAATCCAAACTACGGCACTCGAGTATTTGCTTCTTCTTAACATATGCGTCCTGCAAAGGAAAATGCATCAATAACATACACAGAGGCAAATATTAAAGTAACAGTTTATAGTGAAATCAAGAGAAGAAAAGGAAAGACATATATCAATTATATGGAGTCAACATGACTGTATCTGTGATGTACATGAATCTTCGAAAGCTACTGTAATACACAATTATAAAATAATACTAGTACATTGGTCAAAACCAAGTCCATATATAAATGAGTTGCCTAGTTTACAAAGAATCATATTCTGGCCAAAGACTCAGAAAGCAAGAGCAAAAAATATATAAGAGCGACTTTGCATTCTTGTACAACACCTGATATAATAACACGTCACATCCCAGTTGAGGATGTTCTCCCTATTCTTTGAGCACCTAGTTTTGGTTGTGCTGGCTTCGTCCCTCGGCCCCTACTTGATGAAGCTAAAGGTCTCGCTTTTGTTGCTGGCGGACGTGCAGCAATCTCACCCCATAGGTCATCATTGTTCGCTGCTGCTGGCTTCAAAGGCCTCCCAGATGATTTTGGTGGAGCTGCAGCAATATCACCCCACAGGTCATCAACATCATTGTGTGATGTTGACGGTTTGATGTCTGAAGACTTGGCTACAATTTTGGGAGGTGCAGCAGCAATAGGGCCCCATAGAGGATCGTCTTCTGGTTTTGATGCTTTTAGTTGATGTGATTTTGATGGGTTTGCAACTGCATTTGACAAAATCAGAAAGAGAAACAAAATAAAATGGGCATCTTTTTAAGCAATTAGCTCAGTAGATGGACATGTCATCCAATGAGGCGCTGAGATTGGGTCAAGAGCTACATGTCATTGACATATTAGATGGTGGCTTCCAACTTGCTATCTTTGCGGTTGTAATGAGCAGTATTACTATTTACTAAAGATTTTAAATTAATGTTGACCATGTGACTGCTTGGGCTAAAACAATGCACTGTGCAAAAGTAAAACATACCGGCTTGCTTTGGTTGCACCACTGGACGTTTCTGAGCAGCCTGTATGTTGGACAGAAGCGATGGTGATGGCTTATCCTCGAATGGATCTACATCATCCCAACCGTCTTTATCACTACCATTCTCTTCATGATCATTAGCATCCTCAAGATCACCCCATCCATCTACTGAAGACCTTGCTGATGCTGGTGCAGCTTGATCCGAGCTGGACGTGGATGGTGCATATGCCACCTTAGAGGGCTGATTACCTGTGATAATAGAACTAATGTTAATGGTCAATCATTTTAAAGTTAACTGAACTAGTAATATACCAGGATAGATGTCTGAATTTAGACAACTATAGATACTAAATATAACAGATACAGTAAGGCTAGCATTCATATGCGCTACAGCATGACATGCCCACTGCTTCACTAATCCTCTTGTTAGGTTAGACATACAATCAACCCATAATGAAGTAGAGTTGGGGTGGTACATCTTCAGGGAAATTATGGTAATTAAACTACTAGTACCTGGTGTGGATGTGGCAGCCGGGGATGCTGAAATTTGTGAACTAGTATTGGCAGTAGATACTAGACCATGGTCAGAAGGTTTACCCTTTTGAGTAAGAGAACTCATGGCCCACCTGTTTTCAGACAAGTTCAAATAAACAATCAGTAAATGGAATACAGACTACAACTAAAAAAGACAAATATAGCATTACAGCCCTCAACAACATTGGTGTGGCTTCTTAACACTGTCAGGAGTTCCTATTTTTGCATAGATCTCGCGAAGCGCAGAAATGATTGCATACAATTAACATACAAGTGATAAACTCTGCAATTTTTGCAGCCACCAGAGACAAGACAACTTACCCAAGTAAACCAGCATTTCCAGGCTTTAACTCAATACCAGTACTTTCAGATGTCTTGTTGTCTCCCGTGTTAAGCTAAATAGCACACAAAAGTTAGAAACTTTAAACCATACATGAGTAGCAATATCATATGCAGAATATTTATCATTAGGAATACAACAAACTAACTTATCCCAGCATTAACGTAGGGAAAAATGGAGACAACAACAATAACAACAACCAAGCCTTTATCCCAAGCATGTTGGGGTAGGCTAGACATGAAACCCAACAATCTTTTATATATTTTTTTAAATGAAGTAAAAGAGAGGAAGTAGGGAAAAATGGAGAGAAACAAAAAATTGTGAAGTAGCACAGATGGATTAATCAACCTTGAAATGTAGATGTGGTTTTTGAATGATTGCCATTTTGATTTCTTATAGGATCCAGATTCCAGAATAATACGAGGCAATTTTTTTTAGAGCACATGCTCTCACATTGTGACCACGAGGTCACGGGTTCGAGTCCTGGAAACAGCCTCTTGCAGAAATGCAGGGAAAGGCTGCGTACAAAAGACCCAAATGGGTCGGACCCTTCCCCGGACCCTGCGCAAGCGGGAGCTACATGCACCGGGCTGCCCTTTCTTTTTTTTTGCTCTCACATTGTGTAATCAACGTGAACCTAGTTGAGCGATCCTTGCATCTTGCCTTAGCAATCTTAAGAAAGGTGTTATCATAGGCTTTTGTACAATGTACATAAGGAAGAGCGAGCCAATGGTGCACAAAGGTGACCCAGCAATGTCAACTAATCATAGGCAACAGACTAGATATGCATACCTTATCATGGTGTTGCTTTGCTATTTGCAAGAACTGATCGGTAGCCTGGAAAGCCTTGGTCCTCACATCACTATAAAAGCAATGGCTCGTTTGAGAGACTAATCACCAAAGACTAAACACAAAACTGTTTTATATATAGTTCTCATTGTCATTTTGAAAATAAACCATCTCAAATGTTAAAGTTCACATTAGAATTCCTCAATGCTTCTCCAACACGTACAGTACCCATCAAGCACATTCTTTTAGCAAGTTCACATCTAATGTTCAAACAATCTTGCCACTTTGTGGGACCACATGCTATATTGCTACCTAGTGAACTAGTTATGAAAGAAAGTTGATAAGCAAAACATCGCTTCATGGGAAAAATAATAAATCAGAATTTCAGGTGCAGAGATGAACAGTACTACTTCCTGAAAATGGAGCAGTGCTATGCATGCACGTTTGTGATAATAGTATAATACCTTCAACTGAATTTCAATTGAACACAACAAGTAGCTTTTAGTGATTACATTTTATTGCATCAACAAAGAGAAACCAAACAAAATGGTCACAACTCACAACCATAGATAAATACTATAACTGGTTCGCCTAGTCACCTCGTCACTAGGTCTGGTTGCAGCAAGCGTAACAAGCACAGAAGCACTGCCTTGACCTCTTTGTCCCAGCCATATCATCCCCACTACTGCCTCAGCTTGACAAAGAGCAATATTGCGGGAGCAGAGGATATATGTTCTGGCCTTTGAGTAGTAATTCGCAGGCAGTAGAACAAGGGAGGAGGGGTGGTTATTGTATTGACTGTAGAGGCTTGAATGTGACCGGCAACTGGTGGGTTGATTGGTTAAGTAGTGGCCTATCTCTCTTCCCCCCTCTTCCCCTATGATATGTTGACATATGTGTGATACATGTGCATATTAGGCTTGTGTACACCTAGACACCTACCCATCCTTGTGCCTGAGAGAAGCAGCAAACTGATCATTTGTTCCAGATGTTACAGCAAATTGTACAAGGACTACACCTGAGTCAATTAAAACATGATGTGGCAATGAGAAAGTAGAGAAAGAACGAAGGGCCATACCTATCTGGATCAAATGTGAGGACAACAATGTTCGGTAGGATGCGAGTTGCAATCTCTGTCATATCATAGTATGAACTAGTGACACTCAGGGCCATGATTCCTGCCATAATGTAACAGCAAATATATGTCAGTTTCAAAACAAAGCATTGATTTTGCTGGCTGATAATCAATTGTAGAAAACTCAACGAGTACTTAAAGAACACATATGCACAGGTTAACATACCAGCTGCTCTGGCTGGAGGGAAGGTATCACGTAGTGCGCGAACTGTGAATGCATTGATCAACACTCTCTTCCTGGTCTGTCAGAATAATAAAGCTTTCTTAACAACGAGGCAAGGACTTATGGTAGAAATAGTACCAGCAGCCTCAGGCAGTCAGGCTAATGAGTATTTATTATTTTTCAAGGGTTTTATCATGTTTTGCCAGTTTTAACACTAAATATTGAATACCATTAATTTCAGATAAGCTGTAATAACCAGCATGGATTCAACTGAAAATTTGGGCCATAAACATGAAGACAGAATATTATACACAAACCTTTCGAGTTCGTTTTTGTTTTATTAAAATTACATATTTCCCCCTCAAGAAAATTGCAGGGTAAAAAGTTTCTTCTATAAACGACAAATATCTTAAGCTAAGTCTAGTTAATTTCCATAATATTACTATTCAGCATGTCTATTTAACATATGACACGTAGGATAGAAACGAATGTTAGCAAGGAATACAAGCAAAAATGATTGCAGTGTTTTTGAGACGAACCCCATCATTCATGTAATTTGCAATATTCCCAAGAAGAATTGTAGTGTTTGTCCTGATTCCAGGTTCTTCATCCACCTGCAACACACATCAATGCTTATTTAAACAGCAATATGAACCTTATCATATCTAACGGGGCATAAAGGAATCAGAAAGCATCTCAATTCAAAAACCAGAACATCACCTGTAGCTTAGAGAGATACTTCAAGAGAGATCCTGAGATTGTGCGCTGGGATAACTACAGTAACAGACCAGATAATTAGTCTATCTCAAGGCATGGTCAGGAATTCATGCAATTGGGTCAGAAGTAGGAGTCCGATCCTAATTATGTATCACAAAGACCTTGGAAGAAAAGAGCACATGTCAAAATTGGTAACATAATACATGGGTTCAGATTTTCTTTGAGGTGCAATGCAAATGACATCAATTGATAATCCAGGTGGAACATTCAGATAAAACTGCATCACACGCCCCCAAACTTGCGCCTGTCTCACCTACACCCTCAAACTTGCACCTTACTTTCTTGACACCTGAACTTGCATGGTTTGTCTCACCTAGTCTCCAAAACTTCCATTTACTTCCTTGACCCCTTGGACTGGCATGGTTACCTCACTTAGCCCCTGAACATAATCAAGTTCAAGCGGACTACGTGAAACAACCATGCATGTTTGAGGCACTAGGCGAGACAAAACAACTACAAGTTTAAGGCTCAAGAAGTAAAGTACAAGTTTAGGGATCCAAGCGACACACCCTCGTATAGGTGAGACAGTAGATAGCAAGTTCAAGGGTATAGGTAAGACAAATGCACTAGTTCAGGGACCTACAAGAAAATTTCCTCTTCAGAAAATTGACAAAACGGTGATATTCTTTGTCATAAATTGTGTTCAATAGAGTCTAGACATTTCTGACTATGTCACTGATGATAGACCTAGATGCACAACACGAAAGCTAAATCAACTCACTTTTGGTGCCAATACAAGCATCGACTTCAATGTCAGTTCACGAAGAAGAGAAGAAGTATCAGAAAAGCCAGTGGCAACATGAGGGAAAACCTGCAAATACGTTAGATGATTAGACATATTTATGACACAGATACAGATCTCCATATCCAAAGAAACATTGTGTATCCTTTGTTCTACCATCCAAAGATTGCTATTTTTCTGCCACTACTCTGTTATTGTCCATTTCTCTTTTACCAAGTCAACACACGTTGAGTAATTCAGAACACAGTGAAAATCTTCAGCAATCGGAAGAAGTGTTTGAAATGTTAAAAAAGAATCAGCGATAATTTTTTTAACAATAATTACATGGGCAATATAATATGCGATAAATAATTCAATCTTCCTAACATTTTCCTTAATATCCTAAAATTTTAAAAAGTATCATTCTTTTTTAAAAAAAAACAGAACTTCCATAGGTGACATAGAATTTTCCTATATTCTTGTGAGGTTTTGTTCATTTTTATGGTTTTCTTACAGTTTTTCTCCATTTTCATGTAGTTACTTAATGTTCAACCTTTGTTGACCTGAAAATAACGGCAAAAGAGAAGGCACTGGTGAACAAGTGGCAAAAGAGAAAATAGCATTTTTCTGTCTATAGCACAAGAGAGAATATCAATTATTCCTACCACAAAAGGAAAATGATCCCAAAGGGAAAAGATCACATACTTGTTCATCAACGGTTTGAGCTGTCAACGATTCCCCAAACTGATCTATGTGCTGCAAAAGACTAACGCGTATTGCCCGATCATTGGAAGCAAAAAGCTTGACAATTGTTGGCAATACCTGAAAAGGGCAAGAACCAGCATTCTCAAATTATCCAATTATCGGATGAGTATTGACCATAGCTCACATAGATGAGTTTCATAGAAAAAAGATCACCTTGGTACTAAATTGGTCAGCTGGAAGCCAGGAACCCATCTTCAACAAAACAGTCAAACCCGGAGCAGCTGCCGAACCGAACTCAAGAGCAGAAGCTAATACAGGGAGCAGCTGTGCAAAAAGGAGAATAAGCACATATATGGGATTCACACAGTTAGGAAATAAACGAAGGTGGCATATCACATATTGAGGAATCAAGGGTCCTACTGAAAAATTTAGCAGTAGTACCTTTTTCAGGACTATCTCACGAGGAAGCTGCTCAGCTACATTTGGGAGTTTCCGGAAAAAGCTATCTTTCTCAACGCTATCCTTTAAATTTAGAACTTCCATGAACTGAATGGTCTCTACTAACTTGTTCTGGAAAAACTCTGAAAACAAAGGGCCAAAAACATCATTGAAGATTTTTTTAAACTAACAATAATGTAAATAACTAGATGTGGAATTCACATCAGCAATAAAGAAATGTCACGATATATCATGCAGAAATATAGGGAAGAAATATGGATCTTACCGCTGTTATCAATAAGTTTTGAAGGATTTAGTCTACGAGTAGGTGCAGAACTCAAGAGCCTCTGGTAATCTGGAAGTAGAGACTACAAGGAAGAAAATAATCAACAACAAAACAATACTCGAACATACATAATAGGGGAGGAAATCTAAATTTCAAAATATATAGCAACGTGCAGAAATAAGTTCCAAATTGGAGATCATGGAAGCCAACCTTTGGGATTGAAGCAGTATTTCGAAGGTCCTCTGTCCTAGCTAGCTTTGCACCAGAAAAGAGTTCATATATTAAACACCCTGCAATGTATGTTGAAGTTATCATTATTTCAGTGCCAATGAGATAATGACCAAAGCTGAAGATCATCAAGAGTAAACAATGCAAAAGTTAAAAATGAGTTCAGTTCATCTGTTTGCACTTAACATTTTTCTCATCAGCCCAACTCTGTTTTTTAGAAAGTACAGGCTCTTATAGCCAGTTAGGCACGCCGATAACAATTAAGAGACAACAAAAACTGTAACAAAGCGCGCACGGTCAGGAGCACCCTGGTGAGGTACTAAAAAAACACCCCCCCAAACTGCGACAGAGAGCTTTTTTTTAAACAGATGACGCGGTCACATGCATGCAACACAGCGCAGGGAACCACAAAGAGTTAATTCTGCTCACCCAATCCCCAAGAATCAATAGCCCAGGAAGGTGATTTTCTGATTGTAGCCCAGTCTGACTTTGTCAGCTCCATTGACTTGTACTGTGTTCCAACTAACCATTCAAATTGCTGGAGGAAAAAAACAAATGTGAGAAACTTTTCAGATAGACAACAATTTTTATTAAGTAATAGTATTTATATATAGTGATTCCTTTCATTAAACGCCCACAGTAACAAAACACACTAACCCCTTCTTTACAGAAACAACCCCAGGTAGACCTAACAGAATAGGTCTACAAGTTTCCGAGCTTGATTCTAATTTAAGTATTGTTTGGATATTCATATGATATCATAGAGAATTTATATACACTTAACTTA
The DNA here is from genome assembly GCA_030760725.1 of Neostapfia colusana. Classification (NCBI taxonomy): domain Eukaryota; kingdom Viridiplantae; phylum Streptophyta; class Magnoliopsida; order Poales; family Poaceae; genus Neostapfia; species Neostapfia colusana. The sequence continues at coordinate 69,698,665 of JASWHV010000018.1, forward strand.
CCAGCATAGGGCTACCAAAGGCTTCATTGTTGGCATCAAATTCTGAAAGAACATCGAAAGCATGCAGCTTCCAATCAAGAGTTTGAGTAACTACTACACTGGCCAAGCATACATTTCCATGAACCTGGAACAGATGAAATGAGAGCAATCAGATATCTTGCAACCAACACATATCTAGCCTTTGTTATTTCAGTTGGCCCCAACTGTTGATTTGGAAGCACTACACAACAAGTTGTTACAAGTCCAATTGACGGAAACAGGGAAATGCCCTATATCAAGACTAAAAAACAGTAAGACAACAGACCTCAATATGCATGGAAGATACAAAAATCCATCAACATGGTTCATACCGAACATGATTGATCATTTATGACTTAATACAACATTGTTACAAGCAAGCAGAATGATCAGAAATCATCCATGCAAATCTACAAGTAATACAGATGGGAAAAATTAACAAGGTCGCACACTTCAAATCTTAATAGAGAAACTTACAAGCTTGCAATCGTTATTAAGAAAGCTCACAGCTTTCGTAATCTGATGAAGTCCCCATGCAAAGTACTCATCTCTGCAACATTATACACTAGACATAATGAGGACAAAAAAATGTATAACAGAATCGAATCAAAATCTATGCAAAAATCCCAGGGAATATAGAGACAATTTGATAATCACAAAAGGACAAGACCTTGATGGTACCTCTGTGTACCACCCAGGTTTAGTTCCTTGAGCTTCTCTGAAAGTGGCACAACTGGCTCTGTTACAATATAAATTGTGTGCTTCACGGCAGGTCCGTCAGGAACTTCTGCTTCAGTGCTGTGAAGAAAGGATAAGATATTTGGATGCCGCACCTGAAGTAACCACAATAACCCTGAACTGACTTAGCTGATGTTGAGGAAATATAAATCCCAATCCAAAAAAAGGCAAGTTTCCTTCCCATGAACAGTAAAGCGTAAAAAACGACAATTGTGAATATATATCATTGAAACCACAGTTGAGTTAATTTACCGTTCGTAATCTCTTCACGCCATTGCGACCAGCAACCAAATGCCTGTCCTGAGGATTGCTCCCTGACAGAGAAAAAATTGACACGGGTGATCCATCATCCTGGAGAAAACAAGACAACAAAAATGTTGGTAATAGCATACATATAAAACAAAATGAAGACAAAGTAATTGGCGCAAAAAAAAAGGAATATCCTGCTTAAGAAATGAAATCGTATATCAGAAAAAAATCAGGAATATTAGTAAAACAACAGTGAAAAATAAAACACATACAGCTGTGATCTATGATGACAATCTCACGATCATCAGCGTGATAAAATGACACACAATAATCTGTAGTCTAGCCTCCACATATTTGACAACATAGCAAGGACCACTATAGGTTATGCAAATTCAGAACAGGCTATCCATAATAAAAAACTAACAGTTTTCTAGGTGAGTCTACACAAGCGGTGTATGTTGTAGCCGAGTTAAGTATGAGACCTCCAGCCCCACATCTGCATTAGAGTCGACATACAAGTATACAATGATGCACAAGCATCAAATCAGAAATTGCAATATCCACAAATAGGCAACCCTCATATTCCATATCCCTAGTGTAGCACAAGAGATGTCCTAACTATCCTTAACCCTCACTGGATTCTTGATGTCTCGCCACATGAATTTTAAATATCAAACTAGCAGGACGAGGTTTAAATAACTTAACACAAAAAAGTAAACAAAATGCAATCAAAGACATCTTCCATTTGCTTCACCAGACTAGTCGTGAATCAATCAACTGTACGCTGAATTCACCGATCCTTCTCTTGCTAAAGCTAGTACCAAGGCAGCACAATCACACCGACTCCAAAACATAACCCAGAGCTACAACTGTTACGGAGTGCAGGCCCGTTAAAACCAACGTGTATGCTGAAATGGAGCACCGGAACGGCATCCTAAAGTAAACATTAGCATGGCGAATGCACTTTGTTCCAACTCAAAATCCACCGATGCACAAGCGATACAAACTAGCACATGAACCTAGTCAAGGATACTGTAACTTCCTCCTGGATCCTACGAGGGCCTCATCCGCCCGCCCCCCGGTCGAGAGCGACGAGAAGGGAGAAGGATGCGGGGCGCGTACCTTGGAGTTGCCGCGGTGGTGCGTCCATGAGCCCCAGGCGGAGGCGTAGGGCTCGCCGATGGTGTAGGGGAAGTCCTTGAGGCCCGATCCGGATCCCGCGACCACCTCCTTGAGGAACTTGAACATCTTGCTCTACGCCTCCGGCGATCAGAACCCCCGCCAAATTTCTCGCCGCGGAGCTTGATCGGGCCTCGACCGTCTCCCCCGGCGGTGGGTGGCCTGCGCGCCGACGTAGATCTGGGGCGGTGGACGAATAGACGGCGAGGGTGGAGACCTCGGGTCGGGTGGGAAGGCAAAGGGGAAACCGGCACGGGTGGGGCCCACCTGGAATAGAGAGGAGAAATTATTTGCGCTTTTTGCCAATCCAGCTCCGTTTGAGATCCCGAGCTGGACAGACATGAACTTGCGACAAGACAGCTCGTTGTAGCAAGAAATGCAAGGTATTTTTTTCTCCAGCTCTACGCCATTGCGCCGAGGTATCATGAAAAGAAAAATATTTCAGGGGAAGATTCGGAGGGAAACGACTGAGTATAGAAGCTACGACTCAAGATTTGTGCTCGAGGACAGTCGTGATTAGGATTTGAAAAAAAAATAAACTGTGGGAGAGACGTTCTACTGATACTCTAGTTTAATGTGAACTAAATTTGTTGTGCTAGACGTTATTTATTTCAGAACCAAAGTAGTACTGTATTAAAAAGTGAGCCATCAAAAACCTGGTTGGTGCACGGTTCAGAGGGTCACAAACGCATATGGTACTACAGGTGATAGCTTGGACACGACTGGAACCGTAGCTAGGGGAGGTGGGCGCAGTGAAAATGCACTCGTAACTTTTTTTTATCGTGTTCGGTGCAGAACCAACCGGAGACATATACTTGGCTGTGTGGCGCCTTGACTTGCTTTAATCCTGCTCACTGGAGAGTACAAAATTCGGCAAAACTGAAGTGCTTCACAAGGCATCCGCACACCAGGAGAACGGTTCCAATTAGGAGAGACACAACATCACTAAGCTTCAATTTTATTACTAAACTCTTAATCAATTTTTTGTAAAGACCTCCATAACCATGGTCGACGAGTCACCTTCAGATTTGGTCTTTTGTCCTCTTTATGCAACAGGGGATTAACATCTTATCCAATACGTTGATATAAAAAATACTTAAAAAGAGTTATATTTAAAGCCACTGAATACACACATCATTTCTTAATTTCTATTCAACCAAATAACCCAATAAAAAGCAGCAACACCTAATAGAATTGATTTCTCAACATTGCCATAAAATCAAGGGACAAACATATTGGAAAAGCTATAATGTGGTCGAATTCTAATGTGATAATGTATGGTGTTCCAAATAAAATTAGCAAAGTGGCAATAAAAAAATAAAGCTCTGAACACCGGACTTCGCATCGCGCCACGAGTAGCAGGCCCACCAAACCTACCCGGTCCAACAACGAGAGGGCAGCGGTAGACGGCAGCCCAAGAAAGTCCCCGCGAAATCATCTCTCCCGTCCGCACGGCAACGCGAGAGGCGGCGGCGGCCGTGCGACTCCACGGCGATCTCTCGCCCCCGTTCGCTGACGGTCGTGTAAAACGACGACAGCGCGGCCGGGGCTGGTACGATGGATATCCGGTGCACCCTTTTGCGATCGGTCGGCGCGGCACCCGGCCGGCCGAGTTAACCGTCGGAGAATGGGGATTTCAGGTTTCCAGGTCTGCCCCCAAATTATCCGTTTACCAGCCCCTCGATTCGAAATTTCAACCCAAATTTATTGCTTAGTTTGTCCGGCTTGTGCCTCAAATCCTAGACGATTCATCTTCCGGCCGCAGGACGCATGCAAAAAAAGGAGGATGCCAAGCATTTCAAGGACAAGGATGGTGCGTAGCAAGTTGCAACCTACAAATTCTTCATAGCATTTATGAGGTAAACCATACCACTCTCACATGATTCTGAAAACAAGTTAAGGGATCCTTCTAAGCTAGAGTAACGGAGAAGTAGTTAACGAATCGTGCTTCGAAAGAAGTTCCTCGCAAGTTTTCCAAATCACTGGCTTTGCCCAGTATAGTTTAATGAATTGGAATATCACTGTAGGATCTGATAGAATTTCATTTCAAACGTGCTGGTTGTTTTTTTAAAAAAAAATTAACTGTTGGTCTGCCACTTGTGCTACTAATGGGCATGACGAGGTCTGCCGTACTGTGGTTGAGCAGTACCAATCTGAAGATATAGTGATATTCATCAACGAAAGGGGGATTGCAACGAATCCAGATCCCACTTGCTGCAGCTCAAATTTGAGAAAATGCTATCTGAAGGCATGATCAGGAGAGAGCCTTTTTGACTGCGACTAGAGGCCGTCCCTTACTAATGTAATCGTCACCGTGCTGACATCACCTGAGACATGTAAGAAATCCGCCACCCCCCCCCCCGCCACCATATTTTTGTTTTTTTTTCTTTCCAAATAGTGAACCACGAAAGGATCTTGTTATATTCAGACTAACAAAGGCCACAAAGCACGCATTTCATTGTCCTTTTAATCAATGAAGAAACCTATGAGAGACTGTTTGGAACTGCCTTTCACCTAGAATTCAAACATATCTAAAACAGTCAAAGCTTGTATTCATGATTAAGATAACAGAAAGATTTGCCTACTTTAGCTATGGATGATAGCAATTAGTGAACACGCAATTAACAAAAATACAAAGAAAAGCAGTAGTATTTCACAAGGCTTCATACTAACTAACGGTAGCTTTATACAATCAAAACATGGTCAAACTGGGGAATATATGCATGACCAGGACAGGTAAACTTATGACAGCGACTAGATTGTTCAGGAGTGGTTCCTTTGCATACTATTTCCAAAAGGTCATATTAGATTTGGTACATGTGTGGCTGATGCTGTGACGTTCAGGCCGTGCATGTAGATGTAGCTCATGTGTCACTGATGGGTGGGACGAGACCAAGAATGTTCTTGTTAATGAGGGTCGAAATAGTTGTGGCTGTTTGAAATGAACGCTAAAAGTTACAGTCCGATACAATTTGGAACCCGCCTCAGTGTTTGATGATGTTAGATCGTCCCTTAAATGTTGGATTCATGTGATATCCCGCACTTACAGATGCTCCTCGCATTGGGTTATGATATCCCTAGCGTGCGTGCGTGCATGGGAATCCTCCTTCGGAGCTATAATAATGCATGTCGGCATGGTTAACAAATCTGAGCCAAGTAGACAGTGCCAGATTTTGTCATGTGTCAAGTTTTGGCTTCCACAGGCATGTCAGCGACCTCTTTTCTAGAGCAGTTCCCGGCCCCAAGGCATGGAAAAGTGAGCTATAAACAACTCTAGGCCTTGTTTTACGCAGGTGCTGCACATACCATTAGGATCATGGCTTCCCAGCAACCAAACACGTACGTGGATCAAACCAGTTCCGGAGTAATCTACACAAATGAGCAAACATGCATCAGCACATCCAGCAGATGGCCGACGCCAAGCCGGAGATGGAGTCATTACCTAGCCTGACTCACGGTCACGAAGAAGATGAAGGTGCCTTCGATCAATGGTCCTTGAAGAAATAAAGTTCGCTTCAGTAGAGACGACAAGGCCTGAGGTTAGAACTATCAATAATATTTTAGAGTTGTAACTAAAATATTTTTTGAGGGTAGAGATGTGGAAGCAACTTGGCTAGTTCAATCCCGTTCATATCACACGTTGGTTAAAATAGTTGGTGGCGCTAGGTGTGCGATTGGGCACTGCCTAGCGGAGGAAAAGGAAAGAGATCTGTGCATATGTGCTGTAAAAAGACCCTTATACAAAACCTCTCCGATTGCTCAAGGCAACGTATTCTTCTCTTCCGGAGCAAAACGAAGCGAGCCACTACGAAATCAAGAAAGCACCCATCTACGAACTAGCTCCGGCGGCGATCGACGGTGTTCTCCGCCTCTCGGTTGCATGACGTGGCGTCCTTCTCCAGGCTGCAAGCTGCTCGTGTGCGACTTCTTCAGAGTGTCTGCAGCTGAACATGGATGCTCCAACCGGAGGTGCATAAGCAGTTCAACAGAGGCAGCCGCCGGCGCGCGTCGAGGATGCGGTGCCAAGGAGGCTAAAGACACCATGGCGCGAATGCTGTCTCCTTTCTCGAGCAGTGCTTCGGCTAACCTCTTTTCTGAAGTATGAGTATCCCTTACCCTCCTCCTTACCTTTCATGTCATATTTGATATTTCTCCTAGCTTGTCCTTGCTCTGGGAAGGACAGATGCACACATCCTGTTTGATGAACTGTCTCGTTCTGTCCTACAATGCAACTTGTTTATTCCTTGTAAAATGTATTGGGATGTCGTAACACACAAGTAATCTTTTTTTTAGAAAAGGGAGTACACACAAGTGATCATGGATCACTCCTAATGTCAATGGGTGGCTATGTTGCACAGTGGACCCTGCCCACTGGCGTCTCCACCAAGGGGGCTTGGCCCTCTGCTCCCAAAACCACGTGCGAATTCCCTTGCATAGATTATCGATTGCTGATAGATGCTTGGGGAAGTGAATGCCCTGTCACGCTCAGAGCTTTGTTAATATAATCGCCGTCGACATCAACATCCAGCTTTGTTTAGCATGGCACTTGCATTACTTTGTTCTTGTTTTGCTACCCCAAGTCGATAAGCTGTGTTTGCAACTAGATTAGACTAGTGGTTTCGATCCAAACGAGATGCTTATCCTCGTCACCATGTCCTCCCAACCTCTTGGCCGCATCTCAGTTTCTCTGTTCGTCCCCACCATGCGGGTGTCAGCCCGCCAGTTCAGGCTGTCGAGCGGTCAAGCCATGGACGGAGCTTTAGCGCGTGACAGACTGACACTTGCAAGAAGGGAATTATTGGCGTAAACAACGCTGCGTTTTCAGAGTTCAGACGCACCGCACGAGATGGAGTTTAGCCGTAGAGTTTGATGCCTGCTTCATTATTAAGAAGCGAACTAAGACGTCTTCAAACAAGTGTCAGTATAAATGATCTGTAGTAATATAAATGTGTTACTACGTTCGTCCAAAAAAGAAGCTGTCTCTACAGAATACGACTTGCCGGTATATATTGTGTTGTATCATAATTGTAGTATTGTCACTCATGGAACTCAGAAAAAAAAAAAACTGCATGCGCATGAAGTCCTACAGATCAGATCGCAGAATTTAATTTTGGGCAAATCCATATATCTGGTGTTACGCCACTCAATCTTTTAGCAGTTTGCCGCAAAAATGTTACAAAAAAAATAGCACCGAAACGTGGGAGCGGCTCGGGATTGGTAGCCTCCACTGTCCTGATTAACAACGGCCGCAGTTTTGTAATCCAACTTGGCAACAAATCTAGTCCTGGCACCACTGTTTGTGCACTGTCCTTAGCTTCAAGTTGGCAATAAAATATTATGTTTTTTCTTTCGAAAAGCCAGGAAAACTAGCGTTCATTTATTATAAGCCAGAAAAATATTATGCAAGTATCAATTTGAGTGATTAAGTGTTAAATAACATGCACGCATCACACCTACGTATTAACCGCTCACAAACATGCAGTAGTTAAACAAAAAAATTGAACATATATACAGATTAAAAATTCAAATACCATACTGGCCAAAATCACAAAAGAAAATCATAGTTCCTATATATCGTCGCAGGCTATATATAATAGGCAGATGACTAATTGGTGGCTGATTCAACAGCTCGAATCTAATATCTGTATATAATCATTAGATTTATCTAAAGACGCCGCAACGCTTCTTGACTTCGTACGAAACGAAATCATAAAGTATCAACCGCGTTGTACTGCTGCACGCGCGGAGCGAGCTAAAAAATTAAAGCCCCTCCTGTACTGTACGAAACCATGAGAGCGACATAGGTGGCTGCCAGGCTGCCAATCTCTTCCGTCTCCCCACACACCTGCTGCCATCTCAATGTCCTTGCTGCAAGAACACGCCAGTTTAGCAGCAGATATCGGTAGCTAGCATTAGCAAGGACGACGACGACGAAGAAGAAGAATGGCGTCGCCTCGCATGAAGAGCGAGCAGTCCTTCGACTTCGGCGACCCCAGCACCCAGGACGCCATGGGATCAGCCTCAGAATCATACAGCCCTCCCGGAAGTGGATTTGGGCTGTCCCCGCCGGAGTCGTCGCCGCCCGACGGGCGGAGGAGAAGGTACGCTACACACACACCTCTCCTTCCTATACCGTTGAACTGATTGAGGCTCTTGTTTGATTAATGCTCTTCTTTACAAACAGACCTAGCTGTCTGTGTTACCATAATTGTGGGCTCCATACTTTATTACTTGATTTCGATCGCTCGTTAGTTTCTCAACTTTTCAGGTGCCTTTGCACGTATGAGCTCGTTTCTTAGACCTTAATTGAACCTATCGCCGCTGGTCGGTTTGAGCTCTGTGTCTTGCACTGTTTTATCTGGTCATGTTTGCGTATGCTACTGAATCTTTCAGAATGCATATTATGCAGAGATGGCTAAATCAATTTCCTTCCTCGGTTTTGTGCTAAGATGAGTAAGGTTTGGGAAAGGAAACAGCAATATGTATAGTCACAAGTTGACGGTCATACGTTTATTATAGCTAGAATTGAAGACTTTGTCTAAAACTTGATATTTCTTTGGAACGTACAAGAACAGTGAACTTAGACTATATTTCATGGACCAGTAAAAGGAGGTGAAATGTGTGAGACATAATTGCACAGATTAATTTGTGCAATGATTCCGCACTTAAGGTCAAAATACAACCACATATTTTTTCCTTTTCTAGGGACTTTGTTTAGAATCATATGGTAACCCATTTATGGAAATTCCTCCTTTTGCACTTAGGGACATATATGTATATATATATATATATATATTCTCCATCACTCATATAAATGGCAGTTTTCAGACTTGTAGTTTCCTATTAAAGGCCATTTTTATTGTGCAACTTTTTGGAACCTGAACGCAACCTTTGCTTATAACTTTCCAATAGTGGAGGGTTCCTTTTCTCTATAACCATAGATTACCACCACTACTACTAATTGAATTTATGCACTTCTGCATATTTTAAACAGGCATAAAAATATTAACAATGACTATGTACATAATGAGACCCTCTTTGGCATCTTCCATCAGTAGGGTGCACCATTTATTTTCTTTCTTTAAGCAAAAGGTCCGGGATAGGTTAGTATTTTTATGATTCAAGCATAGGCTAGATTTTCTAAAAAAATGTAAAAACGGGATGACATTTGAAGACACTGGAAGCAAAATACATTTTCTGTTTTAAAAATGAATACTTTCTTGTTTACTGTCGCTGCATGTTTTCCATGGAGCGTGTACGTCTTGGTTTAGATCATGCAAGTTAACGCTTAAAATAATGAAAAAAAAAAGAAAGGGCAGCCCGGTGCATGTAGCTCCCGCTTGCGCAGGGTCCGGGGAAGGGTCCGACCCACTTGGGTCTTTTGTACACGCTCCATGGAAAATAATGAAAAAATACAAAAAGATATTTTTTCACAAGAAAAATGGTATTAGAAATCCATTGTACAGAAAGCAAGGCACCGTCGCGCAGGGAGAAATATCGTGATAGGTCATGTCCGAATCTGCTTTACATGTCCATATATATGCACCTTCATGCATGCCCATGCATCCTTCATCCGGTCGTAGATAGCATGTTTATAAGAAGCATTAATTTCTGAATCAAAACCAGACAAAAGAATGTTAACTTTAGCTACTAGATTCCTTATGTATCATGAGGTTCATGTTTGTGGGAACCTTATTTAGGGTCCATTTGGAAAAGCTTACTCCGGCTTCATTTAGCCAATCTAATTAAATTCATGAATAATCTTTCAGTTCCCTGCAGCCTCATCAGTTAATTAGTTGTACATTTTTTCTCATATAAACCCGTGCTCCTATACTTCATAAACATGGACTAAAGTTATTGAACTTGCAGCAATTCCCCATGGTTTGTCAACTTTATCTATTTTTATTTTTGAATATTGTTGTAGGAGGGATAGACCAACATGGTCTCAATATACATACACACCTTATCTTGACGGCCACTTGTGGCGAAAGTATGGCCAAAAGAAAATAAAGGATGCTGAGTACCCTAGGTAATTCAACTACTCATACTTCATATGTGAACTTCGAGCTTGAGCTACAGGTTTATTATGTTAATTGAAGAAATTCTTTGTATTCATACTTTAGTCATCAAAAATCTCCTTCACCACCTATGTTGATATCTGTTTGTCCTTATGTCAGTCAAACCCTATGATAACTGTTCAAGGCTCTTTAAGAGAAGGAAAATATTACTAGGGCAAACCTTGTTCTTTTTTCGATTATCCTATCTAGTCATCAATATACTTGTCTCTGGTCATAATTATACCAAAATACAAAATAACACACTATAAAACCTGTTATGATGGTTGATGGAGAAGATAAGAAATCCTTAACCTTCCACAAAGAACCCTATTTAATATATAAGTCACATAATGCAAATAAGAGGATAATAATTGTTCCAAAAAGTTAAGCATTTTAACATGTTCAAGTAGTCCCTCAACATTGTCTATAATTAACAGCATACTCTAAGAACTAGTAGCTTAACATGGTATCAGGATCAGGGACCTCGAGTTCGAATTCTGGAGGACGCGATTTATTAAATAAATTGCAGACGACTTTTATTCCACATTTACGGTCCAAGAGAGTCTGTACATGGAGGGGAGTGTTGAAATATAAGTTAATTGTCCACCTTTCTACATCAGATTAAGATTTTGTGGTTAATCGATCGGTGCATAGTAACTTAACATGGTGTCAGATATTGACGTATATAGTATCCATATCAAATGTACATGTGGTAGCTTATCTGGTCTATCAAATATTTATATACTTCTATTCTTAACAGTACATACGTCTAGTTGAAGAAGGCATTTGACTCAGACACTGTTCCCAGTAGGGACTTAAATTTGTTAGTGTAAATGGAAGCCCGTCAAATAGGGACTTTGACGGGGAAAACTTATGGTATAGTTCAATTAATGATACATAGTCGTACTATACGTGGTATACTAAATAATTAGCTAGCTGTTGCTGGACAAATGACGTTGAAGAAGTTCAGGTGGCAAAGTAAAACAACTTAGGTTCTTTTTTGACATATACTCTTGCATCCTGCATCCATGTAAATATATGTCGTTACTGGCTGCAGGCTATACTACAGATGCTCTTACCGCGACGATCGGCACTGCCTGGCCTCGATGCTGATGCAACAGAAGAACAGCGAGGTTCCGCCACTGTACCATGTGACCTACACGTACGAGCACACATGCGGCGCACCGCCGGTCGTCCCAATGCCAGAGATACTTGTGGAGGAGGAGCAGCAGCCGACCGCAAGGAAGGAAGGGCTGGTGCTCAGGTTCGATTCCCCCGGCGGGCACCATGACATGCAGCATCACGGGCAGCACCACCACCAAGCCATGCCGTCGTCTCCGAGCCCGTCCACGATGCTGAGCTTCGGTTCGAGTATCCAGCAGCCCGTCTTCCGCTCCGATCCGGGGGCCGGGTCGTCGTCGTTTCCGACCGAGGCGTTGCCAGCGCCGTCGTCCACCAACGGAGACGGTGACATTTGCCCAGTGTGGAGCTCGTTCTCGAATGATTTCGACGGCCGTATGCACTTCGGCGATCACGTGCAGTTCCCTTATAACAGTAATAATGACGATGATGATTACTGATCGCATAATTTCTATCCATTGGAATCAAAGATTATTCTTGATTATAAGTAGCATTCTATTGATTTGAAAATCATATTTCTGTGGGAAACTTTGATGCTCTCCCTCACGGGTCCTTTGAAGATTAAGTCGCCGGCCTTCTACTTGGCGATCAAATAGAACCCCTTTTCTATTTTTTTTTCTTCCTAATTGGTGAATCCAGAGGCATATATTCGCGCGGATTTCTGAAAAGACCTCGCTGTTTCGTGGAAACGGAAAAGGCAGTTCAAGGGAGCATCACTATCCTTGACTATCTCATCATCAGCAAGTTGAAAATTAAAAAAAATTAACGCATTTTTGATCTGTGTGATTCTCCAGTACCACGATCGAAAGCACATACGCGCTAGTCACCTTGACCAGCGGCATGTGTTCCACGACATGCCGCAGGTTGTTGATAAAATAACTGTCCCTGCTGGACGTCTCTTCTGGAAGTTAACATGGAAAACTTAGTGCACCAGAGTTTAAAAATGCAGAGCTGGCCTCGTACTAGCAGTATATTGCTAGTTTGCAACATTATGTAGTGGTGTACTGGGCAGTACTGCAAGCTGACAATGTCAAACGGACTACTGACTAGACGAAGCAGAGACTGAAATTGCTCCTGCATGTCAACTTTAAGCTGTCTCAATCAATCTAAAGATCGATTCGTCACTCGGAAGACCAGAATCGAGTGCACCACCGTTGACATCGAGGATCAACTTAAAATTAGAGGAACAAGGGTTGAGCTAGTCAGACTCAATAGCAAAATAAATATTTGCGAGGTTGGCCGCAGTCAGCGGCCCGTCTGCATATAAACTCGATCGTTCTTCCAGCAAGACCAAAATCTAGATACCATTAGACAACTCAACTCCTGTTCATTTCCTATAGGCTACTACTGCACTCAACGAGATAGCTAGTTCTTTACCCATTGACTGACAATCAAATTAAGATGGCATTTGATCCAGAGGCCAAGCTGTCCGATGTCCTCGCCGGCGGCTACCATCTCAACGCCAAGCTCCAAGGATTGCTCGGCCGTCCCCTCGACAGCCGGGGTCAGGAGGAGGCCATGGCGTTCAGCCAAGAACTCTCGCGAGTGTTCATGGTATCCATGTCCATGCTGAAGCATCCTGATGACAGTAAAAGAACACTGAAGACGATGACGACGGGGATCAGGAGTGGCGATAGCTTCGGCGTGTGCACTCTGGCGAAGGATAAGCTCATCAGGTACACTCTTCAACTCTCCGTGCATGCCTAGAACTTTCTTTCCTTTGTTATGCAGCGTGCTTTGTTTAATTTAATGAAATGGTCCTTTTGGTGCTATAGAAATGGTGGCCGGGGAGCTGTAACGCCCCACAAGAATATTAGAGAAGCGGAGTTTACAAGGAAGGAGGTTACATCCGAGCCCCACAAGGATGGTTTCCAGTGGCAAAAATACGGGCAAAAGAACATTCGGAACTGCAGTTTCATGAGGTTAGTTATATGTATTGTATTCATGGAAATATTGCTATCACTTCAAGAAAATGTATGGAATTCGTGATTAGTTATATTCTGTACATCAGGAAATATCGTGCAGTGTGGGTAAATTGGATAGCTATCATTCTCCTTTTAAAAAGACGGGCATACTGGAATTTTAGATAAAAATATTTGATTTTTCGCTGATGAAATATTTGACGAATTGGAGGTGCGTGTTCCATGAAAGACCGTATCTAGAAAACTTCCCTCCAATATCTATCAGCCTTCACTCCAAAAGCTGTAAAAGATGTTCATCAACTATAGTGATTGTTAACGAATCCGGATGTTTCACCTCCTAGACCAGTCCCAAATCACTTGATTTTAATAATTGCAACACGTCTTCTTAATATAAAACAGGACTTCCGTCAAAATTACGTTGGAACCGTAGTGCATGACCTTCATATCCGGCGAAAAAGTCTTAGCGATTCGTGCTGCATGCGTCACCGGTCGACTAGCCCAGCTGAGCTTGCAACATCCAATGTCCAAACAATTTCATAGTAATTAACTAACGCGACTAAGTCAGGGGACTGCCATCGTAATACGTTCGCTGGAGCACATGCATGCTTGCACTGAGGACTTTGACTTGCGTCGTCAACGTGGTGATGAAGGCTATAGCTAGAGCCAGGCAGCCAGAGCTACCGAGAGATTGTCCCTTTTCGATCGTCGTCTTTTCCTAGCTAACCCCACCCATGCATGCACATACACCTCTCTGCTGCAGGTACTACTTCCGATGCCACGATCGGCGTTGCGACGCGAAGAAGAAGGTGCAGCAGAAGGACGGCAGCAGCGACGACGCCCCCGTGTTCGAGGTCGCCTACGTGAACGAGCACACGTGCCAGCACGTCGAACCTGCCGACAACACCGGTTCTAGCAAGAAGTCACTGGCAACGGCGCCCACTGCGGCTGGGCAATCATCCCACCGAGCCGCGGAGAACACGAGCAGAAACGGCGGCGCTCTGTTTGTTGATCTCCTTCAGGAGAACGAGGCCATCGTCTCGTGCCTCGCCACGGTCATCAGCGGTGCCGCGCCGTCCTCGCCCGGACCGGAACCGGCCGCCCCATCAACAAGTGGTCCGCCAGCGTACGTGCCACAGCTACTACTACTAGATGGAGAACAGCCGCCGAGCGCGGGCGGCGAGTATAGGGCGAGGACGATGGACACGGGCTTTTCGTGGGATCTGTCCTCGTTTTGGCCCGCGGAGGCGGGCGAGGTGATGGACATGATCTGCGACGACGTGCACATGGACGCCGCCCGGTTCGTGGACACGCTGTGGCCGCACTACTACACGTGAAGTGCGTCGTGTCCTTGGAGGTGACCGTGATGATGAGCTTGATAAAGGATGACATGCGACGGGCTCTGTGTTTTATAGTGTGATTGTACGGCTTGATCTTATTTTTCTTAATATGACGCGTCATTTTATGCAATATACGTTGGATCACTATCACAAAGTGATTCCGGGTCTTTTTGAAAAAAAGTATATATCGTGGGCTTTTGTAGGATCATGTACACAACATGATGCTCCGGCCTCCGGGAGCCCAAAATCAACCTGTCCTGGCCCCACGCGCTCACTTTCCAGGAACCGCCCAGCCCAGGGTCTCAACTCTTCTTCCAGCTGCAACGGAGTATTAGTTCTGCTTCCAAGACGGGAGGACCACTGTTCATTCCACGTGTTTCCTGGCTTCTTCGAGACACAGACAAAATAAAGCGCGACCGCGGTGTGGACTGCTGGATCGGAGTGAGACAAGCACCTGAACCGTTGACTGTCACGGTTGCTTGGTTCCGAGGGGAGGTATATGTCCGGTTCAGGGATCTTTGAAAACGGGGCACCGATGACTCGTTGGACCCGACAAATGTCTCGGTTGATGTGGAGAACTGAGCTGTTTCCGTCGAAGAACCCCCAATCATGCGCTCGTATCAGCAGCGTAGTCACCCCCCGGAGTGTCGGCCAGCTAGCTAACCGCTCCACGGACCTTGAAACCCAGCCATGACGTGGGAACGGCGGAACGAACAGCCAACGGG
Organism: Neostapfia colusana; assembly: GCA_030760725.1. NCBI lineage: Eukaryota > Viridiplantae > Streptophyta > Magnoliopsida > Poales > Poaceae > Neostapfia > Neostapfia colusana. The sequence goes on from JASWHV010000018.1 coordinate 69,714,030, forward strand.
ACGGTGTTGCTTTAGCAGCTGATCAATGTTTTGCACGCGCGGAAAACTACTGCACGTTCCGCGGACGTCGCCGTCGATCCGGCGAGGGAGGCCGGACGCGGACGCGCGTGACGTCGACGCGACGGCGCTGGCGTGACCCGCGGCCGGGTCCTGATGTCACCGTCGCCTGGCTTGGCACACTGCCGCGGCGAGGGACGCGGATCGATCTCTGGCTGGCTGATCGGCGTCAGCGGAAAAGGCAGATCGATCGATAAGCGCAGTGGTCGATGGAACCCACGGGCCTCCGCACACATAGCTCATCTGCCCGCGCAGCGTGCATCCACCCGAGCACTCCGCGCCACAGGTCTGTCCACATTGCCTGTCTTCTTCTGCTGTGATGCACAACGTGCAAACGGTAACACGCTGATGCTACGCTATGGCTGATGATGGGACGGCGAAGCAGATTCCATCCGATCGAGTTTCTTGGGGGTCAAACCGATGTCACGATCATTGGCAAAAGCGGGCTTTGTCTCAGGGTTACTGTTTTTATTCTCTCTCCGTTTTAAATTATTTGATGTTAGCTAGTTCAATTTAAAATTAATCAACATCAAATAATTTGAAACGGAGGGAGTATTTGAATACCAACACCAGGAGTCTGTGCGTATTTAAACTCTATCCGAGGAAAATTAAATTCTCTATATTTGGTATGCATAGAGTGATGCGTAGGGGATGTCTTTTCACGCTTTAGAGACTGGACTTTTTAGGGTCCAGATTGAGATTGAGAACAAAGGCAGTAGCACGAAATCAAATGTTTTCTGTGAAGATTTATATTAGTTGACAAGCTCACGCGTGCAAAATATAATTCTAACAGGAAATAAACTTTTTCTCTTTTGTTCATAGTGGCATCTACTACATGATGGTTACCACAAACGTAACATTTGATCACACCTGCTAGAAAAAAAAACCGGAGAAACGCACACCTGCCATATAGTAAGACAGTGCAAGTAGCTACACGTACAATTTCTGCACTACTTGTTATTGAATTTCACAAACGCTATGCGTATGCATTGTACCGATCCTGCGCGTATCTTTGATAGCACGCCATGTGATCGAAGCCGCTGCCGTCATATCTGAGCGCTCAATTCTCAACCGACGCACCGTCCCATCATGTATGACCTCAAAACGGCAAACCGTCGTCACGTAGCCCGTAGGAATCGCTGAAATACAGCGCGCCCGTCACGTCGTAGTCCATGACATCCAGCTCCGCGTCCGCATCGAGCCGCGGCAGCTCGCCACTACCGCCGCCGCCGCTTGGGTCAACGACCGAGGCGGAAGCGCCCTGCTGCTGCTGCGGCGGCGGCGACGACGGCGGTGGCTCCTGCCCGAAGGAGGCAACGCCGCAGCTGCCCGCTGGTGAACGGGCCCCCAGCACGGTGGCGAGCGACGAGACCAGCACCTGGCGCTCGTGCTCCTCCTGGACACCGAGCAGGCCGCTGCCCTGCTGCCGCGCCAGGTCCAGCACCGGGTTCGTCGTCGCGCCGGCCGCCTCGGGCTCCCAGGCCGCCGTGTCGCACGTGTGCTCGTTGACGTAGGTGACGACGTACTGCGGCGGGTCGCCGTGGCGGTGCTGCTGCACCTGCTTGGTGGCCGGGCAGCCGCGCTCCCGGTGGTAGCTGCATCTGAAGTAGCACCTGCATATATGCACGTGACGCCAAGGAAAAGCAGGTGAGTACTTGTTGGAATATTGAATCGACAGAGCTACGTACTATCCATCCGCGTAGCACATGGCGGCTAACCATGAACTTTTTGTCTATATATTGCATGTAAAAAAAACAGTTTGAGACGGTGACACCTCCTGAACAGCATTAGTATCCAATTAGCGCTGACGTAAGAAGATGCTTACTGGTATACGTCATAAGCTGCACTTGGCCACGAGAATCACGCACGTGGGGATGGGATAAAAAGGGCCGGTCAAGAGAAAAGAGGTGTGGAAAACAATTTTTTACTTGGAAGATAGACGCATGTCACCGTCAGACCGATTGTAGCTAATTACTTTTTTTGTTAAAGGCCTACTAATCAAGCTTCTGTTGATTTCACAAACGTGTGGGCGATTCGTCCTGCTGTTCAAGGAAGAATCTTGTAAAGGCGTACACGGTCAGCACGTGTCGAGTGGCTTGCGCTTGTCGCTTCTGTTGCGATCGCTGTCGAGGAAGAACATCGTTCTGTGTTCCCTACCTCTCTAGAATCGTCATCCCCCCCCCCCAAAAAAAAATCTTTTTGGAGGGGACGATAATCACGCAGTGACTTACCCTTGCAGCAACGTGGTAGTAGTAACTTGCTCGCTTTGAATCAGCTGGTGGTAATCTTCTGTGGTGAAATAGTTAAGGACGATCGAGTGATGAGAGCGGAACTCAATTCACCTTGGGAAGCTTGTGTTGGTGATCCTCTTCTGGCCGTACTTCCTCCACAGGTACCCATCATAGTGTGGATTGTATGTCACGATTTCCCTGCAGATGTTGAACAAACAAATTGCACACACACACAAAAAAAATCTGATCAACGTGCTGCCTAACAATTCGTTTTGGAACGGAGCCGTCTCTGTCGGCTGTGCCGGCATGTGCTGCCTAGCTAGAGCACAGTTGCTCACCTTCTTGGGACATTTTCGGCTCTGGTGTGCCGGCGGCCGGGCTCCGGCATCTCCGGCGGCGGCGGAGCGCGGGCGGGCGCGCTCATGATGGAGAGGCAGACGGCGAAGGCGCGGGACACCTCCTGCAGGATGAATGCGGCGGCGCCCTCGGCCTGGCCCTGCCCGCGCAGCGCGCGCATGGCCTCCGCCCGCAGCTGCGCCGTCAGCTCGTGCCCGCGGGTCAGCTCCCTGATCACCGCCTCGTGCTCATCCGCCGACGCTGAGACGCCGCTCACGGAGAAGCGAGGCTGCGCCTGCATGGTGGTTAAGCTTCGTCGTGTGAGGTCTCGCGCCGAAAAGGCGTTGGTGGTTCGTCGGTACGGTACGGATTGCTTCAGTGCAAGCTCGGCAAGAAGTTTCGGTGCGCGGGGATGGGCGGAAGTGGGGGAGGCGTCGTGGCGGCAGAGTTGTTATAAACCTTGCGCGCGGGGAGAAGGGTCGTGGCAGCTGCACAGCTCGGCGCCAGTTGGAAATGGTTTAGTGGGGGCAATACAAGGGGGCACTCCACGCTTCACGCGGACGTGTGGACTCGGCTAAGACGACCGTACAGCGAGTCCTTTCTTAATCGTCCAGGACAGTGCCTGAAGACGACACAGGTACCCGGGCAGCCAGAATTCCACCTCTTTTTATTATTTTTGAAATTGAGAAACTTTGTACATGATTTGCAAAATCTAGTACTAACAAACTGTGAATTGTGTTTTACGGGAACAACACTTGATTTTTAGCTATGTACTCGCCAGCAACTACAATTGCTTTTAACCATGTGATTGACTAGATATCTCACCTAAGCATTTGTTACGAAATGACTGTGGTTGACTAAATATTTCACATAAGCATTTTAGCTCTGTGTATCACATCTGTTAAGTTCGTAATGACGAAAACTTTCTCGGCCCTGACCTAATATAATAATACTCCGTCCGTTCTAAAGTAAATAATGTTTAGGACAAAAAAATTAGTTCGAATAGAATTAAATTAGCTGTACTAAACGTCATTTATTTCAGAACAGAGGGGTATAAAGCAGTACGTAGGTAAGCTGTTTTAGCCTTTTTTTCGTACGGTGGACCTCGGAGTCACGAGCCAATGTACTAGCACGTACAAGTACAGCTTGTTGTTGTCATTTGACAAAGACTTTGTTTTTCTTCGAGGAACGTTGAATCTTCAATTCAATCGGTTTCCTAAACAAGTTTTTTTTGTCCCCATTGGTCACTGGTATAGTTTGTTTATTCACCATTCTGTTAGCCTCTTCCATTTCTTAAACCCGATCTGGCCGTCATCCGGCAAGACTTTGCTGAAATTAGCTAGATCGTTGAATCTCACCAATCGTGCTACACGTGCAACTGCCAACTGGTAACCGCGTTGCAAAAACCGTCACTCTATTATATATCGATCCATGATAGGCTCATCCGTTCGTGCATTCTCTCAACACGCTTTCTGGAACAACAACAACAAAAAAGAAATTATCACTGAACTATATGGTTTGACCGCGTCATCAGTTACTGCACGGCCAGCCAGCTGGGACTGGGAGCAAGCTACGATGCAGAGCTCAAGTCCGAATGGAAGTTTCCGTTTTCTGATGGAGATATCTAGTGGCTATATATGGATGGCAGCATGCTCGTCGTTGCTAAAACCGTTACAGTTGTATCTGCGCTCGCGCAGAGGCGATCAGCTTGCCTACCTCCGCGACATGTCCCAATCGAAATCAAAGCACTGCGTGCTCCATTTTTATCTACAGAAGCATACCAATGGAATGCTGGCCACAGCTCAGCTCGCGGTTAGCTCATAGCTAGCTTGCTTCAGCTTTATGCCATCACTCGGGAGCTCATCATGCATGACCTTTTTTCAAAGGGGGGTGAGGAATCTCTACCATGCAAACTGACACTAGTTTTCCATAGGAGAAGTCGTCACCTTCACCTCCTGCTTAGCAACTGAAGTTTTAGTTTTCATGACTGATGCTAAGCTCAAACCAATCGCTTTGGGAGTCGGCAAGTTAACGTGTATATATGACTACACTAACAGTAGCAGTAGTTCCCGCTCCCCCCTGGGAAAACTGTCAGGATCCGCCAAATTCATTTCGATCGAAGAGGAATTATGCGTCCATTCCTAACATCTGGTTCAACGAGAAGCGATTTTCTCCTTGGCCGGTGCACGTCTCTAGTAGTTTACAGTTCAGGGCGTGTCTGCATCTGTACTTTTAATTTGCAGTCCTAGCTAGATCAGGTGTGGTCAAACATGACAGTAGACCAACAAGTTTCTTAACGATCGAGCATCCTAGGTACGTACCTCGACTTCTCGTTCCGTTTAAATATGAGAATTTTGAGCCCAGTTCTGCATGTAGCAGGAGACAGCGTCAACTCAACCACCGAACCCCATGTCCATGTGACGGACGGGTGGCGCGGCGCCGTGTTGTAAACGGCGTGCTGGTGACTGCATCATATCGATACATACAGGTTGAAGGATCCACCGTGCGTACGAGGGACCCCCGCCTAGCTCACCTCCCCCGTGAGACCTCCGCGCCGAATCTCGTGGCTATCCATATGGCAGCATGCTTGTTCAGGTAACCGGCGGGCGAATCTATTCGTCAAATGGTCTGGCCCCCGTGTTCCTTCATATAATTAATAATCCCGGCCGTGTGCTTCTAAAACTGTCGCTCTTGTGTATCCTCACTCGCGGTGGCCCGCCATCTGTCTGCTTGCTTCCATGACATGTCGCGTTTCAAATTAAGAACACACTGCTCCTCCTAACACAGAACCTGCAGCCTGCTGGCTACAGTTCGCTGCTCATTCACGTTGACTCATAGTTGGCTCGAGCGTGACCTAGCTTCTTCATATCCTTTTCAAGTTACTACGACCGTTTCAACGGAGGTGAGGATGTGCTAGCATGTAAGAGAAGGGCCAGATTTTCGGGTGAGCTACGTCGCTTTTAATTTCTTGCCTAGTACGAACTGCTGACTGGGATTTTTGTACTGCTGGCTGTACTCTGATGCGTGTTTACGCACATAACTGAAAAGGCTCCATTAAGCTCAAACCAATCACTGGGAGTCATGCACCAAATTAGCGCGTATGGTTATGAAATTAACTCCAAATCTACCGCGCTAGCTGACTCCTTGAGAAGGCCGACAGTATCTACCAAACTCTTTTTTTTTAAGAAAAAAACAAACCAATCAAACTCGTTTCTTAAGAGAGAAAAGTTTATGCGTTCCTAACATTTGACTCAAATACGGAAAAGCACAGCGTCTCTTATAGTCTACTGTCTGTCTACGTCTGTAGTACCCTGCCGTCCTAGATTGCTTCTGGTCAGACTCGAACGCAGAACGTTCAACTGTTTCGTCTGGCTGGCATGCGGGAACTCCATCGGAACGCGTTCGTTCTGAATTCTGATAATATAGGATGGTCTTGCGTAGCTAGTGCGCGCAAGTTGACGTGAAAACCTAGCATGACCATTCTATTCCGGTCAATCGTTGTTGCCCTAGTGTCGAAGAGACGGTGTGCTTGTGTCTGGCCGGGGTCATATTTTAAGTAGTATCGCCATAATTAAGTAATAACGGGCAGAAATAGTCACGCAGAGGACAGAGGAGCAATAAGCAACCGTTGACCATGCTACTTCGGCTGTCCTGTCAGATGAAACAGAGTTGGCCTGCATGATTAGTATTCCACTTGAAGAAGAAAAAAAAAAGAAGGTCAAGTTCATGTACTAGTTCTCAAAGAGGGAGACCAGCAGTTGTTTGACGAGAAAAACCATTTCGAGCTGAGCTCTGCACATTTTCGCAAGTCAAGTGAGAAAGCGTCGTCGCCCTAACCAGTCATATATCCCATACCCAATAAGTATAACTACTAATTAACCGAGGTACTGAGGCATCACAATCCCCGGCACGCTAGCTAGGTTGTCTCGAGACCTGTATAGTCAGTGTTCTCACGTCCCGGTCATCTGTCAACTCAATCCAGGTTAGGATACTAGTATTACTCAGGCATCATCATGCGGACGTACGTATGTACGTACTCCCAGCTGTGCTGTGCAGGTCGACGGACCATGGGGTTCTCTTCCGCCAGCGTGGTACATTGAACCGAACCTTCGGAAACTGGGAGAGCTCGCAGACGTGCATGTTTGCTGATGATCGGATCGGATCGGATCGGATCGCGGGTCGACGCACGTGTTATTATCGCCACGGTGATCTCTGCTCCTGGCATCGGCTTGTTTGTTGATCAAGCAGCAGCAGCAGGGAGCGCCGGTTAGGATCGTGTGCGGCGCGGAAACGCTGACCATCTGTCCGGCACATGGAGCACCTACCTCACTCTGACAGTAGCGAGTGAGCTCCATCGGGCTGGGTATCAGAAGCAGAGCGATGAGTGACCGGTTATCACGTGTCGGCTCCAAAACAAAATCAGAACAAGGAAAGCCGGACAGGAAGGCCTTGACCGTTAGTTCGATGGTTGACTGCTTCCCCGATGCTTCCCGGCGGCTTCCCTTCCTTTTGCCGATCCCACGCCTATAAATACGCCGTGACTGGGACTGTGGGCTGCCGTAGCTCAAGTCATCACTTGCCTTCTGCTTTGTGCGGTTCTGCCGGCAGCGATAACCTAAACTGAAGAAGCCAACAAATGGCGCCGGCGACCCAGGATGCCGTGGTGCTGGAGCTGATGACGAAGGGGCAGGAGTCCGCGGCGTACCTCGGTGAGCTTCTTCGGGCTTCGTCGCCGCACCATGAGCTCGCCGCGGAGATCCTCCGCTGCTGCGGCCGCGTCATAGCAGCGCTCAGGGCCAGGGGCAGCAAGAAGAGGGAGGCGGTCCAGAACGAGGACGTGGCAGCGGCGGTGGCTTGTTCTCCCCAGAAAAGGTTCGGCTACCGTTTCGCTCTCTTGCACGAAACAGAGTGCCCGAGTCAGCCGCGGTGACCAATTCATATCTTTCTTTCGATTTCGCAGGTCTCGCGGCGCGGAGGCGCTCGGCGTGGTGACGAGCGGCACGACGGCGGACGGGTTCATCTGGAGGAAGTACGGCCAGAAGGAGATCAACGGCCGAAGGCACCCGAGGCTCTACTACCGCTGCGCGTACAGGGACCAGCAGGGGTGCCTCGCGACGCGGCGTGTGCAGCGGACGCACGAGGAGGGCGAGCCCCCGGCGTACGAGATCGCCTACTACGGCGAGCACGCGTGCATGGGCGCGGCCGCCGCGTGCCGGGGAAGGGCGGCGGCGCCGCCGCCGCCCACCGTCGTCGACTTCGGCTCCAACGCGTGGGCGTGCGTCGGGGCAGCAGGGCCTGCCTCCTTTTCGGAGCAGCAGCTGCTCTCCTGGGACGGCGAGATGTCGTCGCAGGGAGGACGGTCGTCGGATGCCGGGTTCGAGGCGCAGACGACGCACGAGTGGCACGAAAAAACGAGTCCCGTGGAGGAGCCGAGCGCGGCGGCGCCTTGCTACGCTCCTGATCCGATGACGGAGTTCCTGGACGGCAGCTTCGACTGGGCCTCCGTCCTCAACGACGACCGCTTCGGTTTCGGCGCCCTGCATCATCACATCGCCACGCTCCAGTAGAACGTCACCACAGCTTGCTCGAGATCTCAACTGGCTCAGAGTGGAATGCACTCTCTCTCTCTCTCTGTTTTTTTTTCTATGCGGGAAGCATTTAATGCTGTCGTGTGTCGCAGCGGTCCGATATGGTGGTGATGAGTGTTGTTGAGCGGCAGCCTATTCAGTTTCTCGTAATATCCCTTTTTTTGGAGGAATCGGCCCGGTGACAAATTAGAACAAGGTTTGTTTTAGCAGAGCAGAGGGATTGGATCAGCAAGGCATGGACGTGCTAATACGTCCATTCAAGAAAAGCGCGAAACACCAAGGAGTCCAGCAACGAAAACTGTGCAGATGGACACCACTGATCGATTTATAGCTCGCGACTCCGCCTCCGGCTCACGGAAGACCGGCATCACGAGAAAACGTAAAACCTTCGTTAGACGCATACCTGACGCATCTGTGATGTGACCACCAGACTCGGTCACGACCATGACCCTTGTTGACCAACCTACGTCTCTCGGTCAAGTGGCCAGAGCGGCATGTCGCACGAGGAAGAATCACATAATTAAGCAGTGCAGAGCTCGGCAGTAAAGGAAATGCCACTTCTGCCTCTGATGCTGATTTGCAGTGCGATTTTTGCATCGCGATACCTTTGAGAAAAGTGATTTGGCAGGTGACCGCTGCAATATGCATTACGCACTAAACAAAAGGATCTCAAATCGTGCAAAACAGCATATGGCTAACGAAAGTAATGAAATAATAACTAGAGTTCAAGAGCAGCAAGGAAGAGTCCCTTCCCCCGATTGTTATTTTTTTCCATCCAGCCCCTCGCTATATTTAAAAAGTATAAAAACCAGTAACATTAGGCTATAACGGACGAAAAGAAACAGCCTCCAATTATTATTAACTTTATCAAATAGATATAACTGAGAGCAAGCAAGAACCAAAAGAGTGAAAATAATACTGCTGATAGGATAGTTATGGTTGATTCCGCTAAACATTGAGCGCGTTACACCACTGCTGTCGCGGGCACTAACAACAGATGTACTCAACAGCTACGTACATCATGACCATTGAATATCATTTATTATTTTTGTTCCAGGCTACCATCTATATTACACGAATAAAGGAACGAATGAGCTTGGCCGCAAGCAAGAGTAAGCAGGCAATTCTTCCGATTATGTGTGTCACCATATACCAACACCGCAGACGCTAGCGAGGAACCGAGGTTACATATACCAACACCGCAGGCCATAATTTTTTAAACCTAGCCGTAACCAACTGTTCATCCAGTGCTGCATAGCATACATGAAATAACTAGTTAAGCCAACAAAAGATGCAGACCCTATAGCATTCTTATGGCCCTATTTATGCAATCTACATGGGAAAGCACATAGAGCAAAGAAATCATTATGTATACCGAATTTGAGTGTTACCATTTGTTTGCTGAATATTTCTCACTGCTCAGAGATCTTTGGAGTGTTACTAGTCAAGATGCGATAGAAGTAAAAGGCTGTCGCTGTCCCACTGCAGCACAACTCAAAATTAGTCTCATATAAATAAGAGACTTTTGTTTAACTAAAAACCTGTTGTAATGGCTACAAGAGAAATCAACGGCAATTGTGTGGTACCAAGTCAAGCAACCAGATGCTGAAGTACATGAACACTACATAACTAACTATGTTGATCAGCATCATCTCTCTAAAGCTTGGCATCAGCTTACATAGCATTTGAAGAAATATCCATCACATAATGATAAACATGTAATACAGTGCTAGCCTAATAGAATGCCAGGCAGGAAAGATTGTGGATATAGAGAAAAGCAGGTTAGTAGTTTTGCGTAACAATATGGTTATGGAAGGATCACGGAGTGGCAGTACAAAAACAAGCCATTATCTATCAGAAAACTGCAGCTTATTAGAAAATTCAAATGCAAACGGGCAAGAAAAATGTTCACAACCATCAAAATGTCCTACCTCAGTTCCTCTGTTCTTAAATTGATGTTGTTTCAAATAATAATTTTAGTTCATTTTTGAACTAGAATTCTTGTCCCAACTACAACAATTTTAAAATGGAGTATTTTGTATACTGATTTGGCCCCTTAACAAAATAAGAAACACAAATGCTACATCAACATGTGATGAGCCAATATAACATCATCACAAATTACGTGTCTGAATGTAGAACGACAAAACTTCAACCAATTTTGAAATGTACTAACCTGAGGAGGACCATGAATATTTTTGGGAACCAACCATTCTGTTGGGAAATAGATAAGACGAATTAAGTTATAAGGAAATAACAGGAGGATGTCATAATTTAGAGATACATGAACTATCCATGGCCAAACGCTAACCTGGAGTAAAGCAGACAACTCCCGGAAGAAGATGACAGTAGCAATTGCTGCATGCCACAAGCCAAACAATCAAGATGCTAGTTAAAATCATAACAATCTTATCAAAGTTCATATGAACTTTGATACATAAATCTCAACTTTGAAATTATATGTCTGCTGAGTCGATCATCAATTACTCTCCACAGCAAAGTTACGTCATTATATGCCGATTATATCACATGTTTAATTTGAAACAATTGAAAACTTGGATGCTATGTACTTATGACTAATATTGCAGTATTCTGACATCCAGGTAGATCATTGTAAAAATCTTGTTTGATAGCCTCAAGATAGCATAACTTTTAATCAAGTACAAATTACAAAACCATAATAGATGGGTATGAAACGTCGGAATCAGGTCTGGAAAGGACTTAGAGAAATTTCAAAATCCCATTTGAATAGGTGACTGGAAGTTATAATTTTATCTCAATATCTGTCGATGTTATACAATAGCATTAATCGTTTCACCATTAACATATCCTAAAATATTCATCATAAGCAGTGCATACAAAATATTATAAAACTAAGCTCAATAACTTATGTCGAGGTATACATGTAAATTTGATCATGAGAAACAATTTATAGCCAGAAGCAGCCACTGAGTTACTTTCATTGTGATCATGAGAAATATTATTATGAATAATGGAAAAGTAGACATATATCACACCTAACTACAAAAACTTTTCAAAACAGTTGACTTCAAGCTTTTGCTGACAGCATAAGATTTTAAAAGAGACACTGTGCTTATTGAATTGATATGATTAGGTAAAATAATAGAGAACAAAACTCAAGAAAAGGCACAGAAAGACTTTATAACCAATTGTACGACAGACAACAGTTTTGTGGAAGCTAAGAATTTTGACATACTCAACAAAAGCCTTCTACTTTATTTTCATTATACCAGATATTGTTATCTTGAGGCTGCAAACCTTGTCTAAAATGCATATCAACAGTACAATCAATCATGAATGGCTCAAATAAATTACAGCAAGGAAAATGTAAAGGGTAAAGATGACTAACCAGCTTGCCCTTTAAGCAGAAGACGAGGCTGACGACCACCATCTCTTTGTGATCTCAAACTTGAGATGCCCAGACCCAACAATGCCAAGCCAAGAATAATACCAAAACGAAGTGCAGATGTCCTTCCAGTCAACATGAAGTCCAGGAAACCCCCCACAGAAAGAAAGGTACCTACAAGACCAATGCAGGCATATAAACAACTTTAACCCTTCAATAACGAAGCGGTAGCTAATTGACAACATGACCGATGATATATCAGACTTTTTCAGTTTTGCCAACCCTCTGTGTTGCATGTGTAATGAATTATAATTGAAAGTTCAACCAATGTAGAGCATTTTTACATACCGAAAGGAATGCCCACATGATAATCTTTATACTGTGACGGGAAACTCAAACTGCTAAGAGCGCTGAATGTGTCGGTGACATCCTTGACCGAGTCTGGGGACTTCTGAGCTGCCATCGTCAGATATTCCTGTCCTTCCTGGCCAACCTCTGCAGCAATCACACTGAGATCCTTCTGTGCCTTTTCAGCCTGGATCTTCAGCTTGTGAGAGGCTTCCAACAGCACTTCCCTCGTTCGCTTGGAGTAGACTTCGTATGCCTGCATTGACAGGGCCTGCATCCGCAGGGCCTCGGCCTTGAACTGCTCCAGCATTACCTTCCAGGCCTCCTGAGCCTCTTCGGGCTCTATCTCCCCATTGGCGTTATCCTTATCATCCGCCACCTCTGAAGCCTCCTGAATCCAGCAATAGGGTAGATCGTTTCAGCACCGAGATTAGCTATGGGATCATGAAACTCACCATAATAGATTTGGGAGAAAAACACTTGTAAATGAAATCAACTGCACCATAAGACATGCATTTCCTATTTGGCAGGTACTCGGTGTGTTACATTCAGGACAGTTAAATAAAGCAGTTGAATGGACAGAATTAGTCAGAAGATAAAAAATGGCTGGTGTAGGCAGATCAGACAGGAACAAATGAAACAGATACGCTTGTCCAAGTGGCCAAGGAGACAATCTCGCCTTCAAAAACAGCAACAGTCGCAGGGATCTCTGAAAGAGAGGTGGGTTGACTGACAGGTACCTCCTCCCCTGCGAGGGCGGCGACGACTCGGCGACCACGGGGCGCGCCCCTTCCGACGAGACCCCGGGGACCGGCCGGGACAGCTCGGAGCGAAACCTCGATGCGGCGCCGGGACGAGGACGTGGAGCGCGCGAGGCGCAGAAGGGCCGGGGCGGAGGCGAGCGGGTGGAAGGCGCGGGCGGGCTGGCCGGCGCTCGGGAACGGGGCGGCGGCCACGAGGGAGGCGGCCATCGGGGGCGGGAGACGGGTGGGGCTCGCGCGGCGCCCCCTCGGGAAGGAAAGAGAGACGGGCCCGGGTCGAGCGGGCGGCGAGCTGAACGGGGCGGCGGAAATGGGAGAGGAGAGGCGGAGGCGGAGGCAGACGGCAGCAACAAGAGAGATGAGGAGTTTTGTGGGGTTTCTAGGGGGGGGGACTTTTCGCCGCTTTTTGTTGTGTTTTGGGTCGGACTCGCAACGGAGCTCGCTCGATTGGGTTTGTTGCGGGGTGAGCCGAAATTAGCACAAGTCCCCAGCATCAGGGCTGAATGTTTCAAGGCTGGTGTCAAAAGCTAACTGTCAGAGAGTTCATAGATATTCTTAGGTTAGATCTCAAGTTTTTTCCCCTTATGTTCCAGAACAGGAAATGGTGTTTTTTTTTTCACAGAAGAGACATTTGTCCTTGCACAGAAACATAGCAAACCTGAGGTAACGTCAGTGTGCCACAATCGTGCCCCTGCAGCAAAGAAACAGGTTCTGAAGTCTGAACATGTCGCTTCCGGCAAACAGCTAGACATCAGATGCAAGTGATGCAAAAGGAACTGCACGAGAAAGAAATCGATGCCTCTAGTCTCAAGCTAGCTCTCCAACCAAGCAAGGCATTGGCTCTTTTGTTGATAAAGGTACCTGCACAACGGTAACTAGATAACTGATCCTGAAAAGAACTGCCGGTTGTCTGCCGTCCAGTCGTCGACATGCCAATCAGAGTAACATTGGCTAACGGGAACAGGTAGTAAGCAAAAGGTCCCGGCTCTTGCCCGTAACAGAATGTGACGCAGAGGATATTCTGTTATTGTACAGAAGATTACACAGTAACAGAAGTTCTTTGCACGAATAACAGTCAAAATTTGCTCAGATAGAGAAAACCACGACTCTCATGACATCTAGCAACACTTGTACGGAGCACCAAAGATGTTATGCATTAAAATGGTAAAGTTCATCTCATGTGCTTTTGAACATCTGTGTAATCAGCATGTCTAATGAGCTGCTCACTTAACATTTGCGTTGGGGATGGAAGATCTACATGGACCAGCAGACGTAGTAAAGGGTATCCCTTTGAAGGTAGCAATTCCATTCCCGTCAGTACGAAGATGCTGGATACATAATACAAGTAGTTAGTGGTCATACAGACATTATTCAGCAAACAATACAAGTTAGTTAAACTGTCTGCATATTTCTCAACTCGGTAAGTTAACCATCAGATGAAAAAATTGATTGCATTGCATTAACCCAACCAATACTGGAAGGCCAACAAAACCTTTCATCATCGATAAATGGATAGAGTAAACATAACATATGAGAAAAGTGATATAACATCATATGAATAGGCCACTGTTGAATGCATACCGGTGTGATCTTGTCCAGCTGTTTTTTCTTTGGATTTAGGACATCTTCCGGCTTCCCGTCGAACCTGCATAAGAAGGATAAATCAATCAAGAACAAGTTACATATAGAAGTATGGTGAAGAATCTAAATTAAATATGCAGGCCAAATACAAATCATAATTCTGCAGGAACAACCTAGCAAAAACGGACAACAAAAGTGTAAAACTAGGCTATTTAGTTTCAAAAGTGATCACAATTATGCAAATTATTTATTCTTTATGCTACAAGACAACATTAGTCCAAACCAGAATGATAATCAGGCTGAATTACATTTTCATCACTAAAATGGCAATAGAAGAACTGTTCCATGAATCCGTTTGGAATACACTTCTAAGTTTTGTATTGTTCCCACTAAATTGAGCTTGTAAAACTTTGAGCACAAATTGGGACAACTAGACAGAATAAATGATACCATGTGCTGCACAAGCAAGTCATTGTAACAGAATAGCTTGTGTCTATAAAACAGTTCTTACCCAGCAAATGAAATGCGCTCTCCAATCTTGGCTCCTTCTGGAGGGATCAAAGGTTCCACAACTGTATGATCTTCAGATGAAGCACACAGGACCTGGCCATATCATTAATGTAAAAAACAATATCGTTACAGCAGAGAATTGAGAAATTTGATGGCACCATTTAGCTGTTGAGAAAAAACATGCTATCATGCTAACTCAGTGTCTCACTTCTAAAACTTATGGTATATGTATTTAGTTCAGTACACACATATCGTCTGGGTAGTGTACAGAGGCAACATGATCTTGGGGCTTGTATTCTTCCATGGTACCATATTGGGAGAAGTTGATAAACAGACTAACCAACTAGCAGCTAAATTTAAACATGTTTTGATGAGTTTCACAAACACAATTACAACAGACAGAGCGTACCAATCCAGCAGACATGACATCCCGCAGCTTCCCAGGTTTCACATTCGTGATCAAGACAACCCGCCGATTCTGAAAAGGAAACGGTATCAAGACAACACACCTATAGTCCTATACAAGAGCAAAAAAAGTATACAGTGATCCCAATTCCTTCATGCTGCTAACTACTCACAACAAGTTCATCCGGGCTGCAGTACTTTGCAAGACCACTGACAACTTGACGCACGTTGCCATCTCCCAAATCTATCTCCTCCACCAAAAGGCTGCAACAGGAAGTTCAATTGAAGACTAGAAAATAACGACTGGGAAGCAAGAAAAAATAGGTCCTAGAATACAGCACCTGTCAGCAGATGGATGCTTCCATGCTTTCAGAATAAGGCCAACCTGTATATTGAGGATACTGACATTGCACTCTGAATCCTTTTCTGCAGTTTTCTCGGGAGCTTTCTCTGCAGCTTTCTCTGTTGCTTGTACTTTCTTTTTCTCGCCAGAGGATTTGTTGTTTTTAGCAGCACCAGCATTCTCTTTAGCTTCAGGAGCCTTACTCTAGTGTCAAAACAAGAGAGGAAATCACCAAGTTATCTAAAATTAAGGATAAGTGGTACAGGAAAGTAATCTCAACAAATGGAGCTTGAACATGAAATAAGCTGTTCCAAAAAGTGCATGCCCACAACATATATGCTAGTGTCAAAACAATAAGAATAGGAGACTGACACTTCGTTCAAACTGTGTTGCATTGCACATTAAGTCATTAACTATGAATCACAAAACTGCAATTGTAAAGAATATCAAGGCAACAGAGATTATGAATAACGTGAATTTGTGTAATAAAAGAGTAAACTACCTCCCCTGTAGCTTTCTTAGAGTCAGCACTTCCATTTGATTTGTCAGCAATCTTCTGCCCTGAAACAGCTTTCTTTGAACTTGATTCAGCATCTCCTTTATCAGTTTTCTTTGGATGCTGTCAAATACAATTGAAGAATTGGTACAGTTACTTTGGTTATCCCACAAAAAACTTTCGTCGAAGAAATGTTAAAAAAGGGTGTAACGTTCCCACACATTGTGGGGTCTGTTATTTCTAGACAGCCTTACCTCTGCTTTTGCATAGAGGTTGGTTCAAACCTAAGATATCAGGACACAGGTTGAGGCACACTACCACTGTGCCAGGTTGTTAGTTTAGCATTTCTTTGTGGATAAGTTTTAACCGGTTACTTCAGTAGCATAGCAGCGGTTTTGTAGAGTCAGATAATAAAACTAAGTATATAAACAAAGTGAATTAATCATACCAATAGAACTGCAAATTGCAGCAACATGCCAGCATATGGTTAAACTTTCATAACTTTCTACTGAATTTGAAAGCTTATACAACAACAACAACAACCAAGCCTTTATCCCAAGCATGTTGGGGTCGGCTAGACATGAAACCCAATACCAATAAAGTAAAAAAGAGGAAGAGATATAAGAACAAGAAAAAAAAAGAAGAAAGGAAAAAAAGAAGAAGAAAAAAGACAAAAAAAAGAAAAAAAAAAAGAAAAAGGAAACAAGACTAAGGTTCTGGCATATAAATTGCTACTTTCCATGCGGTCCTATCATGAGCTAAGTCTCTAGATACATTTCAATCTCTCAAATCTCGTTTTACCGCCTCCTCTCAGGTCAACCTTGGTCGTCCTCTACCCCTCCTAATATTTTTTCTACCTCTTAAAATCTCACTGTTAACCGGTGTTTCTAGAGGCCTCCGCTGGATATGTCCAAACCACCTAAGTCGATGTTGGGCTAACTTCTTTTCAATCAACGCCACCCCTACCTTATCACGAATCGGCTCATTCCTTATTCGGTCTCTTCTTGTGTGCCCGCACATCCACCGTAGCATATGCATCTCTGCGACACTCATTTTTTGGACATGTTGCGTTTTAGTTGGCCAACATTCCGCCCTATAAAGCATCACGGGTCTGATCACCGTCCTATAGAACTTTCCTTTTAGCTTTTGTGGGACTTTCCTATCACATAGGATTCCAGAGGCTTGTCGCCATTTCATCCACCCTACCTTGATCATGTGGCAAACATCCTGATCAATATCGCCATTGCTTTGTAGCATTGATCCTAAGTATCAGAAAGAGTCCCTTCTAGGTACTATTTGTCCTTGTAGACTAACATTTCCCTCTTCACGAGCAACACCACTAAAGTCACACCTCATATACTCGGTCTTGGTCCTACTAAGTCTAAACCCCTTGGACTCTAAGGTTTGTCTCAATAACTCTAATTTCTTATCAACATCATCCCTAGTTTCATCTACCAGCACTACATCATCGGCAAATAGTATGCACCAAGGGATATCCCCTTGTATATCCTTCGACACCTCATCCATCACCAAGGAAAAGATGTATGGGCTCAAAGCTGATCCTTGATGTAGTCCTACCGTGATAGGAAATGCATCAGTCTCACCATCACTTACGCGCACACTTGTCCTAACATTATTGTACATATCCTTAATAAGAGTAATGTACTTTATTGACACTTTATGTTTTTCTAGTGCCCACCACATGACTGACTTTGGTATCTTGTCGTACGCTTTCTCAAAGTCAATGAACACCATATACAAGTCCTTCTTCTGCTCTCTATATCTCTCTATAAGGTGACGAAACAAGAAAATCGCCTCCATTGTAGACCTCCCAGGCATAAAACTAAACTGGTTTTTAGTGACATTGGTCACTTTCCTCAGGCGGTATTCAAACACTCTCTCTCAAAGCTTCATAGTATGGCTCATAAGCTTAATCCCTCGATAATTAGTACAACTTTGAATATCTACTTTATTTTTGAAGATAGGTACTAATATACTTTTTCTCCATTCTTCAGCCATCTTGTTTGACTGAAAAATATGGTTGAATAGCTTTGTGAGCCATACTATTGCCACGTCCCCAAGTCATCTCCACACCTCAATAGGGACATCATCAAGGCCGAGAGTCTTTCCTCCTTTCATCCTTTTTAAGGTCTTCTTAACCTCAAACTCTTGTATCCTCCGTACGAACCGCCTGTTAGAGTCATTAAAGGAGTCATCCAACTCAACCATAGTGCTCCCATTCCCATCATTGAATAGCCCATTAAAGTAATCTCGCCATCTATTCTTAATCTCTTCATCCTTCACTAGAATGCGGTCAGTCTCATCTTTGATGCATTTAACTTGATTGAAATCTCTTATCTTTCTCTCGCGGATTTTTGCTATCTTGTATATGTCCTTTTCACCTTCTTTTGTCTCTAGTCTCGCGGATTTTTGCTATCTTGAATTTGAAAGCTTATATAGTAAAAAATTGAACCAAGAATACAAGATATTTCCAGTGCACTTCAAAAAAGTACTTACAGGAGGTGGATTGAAGACAGACTTCGTCACGTTTATCTTTTGCAAAGTTGTACCAAAGTCAACAACGTTCTGCAACAAGTAATAGAGATTATCAAGAGACACTAAAATGGACACTACCAGAGGAAAAAGGATGGTATCATAGAACTTCCATTGCATCCTGTTAATATGGAAGCACTTTTATTCAAAGAGAATGAGATGCTTCCATCTTCATAGGTTAATGACACATCATAAAATCTGCCATGAAACTCAAAGCAACAAATAGTTACTAAGACATTGTGAATGTACTAAACAAACATGCCAACACGGCACTTGTGTACATAAAGCACTAGCTGACTCTGAAAGGTATAACAAATAGCTCAGTGATAGTAAGATGGATCATCTTTGGATATCAGTTAATGCTAGTGTTTTAAAATCATGGCTTCCTTTGATTCTACATGTCACGTGGGACAAACTCCAGAACTGGAAGGTTAGTCAAGACTCTAAACATACTAACATAGGGTCAAGAAATTCCGGATCTTAGAGTAACAATCCATGACAAGGAGGAAGAGTTGAATCCATTTATTCTTTTTCCCCAGAAAGAGCATGTATTCCACATTAACGATAGATAGTGGTAATCAGCAAATAAATGAAAAGATTTGCCTCAAACCTGTATGTAGTCCATCCACCGCGATACATGTGTATATTTCTGCAACTCATTGTCGCTAAGAAGACTCTGAAACGAATAAAACAATTAAAAAACAATTTAACAAATTTTGACGATATTGATGAAGACGTAAGAAAAGAGATGCAAATAGCATATCCAGCAAGATATGCACTATTTAACACTAAACAATTTTAGCATCGATAGTTGCACAAATGGGCAAAGGTACATTATACATACCATGAAAACATGTACAGCCGCAAACACAACAATATCAGCAACTGATGGTTTCAAACCATCACCCATTAGAACTGACTTCTGGGACAGCTCTTGATTGAGATTAACAACAAATGTATGTTGTTTTCCATCGCTACCAGCAAACTCACTGGCAAATTTTACCCACTTCAGCACCTATTGATGAAAGAAAAGGGAGATTAGGTATTAGCAGGTGGATTTAGTGTGCATAAACAGCAGCTAGTGGATTTAGCGTACAGAAATGGAAAACAGTCATTACCTCGTCCTGAGGTGACTTCACAACATATTTAAAGAGGCTCTCAATATCACTCTCTTCGATACTTGTATTTGATACAGTGTTCTATAAAATCAATAAAACTAATTAGTAAAAATTCCCTGCCGGGGTTCTATACCTGTGCAGATAAAGTTTTGTTTTTAAAAATTGAGTAAAGTTTACTCAAATAAAAAGCAAATTACAAGCAAGAAGCAATAGCGGTTTGACTTAAAGTACACTCCACCACAAAAACTACTATTGACTAGTCACAAAACTGGTGCATCATAGATTAAGCACAGGATTGGAGTATCTAAAATACACATGAAGTGATGTGAAACAAGGTTAACATGCACTGTGCCAACACAAGAACAGGTACCAGTAGAAGAAATGGGGCGAAGCAAGCATTAGCGTCATGCACAATGAAGGCATAAACAGCTGAAACGGTAGCATGCAGCAAGGCCGCAAATGTTCAAGCACCATCTGTGTGGGACTGAGCTTAACCAAGTTACAGTCATGTTGCAAACAGCAGCTGAAAACATTGCAGTGTTGAGCCCCCACAACACGCACCGTGCGGTAGTTCCTGGTTTCTGTGACTAAGGTCCAGAATTCACACTCCCACGACGCGGGGATGACACGCGTGGGTAAACTAATGTCTCCGAACCACATATGACGCTGGAGATCATCACGCCCTAAGAACAAGATCGCACAAAAATGGCTGCCGATTACAATTAGTCAATTAACCGACCAGTACTCCTACCAAGCTTTTAGTGAGCTAAATAAATGGTACAAAACGCCAAAAAATCCGTATTCGAAAGTCTCCCACGGACCGGTGAGACTAGAACATCGCGTACGGAACTGAAGCACTACACGGAGCGGAAAAAAGCCAGAACTCTCATCGCTTAGAAGCAGCCAAATCGAACCCAAGGGCTTAAGAAGCGAGCTGGAGGGTTCTTACCGGATCGATGTTGAGGTGCTTGCAGAGTGCGTAGGCCATCGCCCGCTTGCTCCCCGCGAGGTTCGCCGCCGCCGCCATTAGCACGCCGGGTCTCGAGCACGGTGAGGGGTGGGCCAAAGCGGAGACGGAGCCGATGGCAGGTCTAGGTCAGAAAGTGGGCTGGTGGCGGCTATCCTCCGCAACGAAGAGCAGGGCCCACGTGAATCTGGGCCGCCGCATCATGGTTACGCCCACTCGGGCCTGTCTTGCACTATGAACTTAAGTGGGCCGTGTTGTGCCGCGTTTCGACAGTTTGGGCTTCCTCTGAAAATCGACGGGAAGCGAGAAGCCTGCAGCGAGGAGCATCCCAGGAAACCAAAGTTGCTAGCGAGAGAGGCCAGCAGGCTTGGGTGCAGGTTTCGGTAGCCGTTGAGTGGTTCCGCTTGCGACCCGGCGACTCAAGCTGAAAGTGCGGCGGGCGATGGGCAGCCGGCACACCGCCACTCTGACTACAATATTATTTACCAGGATTAGCAAGGTCTAACAGGATTATAAAGCCTGCCCGCTAGAGTTTGGTGGGCTTTGCAGTAATATAGAAATTAATTTGTAGGTGCCGCAGGTACTGCAAAGGGAGCAAAACACTTTTATCGAAGTTTTTGGCTCACCCACATACTTTCAGCTTGACCTGAATCTGATGAGCTTTCGAGGAACAGCTGCTTGGCTCACCGATCACGCAAGCAACTCTCTCCAGCGGCCGGTAGCGCGACGATGGTAGCAGACAGTGAGCTGGAAGAAGCGCTCTTTTTCTTTTTTTGGTAGTGGTGATCAACCAGGGATTTAGAACTTGGTGGCAGAGAGAATCTCGTGTGGTTTAGCAGAACAGCAACAACGAGAACTTTATTGGGGACCGGAGAACATCGCAGCGTCCAGCGGGATGAGCAATGAAGCCCACTTCGTGGTATCCATAAATATGTTGGCTGTCTCTATGTCCGCTAGTATATTTTTAGCGGGGCGGGTCTAGTGGGTTTGTGGATAAACCCGCACCACTTACAGATTAACAGGGATCCTAGCGGAAAAAACGACCGACTCTCCGACGCGACCTGAACCTTGCGCCGATGGCAACCGCTTTCCTCCGAGGCTCCGACTTCGAGGGACAGAACCGAAGATGGGACACGCTCGAGACCCAAGTCAAATCGTCCCGAAAAACGACGACAACCTCGCGCCCGCATCTCGGAGCGCTACGTGATGTTGCAGGTCGTCGACAATCTGCGGGACGGACGAGCCCGGCGGTCGGCTCGGCTGTGGCCCTCGCGCTCCGCTGTGAAGCGAGAGCCACGCGCTCATCAGCGGACTCGATCGCTTGCCTTGCGCCTGCGCCGTGCTCCAGTCGCGCTTCGTCTAGCCTGTTCACTCACCGGCTCGGCGCTACTCGTGCACAGTACTCCTACGTATCCGCTCAGTGACGCATTAGACACGAGGCCGGCCCGCGCTTCAGCCGCGTGCTCCCACCGGCTCAGCGCTCCTCCACGGCCGACCCGGCGGTGCCTGACCGATCTGCGTCTGCCTGCCCGGTCGAGACCCCGTCGACGGAGGCACGCGGGCATGTCGTAGCTAGGTCCTGGCCCGCAAAGGCAGTCGCCATAAATGCGCCCACCAGGGGTATCAGATGTCCTCGCGCCTCGTCCTGCATTTATGAGCACCCCCAAAGCCCCAGGACGCGGTCGGTGCATCGCCACCAACACCTGCGCGCGATCAATGCGCGTGGAGGACAGTGGTCGAAAAGCCGGAACGAGCGTGCGTGGCAGGCAGGAGTAAATGAAGTCCTGCACCGTAGTACTAGTACCGGTAGAGACTGGCACCAAAACAGGCTGTACCGTACGTACACGCGTCCGCCGATCCTGGACCTACTGCCCATGCCCCCCTCCGCGACGAGCCCTCGGACGACGGGCCACTCGCGCAACGCGGATTTTGTTTGTAGGATAAGCACGCGGGAACACGAGCCGCCTCCTGTCGGATCACCGGTTCTTCAAAATACTATAAAATATCCCGTGGAGGTGGTGTGACTCCAAACCGCATGGGTGCGCGTGACCGAGGGTGAATCAATCTCCCCGCCGAATCTTCGCAACAGCAACGCGACAAGCTGGCCCCGCGACCCCCACCCCACGGCGCTGCTACTGTACTAATAACCACGCGACTCGCTCTGCTCTTGTCGGCTCATCTCGGCTCCGCTCGGCTCGGTGATACAGAATGACAGTCAACTGTCTCGATCCACTTATTGTAAACCAAACCTTAACGGCGCCCGAGGACTCTTCTTTCTTGCCTGCGAAATCTCCTCGTACGCATCCGAGTCCCTCCGTTCGAGACCTTCTCGTCCGCTCCACGGTTGAAACGAAGAGAGAGAGAGAGATGGCGTACTCCACGCGCGCGGACGTCGCGTGCAGTAGCAGCGTTCCTCAATTCGACAGTTCCATCCCAGTAAAACGAACAAGACTCCCGACGTTGCTTCTGAATGGATCACGAGAGATACCCTACTACTACTCGTTTTCAAAAAAATAAAAAAGGAGAGATAAATACCCTACTAGTACACAGAAGCTAGCGTGGGTATACATGCTCACGCGACATCACGTGCATGCTTCGGCCGCACTCCTTCCCGACTCGTTTCAATCTTGATCATCACATTTCCACGCTTCCATACTCAGTGCGTAGTTCTCATTCTGCCGGTCTTTATCCACATGAAAATACTTTTTTCTATGGCACTAATAAAATGAAACGCTGCTAATCACTTGACATTTCTCACCCATACAAATAATTAGTCAAAATTAGTCACTCTGCGAAATGAGCCCTGATTTTTTTATGTTGGATACATCGTTTTTAAACTACTCGCACTCGTCTACCTCTATATCGAATCTCTAAAAAAATATTCCTAGTCTTTTAACTCTAAAATATTACTACTTTTACAGTCTAATTCTCTACACTCGTTTACCTCTAAATAGACCTCTATATCAACTATATTCAATTTTGTATTAGATAATATAACTATATCATATTTGATTATATTTCATATAACTACTTTTATATACATAATATTAGATTTAAAACATATAAAACTCACCAAATTATTTTTTACTTTTTTTCCTCTCTTTTCTTCTTATTTTTTTTCTTTCCCATTTTTCCTTTTTTTCTTTCTTTCTTCCTTTTTTCCTCCTTTCTTTCCTTTTTTCTTCCTTTTTTCCTTCTTTTCTTTCTTTCTCTCTCTCCTCTCTCTCTACAGACGCTACAGGGGCCTTCACATGTAGCAGTGGCAGCCGCTACCTACTAGTCAAAACTCAGGCGCATGATAATGTGATCTGGCAACTCGAGTGAGACGGGTGCCTGGGTGGAAAGTGTGGGGCAACGGAACAAAAAAAGGAGGCCATCCTGAATGCTTCGTTTCATTCCGCCGGCAGACTCGGCCACAGGCTACAGTTCCACACCAGCGCCCGCGCTCTGATTTGTGTCTCGAAAGGCTTTCGCCTTGTTCACTCCAAAAGCCAAACAGATCGCAGCAGACAGGCGAGGATGAGGAACAAAACGCTAGGTACCGTCTTTAAACTAGCCATTCATTTCCTGCGGTGAGGACTGGTGGCGTGGCAGAAACGAGCCCCAACTCTTCTTCGAGTGTAAAATCGCTGCTCCGGACTACCTGAATTTTGCTGCCACCTGTTGCTAATTGTTTGGCCAAAAGGCGAAGCTGATGAAAATGGTAACACTACCACTGAGGATCAATGGCACGGAGTATTATCAATAAAGAACATTTAAATGGCAGCTCCATTGCTTTGAGAAGCTTCGGAAACACCTATGCAATATAATAAGCCGAATATTCTAGACAATGAAGTGCTCGGCCATTTAATCTGTCGAACAAAGTCGCAGTATCAGACGAACTGCCTGAGAAGCGACAACACTAGTCATCCTATTGTGCCGAGGTATCACCGTCTTGCATTGACTCAAGACCTACCTTAGGTGAGCTACAAACTCTTACAACCGAGGAATCAACGTATCTCAGAGAAGCAACAAACAGCCTTGCATCCCTAAAACTTTGAACAGATTACAAGCATCATATATGCATCTCAGAAGAAAAAAGGCGGCTCAAGGCGAATAAGAACAGGGGTTCAGAATAGGAACTCAAACCAGCTCATCCTCAGCACTACCCTGAGGATTCCTCACCAGCTCAAGTATGTTCACCACCTCGCCCATGTCAGGCCGGTTCGAGGGCACTTGCGAGGTGCAAACGAGGCCCAACCTGATCATCGGCAGTGCCTCGTCCATGGGGAACTCGCCACATAGTCGCGGATCCATACAATCCTCCAGTCTACCTTCCTCCAGAGCGCTCCTGACCAAATCACACAGCACGACGACATCATCTTCCAAGTACTCAACAGGTCTCCTGCCTGTCAATACCTCAAGCACAAGGACCCCAAAGCCATAGACGTCGCACTTTTCTGTGATCTTCACCGTCTTGCATGCAAATTCTGGAGCCATGTACCCAAGTGCACTCTGAATCTTACTGCTTAGGACGTAGCGGTCTAGCATCGGTAGCAGCTTGGCAAGGCCATAGTCACCAACCCTGGGTTCACCGTTGCTGTCCAACAGCACATTGCTGGACTTGAGATTGTAGTGGACGATGCCATGCTGGTGCATGTATGTCAGCCCCCTCGCAACGCCTAGGATGATGTCAAACCTCTCCATCCATGAGAGTGAGTCATCTTCAGTGCACTCGTGCAGGTGTTTATGCAAATTCCCACCAGGCAGGTAATCATAGATGAGGAGCTGCAGTGATGAAGTCCAGTAGAATCCTCTGAGTGAGACAACATTGCGATGCCGCACCTTGCTAAGCAACTTAACTTGTCGCTCAAAATCATCCTTAGACTTGACCAAGCTGGAGACAGTCAGCTTCTTGATGGCCACCGGCTGTCCATCTCTCAACATTGTCTTGTAGACTGCACCAAAGCCTCCACGTCCAAGCTCACAATCCTTATTCAGCAAGGCATGTCCACCGGTGCTGAATTCAGGGCTGCCTTTACCGAACATGACAAGCTTCCCGGAGGTAGCATCATTCTCAGGGGATTGACTCAGATAATCATCAGATAACGCAACAGCAGGTGCTGAGCGAGGAGCAGCTGACCGGGCACGGACACGGCGATTGAGCACAGATATTGTGATCACTCCAATAGCAATAGCAGCAGCACCAGCAATGGCAATGAGGGTGGAGATGCTCAGTATGATTTTCTTGTGATGCACGTTGCTAGGGGCACTGGGTGTGGCCTGTGAAGAGGGGTTTAACGAGGAGTTGGGGTTGAGCACAATGGGCTTCGGCATGACTGCACTGCATGAATTGTTCTTCCGCGAGCTACAGAGACCAGAATTTTCTGCAATGAAGGGCTCAGGGATGTGGTTGAAGAAGCGGCTATTTGGCAGGTCCCCTGACAGCATGTTGTGGGAGACGTCAAAGATGTGGAGGCTGGGCAGATTCGATAGCTCCAGTGGTAATGTCCCATTCAGCCTGTTCTGAGAAAGATTCACCACCTGGAGGCTGGTCAGGTTGCCCATGGTGCGAGGAATTGACCCAGTGAGACCATTGTGCGACAAATCCCTGCAATGGAAGAACACAGCTCCACATCAATCCAAAAAATTGATATAATATGCAGTCTAACCAAGTTCAGAGCTAACAAAATTCAATTTCGACTTTAATTTGATCAGTTGAAGTTAAATACAGGTGCTCGGAATCCTACTCACAGACATTAGACTTCAATCTTGACTTTTGAGTGTATCCAGGACTAAAGAAAAAGGTACGGGGATGCGAGCAAAACAACATGACAACACATAGACCCGTAATTTGCGGTTTGGGGTTCCAAACAGAAAATAAGACGACGCTGTCCTACATCACTTTCTACAACGTATCTGGAACCTCGGAAACGGAAAGCAGTCAAAGGAGTCACGGAAAGAAAAAGAAATAGGCCTAGTCAACTTCTCTCACAAGCAATCCCGATGACGTCGAAAACTTAATTCCAAAATATTACCAGCAGTAAATTTCTTAACAAAACCAAAATTCACTTACAGAGCAATGAGGGAGCTGCAGTCCCCAATCTGGGCAGGGATGCGTCCACTAAGCAAATTCCTCCCCATCCGCAGGTCACGGAGCGCCACCGCGCCGCCAATTTCCGGCGGCACGCCTCCATCGAGACGATTGGAGCTGACGTCCAGCACCTCGAGCAGCCTCATCCCGCCAATGCCGGCTGGAATATGCCCCGAAATGGAATTCGTGGACAGATTCAGAGACTGCAAACCAGCAAAGGTAGCGATGCGCGGCGGGATCTCGCCGGAGAACCCGTTGCTCGACAGGTCCAGTACCCGTAGAGCCATCGCAGCGTCGTCAGGCACCTTAATCCACCCGTACAGCCTGTTCCCGGCGACAGAGACGCGCTGCAGCGGCAGGCCGAACACCCACCAGGGGAGCTCGCCGGTGAACGCGTTGCCGCTTAGGTCGGCCTCCACCAGGTTCTTGCAGCTCGCGACGGTGTAAGGGATGGCGCCCGTGAAGCGGTTGCCCGACAAGTCAAGCCGCTCCAGCGCCCACATTTCCCCGATCCATGCCGGCAGCTCCCCTGTGAGCGTATTGCCGCTGGCGCTGAGGAACCGCAGCCCGGTAAGCCTTCGGAGCGAGTCCGGCAGCCCACCAGTGAACAGATTGTACCCCAAATCAAGCGACTTAAGCAGCGCCGCCTCGCCGACGTCCGCGGGTATCTCCCCGGCAAGGAGGTTATGGCTCAAGTCCACGTCCCGCAGCGAGCTGCTCCTGGGGAATCCGCCTGGGACACTCCCGGAGAGCTCATTGCCCGAGAGATCGAGAGACCGAAGCGAAGGCAGAGACCAGAGCCCATCAGGGATAGGGCCGGCAAGGCGGTTGGACGAGAGGTTGAGGGACACCAGGGACGAGCAGGACGCCACAGCAGGTGGGATGTAGCCTGAGAGCTGGTTGTGGGCGAGAGAGATGGCGCGGACGGAGCGGCATTGCACAAAGAGCTCGTCGGGGACTGGGGCTGCGAAGCGATTGGAGGAGAGGTCGAGGGAGCGGAGGCGTGGGAGCGCGGCAAGGAGGTTGGGTAGCACGGGCCCGGAGAGATTGTTGCGGGGGAGGGAGAGGGAGGCGAGCGCGTCGAGACGGAGTAGCGCGCGGGGAAGGTGGCCTGAGAGCGACGCGGCCGGGAGCGTGAGCGAGGTCACGCGGCCGGTGCGCGCGTCGCAGCCGACGCCAGGCCAGGCACAGGGACGGTCGTCGTCCTCCGTCCAGGTGGCGAGGCGACCCGACGGGTCCGAGACGCCCGTCTTGAAGACCACCAGCGCGAGCACGTCGTCGGTGAGCGCGCTGGTGGTCGCCGCGGTCGCGGCGAGGAGGAGGAGGAGGCCGGCGAGGGCAAGGACGAGGCGGGCGGCGGCATCCATCGCGACGCGGAAGGAGGAACGAGGAGGATGCAGCGATCACAGCGGCGGCATTTCCATTTGTGCGGGGTAGTGTCGGGGGCGTGCCGGCGGTTGAGGGGGTGAAGAGTGTGTGCAGCACAAGCGCGACGGGGTGGATGACGTGGGAACAGTTGCAGTGATGGCGGCCGGCCCCCTTCAATGTGCTACGATTATAGGAATGGACTCAAAACGATCTGTTTTCTCGCTTTGGAGTTTGGATGCGCTTTTTGAACAAAAGGATATTGTTTTCTAAAATTGATACAGTTTTCATTCATATTAGCAACTGTTAATACATCTAATCTGTCTTCCTGGTAAAACTGAAAGGAAATTAACTTGCTAAACTGCAGATGCATTACCATTTGTCAATTTCAACTACCTGCTGAGCAACTGCCACCGTGGAAGCTTGGATGCCAACTCTTTTTGGTAAACAAAACACGGTCTCATCAATGCTGTGGCCACTCCGAAATTGTTGATATCGCTACGTACTCGCTATTGTGTCCATCCCAGTGCCGGTGAGAAATTCCACAGAGGCTGTGATTACACTAGCATAGCAAGTGTTTGTTGTAGTAGCGGGCAATAGTTCGTTTCAAAAACGTAGCAGCGAAGCAAACTAATTACCTAACAAAGATTGTGAATACTGTTGCTCAAAATTCCAGGGTTGTCGGACGGTGGTATCAAATTTACCTGAGGCAGAATTCAATAATTTACAACTATCGTAGTTAGGGAGCAGAAAAAACATACGAGGCAATTTTAAAATACGGTCACGATTTTGCCAAAATTTCAGATTCCAGGCATACTACTCTTGTCCGCAGTGTCTGAAGGTTGCTTGTATTCAATGCGTCACAACAACTTAACAGATCAGAGCAGGAGCATTTATGTCGACTTATTGCGATCTGGAGGGCACCCAGCATAGTTACCCACGCCCCTGACCGGTTGGTGGGCCAACAACGATTGTTCGAAAATTTAGAATTTACCGCCCCAAGCCCATAGGGAGCTAGGGACACTCAACTTGCAAGTGAGATCAGATTCCTTTGTGAAGTTTATTATGGTAAATACAAAAGTAAACAACGGTCTTGGACCCACGGCAGTTCACTGTCATTCGACTAGTAGTAGTATACTACACGTAACCAGTATATAATGTGTTTGTTACTGACACGTGGATCCAAAATACGGAGCAATAGATTACGCAAGAGATTAGTAATAATATTTTAAACAGTAGAGGAGAAAGGCAGGACATAATAAGGCAGGAATGCAAACCGCGCTGCTTTGCGGTGGCTGGGTGGGGGAGGGAAGAATCATGCAGGCTTGCTGATGGTGTCCCCCACAGGCTTCCTGTGTTACCGCTGTATCTCATTATGCAATCTCAATTAGTCTTCCTGCACAAGTTACATTCTGAGATGCACACCCACAAGTAGGTGCCTTAAGCTTTTTACAAAGAATCATTCATTAACAGGCTCCGCAACTTTAAAAACTAGTGTTGTTAGTTGTTACCAATAGATTTTCTACTAATTGGCTTTACACAACAAGAGCTGAAGCCAGTAGCTACTCTGTGTGGACTGTGGGCTGGAGAGGTAGCATGCGCAATTTTGTTTGGACACCTTTGTTATGACTGGATCAAATTTGGATTAGATCAAATTTGCTTATTTATTGTAAAAATTAATATACAATAAAGGCTGGTTTAAATTATGAAATACCAGTGGGACAAGGCCGATTACCAGGCCCAGGTGACTGATAGTGTTTGCTCAAGTTTGGAGAACAGTCAATTCTTCCAGAAAAATGCGTCTATGCAGGAAACTGAAATCAGCTGTTTTTGTTTTTCACACAGACTTCTACTAGTACATTATTAACACCCTTACGCTACTACGTAAAGAAGTCGGGCACGAGGACTTCTGCATACTTAGACAGCAAAAGGTGTACAATTCCTTATTACTGTCATTCTTATTATGATTAGATTAGATCCAGGAACGTAGCGGGAAACAATACATTTGCTCATTGGAACGAAATTAACATGGTTCACACTAATATGGAATCTTAATAAACGATGAACAGAAGTTACAAAAGACAACCGGAATAGGCATCATGCAAAGGGCAAAGAGACGTGAAGGAAAAGGTGAAAAGCACTGTGGACCAGTGGGTTGCGGTGACCCACAGGGTGGGAAGCAAGAAACTGCTTCTCACAAGTGACAGTATCATATAGCTTCGCAAGCACAGATGGATCGGGGAACAAATTTTTGTACAACAAATAAGAATAAAAGTAAGACTCATTAACATACTAACGCTTACGAAACGACAGTAGTGAGTACCGTTCTGTAATATCTGAACTGACATGGTCAAAAAGCTTCAAGGCTCAAATATGAGATATGCTTTGTTTTATGCATAGAACTTCAGTGGTTTCCCGGATAAGCCAGTTCAGCATGAAATAAGCTAGAAATGCATGGTTTATCAATCAGGTTCAGTAAGGTACAGACTAATCAGGTTCAGTAAGGTACTACGGGAAGCTTGGGGACTTCAATGCCCAGTCGCTCTACCCGTGTTTGCAGGGTCCATGCTGCGCCAAAGGACCTCCCTCTCACTCGTCCAAGCAAGCTCCTCTCTTCTGTTCTCCTCCACACTCAGCACCAATGCGCCATGTTGGCGGCCATAGTCAAGGAACGGCAGATATGGCTTGTCTCCCACACGAGGACGGATTCTGCACAATCAGGTTCTTGAGGAGGGGTCCCCTTCCGCCACGACGGCGGGAAGCCCTGCAGCCCCTGCTGCTTGCCCTCCACCATCTACGGATCGTGCAGAAGACGCACCCTAACAATTGGAATGAGAAAATCGAGAGAACCAATCGATCTGGGACCGAATTGTGAGAAAAAATGCCGGAATCCTCAGCCGCTAAGTAGAATCCGGATGGCCGCGGAGACAACAGGACCGCAGCATCCACTCGATTCCGGCTCGGCTAGCAATCCAAGGAAAGATGGTGACACGCTTTCGGATCGGAGAGCTCGAGGTGTTACCTGCCTTCCCCGCGGTTTCTTCCGCCACCCAGTGCTTGGAGCGAGGGAAGATTTGAAAACCTAGCCTGCTGCTTTCTCCGCGGTTCTGAGGAGTTGTTTTGGGTAAATTTTCCCCAAAATCGCGTATCTGGCGCCGCCGTTTTTTTAACTGGTGGGCCGATGTTGAATTCAGTTCACACTGGCGCCTGCTGGGCTGCTAACAAGTAGATGCTACGACTACAAGTTTTTTATAGTTTTTTTTTCAAAAATAGAATATTTTTTGTAGTTTACGAAATGAGGATGCGTTTAAAATATTTACAGAAATAAATACTGCTCGTCCGGCTAATCCAAGGTCCAAATATTAGTAATTTGTGCCAATAAGTCCCGAAAATAGCCAGAGCTAAGCTAACCCGATCCGTCGACTTCCAAGTTTGAAAGAAACCACCAATCAATTCATTTTTATCTGGAAACATTATTCGCTCTGCTACGTACTGCCTCTGTTTTCTGGATCATCAGCTTGACAGTTCAGACGGTTCATGAATTCAAGTCCGTGTTTACTGATATTTCTGAAGATGTTGACACAGGACTGGTAGTATAATCCTAGCAGTTGCTAAGAATGGCGCGCGCGATTTAAGTCTCAGTTAAAGGCTGGCATGTCTTCCCTTCGTCACAAGAGAATAAAGAACAGGGGAATTGACTGAAGTAACTGACCCGCCGCTATTCCACCTCTCAAATGTCTCAAGCTAGAAGCCTGGAACGGAATCCCATGAAAAAAATAAACCAAACGATCAAAAAAAGAAAAGAAAATGGGCAACCATTCAAAATTTGTGGCTTCATTAGGATAGGGTAGATCAAAAAGATCACGTGAATACTTCTACGTCACTGAATCGTAGTGCGCCCGAAATGTGGTCCTCCTCTCACGGGCAACTAGTCATTGGGCCGACTAGTCGGCTCCAAGTGGAAATACTGGGCCATCAGAAGATACAGCCGGAGGCCCGGAACTCGCTGAACCTGATGGGCTCCTATAACTCTCCAAAGTCCTACAGCTTCAGGACTTTGGGCCGAGTCTTCAGTGAATTTTCGTCACGGATTCACAACTCCCGGATTTTCAAAACCGGTAAATTCGCATCGCACCGCAGATTTTTTACTCTCTTATCAGGCGCTGGTGGCCAATTTCACAGAGATGGTTTGTCTGCTCTCCTAAACCAGCGCCCGGTGGCATGGTGCAACCGCAGTTAGCAAGTATAGCAAGCAGAGAAGGGGACTGGGCCAATCTCAAATTTCAAACAGCGCACCGAGTTGCGGTGCCTTTCCTGGCGAAACTTCCCTGCCCTGGATGGAGGGGACGGTTTTCCAACGAGTTCGACACCGCCCTGCGATTTTGTCTTTTCATACTCTTTCTGCCCTGCCGTTACCATATGATCCGATGCCTCGTTTGCTGCCGGTAACCGAAGTGGCTATCACGCATCCAGCGTTGAGAGCCGTAGTGGATCAAGTTGTCAACAATATTTCGATATAAACGATCGCTTACAGTCGCCACCTCCAGCGGCCACCATGGCCATTCGAGAAAAGGGTCTTGTCCTGGACCTCTCTTCAGTCTCCGGGCGGTTCAGAAAGATTGTCTTTAGAGTCGATCTGAACTTTCAAAACTGTGTGGAAAATGAAGCTCCTACAAGTACAGCTACACTGTATTATTGAAGTCTAGTGGCCTATAATATTAATATTAATGACGTACTAACTTCAGTTACGGTATATACAAGCAGGGGCAGCTCAGCTGCGACGATCAAGCAGCAAAAGAGTACAAGCCGACTGGATAATGGAAGGATCTGACGCGATCTTGACTGGTCTAAACAGACAAGCGGCGCCACGTCGGGAGCCGCAAAATATCTCGCGGCCGCGGCGTTGCCCCCGCCGGTCCACGTCACCCAACGGCCACCGCGATAGCCACCTCGCTCGCCGGCCGCTGGCTTCCACCGGCGGCGGCGGGGGTGGAGGTGGCGGTGGCGTTGGCCGACCTCGGCGCCGCGCCATCGAGCACCGAGCCGCGACACGTGGGGCAGGAGTCGTGCGAGGCGAGCCAGGTGTCGACGCAGCGGACGTGGAAGCCGTGGGCGCAGCGCGGCAGGACGCGCACCTTCTCGCCGTCCGCGAACTCGCCGAGGCAGATGGCGCAGACGTCGGCGGCGACCGTCGAGGCCACGTCGGCGCCGCACGCGCCGTACACCTCGACGGGGATGCTCCGGAGCGCGCGCTTCTTGAGCCCCCCGGCGCCGGGTCCGCCGCCCTCCCCCGCCGACGACTCGCGGCGCGCCCAGCGGAGGAGGTACCGCGCCAGCGAGTTGAGGCCGAGCGCGAAGAGGAGCGCGAAGAGCAGCGCGGCGAGGATGATGACCATGTTGCTGTCGAAGCTGGCGTCGCTGCCCCCGGGGCTGCTGCTCAGCGCGTGCTGCGCCTCCGTGGCGCTCCCCGAAGCCGGCGGCGGGCCCATGTGCCAGCTCATGGACCTCAGGTGCACGCCCATGGTATCACTCTTACCCCCCCTACTAGCCCACCACGCCACTACCACTATCCTCCTCTCGACCTTCCTCTTAAGCCTCGACGACCTCCAGCACGGCTCCTCTCCTGGTGCAATTACGCGCCGGAGGGACAGCTTCGCCCGAAAAAGACGAGGACGTTGAGCCACCGCCGGCTGCTTCTACCAAACAGGCTACCAGCTGTTCTCCGGTATCCAGCTAGCTCAATTGACGAAAGTTAGCGGCTTGTGATCACCGGGAAGGAAGATTTTATAACGGGAAGGGAAGGGAAGATCTCGCATGGTGGCGCCTGGAGGAGGGCTGCTCTGCTCGGCGCCGGTTGGAGCAGAGGGCCGGTCACCGGTCACTTTATGGTGGGGCCTGAAAAAGCTCGCAACTCTCACATGAGAAATATCTCTCTCAGCTCCGCCTGTTGCGCATGCACTTGGCCGTGCAAATCAGGTGGTCACTACCTCTTCGTTCGTTCCGTCGAAGGTCTCGCATAGTGGGCACAGGCATCACCGTATCGGCGCCTGACACTGCGGCAGATCCACGCAACCGTTAGTCTGATTCATCCCTTTTAAAATCATACAATCACCTTACAACTGCAATGTGTTTACCATAAACTGCAATCATGCAATCGTACAAGAATCCTTACCATACACTCTCAAATCCAATGCTCAATGTATTTACAACTTATGGACATTTGACAACGGAAATTGATAAATAATCCTCTAACATGTCGACAGTAGGATTGAATATTGTGTGATTTTATAAGCTGCTTGCACAATTCCACTTATACGGTGATTGCATGTCAGTTGAACTCTTCTTTACACCATGACGCACTAAAAACTTGTCATTTCGAAAAAAAAAACTTCCTTTACTTACCTTCGAATACGCATATGACAGACAGTGTGTGTGTACCCTGACACAGCCAAGCCAAACGAAGCCTTATCTCTCAACTACTACTAATTCATCACTCAGGCTCAGGCTGTCACGGTCCCAGTGTTAAAAAGCGCGGATACTAAAATGAAGTGGTTTGCCACGTACGCGCGCAGCTGTCGTCTATGGTAGTGCTTATCTAAACCCAGGAATGGTCGCCAACTACTAATAAAAAGACGTAAATCCTACTAGTAACCCTGAATAACGTCCATAATTAAGCTTATTTCCTGGCTTCCATATGAAAGCATGAAACGTTTTATAAAGAAATGGTTGTAAAGCCAACTGAAGATATGCAACCCTGATACTGATACTATAAATACTAGCATGATTTATTTCATCCGTCCCGAGTTGTCGTCTTTCGAAGGAGAAAAAAAAAACTAATCCGGAGTTGTCGCAGTTTTGCATCTTGATTTGGGAGCGCAACAGCCATGCATCGACGGCCCCATCGCACAAACACCGCCTGTGTCGCTGCATGTATTGTCGCTGTGTGTTAGTACTGCTTTCGTTTTTTTAAAAAAAATACAGTACGTCACAATACTGCTGGAACGAGGTCTTTGGACACGTAATGGGAAGTGTTATTAATCGCTGGACATGTTATCCATTTACCGGTTTGCCTCCTCCTGTCCAGGCACAGCGTAACGCAAATGTGCTTGGACGTTGCAGGTACGTTGTACAGGGATGAATTTCAGCAACGATGATGATCAGATTTTATTTTCCATACAAATAAATACTATGGAAGCTAAAATTCCTTAACGCGATGGTCCATATCATCCGGAGCCGATTTCTGAAACACCCGAGTTTTCAAAGCAGTCTTTCGACTGTTGTGAAGTAAGCGTGCATGCATCAGGGATATCTCGGGGGAATCTTCGTTACGAAAAAGCTGATGATCATCAATTGCTCCTCACGGTCTGGATAACTAGATTCAGCAGTTATCCTCGGTGAATGGATTTTTTTTCGCCTCGCCTTTAACATACAAGGATATACTTATCGTTTCGTCTCCTAATCCGACGTTGATGACACTACCTCGCACCACGTTCTCTTGTCCGAATCTTTGCTACTGTCACCTTATCTTGTCGTCGTGTAAGTTTCGCAGAACTGTTGCCTACCTGTGACGATGACGCATGCCGGAACTTCTTTCGAAGCGTAGTATAATAATCGCAGAAATAGGAGATATTTCCACGGTGTCTTGGTACCGCGTCTTTTTTACGTCGCGGTGGATTACGCGCTGCAGGTTCCACGTGTGTACCTCGCGTTGGACGCGCGCTATAGAAAGAGATCGCTCTCGACGTTTAAGATAGAATCCACGGTCGCGATACAGAATACCGCCACGAATCACAACCCGGCACCTCGGCGACGCGGCGCTGCCAACTTGGCGTAAGGGAAAAATCTCTCGTACCCCACTGGTTAAATCCTAGATCCTTTATGGTAATGGTGGGTTCCATATGTTTCAGAAACTCGATGGTATGTCACCGATGAATAGCTAGGATTTCTGTTTTACCAATGCTATATGAGAAAATTCCTATTGTATAAAGTATCGAGCCGCTGCATGCTGCACCGAACTTTTGCTGGCGAGTTGGCGACGTGTAGGGGACATCGCACGGATAGGGTGCTCTGAACCTTGGGCTAGTGGAAGCAGGACGGAGGTGGATAAGTTGTTTAGTTTATAGCAGAGATGCGGTGTTGCTGACTCATTATAATCCTCCGGAAGTAAAGTGAAAAGAGAGAAAAGAATTGCTGTGGTGGAGGAACCCACAGGTCCGTTCGCTCCCGAAGAATATAACAGTACTCGTGAGGGCGGCGGAGTCGACCGTGCGTGTCTCAGGATCACGCCGTGGTCGTCTTTCGCTCCAGAATATTCTGCACGAATGGGAGCACGATAGAGATGGCTTCGGCTCTTTTAGTTTGTTTTTTGGCTCGAGTTGTAGCGGACACGCCAGGATTAGAGGTGAATACAACGGATTTGGGGCGTAGCTATCGAAGGTTGCGGTACCCGGTGGCGGTATCATTGGATCCCAGTGGAGCTTGCCTGAAGCGTCAAATCTTCTTTCCGTGACGGATCGATCGTGTGGAAACTTATCATCCTGTGAAATCAGGAGATCGTTCAACCATCGGCTATCGGAGCGAAATGGACAGAGCCTGGCGACAGCCTACGACCGACGATCCGGTTGTCCTCCACGAAAGGCGATCAGGCCGGGCGCACGGTCTTGGGCCGTTGTTGAATAATCTCTCCATGTAGGACTGTATTTTAACGGGCTTCTTTTGAAGTAGACAATTCCATAGGCCCATCGTCAGCCCATTTCATATTCCTGGTCAATGAAGCAGAGACCTTTTTTCCTCTAAAAAAAAAGAGCAGACTTTTCTGCTGTAAGTTTGGTAAGGACTGAAGCTCACGACTGCTTAAGTAACCCTGTAGTTGCTAGCATATGATTTCGTTCGGCGTTTCATCCTGCATAGTTAGATAGGACTCGGAGCAGAGCAGATCCGTTCGGATTAACCATCCATAACTCGCTGATCTGCCATGGTCAGCAGAGTGATTCTTGCATCCAGAGTTTCAAGTGGATAAAACAAACGAACAAGAATGCCGTAGCTTGCTCCCCCAGGAATACATCCGGATCAAAGCACACAGATTACATAACCATACACTAGGACGGAACACACAGTTCATGACTCTGCTCGCAGGAACGACTACGACGGGCAGTCGGGCACAAACATTAGGAACTTCAGACGACGATTCCTACACACCAGATACGACTAGTGACACGATAACATCTTCACCTAGTCAAGTCTAGCTTAAGTAGTAGCCTACCATTTATTCTTCCGCAGGGCCTTCCGCGCACGTGAGACGCCTCAGTTGATCCTGCGTAATTAGAGAAAGAAAACAAAAATGTCAGAAAACGAGAACACCGAAGAACGGCGGCAGCAGAGTAAACAGCAGACGGCAGGAGAGAACGTACGTGTTGCAGTTGACGTTGGCGCTGATCTTGTAGGGCAGTGTGACGCCGCACTTGCCTGGCAGCGCGGCGGCGCGCGTGATGTAGTTGCTGCCGGAGGCGCCACTGGCGACGTTCTTGAGGCAGCCGCAGACGGTGCGGCGGTCCGGAGTGGTGCCTGCCTGGGACAGCAGGCTGCGGATGCCGCCGCAGCACGTCGGCGTCGGAAGGTTGCCGCCCATCTGCACGAACGGCAGGCACGGCATAAGCGTGCTGTACACCGTGTTGCACGACATCGCTGCACGCACCGCGGCGGGCGGCGCCGCCACGGTCGCCGCGAGGAGCACCGCCAGAGCCAGAGTCGCGAACTTGTTGGGCGCCATGACTTTTTTGGACTCTGCCTGCCGATCACACGAAGGCTGAGCGCTGCTGTGTCTTGTGTTGAGTGTGTAGACGACGCTGTTGTCGTGTGTGCGGTGACGAGGGCGTCGACGGGTGTTTATATAGGGGACGAGCCCATGAGGAAATGCACAATTACGGGGTTGTTGAAGTGCATTTAGGAAAGGAGTTAAGAGTTAGCTGGTCGATGGTTCGTGACTGTGCTGATGAACTATAGAGGCAGCTCCTAGAGAGCGAGCAGCGCTGCACTCGCTGTGTTTTGCGCTGCGTCATCGTGCTACATATTCTCTTTAGATTAGTTTTTACAAAAACAGTATTACTTTTGGATACTGATTATTTAAAAAAATGGGTAGATTTATGAGTTTTCTAAGCCAGATTTTAGAGCGTGTTCTGTGGCAAAAGGTGCTACGATCCGTCTTGCGGCCGTCCGAAGCCACACCAGGTGCGGTCGATCAACGTAGAGTCCTCCCGTTCGGTAACCAAAGTCTGCGGAGTAGACGAGGCCGGCGTTCCGGTGACTGGCAACCATCCACTGCTCGTTTGCGTCTCTGCACTCGGGCGTAAATGAATGGGACGCAGGTCATAGCTGCGTGCCTCCAGACGCTGCCTCGTACTGTATCTTCGTCTCTTCGACACAGGACATGACCATGGATCCGCGCCAGGGCTGCATCTTGCAGGCGAACGGACCGGGCCAGCCATTTATGGAGCGGGCGCAGCGGCCATGTGAGAGGCACTCGATCACATTTACGGCGCCTGCGGCCTCGGTCTGCAAGGGGTGCGGTAGGTGGCGTTAATGTGACCGACTCGTTCGATCAATCGCGTGCGTCGCCTGCCTCTCCGTAGGTCTCAGCGAGCCCGGCATTCGGTAAATTCGAGCAGATTTCTTTTACCCCGATGGTGTCAATGGGCGCAAATGCCTGGCGGTGATCGACGAAATGGTGCTCCTGGAATGCGTGGCACAAGTGCCAGTGGTTCGAGGGTCGTTGGAAGTTGGGAAATTTAACTGGCCCCGTATCGTCCTTGATGGTGTCGGCAGTCGGCTCCGTTAAAAATTAATCCGTTTCCTTGTTTTCCTATGTGGAGATGCGAAGCGAAGCATACGTGGTATGTCGTGAAGTATAGGTAGTGAACGTGTGAAACATCTAGGGAGCAAATATCGGTGAAATACTATACTAGCTTTGAAACAACGCAGTAACCGAGCAATTACAGGCACGTAACCGGAACTCGTTTGTACGTTTCCAGCGTCGAATGATGAGCATTCGTAATGGGCCAGGCCTTACAGGACAATCGGCCACGCCGATACGAACCATGGGCTGAACCCCGCCGCAGCTGATATCGAGTCACTGCTCCATCGGCCCTTTGCAATCCAACTGGTCCACAAAAGTTGTGGATTCCATCAGAAAAAAAGTTGGGTTGGGCTCTTTTAGATGATGCTGGGCTGGAAGTTGTAGCTCTCTTCATTTCGTCTGAACTCTGGAAATATCAGGGCCCAATCGTAATGGCACAATGTAGTGGTTTCTATTTTTATTTCTAAAAAAACTCAGTTATCAGTCACCAAGATAGATGTGACACCCACTTGGGAAAACTGCCAGGAGGCGAAGAAGCAAGCGGCACCCTTTGGGCTGGACGGCTGGTCATGCCGCTTTGGAAACTAGTGCGTAGCAGCGCGGCGGGACAGCAGTACGCCTTTGCCGTGCCGCACGCGGGGCGAGCGCGGACCTGTTTATTCTGTTGCCACGGCATTGTTGCGTCACGTACTGCCGCGGTGCACGTACGACCGGCTCCTAGCCGATCCACGCGCTCCCTCCCTCCCTCCCTGCCCCCGCCGGCTGCCGCTGCCGGCCGAGCGTAGCGACCCCTGGCCCGACGGCGGTGTCGCTTCGGCGCGCACACGGCAGGGACAGAGCTCGCGCGCGCGTGCGCGGAATTCGTTCGTTCCCCGTAACCTGCGTGCAGGCAGCGGGTAACCACCGGCAGGGGCACCGGGGGGGCTGGCCCGTGACCACGACGACCGACGGGACACGCCTCCGGCCGCGGGGACCCCCAGCCCCGCCCCGCATCGGCAGGACTCCGCGCCGGAGAGCGACGCGGGAGCATCAAGCTTCCGGTTGGGCCTCTCGCGCCATCGGGCCATTACAGCCAAACGAAAGCTCCCGGTCGTTAGCCCTCGGGCCACTCGGCTGGTGGCGCTCCCCCTGTCGCTCTCTCTCTTTCGGTTTGATCCTTGCCTCGCCTTTGGTTCGGTAGTTAAGACGCTGCGTGTAGACATGAGGCTCCCGCCCCCTTTGAACTCTACTAGCCACTAGGACCCCTACAGTTAGCACTCTAACGCCGTATGTTTAAGCGAACATGATTCTCACCGGCAATCATGAACAGACACGGACACATCCAAGACACGCGCCTCCCAGACCATGATGCATGTCGAGGGGGGCGCTTGGAGAAACAAAGGAATTCCCCCTCCCGGACGGATTTATCAACAGAGATCGCATTTCGTGTGGGGGCGACCTGCTGTGCGCTGAATGGCGAGTCTTCAGAGCTCGGGTCACTGTCATGGCAAGATCTTGTGATCCGTTTTTGGTGTGCTCCCCACATGGCTTCTCCCTCCATCCGTCGTGCAGCCGTCGCATCCGCGGTACAGGACGCGGATCGCTCCATCATGTTTTGTCCTCTTCCATAATGAAGATAAACTTTTCTTTTCTGATGAACGTAAAGTCAGAGTGTTGAAAATGCTTGGAGCATATGCTAATTTTGGATACAGGTAGGATTGACATTACGCGCACCCAATTTCCTAAGTAGCGCAAATCAAAACACGCTTTTGATTCTGCGACTGCAGCATGACAGAGATGCCTGTAACCCGGCTCCCAAGTTAGTGTTCTCAAAAATAACAGCCAAAGCAAAACATGGCGTTACTCAAAAGGGAAAAGACACCCACACACACACGCATAGTTTTGTCTTCGCGTGTGGAGCTTATGATGTGGGGGAGCTTACGAGAATGCTTCCACAAGAAGGCGAATCGACGAATTACCAGCGCTAATGACTGGAGGTTGGCCGTGATCTCCGGGTGGCCCAGCCATGTGCAACCAACATGCGTGGGGTCACACACGAAATGGATGGCTAAACAGAACAGGGACTGTTGCTTCCCGAAAGCGTCACGCATATTACTACGTTTTGAAAGCTTGGATCGCGACAGGAAAACTAATCCCGGCTCTGTCCCTGCGTGTAAATATGCGACGCTACAGAACATCGACACCTGCTCTCATGTTCCGAACGCTGGTTGT
The DNA here is from genome assembly GCA_030760725.1 of Neostapfia colusana. Lineage (NCBI taxonomy): Eukaryota > Viridiplantae > Streptophyta > Magnoliopsida > Poales > Poaceae > Neostapfia > Neostapfia colusana. The sequence goes on from JASWHV010000018.1 coordinate 69,755,192, forward strand.
CTTCTGAATGTCTAGCTGTTCCATCTGCTACTAGTACAATCCATCAGTGGTTTTGTGAATATGATGTTTCGATCGTTTTGTCGGTGCAGAAAAGGGAACCGTGTAGCACGTTAAGGTTTGGTTGATGGTTTGTGCATCGAGGAAATGCTGAGACTAAAAGCGGCTTCAAAACATGGGGAGATCTCACAGACATTTGGTCAGGTCTTGTTTATTTTGGCAGCCCAATCTGGGCGTGATTGGAGCTCGAGACGCGCTGCCCGCGGCCACCTGTCAAGGTGATATAAATCGCGCGGATGAAAGAACACATGGCGCAGATCCAAGGATATATATTCTTTGTTCCTTGTGTTTTCTATCAGTGCAGACGAAATCATGGACAAAGATGCTGCCTGAACGCGCATGCAGTGTACCTGCAGGTTTGTCTGAAGAGTATCGGTTCGTAAACTAGCGATGCATGCTCACCTACGCCCGCCTTACGTGACCAACGCGGTGCTCGCGCATGTGAGGCCTGAGCTTGGAGCGACGACGACGAAGTGGACATCCAACTAATCATTGGGACTAATAATGTTTCGCACGTAGCACCGGATTTGCTACGCGATAGCCTGAGGATTCCTTGTTTCGGTGGATAGGCTGATAGTTTCTTCAATACGGCTACGCTACTAAGCTACGAGGTATTCATACTAGTATACTACCCGTGACAGATGGGGGACTACAATGATTCTTTATCTTCAGTTCAACTGTCCCCTTGGTTTTGTTTTCGGGACGCAGTTTCTGTCATGTAATGTTACAACACTAGAAACAGACGAACAGCTCGATGCTTAAATCCCCTAAAAGATTGACCGGCTCCCAGATCATGGAGATCTTGTACTAATAAGCGGTTAACTGAAATTCGATCGAAAGCGGTAACTGAGGAACGCAAGCTTCGAATGTCCCAGAACGTTTTCACTAACGTTGTAAAAGGATGGCGTCCGATCCCTGAGCATGTGGTAGCACTTGGTCGACGGTCTGTTCGCATCCGCCCTCTTTTCGCCGCTCACATTAATCTACGAGCAACTTGATGAATGAACACCATTATTCGCTTAAAAATGCAACGAAAGCCCGAAAAATGAGTAGTACAAAAAACATTTCTCAGCTGACTTTCGCAAAACCATTTTGTGAGTAGAAGTCATGCAGGCCATTCTTCAGTCCCTGACGTGAGCGCATATGCATGTGGATACGAGAGGCCCCAGCAACAACAGACAGCCCACACGCTGCAGCCGTAACGCGCGGCCATTTGACAAGAACGTGTCCTGTGATCTCAGCGCCCTTCCGACGGATACGGATTTCAATCGACTTTTCATATTTCGTATTATTTTGCCACTAGTCGAAAAATCCATAGCACACACTTGCGATAGCCAGCATGTGGGTACGAGCTACGCCGAATTATCCTGTACACACACGCGATCGATCGAGCAGCTGGTGTCCCCTTGCGCTCGCACTGTGCGACGATCGAGCACCTGCATGTGCGCCTGATTCGTATGTGCCAACCGCCGTCGTGTACTCGAACGATCATGGTCGGCGGGGGCGCATCAGTCGGTCCCCACCTATCGTTTCCCTCTTTTTTTCTCCCTGCCGTCGTTCCACAAAGTTATCAACGATTCCAACTGCCGGAAGCACTATCTAACGGATATTGGCCTATAAATACCTGGCCTGGGCGCGCCACTCCCTTCACAGCCAAGCAACTCTCGATTCCTAACTCATCTGCTTGCTGCTTTTGCTAGCTAGCTAGTGAGACAATAGTAGTGTCGTGCAAGTGCAATGGCTGCCTCCGCGAACGCCATGCTCGTCGCGCTCTTCTCAGCCTTCTTCTTCATCCTCACCCGACGCGCCGCCGGCGACTACGGCGGGTGGCAAAGCGCACACGCCACGTTCTACGGCGGCGGCGACGCGTCCGGAACGATGGGCGGGGCCTGCGGCTACGGCAACATGTACAGCAACGGGTACGGCACGAACACGGCGGCGCTGAGCACGGCGCTGTTCAACGACGGCGCGGCGTGCGGGTCGTGCTACGAGCTGCGCTGCGACAACGACGGGCAGTGGTGCCTGCCGGGCACCATCACCGTGACGGCCACCAACTTCTGCCCGCCAAACTACGCCCTCCCCAACGACGACGGCGGCTGGTGCAACCCGCCGCGCCCGCACTTCGACATGGCCCAGCCGGCCTTCCTCCAGATCGCGCAGTACCGCGCCGGCATCGTGCCCATCGCCTACAGGAGGTGAGACTCCTCGACGACCCTGATTGATCAGCATAGCCCGGCTTGTCACGAGTCGGAAAGCGGCCGCGCGTGCGGGTGTCGGTTCGGGCCGAGCCTGGACATGCATGTGGGCCTACCACAGCTGTGTCTAGTCAGGCCATGTTATGTGGACCAGCCGGCAGACGATTTTGTTCGGTTTCTGTGTGCCATACATGCACGATTGCGACTCGACCTGATGATGTCTGCGAATAGTTTAGGCGCCACACCACTGATTGCGATTCATGCAAATGAGTACTATTTTACTGATCACCTTCCTACCGCTGTTATTTTCAGGGTGCCTTGCGTGAAGAAGGGCGGGATCAGGTTCACCATCAACGGCCACTCCTACTTCAACCTGGTGCTGGTGACCAACGTGGCCGGCGCCGGCGACGTGCGGTCCGTCTCCATCAAGGGCTCCAGCACCGGGTGGCAGCCCATGTCCCGCAACTGGGGCCAGAACTGGCAGAGCAACTCGCTCCTCGACGGCCAGAGCCTCTCCTTCCAGGTCACCTCCAGCGACGGCCGCACCGTCACCAGCAACAACGTCGCGCCGGCCGGATGGCGGTTCGGCCAGACCTTCGAAGGCGGCCAGTTCTAGCCACCTGCGCCTGCGCATGCTCGATCGATCAGTCCGTTCATTCACCATGGCGAGTATTATATATGTCCGTGGATCCCCGTGCGTTTGGTCCGATTTGGAGTTATCGTAAGTGATTGAAGAATTGAAGGAACCCTCTTCGTTGTAGTAAAGAAGAGGCTGTGGCCATCCAGAGGCTGCTGATTAGCACCCGCTTAGGCCTTTCCTTCTCTGATAGGAGTAAGTTATATCATGGATTCAGTTGAATGCTTTTTAACCTTGGGTTTTACAGAAACTGCAGGGCAGCCTGTCTATCAGGATGTTGTAGAACCGCAGCAGAGCGGTGTCGTGTAACTTTTGTTGTCAGATCACGTTGTGATCCCCCGAATCCGGCCACGTGACTACGTGAGCGGGAGATGTTTGTGGGGGGTGTTGTGCATTTGGGAATTGGGACCAGCATTGAACAGTGATTGTTCAATGATCATGGTGTATAAATATAAATGATATCTTTTGTGATTCTACATTCATGTTGTCCACTGTCCTCAACCTGCCAGTTTATTGTCAACTTGCGATGATTGTCTATATGTGTGGCGAGTGGTGTTTTTTGTCCTAATCGGGTGAGTGATTAGAGGATGTATCAATTTTGAATCGATTTTTTGGTGGAAGTACCGCACACGTTAGATATCATACTGTAGAACTAATTTTGAAAAAACAAGATGGTGAAAACAGAGTTATGGTTTGAGGGAAAATACATTTAAAATTTGAAAACCGATTCCTTTTCCCCTTCCCACCCACGCTAATAAGATTACAACACGTAACATCTTCTCCTTCCTTTCCTCCACTCTCTCAGATCTCGACCACTTATCCCTTTTGCACTAATCTAAAACACTGATGGACAGTTCGCTAAATAAATGGCATCCTACGTGTAGGAATTCCGAGTAGAACATGGTTGGTTGCATCGTGGGTCGTAAATGCCCATCCCATGGTTGAATTTACTTTATCATGGGCTGGCTTGTCCAGTCCACTTCTGCAAAAGTTCAGGCGGGCCGAATGTTGGGTTTCTCCAAGCCATCTTCATCAGGTGGACCAAAACTTATTTTAACTCGGGCCGTCCATTCGAGATCAGCTTCTCCTACGAGCCTGAGCGTCGCGCGGTTCGTGCCGGCGGCACTCCGCCACCGGTTCACCCTCTACGCTGCTGCACGAAATGATCGGACCGCCCATCCCAAATCAGACGAGTCTCTGTCCTTCCAGAAGGTCTGAAGCGAGTCGTCGGTGTCCTGCGGTCGTGCCTGCACTTTCGCACGGCTTCTCCCCCACGCGCACGCGCCTCATCAGCCGGCCCCTTCCCGACGGGACCCACCGTTTCTTCAAACCCACGCAACCAAGACCAGCAGAGTCCACCACCAAAGGTGGTGGCGAACTGGCGAAGGCCCCAGCCGCCAGAGCCGCCGAGCACCTACCCATCCCTCCACGATCTTCCAACCACTCGCGCCGGCGTCGCCATGACGGCAACGTCCAGGGCACCGCGCCGCCCACGCATCCGCACGCGCGGCCCGCCGCCGGCGCCGACCCCCATCCGCACGGCGCGCGGCGGGCGCTCCGCGGCCGCCAACGACCGCGTCCTCGCCGAGTTCCTGGAGTCCTCCCTCCGCGTCCCCAGCCTCACCCTGCCGCCCCGGAACAGAACCCAGTTCCCGCCTCCACCGCCAGAACTACCGGGCGTCCCCGCGCAGGCGCTGCTGTCCGGAGAGTCGTCGGCCGCCGAGCTGGTCGCCGCAGCGGAGAGCGGCGCCTTCAGCGTTGCCGGCGCAGTCGATGCCAGCAAGGTGCGCGAGGCAGCGGAGGCGTCAGAGGTGCTGTTCGCGGCGCCGGAGCAGGTGAAGCGCGAGCTTGAGCAGTGGTTCAGGAGGAGGGATCGGGTGGCCGGGGAGGAGTTCTGCTGGGTCCGGCCGGTGAGCCCGGACTATGATCGCGCGCTGAAGGCAGCCTTGCCCGGCTCCACTTATGGAGCGTTCAGGTACGTACTGCCAAAGCAGTTAACCGGCGTTGTAGTATGTTTGTCATTTGCTCCATGTTCACAACCGCAGCTAGCCTACCAGTCGGCATATATTGATAGCTTCGATAGCTGCAGGCAAATACAGTGAGTTTCAGAAGCCAAACTCCAACTGGAAAGGATCAGCCGAAAATCAATGCTCCCTCTGGTTCTCAAATTGGTGTTGTGAGGATAACAACTTTAGTTCACTTTTAACTAGAATTGTTGTCCTAGTGAAAACAATTAAATGTATAGAGACTATACGCCTACCTACCGATCTTTCTTAGAAAATGTCCATGTAACAAATTTTTTTCGAGACGGTTAAGTAACAGTGATCATATCAACATTCAAAAGTGAGTAGTGACTGGCTAGATGATTGGCCACTAGGCCGGTTACTGTTAACATGTCAACAGTTAATGGGGGTTAGTTTTGGTTTGGTGGTGGCTTGCAGGATTGATACTGAACTATGCCATTTATTTGCTGACCAGACAATCTGCTATTTAGAACCTAAAACATGATGAAACCAGTGTAACATTGTCATTTATAATGGAACGGATGGCTACCATTGACAATGAAACAGATGGACGAACTAGAACAACTCTATGGCCCGAATTTTGTATGGGGCGACAGGCCCATAGTCAACGTTATATACATGTACCAAATTGTTGCAATGCGGCCCATACAACTACATGCCATACTCACATGATATTTCAAATTTCGCTAGGGAGAAGATTGACACTGTTGCATCGAAAATGGAGGATATTGCAAAAGGTGTCATCAGGGTTTTATCTGGTAAAGTCAACAATGGTGATGGTTCCACTCTGTTCAGAGACGCCCCATCTGTTGTACGCTTGGCACTGTATAGCTGTAAGATGTCGAAATCATTTTGGAACGACTCTGGCACCACGGGTCCTCCTTGCTCGCACGCCTTGAGCATCCACCTGTCTGGAAACGATCAACGAGTCTGTCTCCGGAATCAGAGTGGTTCAGCCGTTTTCAGTTTGCCTGCTGGCTCTATGCTCATTACAGTCGGCAAGCAGATTCAGGTACAGGTAACATGCTATATTAATTGCCCCTTCATATCTAATTTGAAGCTGTAAACTCAAATGTTCATGAACGCAAATTTCACCAACAAATGACTTATCATTATGTTTACGAATGTGCGTCGTAGGCTGCAGTGCTTGATCTGTACGACATAGTTCAAACCATGCCTAATGCTTTGTTCCAAGTGTTTATTATGACAGTGTGTTATCCGAACTCAGGAATGGTCCAATGGGGAGTTCAAGAGTGCTGAAGGTGAGATACTATTTGAGAAGATGGATGAGAAAGACGGGTTCATCACCCTGGAACTCCTGTACTCTCCAGGAGACCTGCATCTCTCAGAGGTTGGCCGGCACGCCAGGTGCATTGACCGGCCAAACATTGTTCGTTTTAGAGACCAGATACTGGTTGCCCTGGTTCTGCTGTGTTTGTTCTACCTCTTCTGGAACTAAAGTCTGCCCAGCGCCCATTTAGGCTGCCCCTTTGTCAATATGTGAAGTTAGATGTTCGAGATGGCTTATTTTTAGAGTTTTCTTGATGCTAACTGCGCCCGTCTCCGTCGATTAATTGTGGAGATTGGAGAAACATTGCATGGATGGCGGTGACCCCATGCGGTTTGAGTTTGTCAGATGATCTATACATATTTTTTCTTTTTTCTTCGTGAGCGAGAACATAAAAATAATGCGGGTAATATCGCTTTTAGCTAATCCCAGCTCAGGAAAGTGTTCTAGGTTTAGTTGTTTTTCTTTTCTATTTACCCCGTTTCCTATGCGAAATGTGAGTGCTGTGTCACTTTTGGAGTTGCGTTTTTTTTGTACATCTTTGATTTATATATGTAAATAATATTTGTAAGTTGAAATTGGCTTTGTTGGCCGTGGCTTGGATAAAATAAAGTGTTGTATTCTCACAAACTATTCTCCCCGATTTCCTCATGTCATTGCTCCAGCAAACGATGATCTTACCATTTCCCTACTGCATGGAAAGCGGCGGCGCAAACCGCAAACCGTAGCAATATCGTGACTGCCGCGAACTATTGGTGACTGATAACCCACGTAGTCAACTGCATGCACACAACTTGTCTTTTTAGTTGTCGTACCGTTTGTGTTGATCGTTTGGTGGTGCATCGATCTAATCATGGTCATAGTGTGGTACTATTATCCCTCATCAGTAACAACAAAACGGCACATCTGATCCAGACTACTGATCCGGTGAAACGGAGCCGGTGCTGTCAGTCGAAAGACACGAAACGGGGTGTGCAGATTGAACCGTAACCACGACACTCGACCAGGGGTCGCCGCCGGAGGCCTCGTGACGAAACGGGGGTGGGGGGGTACCGGGTACGATTGAATTGACGAACGCCCACCCGCAACGCTCCCTCTCCAACTGCAGACGAACAGTGGTCTCGACCAGATCGCCACGAGACCGCTGAACGGCAGGTCGTTTTCTTTGCGGAAAACCCGTGCACCGCCCGGGGCTCGCCCCAAACCTTACACGAACTCCAGATTTGTCCTGCAGCCAAGTCGCCGAGACCTGAACACCGCAGTGATGCTGCAGCTCTCGAGTTGGCAAGCTCTTGGCAGGAGAAGATCACCGTGTGTTTCTCTGGAGCAGATGCTGCGGCGGCCGTGCTTCCAGAGCCTTCACAGGGGCTGGTTCCGCCCGGCTCTAACTTGTACTGTTCCAGCACAGCGCCGGTCGCTGAACCAACGACGACGTGCGACCAACCCGTCCTCCGGTCCTCGCCCTCTCCCTCCCTTCGTCTCCGTGTCCGGACACGCGCGTCTGGGGCCTCCGCTTATCAATGCGACGATCCCCTCAGGCCAGCCAGGGGCCTACGCTTAACCTTCCCCACGGGCGACAGAACCTGAGATGCCAACCTCCCAACCCCCACCGTCATGACAAGAATCCGGTGTACGACTCGTGTTTCGTCTCGCTAATCATTGCAATCACTGTCGCCATTTTGGCTTCTCCGAACACCCGCTCTTTGTCTGCTCGCATCCGTTGTTCCTCCCGGTCTTCCTTTCTCTTTTCGTCATGTCCTTGTCATCTTTGGTCTATTTTCCGTTTATCACACCATCGTATGTTCGGATGTGGTTAGGCAGTATGATTCCTGCCGGCGTAGATTACATTGTTTGTCAATCTGGTACAGTAGCATGCTTGTTTTTTTTGCTCTGCCTCCTGGTAAGGCTGACGACGCAGATAAAGAGTAGCGTCATGCTCCTGTACTGTCTTACGCAATAGAAATTCTTCTGTGAATGCAGCATTACAGTACTGTAAGAATCCATACACCTGTTGTTGGATTCTCGAGGCACGAAATTAAGTCACCCAGACCTGACCAAGTGGCATTGCACTGGGCCGTCTATTCAGCTTTTTATCTGCAGTACTAGTAGAAGTGAACTTGGTCCAAGTAATTAAGCTCCGACAGCTTGCGTCTCTGCCGTTCCTGCTCTGGGATGTGATGCCTCAGAGTTAAAGCCCGTCACTGACTAATCACTGGGCGGCACTGCGCGATTACAGGTCCCCGGAACCGTAGTGAATGCCCGATACGTGTAGCTGCAGCTCGCCGCTGCAGGGCCTCTTGTCAGGCTTGCATCTACTAGTAGCACTGTGATACTATACCATGCAAGCATGTCTTTGCAAGGTGCTTCACTGCAGCTTCATGACCGCTCCACACCAGATGGCATGTTTGAAAGTTGAAACTCGAATCAATGAACCAGTGGCAGACACGCGAGCCTGATGGCACGTTTGAAACAATCTTTCACAAAAGGAAGAAGCGTACTACCAGCAAAACACAGAGCACGCCGTTGAATTCTTCGTACTTGTTCATACGGAAACAGTGTCCGCATGACCATCCAAGCTTTGAATCGTGAGACAGACAGACCGCGGCGTGCTCGTCACTGGTGATCGGCTTCGGAAGACCTGCGCTGTGGCTTCTGGCGCGGCCCCCAGACGAAGCTTCTCTGCAACAGTAACCATGAATTTCTTTCTTTGGCAAAAGATGGCTGTTGAAGGATCGGCGGCGTAGGCAAGCTTCTGCTGTAGCACACTCTGTTCATGTGTTTGACTCTGAGTACTATCACACTGATGAAGAACCGGATGCAATGCAAGTTGGGCGCGCGTTGCGTTGCGTGTAGGATCAAGTGGTGCTGCAGGGTAGGAGTTAGGACTACGAATCGGTAGTTGAAGGCTGTTCACGGGTATTCGTGGATGGAAGACTCAGCTAGTCCGGAGTACAGACCACAGAGAATTCGCTGGAAACGTTTGCGCTGCCTGTCGGACGCGAGTGATGTTTATGCCTGAAGGCATATGCGTGCATGCAGGTTTTCTGCTACTGAATTCGGCTGAATTGTTCAGCCTCCGTTACAGCGAACAATGACCTCTTCCATCGCGTCAGAGACCCATGCCTGCTACGCATTCGACGGCTCTTCTGATAGTCACGTGACGTGAAGGCGGTGGTTGCCTCAAATCATGCCGTATTGTTGCGTTATGCCGTACAAATGGAGGCTGGTTTGGGGCCATGCACTGCATCTCGGTGCGACGAATGGAGTAGTACGACTACGGCGCCACGAGCCATTTGAGGGGTATCCCATGTTCTTCTTGCTTCTGGAGTTGTGGTCTACCTTGTGGACACCCGGAAAAAACATCCACTTTAGCCTTTAAAAAAAAAGAAAAAGAAAAACATGCACTTCTTTTTCCTGAATGGCAAGGGACTATGTAGAGATATGTTTGTCGACATCTACATAGAGTTACATAGATAATGAGTTCTTTAGGTTTGCTTTTGTGTGTATGATAAATCAGCGTCAAGAACGTATGCATGGAAGTTTGTTTGTCTGGTGTGTACTGCCGCCGGCATCTAGCGCTCCTTCGGCTCCTAAACACCCAGCAGGATCCATTACTCAGTTAAACTGTAAGTGTACTACTAATATGGGGGCTCTTTTTTTCAATATATACTTTATTTTATAGAGCTTGCCATTTTACTGGATGGGAGGTAAACCTACGCCTACCCCAACGTGTTTGGGACAATGGATTTATTATTGTTGTTGTTCAGATAAACCTACATGCCCAAAGCATTTCGCTAACTCTTTCCAGAACTGAATTATCCCCACGTTATCTATCTCGCAATCGCTGGAAATGGAATCTCCGGACTACAAGTAATAACACGGTAGAAGTACTATAAACGTTGTAGAAGCAGCAGTAGTACAATTGTTCAGTGTTTTAAACTTTCTAGGCTTTTTTTGTCTGCGACTGTGGCGTCGATGTTGCCTCCTTGCTAGTTGTGCAGCGGTGAGGCTCAAGAAGAAGAGATCCCAAGGTGCAGCGTAACACGCATTCAAGAACAAGAACCCGAAAGCTCGTACTACTATCAAAGGAGGAACTGCGTCAACGGATCCAAGAGGTTAAGGACCATGAATCTACAACTGTATCAATACTGAATACCGGTTTCATCGGTGCCAGAATTATAATAAATATAATAAAAGGAAAAAATGAAGAAAAACGTCACAATTATTTTCTGCAGTTAATGGCCTCGGCATTGTTTGTAGGCATAAGTCAAACGCATCTGAACCCGGGTGCTACACGTCGAATACCTTCCATTTATTGCATGAGACGACACTACGACTGTTGCATACAGTTCCCCAGCCATGCATAGTTCTGAACCGTAAGCAGGAAGGCACTACGCATTCAAGCAGCAATGGGCAGGGAGGTTTTTCGAAAAAAAAAGCAATAGGCAGGGACTCCAAATTAATTGCTCGGTGAACGCGGGGTGCGTTAGTTCATTCAACAAATCAGTACCTCGGATACCCATCCAAGTTTAAGCGTTAAGCTAGACTAATAAAACTGATCAACTGTTCTTCACCCATGAACAGAATTGTCAGCAGAGCTACCGGTATCTGCAGATTATACGAGGAATGACCCAGTATCAGCAAAATTTAACAGCCTGGAGAACAGTTAAAGTACTCAATAATTTAGGATTATTACCTGAATCTAAATTCGGATTTACATACATAACTCTTGACACGATGGGATCACCATGCAAAAAAGAGTGCACCTGCATGAGCCCTGCTACATCTTGATGTCCGTGAGGGTGGCCCAGATATGCTCGAACACGTCGACGATGAGGTCGTGGTACTCGGCGGCGTTGAGGGCAAGGTAGCACGCGAGGAGGTCCTCGAGGTCCGCGGCGGTGCGGATGCCGTTCTCCGAGATCATTTCCTCCATGGACTCCTGGAAGTCCCTCCTCGGGTCCTGCGACGACTTCACCACCGCGAAGCTCTCTGCCAGAGGCGGCGGCGGCGGCTGCGGCTTGGTCGTCCGCGCCGGCGAGCGTGCGGTCGTCGCGGGCGGCTTGCACGTTTTGGACGACACGCTTATGCGGGCCGTGTTCGCGCGCGTCTTGAGGCGGCGCGCCGATGACACGGACCGCCTCGGCTTATTGAGCTTGCTCTGTTCTGGGACAGGAGCGGTTCTCCGGATCGCGTTCGTGACGACGTCGATGTGCTTGTCTTCCAGCTCGAGTTCTCGCCTTGCCGGCTTGGTCAAGATCGGTCGGAGCACCTTTTCCGGCCGATTCTTCGAGCACAGGTCGATGATGATGTCCGTCGCGGACATGATCACCTGGCTGTCCAACTTGTCGTCGGCGCGGACGGCAACAACTGTCGGCTTCTTGAGGTCCCGATCATCGTCTTCGTCATCGTCAGCACTGTAACCGACGAACCTGTCACGATGACACGGCGGGGTGTCCGGCGCCTCGAACGCCACCGTATCAGGCTTGCGCCCGCACCGGCATCCGGTCGTGGAGGCCGGCGAGGACACGAAGCCGCCGCTGCTGTTGACCGAGTGCGCCGCCAGCTTGACGGAACGCCTCCGGTGGTGGTGCCGCCCGGACGACCGCCGCGGCGGGAAGTGCGTGTCGGAGGCCTTGGCGTGGCGGAGCGGCGGCGAGCCCAGGACGAGGTCCCCCGCCCGCGGCGTGTAGTAGTGGGACTCCCGGTGCGGGAGCCACGCGCCGTGCCTCGGCGTGCTGCTGCTGGCGGTGGGGGCTCTGCCGGCGCGCGACGCCTGCACGGCGGCCACGCGGGTGCCTGCCGCGCCGCCGGCCCGGGTGCGCATGTCACGGAGCTTGAAGAACCACGCGTTCGGGATCATGTCGGACAGCCGGAACTTGTGCCTCCCCATGCCTTGCTTCTCTTGAGTAGCTTGCTCTGCACGAGGAGCAGAGGCGCGGGGCAGGGTAAGGAGAAGAAATGGCGAGGTTAGAGCAGAGTAGGGAGAAAAGGCCGCGCGGAATAGAGTGGGGGACGCAGGAGGAGTCCAGGAGAGGAGGGGACGCGAGGCGCCTTTTGTCCTCGGCGGTGCGCCCCCGCCGCATGCGGCCAACGCGGGAAAAGCACGGCTCAGAGGATCATCAGAAGAAGGGGGTCGAGGCCAAAGGAAATGGAGATGCTTCTGCCACGAGCCAGCGGATGTTGCAATTTACAACTACTGTTACGGATGGCATTTTTATCTGAAGGAAACGCACTTGTGGTGACGTGAAAGCCTGATCAAAATTTCAGGGATAGGGGGATGGCGGGGTGCAGAGCGTGTTGGTCGGACGGACCCGAGTCTGCTGCACGTGCACGTAGCCGTACATAGCATACGAATGGCTGCCTCCTTTCCTTCCTCCCATTCACTCGCGGCCCTTTAATTATGCACGTCAAACAGCGTTTTTGTCTGCGAGTTGTTCCATTGTTTTATCACCACCGCCTGCAGTTCAGTTCAGTTCAGTTCAGGCAGCAGCAGCGCGATGCGCAACGGCAGTTATCCAGCAGCACTCGTGCAATGATCAGTCCATCATCAGTTTAGCGTAGCAGAGACTCGAGTTGAGACTGTGCGCGGCGATGGGATGTGTTTTAACGCACGTGTTCTGGTAACAGAACGCTTTCAGCATCTGCGGTTAAGAAAAAAAAACGGCCGCTGGAAGGGTAACGACGTTGGTAACAGGATCCAAGCCTCGCCGTGCGCGGCTTTTGGGAAACTTGCTCTCTGTTCCTTTGCTTGCCATGAAAGACATGATGACAGTACGCCGGCTGCTTCTTAATTGACTGGGCGTGCTTGGCTTCGGCAGGAAACGAGATTGTGTGCGAGCCTTCTTGGATACTGGTTTTGCTGACTGGACCATGCTGTGAAAGTAGAACCACAGTCCACAGAACGAGATTTCCGTCTTACGGAGCAAGAATGCGCAACGTTTATCTTGTAAGACGGGCCTTAATTACTAGTTTCACCACTTCATCCTTTTGGTCAGGAAAAAAAACTTCTCGACGGTGGTCCATGTTCCTTAAGTAGGTACGCGTGCGTGCGGTCCTTCGTGCCGTGGACAAACACGGGCCACGACAACGCGGGGTTGCAGAGATCCTGCTCCTCCTTTATCCTCTCCTCTCCTCGACGCGAGACGTACGCCCATTAGTTTAACCTCCCCCCGTCCCGTGCCCTCCGTCTCCGGGCTCCTAATCACGGCGGCGCCCGCGATCTGGTCAGCGGACAGGAAGGCGTGCCCACTAGTTGTACGCGATTCGAGCCGATCGTGGACACGGGCCGGGGTCAGGTCCCTGCTTCCGTCACGAGATTGGCGTGCCCTAATCGTCCGTCAATCTGTGAGCGAGCGCGTTATTAGTTAAGGCGGTTCAAGTTACGCCGGGAGGAGGAGGAGGTGGGTGAGGGGGACAGGCGCCTGCGTCGTTGGCGTACATTATACGCGTGGCGGCCCGTAGCCCTGTCGTCCATCGCGTCGGTCCCGGCCGCTGAATACGACGCGATACCTGCTGCAATGCGCATCAGAATACGAGTGGACCCCGATGCTTCAGCGCGCATGACGGAAAAGAACGAGTAGCTGTAGGGTCTTAACGGATGGTGCTGTACTGGTACGCTCCAGACCTCGGGGTCCACGTATACGTACGATCTCCAAGGACGAAAATGGGTAGCAGCGACCGGTATATCTGAGACTGATAGCACGCCTCATCTAAATTACCACTCGACATCTTTCTTGCGCCAAAGACTGGATCTGAGCTGTAAACACACTTCTGATTAGGAGTATATCACTGTGACCTCTGTACTAAAATGTACTGCTACTAACCTGACGATAAGCAGCCTTTGACCTGACGTGACAATACACCTGCAGGGCAGCCAATGAAAGCAAGCGGAAAACATGGGGAAGTTTAGCGACGCGCCGACGCCGTAGTGTAGACGAGAAAACAGACACGGACGCGTAGACTGAGGATCGATAATCAATCAAGCAATTTAATGATAAATTGATAATCCTCCGGTCTCTATTTGTTCTTTTCCTCTCCTGGATTCCAGCTCACGTAGCAGTATCACCGCATTTGTCCTGCTCATGACCGTATATTTGTAACCCAAATATTATGGACAGCCAACAAGGACAGATCGTAACATCACTCATTCCTCCCTCGTTCGTTCACACGGCTAATTCTTGTTTTTTTTTTCTCCTGCGAACACGCACTGCTTGTCGCGTAAAGTTTATAGATGAAGGATCCCAAATGAGCCAATGTCTGTTACAACGTCTGGTTGTAAACTGGGTAAAAAGAAAACATTTAACCAGATTGCTCGGTCACAGTCACTGGCTTATTACTATAATGCCACTGGGCAAGCTGGTCCCTGAATTCTCCTGCCGATGACTGAAAAGGATAGAGAGTCGTTGCCTTGTCTGGCCCTCGTTTCATCGCTTGTTACGCCATACAAAGGTGCATATGCCATGGCGCCATGATTGTTTCAGCATTGATGATGTTGATTGCGGCACCTGAGGTCCACTTGCATGTTGTATCGCTCCACGTGGTTCAGCTCATAGCCTTTATCAACAAACAGTTCAAGGTTGTGCAGTCATGCTCAGCGGGCTCAATTTCCTCATCCGAGTGATCCATGTGAATAACATGCTTAAGAACCTAAGAGAACCTTGAGCTCAATTCACCTCATCTAAGAGAACCTAGCGTGTCACGTTGTCAGCTGGTGTGAATAGCATGCTTGTCTGTTTAATTAAACAAGACATAAAAACTATTGACATCTTCTGTATCAGTGAGGTTGGAGTACACCCTTCCCTCCGTTCTCAAATTGTTATGGTTAGGACAATATCTCTACTTCAGTTTGAACTAAAATTCTTTTCCTAATGATAACAATCTAAAAATAGGAGTAGTAGTTAGCATCACAGCAAAGTGGATCGGTCCCCAACGGTCACATCCCGCAAGGGGCGTTGGACTCCTCCGCTATCCCCTTCCGATCTCAAATCACCCCAGAAAAAGCTCCAAGAACCCATCATCTAACACCAAATGCATCTCCTACAAGCCCACATCCATGCGAGGAAGCGAAATCCCAACCAGTTATCTCAACCGATCAAGGAAGCGCAACGATCCGCCCCCGAGCTCAGAGTCTTCAGGAAAAAAAAAAGAAGAAGAACAAGCCAAGCCTCACGCCTGTACCCCTACAGTGTCGAGGTCGACGACGGACGGCCAAACTTCACGGGCTAGTGAGGTTAGCGAAAAACGAAGATCTAAGAATAGTGAAGTTGATGGGACTCACTTTTCTGTGGCCCTGGCCCAAGAAGGAGGTTGGCGCTAGCCGTCCAGATCCTTCGATGGGGTGGCCCGGCAAGGCTCCCGGCCTCTACACATCCTCCTGGACGCAGCAGGCATGGACAACCTTGTCGGCGGCCGAAGATATGATTCGATCACCTCGCAACCGTTGCAACCTTCCCCGAACATATTGGGCCTCCAAAGTCAGCCTGTTCGGCCCGTGACCAAGGTAAAGGAGCCCAGGACCCGTCTCAATTTTAAAGCGCGCGCTCGACAAGTCCCCGCGCCAGCTGGGGCTATCGCCTGACACGATATCTTTGCGTCGATCTTCGCCGCCGTCACATCCATCACAACAGCTGGTCTATACTACTATGGTAATGGACACGCAACACAAAGCGATTCCTCTAAGCGGTCATGGCAATTATAGTGCGGAAGAAAGGCTGATGGAGAAGGAGAGAAAAGCAGGATTTAATTCGCAAAATTACATTAGTTTGAGTTTGACCAACTATAAAAATAAATTTCGAGTGAGACTGAGGTAGTACTAGTCAATGCCGAGTAGCTAGGCCATTGGAAGATCCAAGTAGCAGACCCAGCCACGAATGGCCTATTTCAGAAAATTCAGATACGTCAATACGCCATGATGCTCGAGTTGCATCGATAAGCTTGTGCTCCACAAGTATCCCTTCTGGAGTCACTGTCCACATCAGCTGAACCAGCCACGCAGCCAGAGCTACTGCAGTCCTGTTCTTCGGTTCTTCCTGGCCACACACAGCATGCGAGCCCACGCTGAACGCCCTCCTCTTGTCTGAAGTACGAAGATCCACATCGTTCTGGGCCGCAACCAGAATTCCACTCTCGTTTCAGCACGCTACCCTTGCACCACGTAGCCGGTAGCCTTGCAGCCTCCACAAAACAGCAGCGCTGCCGTTGCCTTTGTTCCCCCAAATATCCGTGCCGTGCTTATAAAAGGGCGGGATCTCTTGACAAGTATGTACTCGTGCAGAACCACTTGCACCTTCTGAAGCAATGGCCATGAGGGCTCTTTCGCTGTCTCCTGCCCAGAGCTCCTCGTTTGGAGCTCAGCAGAAAACGCAATCCTTCAAGAAGAGCAATGGTGGTGCCAGGTCTGTGAGGGCCCACGCAAAGGCAGATGGGGAGAAGGAGAACAAGCAGTCCCTGTTCGGAAGCATCACAGAGGCGCTGGACTTCTCGCAGGTCCGGTCGGAGAGGGACGCGGAGCTGCTGTACGAAGCAAAGGTGGAGGGAGGATGACAAGGGAACAGGTATGGAACCTCTAATGAACAGCAACAATGGGATCACGTTCAGTAATTTAAACTCTTTCATGTGCTGATAAACTTTGGGCTGGCTTTGCAACAATGAAGTATGGAGCGCTTCGGAGGAAGATTGGTGGCACTTACAAGGATTTCTTCAAGTCATATGTTGAAGGTACCTGATCTGTACCTTCCCTGTTATGATTACAGAATGTCAAATGAATCATCGCGAGTATCGTCTATACTGCAGGACAAAGAATTCAGAGTGGTAGATATAATAGTTATTCAGAATATACTATCTCACAAAAACTCTTTATAGTTATTCTTCCATTAGCAAAAGAATTGAAAATCAAGTAACTGAAGAATACTGACCAATCAAAATGATCTTGTATGCAGTCCATGGGGAATATGTGGAGGATGGCTGGGTGGACAAGACGTGCAAAGTTTGCAAGAAAGACACAATGGGGGAGCCTAGGCAGGTTGACAAATTTGGAAGATATGCGCATGTGGCATGCTTGGAAAACCCAAAGCCAACAAACTTCTTCGCCAGACTCTTCGCAAGATAAACTTTTGTTGTGCTCATACAGAGAATTCTGTTACTCATGTTAGATTTCATAGACAGTTTCATAGTCTCAAAGCACGTGTTCAGTTTTCCATATGAAATGGTATATGATGAGCATCTGCATATTCCAGAATTGAATGTCTTCAATAGATTTAAGTAGGGGCATGAACAAAGTGACGACTCCTACGAATCAGAATAGACCATTAAAGTATTTTGTATAGAAGCACAAATATTTACATCAAGTTAGTACCCTGAGCTATTATATCTACTACAAGGCTTATTTCCTTCGCGTAATACTGGAAGACATGAACATAGGCTTATTTGGTAGAACTATGACAAGGCTATCAGATTCTGCATATCTAATGTGCTGTTGTATGATGCTTTTCCGAATCCCCTTTATTGAGCATGGACAGATAAACCCTGCACCTGATGACAGTGCATCCTATCTTAAAGCCAGGCATTATTGTAAACCCAACACTAATCTTTGCTTCTTCTGGGGTTAACTTGGCTGGCACACTTTCCATGTGTTTCTTTTGAAACTGAACACCACCCTTGACGAAGAACATTTCAGCCCTTGGTTTTAGACGACGAGCAACAGTGAGCAATGCCCAAACATTCCTAGCCATTTTCACAAAAGCCTGATAAAATTGTGTCCTTGGATGACCACCATTCTCGATAAAAGCCCTATGATCCACATTTCCCAATAAGGAAGCCTCCATACTGCAGGGTACAGCGACTAGATACTTTTCTCGGCAAAATCTTCCAAAAGAAGAGTTTGGGACCTCTACAAGAGCATCAAAAGGATCTATGAAACTCAGAATATGATCAAAAGAATCCATCAAGAAATATTCTTCTTTGGTCTCCATAAGCATCGCACGAGCAAAGTATGCCGCAACACGGTACTTCTTATGCGCCTTTTTCTCATATACAAAAGATCCCTCGACTGGAAATTTGGAGATACCAAGGTCCCGTCCAGAAGCTTTCATCCATCTGATGACGAGTTTTGTAAAATCATGTATACAATTTGATGAATGCTCAAACAACTCAGCGAACATATCTATTTCTTCACCTTTCCGAATTCCTTCCCTGTGGAAGACTGTACCATCAGCCTCCTTCGCTTTGATATTGCTCTTTCCAAGTTCTTCCAACTCCGACCGCAGCAAAACAATTTCTGAATCTTTCTTGCAAATGTCAGCCTGCAACTCCACCGCGAGCTTCTGATGCTCATGAATCAGTGAGCTCACATGAGACTGGTACATTGGATTGCTCCATTTGTCCACACTAAGATACAACTCTTTAAGCCTAGCAGTCTCTACGAGCTCCAACACAAAATGCCCATCAGCGACCATGAGTTTTTCAGGATCAGACGGCATAAGTGATCGCTGAACATCGACGTAGGCCAACTTCAGACAGGAAATGGCGTCGAGAAGCTTCTCGACGACTGCTCCCTCATAACGGTCAGTGGAACTTCCAGAGCAGTTCTCTTGGTCAGATACTTGATGCGGATGCACCTTCAGGTGCGCACCGTGTTCACTGCTGTCGACAGTGCTTTCGTCTTTCAGCTTCTCACCGGCGCCTGACGCGACACCGACGGAATGCACCTTGCAGATGTCCGTGATGCGCAGGAGCAGGTTGGATGACGTCCTCCTCGTCTTCCCCTTTGCCGTCTCCATCGTCAGCAAGATTCCGCTGTGCAAGACGAGACAGAGCAGCGTCCAACTCCGAGTGTTCTTCAATCCGTGTCAGTCTGTCATACAAGAAGTTAAAACATTGGTAGATTCTTCTATTTTCAAGAAGATCACGATGCAGGATTTGTTTCGATCAAATTATAGCCAAGAACACCAGAAGAAGAAAAATCTAAACAATACAAGTCCTGTAACGGTTAATGACTAGTAGTAGTACCTTTTAGCGGCCGGTTCCCGAAACTCGAAGGACTGCCATTCTTGCCCAGCCGACGCGGATCCAAGAAGTAAAAACCCTACCAACAAGGAAACGCCTCAGCGAGAGAGGATCTTCTAGGATCCAATCCAAGTTATGGTGCCGGGTGAGGAGCAGAGGTAGTGAGAGGGTTTTGGGTGGGGAGACAACCGGCAATGACCTCGTGGGCTCCACTGGATTCGAACAAGAAAAAAGGGGTGGGGAAGAGGAGTGGGAGCCAGGTGGAAGTTTCTTTTGTAATCCCAAGAGGCCAAGGGATGCGGCCGACCGAAGGAAGCGGGCTTCAGGAATGGAAAACCCTAACCTTGTTCGTCTTCTCTGACCGGCTCTCGACAGTCAGTAACCGCTCTTTTTTTTTATTCTGGGCTCTGTAACTCCAGATCTGACTTCCCAGCTTCTATTCCAGATCTTACCGTGGGGGATAGAAGGGGAATATTCAGAGAGAGTGGTCACGTTGCACTTAAGGATTGGTTTAATTTTTTTGCTTGATGGTTAAGCAAAGTTCAGTGTTACGTCTTAACTATTCTGTTAGAAGAAGAAAAAAAGAGCAGTAATACGCCTGTTCAATGTCCCTAAGTCTTAACTATTCTGTCAGAAGTAGGAGAAAAAAGAGCAGTAATACAGCTGTTTAGTGTCACTTTGAGAGTAGTTTTTTCGAAAAAAATAAATATCACATTCAGAGTCTACGCACCTGCGGTCCCAAAGAATCTATTTATGGATCAGTGGTGAATCGTGAGTTAATAGTCCTTGCACGACTCAGTTCGCTCGTCACCCCGTCCGACGAGCTTGGTCTAAAGATCATGGACTTCACAGGATCACACAGTCAGGCAACCTCGCATGTGGCGGTGCAATAAACAAGAAGCGCGAACTCCAAATCGGGTGGAAGTGCAGCTGTTCAGGCGCGCACTTCACAGTAAACAACTCAGACTTGTACGATAAAAAAGGTAACTCCAACTTCGGTTCTTGAAATTAAATACCAAAGCAAAAGATGTCCAAACTTTAAAGTGGAAATAAAGGTCCGTGCCGTACACCACACTGGCTTCCAGTAGTATTTGAGACGAAAGCAGCAATTGTGCATATCCTTGCCTTGTCTATGTGTAAATGGTCGCGTATTGTAATTTCTCGAGCAACTCATGGTTCCGCTCTGAAATTAATAATGTTGCAACATGGCATTTAGCCCATCCTTGTGTGATGGCGGTCATTACTGAGAGCCGAACACAGAAAGCCAATCGTCGGTTAGGCAAAAGCATAATAAAGCTACCGTATACCATACAATTCCACTTTTTGAGGTGCGAACTTTGCTCCGTGATTGTACTGTATCCAGCTATCAAGAACGATACTTGTACTGGAGCAGTTTTGCATTTGTCACTGAAGGAAATTATAATTCCGTATTTGCCATCCGTGTCTCAATGTCATGTGGAGCCTACTCGTGTCACTGACAGTGACAAATACGTCCTGTGATGTGCACGTATCTTGGACTCACTTTACAATGGCACGTGAAAAAAATATATTCCATCCATGTACTTCGCTCTCTCTTCCGATTTGGACTGAAACTCGAACTGAATTCAAAGACGGTCTCTCGGATTTTGAATCCCAATACTTATTATCCGGTCTATTCTGTTTCGAAAACGAGCTTTAATTTTGCTGGGATGTGTTTACATAGGACTAGAAATCGAATAAGTAATCAAATCAATCCACAAGCGACTACCCTGGTTGCTGCATCTACGTGCCACGACGGCGCCTCCTACAACTCGACGCCATCGAGCCTCTCTGTTCAACGATGGCCGAGCTATTCAGGCTCACCATCTCGTACATATTCCTCGGCGTCCTCGCGGGCCTCGCAGTGCTCGGCGCCTGGTTCTGGACCGCGCGTCCGGCCGGCCGGCCGGCACAGCACAGCACGGCTACACGGGCAGCAGCGCGATGAAGGCCGTCGTCGACGGCAACCGGAAGCGTGAAGGGCTGCTGAACAAGGACGCGGCTACTAGTGTTAGTATGAGACCTCATTTCATAAAGGAATCTTTTGTTGCGAGGCAGAGCCCATTGGGCCGAAACGTAAGCAAATTATGGGTCGGGCTAATGATATCAGCAACATTAGAGATTTCATAAGCATCCTGCATCCAGTCAACGTGGAAATGGTTTCGGAGCAGAAAAAACATGCAAGGTGCTCTTGGCAATATCGTGTTTTTTTTCAGCAATGCATGGACAGCCATTAAGTTAGCCTCTATGATAACATAATCTACTCTGCTACCCATTGTATGGTCATACCCAATCCGTTGCTCTACTGCCCGGCCATGCGTTATTGATCGACAATTCTTTACGTACCGTTAGTTTATTCCGAGCCTCCTTGATTTGCTGCCAATCAAGTGACGCATGTGGATCCTTGACATGTTAGTTTTAATAATACAAGCGCACGCTATTGTTGTATATTGGTCAATTTTGCATGTTGTAATAAACTCAAACAAAAAAAAAGATGATACGATTTCAAACACGAAGGGTCAGACGTACTGTCAGATGGCACAAGCAAATAGAAAAAAATCAACCTCCCTATCGATGCGTTATCCTAAACAGCATGCTAAATCTACTTCTTAAAGTCAAACCTAGCTCCGTACCAGCATCTGAGAATACACAGCGGGGTTCCTCAAACTACAGATCATGAGTCTTTGGCAAGTGTGAAATTGCGCGAGAAGAAACACTTTTTTTCTGAACTGAGCCAGAAGCTCGAATTGATCACTTGGAGGATGAGACTGTGATGCTCGCTGCGGTTTTCACTGATGAAAGAGATGCAAGTTGACAAATCTGAGATTACTGGCAATAAACAATCGACATGAGACCACTATGGGACTGAAAGCGCTTTTGTTTCGACTGTCGATTTGACTGCGCACGTCAAAAATCACTTCCAGACGTCGGCCCTATTGGTTTGATCCAAGATATCTTCAGAGGTGACTTTTTTTAATATCCGCGAATCGAGCTTTTTTTTGCTGTCAAGAGCTTGAAACCGCGCATCACGTTTCAGCGACTTCTGCCAGCCGGGCGACCGGCGTGTTTTTGTCGAGATCCATCGTCCATGCCTCCCACGGCCAGGCAGATTGCTGGGAATGGTGGCGCCGGCTCAGCGGCTCGCTTCGATCAGAGATGGCGTCAGGACTCCGGATGAGATGACCGTCGGGGAGCAAGAAGATGGCCCATGTGACGGGGGCAACGATCCAAGTTTCAACGGGAAATAACTCGACGACCTCGCCGTTTCTGTGGACGCCCACGGGTTTGAGTGGCAGCTGCCCGCACCGCGCAGCAACCTGCCACGCCGCCGTCTACTTTGCGGCTGAAAAACCGACGTGTTATTCGCACCATTTTCGCAGCGCGCGGAGGTCGCGATCTGCGACCGGTCAAAACAAAAGGAGAGATGCTGACCGAATTGCAAAATCGAAGTAATATTAGATATTGTTGTAACTTGAGAAAAAGTGTTTTCCCCTTGCTCTCTTCTGCTACGGACGCAACTGACGGCCAAGAGAGTGCCACACCGACCACAAAAAGTACCTCAGGCTGGTGCAGCGTCAGCATGACGGGGAACACCATCCTCGCAGCTTTTCACGGCGAAGCAAGGTCGCCTGTGCTTCCCTTCCTCACTAAGATATGCTCGAAAGGCTGATGAGGACCATCTCTCAGGTTTCAAACTATCTCTCCCGGAAGAGAGCGGGCAAGTCAGATTCGGCAAAGCTGCTGCACTCTCTCTCCAGGAAAACAACGCATGCGCACAAGAACACGCCTCGGGATCCCACTAGCTGTCCTTCCTGACTGCGGAGGAAACCGCGAGCTGGTCGGCAGCCGGCGGCTCGCGTTCCGCGCAAACGGTTGAACCGGCCTCCGTCCCATTGACCTGCCCGGCGAGGCGCTGGTGGTCGCGGTACGGGTACCGTGCACTGCAAAGCCCGCCCCTCTTTCTGCCTGTCCGTGTCCTCGCGAGATCGTGTTCTGCCCAGCCAAGTGCCCAGGAAAAAAGGCTGGCTGCTGGTCCCGATGGATTGATCATCGCAATCACTCGAGGAGCAGTGAAGGGCCCCATGAAGCTCCGCGTGATGATAACCAAAGCGCCCATGTCGCTTCGCGTGCTTCGGTTAATATTTTTGGATCATGGAGCGAGGGGATGGACCCATCAGCTGGCAGATCCGAACAAATCCCGCTGCTTTCCTTCATGTACCAAACAGTAGCTCAGACGTCCGGAGAAAGCTGTATATGAGGTTATCCTCGACAGGCGACAGCTTTGTTGTAATCTTAGACATGAGCAAATGGTTCCTTTACATTGTGTGTCGGGACTTTCGAACCGATGAAGCGTGTGAATGCTGGTAGGGGATGGAGGAAATGACATTGTTCAATAGTAACTCCCGTCTGCACAGTTGATCAACCACTCACCATTATCTCTATGTGATCAAAGAATCGGGACAGCCTAGACAAAATTTGTACAAGAAGAGTAGTTCGAACTTTTTTTCCCGTTTTTTTCTGGGCTCGTCCTATCAGGCGGAGATGCGTTTTACGAGGCCATCATCGCCGGAGGCACCACGCTGGCGGCGGGGCACCCGTTGCCGCGCTCGCCGTCGGCGGCCGAGGCGGCGGCCCACCGTCGGAATATCCTGCCGAGCGACGCGGCCTTGCGCCTCGCGCGCTCCGTGCCGGTGCCCATCAGCTCCCAGATGGCCCACTCCACGCCGGGCACGGCCATCACCTGCGTCACCGCCTGCGCGCCCAGCCGACGGCACAGGAGCACCAGCGCGGCTGTCGCGTTCTCCCGGGCCCACTCTGTGCCGCGCCTCATCTCGGTCACCAGGCGCGCCACCGCGCCGTCGATGGCCACGATCGCCTCCGCGCCGCCGCGCTTGGCCAACGCGGCGAGCACCGCCGCGGCCGTCTCCTCCTCGCTGATCGCGGACAGGGCCACCTGGGCGACGCCGGCGTCCAAGAGCTTCCCGATGTTCTCCCTCTCCCCGGCAAGCGTCAGCAGCGCGGCCAAAGCGTCCTTCTTGGTGCTCGTCGGGCCGGTGCGCGCGAGATGCACGAGCTTCTCCACGATCGAGGGGTTCCGGCCGAGCCGGTGGCGGTAGGTGTGGACGGACGCCAGGCTGAGCACGGTGGCTGCAGCGTTCTCCTTGGCGCGCCACGTCGAGCCAGAGCTCATGATGTGGGCGACCGCCTCCACGGCGCCCTCGGCGTGCATGATGCGCTTCTTGTTGGCCTCGAGAATCGAGAGGTTGAGCAGCGCCGTGACGACGTTCAGCTGGAGCCCGGCGTCCTCGGAGTAGAGCAGGGGCACAAGCAGAGGCACGGCCCCGGCCTCGCCGACGAAAGCGCGGCTGTTGGAGCCCAGCTTGGAGAGCAGCCGGATCTCGTGCACGACGCGGTTGGCCGCGTCGGGAGAGAACGACACCGACAGCTTCCTCACGAGGAAGGACGCCGTCATGCGCGCCGCCTCCTGCGCCGCCTTGTTCGCAGCCACCGGCTGGACTGCCTCGCCCTTGCTGGCCTCGCCGCCTTCCGTGGTGACACCGTTCTCCCGGCACCACTTGGCGATGAGATTCTTGAGAGACTTGTTGGGCACGAGCTCCAAATTGGCGAGGACCTGGCCTGTCTTGGGGCACGTTGACTTGCCGGCGTCGAACCACCGGCCGATGGACTCGCGGTCATACGTCTGGCCGCTGGCGACGACGACAGGGTCGCGCATAAGGTCGAGAGAGATCGGGCAGCGGAAGTCCGGTGGCGGCGCCGGCGGCTCGCCGTCCTCGTCGACCTTGGGGTCATCAGGCTTAGAACCTGAAGGCCGTGGCGTGGCGCTGAAAAGAACGCACTTGGCGTACCGGAGCAGACCGACGAGCGCGATCATGGCGGCCGTCCATTTCTCCGATGCGCGGTCGCCGATCTCCCGCTCCAGCCTGTCGATCTCGTCGCTGCAGCTCGCCGGGTCGTTGACGCCTACCTCCTCCAGGATCTGCTCCAGTCTCTCCCGCTCCGGCACGATCTCCCGCTCAATTTCCTGTATCAGCGACAGGACAGTCGCCTTGAGCGCCTGCTCCGCCAAAGCGGCCGGTGCGAACCGCCGGCACTGGCGCGACGCGAGGGCCAGTAGGTCAGCCACGTCCTCGGCGAGGCCTAGCTCGACGACGGGCAGGAGGTCCAGCAGCGTGGCGAGGTCCTGGTGCAGCTCCCGCACCTCCTCCTCGATCTCGTCGGACTGCAGCAGCAGCCGCACCCGGCTCCGCGCCGCGCAGCCGGCGGCCACCGCCTTGAAGCGCTGCAGCACGAGGAGCACCTCGCGGAGGCACAGCGACGCGGACCGCGGCAGGTCTCCGCACATGGCCAGGTCGTCGAACGCGGCGGCCAGGAGCTTGGACCGCCGGGAGATCGACGCGAGCGCGGCGCGCAGGAACGGCGCGGGCGTCTCGGCGACGGCGGACAGGTCCCGCGCCAGGCGGCGCAGCGACCGCAGCAGCTCGCCGTCGGACGGGGACGGCGGTGGCGGCATGAAAAACTCCGACGTGGAGCAGCCATGCGGCGACGGCGCGGAGGCCGTCACCACCGTTCTTAGATGATTAGCCATTGTCGTCGCGGTAAGCAAAAGGCCTACAGAAACGGCTGGTTTAGTGGAAACGGTATACGAAGACGGAGCAGAGAGAGAGAGAGAGAGAGAGAGAGAGAGAGGGTTTATAAATGGCGGGGGCGGTAGGCGTGTCACGTTGGTTGAGAGCTGGTGGGGACCGCGCAGCATGATGTTGCGCTTACTTATCTATCGTGATTTTTTGAGGGGCTTATCTATTGTGATTGTTGTGCATCATGTGCTTAGTTTAATGGAAATGCTGCGGTTTAATATGTCTGAGGAAGATGATTGGAAGGGGCAGAGAGTCGTTGCACGGTAGCCGTCGGTGCGGAGGGATGGACGGCCGGGGTGGGAACTGGATCAGGGGAGATGACTCAGCCTTGGGCTCGATCGGATCGCGTCCAGGTTCTCGCTCGCGGCGGCTGGGAGTGGGCAAGAACAGCGCGTTGACGGCCGACAGCGAGAGGTGAGAGCGCACGAGAATGAGATTCGGCTCTCGTGTGTTTTCTTAGAGGAAGTGGAGGACCATCAGCCATGGGCAGGCCGGCATGGGGTAACCAAGAATCCAAGGATGCATCTATACTCCCTCGTCGGAATTTTACAAGAAGCAGCCGCATGACTTTTTGCACAACCCTCTGTGTTCCTGATTCAGATCCGTGAAGGCTCCGAATTTTGTCGCCTTCTTGCCTGAGCTGGCTGCTGTTGGTGGCTAGGCTTCGTGGTTTGAAGGCCATCCTGGCGCTTGTGGCTGATCCATGATGGCGCACACAACGCAGTGCCGCAAGAACGCTGTGGCCAGCCCCTACGGCCTACTCCAGTGTACCAGCAACCAAGGGATGGTAGTCGCGTCCGGCGCCGTCCTCCCTTTGTCGTCTGGCATGCTGGGGAGGCGGACACCGTCGCTCGACTCGCCAAGGTTCTTGCTGCGTCAGCGTGCCGGTCGAGCAAGGTGTCGTAGTGCCGGCACGGCAGGGACGAGCTGGCGGTCTTACCGTGGGAGGCCTCCCCGTTGTGGCCAGATCTCTGCACACCTGCCACTTGGATCACAGCAGGGATGTGACGTGACCTCGTCGCGAACGCTGACACCCAACGTGGTTCCACTTTCAACAGTGTTAGTTGGATCCAATTACACCGGAACCATTTTACCGGAGGTGAACGGCTACTACTAGTATATCTCGAGCAGAACAACATCTACTCTATTCTGTTTTAACTGCTGGTGACACGGTGGATTCTTAACAGAGCAAGATTTCTTTCTACAATCTGCCCCTCAGGTAGACAGAGATGCAGTTAAACGGGGCAACACGAGAAAAAGTAGAAGCAGGTAAAGCAAGTTCACAGAACAATGGTCCCAACGACGCGTGCACGACGACGCCATACGGAGCATTCAACCATGACCCGAATCCAGCTCAATACATTGTAAAAAAAAATCATCTCGATCCAATCCAAGCGAACAATGCCATCTGCAAGAGGCCACACGAGAAACGACTCCGCTCTGGCTGCGCCGCCGGCCGGACCGAGGCTGGCGTAGCAGCGCTTTTGACCTTCTATATATCCCGCCAAGCAGTTGGGCGATCTCCAACTAGCCGAAGCCGAGCCGTCGGCGTGTTTCCTCTTCCTCTCGCAGGCGGTCCGGGCACGAGCGCGGAGCACCACGCCGGACGACGTTGACGACGCGTGGATCATGAGACTAGAATAAGGTTTCCACGGGTGCAGCGAATATGGTCAGGCCAGTTTCAGCACGCAATTCGGTTCACGTGCGCGTCCGTTTCGTTAAGCCAAGCCGGGAGGCTGACTGCTCTTTTCTCCCGGCACCCGCCTAACCTTCCTAGTACGCGCCGGGCGAAGAAAGTGACGGCGCGCCGCGGTGGCGTGGCGTCCGAGCTTTTCTCCGCCGGGCACGCGCACGACGCCGCTTTGTTTGGTGCTGGCTGGTGGCGAGTCGACGGATGCAGCGCAGCCAGGCGCTTCGCTTGAACACTTCGCATACACATAAAACCGCGCCTTTGTTTGACTTCACGACGTTCCAAGTCAATTTAAACAGGCCGCGCACGAGTCGGACGCTGCAGGCAACGAACATCCTTTGAATTTCCAAAGGAACCTTTCTAGCCACCACCTAATTCATAACAGTTGTACGTATATATCGAGAGCTCACTACGGGCCTGTTGGTTTTGATATTATACATTATACAGATTTTATATTATCTTCATCTACAAATGATTGTGCTATGGCCTATGGAAAGACGTCATGAATGTGTGCAAGGGAGAAAGGCTAAAGTCACGAGAATAAACAATGCCGATCAAGACCAAGGCAGGCGTCTGCCAGTCCGAGCTGGATGGATATCCCCGTCTCTGGTTTTTTTCGCCCGCTTCTTCCTTTGGACAGCGCCCACCGTTTGAAGGAAATCCTCAAATCCGACACGCGCCTCCGCTCGTCGCACCGGATTTGACGCGCCCTGCCGCTGGGACGCTAGGTAGGGCGTACGCTGCGGAGACCATTTCGTGTCAGCGTGACAGCGTCCCGGTCTTGTGCAACTCTGTACGAATCCGGTAAGCGGCGTGGCCAAGGCGTTGTGCTAGTGGCCTAAGACTAGGTTACGGTTGGGCTTGACGATAGAGACGTGTCTGCATGTTTCCATTTCTATTTCGAGGACATGGGGTCAGGTATATGGTTTCTGATTGTGCGTGACGAATCTCGTGACCGGAGAGGACCGATCTGCCGAAGATCCGAATGGCCGGTGGTGGGGTTAGGACGACAACCGATCCGCGTTTTGTACTTTTGCCTTTTGTAGTTAGGACGTGACCTCGGCAAACACTACCAGCATCGAAGCAACAAGGCCTTGTCAGTTATCAGTGGATCATCACACGCAATAGTGCTTCTAGAAGGTCCCAGTGGATTACAAATCGCAAACACTCTTGCAAACGTGTCTTTTCGAATTGCATGTCTGAGTCCGCTCAGGATAACAACAACAACAAGGACGTGAGAGGAGGAACGGGTGGGTAGATCGGCAGGGGAATTAGGTCCGCTGTCCCTGGTAGGCCTGTGAACGGCGCGCTGGAGTTAAGATGGGGGCCATCCACAGGTCCGGTCCAAAATGGCCGATCGCGAAAGACGGCCAACGCCCCGGCGGCTTTTAATTTGGAGAGCGCGCTCGGCACTCGAAAAGGGTGGGGAAACCCGGGCCGGCGACGTGCCACCAACCTCGCATGCACGTCTACGTTAGGGGTCCGTGTCCAACTAAAAGCGCCCGGCTCGTACAGGCAAAAGCGAGGCCATTGGCTGCTCGTTTTAGTGTGTCAGCAGAGGACGTGCATGTCCAGGTGATTTACTCATAAACGGTGTTAAAAATCTAACTAGTGTCATAAGTACGGCACAACCGGCTGGTTATCCACACGGCTTTTGCTTAATTAGGTGTGCCCTGCTCCCATCCATTTTACTACTTCTCGTAACTTGGTAAGTGCGGTTGCAGCCGTAACTTGCTTGCCAGCCGAGAACAGCCCATGTGTGTGCCACGGGTACCGTATCATCAACAAATGTCGCCTACGCGTCATACGGCCAGATTACGACTTGGCGGTAACTGCTGAACCGAGCACGGACATTGAACGGACGCGGCGCGAGGACGGGACTAGACGCCTAGTCGTAGTACTGGTGCTGCATGCACGTTCATCAGGGCCTCACGCGCGCTCAGCTGGAGAATCAAGAATTCGTCCGCACCAGCGAGGGCGTTTGGTGTTCCGCACCTTATCATCCTCGTACGTTGAATCCGAGCGAAGGAGATGATTTGAGAACGGAAGCCAGCTACAGGCGGGCGCATGAACCGGGGCTAGCCCAGAAAGCATGTTGTTCAGTTGTGGATTCCGCCTGCACCGAGAGCCAGGACAACCTGGTGACGCCGACAGCCGCTCGAGAACGATGCTCGCATGTCGAACATCTGTTTCAACTTGCAGCAGGTCATCCTCCTGGCACTCACTACGAGTGGTGGGGAGGATAAAATTCCAAGCAAACATACACACGGTCAAGTTGCCCGTATCTGGACGCAGCAGACTGAGGTCTGACGATGCATGCCCCCCCGTTCAAAACCAATCTTACTCTGGATGGCTAGTCACGCTTCGGCAGTCGACGGCCGGGGCGTGTGGTAACCGGTGGTTTGGCACACGAGCATGCACTTCCACTGGGGCCACATCTTCGCCGCCCACCACAGCGCTCTGCTCCCACTGCAGTGCCCAACGTCAGTGTTTGCGTTCGTCTCCACCGATGGCTATTGACCCGGTTCGCGGTCTCCGTTGCCTTAGCTCCTTCTCTATCGCTCTGGTGGCCACTTCTCGTCTAATTCCCGGTCGCCGCACACCGTCATACTTCGTGGAACAATTGATTTTCAAGTTTTGGATCTTAGAGCATTTGACTGTGGCTCAGAAAAAAATCATCTCAATGCCTAGAATGATTGTTCTATACTCGTCCGAGGCTAATGGAGTTAATGGCTAGCAGGGTGCAGAGTGCTGGAGGAGATGACAGCGTCCATGGGCTGCGTACCTGGAGCGTTGGTGGGCTGATTCAGGAGCAGGCCGTAGGTGGGCGAGACCCGGGTCAAAATAAAACAGGCTCCGGAGCCGAATCCCATGCCGATCCCGAAGTTTTCGGGCCTTTTCCGATCATGCCCACCCGCCCGTCTTCTATTCAGGAAGATTAGTCTATCCCGGTGACACGACGAGATCAACTGCCATGGGCGAGGTTCAAGGTCATGGCCATGGTAACGAGCAGACTCGGTACATACGCTGGCTGAGCCTGGTACATCGTTACGACTTACGACATTTGCCTAGCCTCGTCACACGTTTTAACGCATCCTGTCTTCTCTATAGTAAGTAAAACCTATCAATCGGTTTGGCCGGTTAGTCAAACAGCTCTCGCTACCGTACGACACTGTAGTACCACATGGGTATTGACCCCTGACAGATTGACACTACGTACGCCTAGCAGTGAGCAGTCGACGCGAAACGACAGCAAAAGCACTCCAGATGCCTTCAGAATTCGCCGAAAAGGACCGGACCGAAGCGGTAGCGACTCTCGGATGGGACGCTAGCTGGAGATGGAGGTTTTCGTTCCGTGCCTCCCTGGCCTGGCGTTCGGCGCAAGTGGACAGGTCAATGCCGCGCAGCTCGCGCACACACGCGGACGACGATCAGAGCTGGCACACCGTGGGATTCCCTCCCGGTCTCCCTGGCGACGTCTGCTCTCGGGCCGACCAGGCGTCGCTGCGCCTCTGTTCCTCGACGCGACCGTGCTGCACGCGCGCGAGCGTGACAGGACGTCCGGCGAGCAACTGATACGGCGTTCGAGCCATCGAATCGTGGAACGGAAGTTTAAAACGGGACGTCAGTGTGGTGTGCGTGGTTGGAAACCTGCGACTGGGAGACGTCTCGGTCTCGGCCACCTGGGGTGTAGTTCTGGTGAGCTATCTCGTATCTGTACGCACGATGTGCAGTTCCTCGCCGCAAACTTCCCTACTCTCCGCTCGAATTGTTTTCTCCCGACATAGCTGCACGACTGTGTGGATGGACCATGTACGCACCTGTGACATTCCTCGTTTATTCACAGCGCGCGTCTGCATCTGCAGAATGTAAAGTGGGACCTGTGTAGGTAAAGTCGATATATCGAAACAATCCGTGAACAGTAAAAAAGAGCACGACAATTTAGGGGACAACCTATCACCTACATCCATAGTGCAGAGACCACTTGCCAATGCGTGCCCTTTCCTTGCGCTTCTTCACGCAACGCAATGGCTATCTGCTCTTGCTCTCCTCTTCGCGTTTCGGGTCAATCGTTTGCCAGAGGCCAAAAGCCCGATTCCCACATGGACCTGCTGCTTCGTTCTGATCCGTTTGCTCAGAAAGACGGGAATCATGTTTGGGCAAGCTCACTTAAGCAGCTGCGTCCATACTACTTTACCGTGAAGAAACTGTTGGAAAAAGCTTCTCTGCCGAGAACCGGATCCAATCCATGCGTGCACACGAACAACCGTAAAACCTCCGGAGTAGATCATACGTCAAGCAAAGCAAGTAAGCAACGCCCCCGGCAAATCTAAACTGACTCCACATGTTGGACTCAACAAAAGCCCGCCTAATCTCCAATTCCCCATCTCTCCTGGACCACGATCTCGGCTTGGACCGCTGTGTTCGTGTTTACTCACGCCCAAGTACCACAGGCTTTACAGACGCACATGCAAGCAGCAGGAGCAGCGCGGGCGGCCCCTCCATGGCTGCACCACCGTCCTTCGTTTTCCCGCGGGTAAAAGGGAGGAGCATTTGGTACTTTATCTCGTTCTGGTGAGACCGGTTTGGTTGACGTCGCTCTACACAAGCCACTGAACAATCAATCATACGCCACTGGGAGTGACGTGACGAGTGAGGCGAAGAGGCGCGCGGATGCCAAAGCTATTTCTATACTGCTAGGGCTAGAGATACGCGGCAGCTACTGATCCGTACCTGCGTGCCATTCCGTATGCGTCGCGCACAGCTCCTTTTCCCAGCTGATCTATTGGACTTGACGATCCGGTAGCCTTGTCCGAGGGCCGAACGGGACGTCCGCCGGGGGATCTGACGACGCGGCTACAGTAGGAGAGAGGGGTTAGTACAAGAGTCAAGACAGCGAGCGAGCCAGCCGCGCCCGTGCTCTTCTGCTTCCTAAATTTGGCCGCCTGGCAAGGCGACCTCCGGCGCTACAGTTGCTGCGGCTTCAGGGGGGGTCTTGAAAAGGAGCTGCCGTTTCTGGGAGGTGCTCAGGCCATGGAGTGCTACCGGGGGAGAGGGTCCATGCTAAAGCTGGCGGCCTTTTGCTTCACCGTGGCCGTCTCGCTGTGCTGCGTTTGGTCCAGCTGGGCTTGCACTGGCAGTGCCTGTAGGAGCGAGGAGGGTGCTGCGGCGGCGCTCCATTCAGGTAATGAAATCGAGCGAGCTGTTCTTTATTCTGCTGCTGTTCGCTCCATATCTTTCGCAACCTTGTTTCCGGTGACTAGCTATGGCCTATGGGAAGATTGTGTGCCACTTTTCTTAATCGTTTTCCTGTCTGCCCAGATTCATTCTTTTTCTGCAGTAGTGCGTGTATTCTTCGTTTCATGCATG
The DNA here is from genome assembly GCA_030760725.1 of Neostapfia colusana. NCBI lineage: Eukaryota > Viridiplantae > Streptophyta > Magnoliopsida > Poales > Poaceae > Neostapfia > Neostapfia colusana. The sequence continues at coordinate 69,788,132 of JASWHV010000018.1, forward strand.
CTGCAGGGCTTTATTGCTCGACTGCAAAACTTTGTTCAGTGACCAGCTATTGCTTATTGGGTTCCTGGTGTAAGACACGTCCGTCGTTAACTTTCATGTTTACCTAGGTTCATTCTCTCTGCCATTTTCCGTGTTCTCTCTTCACGCACCTAGACAACACTAGACCGCTCGCTGCAGCGTTGAAGCGAAGAAACTAGATTAATTTTTTTGTTGCACTGCATTACCAGGTTTGTATCACAAAGTAACATTAGTTCCCTCCGTTTTGCTCTGCAGATTTCAGGAGAGGGACATCTGTATCTTGCGCTCATCAGGTACGTGTTCGTAAAGTCATTGTTGTTCTTACTTACCGCCTGCTATGCATTCATCACGATGCGCTGTTAGCTAGCCAATCGCAAGTCGAAATCCACACAGAGCTCAAAGGCAACCGCACGGGCTCTGCCATGGCTGGCGTGCGCTGTAGCTCCCACAAGCGCGCACAGGCACGCACGGCCAATGCCAGCTCACGGTCCCGTCCGAGAGGTCCGACAGCCCTTCAACGCCGGCGGGGTCCATGACATTTTGACCATGCATCACTGCTGCCGATCGATGCGTCACTGTCCGCAACGACAGTGACCTTACATCTGAAGAAGGCGACTCATTCTCGTTGCTGCTTATGTGCAGGGATGCTCTGGAGACGGCGCGCAATGGCAGCGGCCGGGGCGGCGGCGGCTGCGGTCGTCGGATGGGCCGGGGTCGTATCCGCCGCGGTGCACGTCCAAGTGCGGCAAGTGCAGCCCGTGCTACCCGGTGCGCGTGGCCGTGCCGCCGGGCGTGCCGGTGACCACGGAGTACTACCCGGAGGCGTGGCGGTGCAAGTGCAGCAACCGGCTCTACATGCCGTGAGGCAGCCAGCAGCAAGCCGGGACGTAGACCCACCGCCTGTTTCTTGTTGAACCGTGGTGCGAGCAGATGGAAGGCAGGCCGACGGCGACCGAGGGCGGTGAGCGTGCCGAGAGCGCGCGCGGCCCCGCCACTGCCCTGTAACGGACCGGGTGGCTCATCTGCAGCGACGGTGTCGCCGCGTGCATGGGTGGATCTGCAGCGCGCGCGTGGTGGTGACCTACCACCGGCTGGTGGGTTACTGAAACTGTGCATGTCTGTCCGGTGGCGCTAGAATTTTCACGGCCCTACCACGAGGCGTGGAGGCAGGGAGGCGTACGGAGCGCAGAAGAGGGGCCTTGCGGTCGCGGGATGGATGTTGAGCCCCTGTATAAATTTTAATTTTAGCTTAGTTTCGGGTTTGAATTTGAAAAAAAAAAGAGTACGACGGGCATATAATTACTGTATCGGTTAAATCGTGGGAGTGACTCGTTAAAATTACATGATCTCTAATCCTGATCCACTTAGGAGTACTTGTCAATTTTATATTGTAAAGTATGAGAGACTTAAGTAAAAAGTATAGTGACAATACCTGTTTATCTGCCACACATACTCATTGACTGCATCAATGCACACCTACTCACAATTACACTCATTAAACCCTCATTTGAAGTGTAGAAATCTCGTAGTCCGGACTTAGGAAAAAATTCCAATTCCAATTTCCAAGTCTGCAGTACACAATCTGACTCTGGCAGCCCACTGGGCAGCCTGAAAACTCGTAGGGGGCCGCCACGCATGTGATTAGCCCGCAATATAACTGGACCGAATTGTCTGGTCCTCGAATCATATTGGCCCATAACCATTTTCTAGAGTTTTTTTTGTTGGGGTGCGGGGGGGGGGGGGGGAATGTTTTTCCGTCCGACGAAGATGACGCCTCTTTTTCAGCGGAGGCCGAATGCAAAATTAGATATTGGCTGGCCCATCACTGAACGATCATTTTCACATGCTGGATATGGTGTTCATCGACAGCCCTCGCCACGAAGAAACTCGCAACAGCCCATCCAAAGAAAAAAGTTAGCAGTAGCGTCATCGCCGGAGACACGTCCAGAACCCGGCACCACTGCAAAACCGAGCCTCGAAAGATGACGGGCGTCTTACTCCACGTACACAGAACGGCAGAAGCTAACCGGAATACGCGTCCCGATGAACGGGGGAGCTCGTGATCACTGGTCCGCCACGCGTCGGGCTCGGGCTGGCGCCAGCGCGATGAGTCCTGGCTGGCGATAATACGGCTCGCGGTCGCGGCGAGGCTCACGTGAAAGCGCGAGGCGCGAGCGCGCCGAATGAGGTGGCGGCGTGTGGGGCACTACTTTGGCGGACAGATCAGCCTCCCCCGCTTTCGCTTTCCCGTTCTCTCGCCGGCCGTTGATCCGCAGTTTGCCTTTAACCCTACGTCCCGCGACGGAACTACAAGTGTGCCATCGGGCGTCTGGGGCCTGCTCCCCTGACGGATGATGGCCCACCGGTCAAGGACTGAGAGAACCCAGTCTGCCCCACCTCCGTCACTAGTTACGTAAAACCCCTCATGTACAGGGGCAAAAACGCAAAGTTACCACCTAAAAGGGCCTCGACCCACCACGACGGTGGACAGCGGAACGGCCGTCCACCCCACTTGTACTTGGAGCGCGCCGCCCCGCCAAACCAGCACGAACCAGTAGCGGAATCTCGAGATTCCAAGGGACCGGATCGCAAAACGGCCTCTGCTGCGCTGTGCCAGCCGAGACCCTCGGGGTCGAAGAGATCTGCGGGAGCCGCGCAGCAGCACCTGCTGCTGCAGCCTCCAGATGCAAGTCCAGCAGCAACAGAAACCCCCGGCTCGGAAAAACAGCAAGCTGCCACACTCGACGGCGACTCATCAGGGCGGCCGCCGAACCGAACCGTCCTCCATCCAAATCGCGAGGTCCGGCTCCGGCCTTGCTCCAACCGCGCAGGGCGTGGCAGCCGCCCCTCGCCTCGTGTACTGCTGGGATTTGCCATGGAGTGGAGATCCATCCCGGCTCGCCATTGATTCCCGTTTCTGGTAAGGGAAAACCGATCTTGCCTGGATGCATACCCGCTCGAATTCCTGTGCCCTGAGCAATCATGTAGGAATCTACTAGCCTCTTACTCCTCGTTTTCACTTCGTGCTACAAGATCGGTCTCAGTTGACGCCATAGGACTTTGGGACTTGGGGGAGTCATGGTGCGTGTGCGTTTTGTATTGACATGAACCGGATCCCGATGCCCCACGCTATGTCTCTACAAGGTGTCCCCCCTTCGAATTTTAGATGTGTTCTAATTGTGTGCCCCTCACCCTCGTATTATCTGTGGAGAACTGAAATCAGAGTATTTATCATACACAGCACCATGGGTACTGGCTAACTCCTACTGCTTGTATGTGTATCTGCTTGTATGTATATTATATGAAATATGTATGCCTATCTGTTTGAATTCGGTATCATCTGAGGTCTCAAAACAGTGATTCAGGGTCGCTGCTATAATCCAATAGGGATATCTAACGCCCATCAAGTTTACCTGATGTTCCTGCTGAATTTCTATCTGACACCTGATCTCATAGTTGCCATTGTCAATACAACACCGATTTAAGTTCTTGTATTCTAACTGTGCTTGTTCTTCCACCTTGCAGCTTGTGACCTCCTGCTGCACTAGAGTTGGGAATGCAGGAAAATGTGCTTGCACGACAAGCAATTATTCTGTGCGAACAAAATTCAGGCTTCCTTCAAGCTGATATTACTGGGATCTCATGAGAATGTGCTTCATGCTGATACAATATATCCCCATGTTTTAAAGTGCAGTAGATCCAATGCCTCTATATTTTTGAATCATCACCTTGGAGACGACGGTTAACTACTGCTGCATTCCTCTTACATAGTTGGTGTGTGGTGTTTGTTTGGTTACGATCTTTGCTTTCTTAGCTTGTTATAATGGACGAGAGGAGGAGTATCTTGATGGATCGCTATGAAATCGGGAAACAATTGGGTCAAGGAACCTTCGCAAAGGTTTTTTATGCTCGCAATCTTATGACTGGCCAAGCTGTTGCCATAAAGATGATCCACAAGGACAAGGTCATGAAGGTTGGGCTCATGGAGCAGATAAAGAGGGAAATTTCGATAATGAGATTAGTGAAACATCCAAATGTTTTGCAACTTTTTGAGGTTATGGCTAGCAAGAGCAAGATTTATTTTGTCTTGGAGTATGCTAAAGGCGGTGAGCTTTTCAACAAAATAACTAAGGGCGGTAAGCTTAGCGAGGATTCTGCAAGAAGATATTTCAACCAACTGATCAGTGCAATCGATTATTGCCACAGTCGAGGTGTCTATCACCGTGATTTGAAGCCTGAAAACCTACTACTGGATGAGAACGAAAACCTTAAAGTATCAGATTTTGGTTTGAGTGCCCTGGCTGAGTCCAAGAGGCAAGATGGTCTCCTCCATACAACATGTGGAACTCCAGCTTATGTTGCTCCTGAAGTGCTCAGCAGGAAAGGCTATGATGGTGCAAAGGCTGATGTATGGTCATGTGGAGTAATTCTGTTTGTGCTTGTAGCTGGTTACCTTCCTTTTCATGACACAAATTTGATAGAGATGTACAGAAAGATTTCCAGAGCAGAGTTTAGATGCCCTCGTTCTTTTTCACCTGAGCTGAAGGATCTACTGTATAAAATTCTTGATCCAGATCCAAGTACCAGAATTCCTATCTCAAGGATAAAAAGAAGTGCTTGGTACAGAAAACCGATTGAGATCCATGCAAAGAGGACTGAGGCTGAAATAATGGGCAACACTTCGGTAGGTGAAGCTACAACTTCTGGCTCAGCAGAATGCAGTTCATCTGAGGGAAATCAAGGATCATTAAACCTCCCAAACTTGAATGCGTTTGACATTATCTCTCTCTCAACAGGATTTGATCTATCTGGTTTTTTTGATGATACGTATGGTTGCAGGGAAAATCGATTTACCACCAGGCAACCTGTGACAACCGTTTTTACAAAGCTGAAGGAGCTGGCCAAATGTTTACAGCTAAAAGTTAAGAAGAAAGGAAACGGGACGTTGAAATTGGCAACTCCAAAGGAAGGAAAGAAGGGTATTCTTGAGCTTGATGCAGAGATTTTTGAGCTTGCTCCGTCTTTGCTCTTAGTTGAATTGAAAAAGACAAATGGGGACACGGTGGAGTATCAAAAGCTAGTGAAAGAAGAAATAAGGCCAGCGCTCAAGGACATTGTTTGGGTTTGGCAAGGTGATTGGAACCAGCAGTCACAGTCCGCATTCTCACCACAGCAGCCACAACCAATTATACAAGGACAGCAGCCACAGTCCCCATTCTCACCACAGCAGCCACAACCAATTATACAAGGACAGCAGCCACAGTCCCCATTCTCACCACAGCAGCCACAAGATCAGTTGCAGCCGTCATTGCCACAGCAGGAGCAGCAGGGGCAGGGCTTAGTTAAAGCACCGTTGCCAGCACAAAAAACACTGGACCAGTTGCAACTGCCAAATGTCCAAGGTCAGCCAGAACAGCCGTCATGACAAGAACTGTTGGACTATTTGCAATTGCCAATAGCTCCGGAGGAACCAAAGAACTAGTTCTAACTGGCAACTGGTAATTCGTAGATCATTCTCAGCCATAGTTCATAGCTGCTTTCATTTGCCCCTCTCCTTGTTATTTTCTTCTAATTCTTCCGGAACCATAAAGCTATATGCCTGTACGTATTACTGAAACGCCATGTGTTTCAATTTGGAATCCACTAGAATATATCTGAATGTCAAACCAAAATTTTTGGAAAGGATAATAACAATTGATGAGCTGTTATTGACTTGTATGAATTTTGACAAATTTTTTTTTGAAAACATGGCAGGAGCACCGCCATTCATTAAGAGGAATTTTGACGATTGAAAAGCCTTTCCTTGCCTGATCTAATGCCTGGCTCCTATGAGCAAATGTAGCACAACGGGCTTTGGCTTTATCCTTTATGACGCCATTTTATGTTTTCTGGCTGGATATTTAATGCCAGATGTCAGTACTCTTGTGTATTTCCCAGGATGTAGGAAGCTCGCTGAATTCTCTCTCCAGTAGTAGGCAGATAATTTAGTTCCATTTATTGTTCTTTGCACCAATTCCCTCACTGAGTATGGGCAACTAATAATGAGATTTGGACAGCATCGCACAGCATCAGTAGCGGAACTAAGCCCTGAGTTATGCCTTTGTATGGACTGGGCTTTCACCTTGCAATTCACATGTTCATCTTTTCGTCAATGTATCTTATCAGTTCTACTCCCTCCATTTTGAATTATTTAACGCCAGTTAGTTTAAAATTGAACTAACTAGCGTCAAATAATTCAAAATGGAAGGATTGCTGCTATCAGCAAATTAGCATGAGCAAGCGTGATACGAAAGGACAAAGATTCTACTGTAATTGTTGTTCAGAGTCCATAAACTTCCTTACACCGAGTCATTCGTAGACACTTCCCTCTGCCTTGTTCGGGAGCTCACTACCACCTCCTCCACCGTGAAGTTGTTCTCGTCATGCCAACCGCCCGAGGAGAACTGGCCGCATGACTCCACCTTCCGGATGGTTGCCACCGGGGGTTTCACTCTCATGACCGGGCTGCACGCGGCTTTCGTGGGGATCGATCACTACGACGTCTACTTTAAGGCCGACATGTTCCTTCTAATACTCGCAGCACGGTCAAGCTTGAGCCGTTTGGCAACCCCGCTTCACATACTTGAGATGGGCGGCGCCGTTCAGATTGACATTGCCAGCGTCGCCCTCGCATTCCCCCTCTGGTGGCGTTTCTGGTTGCCTGCCCATTGGTGCTCAAGGTCTTTCTCAACCTCTACCTCGATCCGTATTGTGTTTGGAGGGTATTCTTTCTGCGCCTGGTGTTACGCAGTGACATGCTTGAGGTGACTAGTTGCTTACGATGTCACCCTTGTAGCCCTTGTGTACCATCAAGTTTACTGTAGTCTGTAAGGACATAGTTGAGCTTCACTTTCGAAGCACTTTAGCAAAAGGCAATTCTTTCACTTTTTCTTATCTTTTTCGGTGCTGATGGTAATAGCTTTTCTAGAGCTGTATTTCACTGAAAACTCCATTATCATGGTCCATGGCAACTCGGTCTTAGTCATTCGTCTTGCCGAATACGTACATCGATGCAGAGAAGCAACACAGTTAGTGAGAGCCACTGAACTTGCAGCTCAATCTTTCAGCGCATCCGCTGCTGGCTGCGACCTAGATTTAGCCAGACATTCTGTACCACAACTGACCAAGCGAGACAACTGACTGGAAGTTTTCTCTTCGCCCCCACCCGTTGCTTAGTCGGAAGCAACACCGACACGAACCCTTTCGGTCGTGGAAGATTCCAGAGGTAGCCAATAGCCAGGAGGTTAAGCTCATGACAACTGTTGCTGTCTGACCGCTGACCGTTCTCCTGCGAAATTCACCAGTGCGTTCCAAATCGTCACTTGGAAGATCGGATTTGGCTGCCTGCAGACCAAGAACCAAAATGGCTTGTCCATTGCGTTAGGGGCTAAGAGACTGACTTAAATCTGCTGCTTGTTAAATTTGAGAACTGTAATCTAATCGTTTCATTTGGTCTCTACTGTATGACGTTATACCATGTGCCGGTTGCGTTTCAGTTCTCTACATCTCTGTCCCCCCTCCAATTATTGTGCTATACAAAGAACAGTGGAATATTTGCGGTGTCTGCAAGTGCTTGTTGTCTGCTGCTGCTGCCTGAAATCGTGAATCGTGATGGCCAGTAGAACTTAAGAGTACATGAAGACGGAGGAACATGAACATAATAGCAATACATTTTTATTGCCAGACATATGTTGGAATTGACGCCACTCATTTGCCTATCCCGCTGATGTAGTAGTCAACCCTTTATTGATTAAATCGTGAATGTGTCAAGGCGCAGACTTTTTTAGGCGTTCTAGCGGCTGGAATAACAGCCATCCTAAGCGCCGGCAGTTTTTTTCGCGTATTCACCAATTGCTTTACAGGGAGAGCCGAAAAAAAGAACGAGAGGGCACTGTTTAACAGCGACAACCACAGTATTCAATTTGCAAAGAAATTTCGATGGCGCCCTTCAGCGAGGGCTATGACAAATTGAGAAGTTTCCCAGCAAGGTAGTAGCAAGTTATACTAACATTGACTGATAACAAATCGTCCTTTCCTTTCCTCCATCTCCTATCGTGAAAAACTATGCTATTGTGAGCTTTTTGTCGATGGATCGTCCGGAAGGGAATACCATGGCAGCAAGCTCCTCTCCTTCACAGGTACCGCGGCGAATCCTTCCCTCTTGCTTGGATTCGTCTGTTATGCGTATCTGCAAGTGGCGGTGTTCCTTTCACGTGTCCATCTGGCTTCTGGTATCAGTTCCATCTTTTGACCTTTCTATCATCGTTTTCAGTACGTAGATCTATAGCAAATTCCATGTTATTCGCGAATCAGATGGTTGTTTCTTCATAAATAATCTTACTGTTGCCTGTTTTGGCAATTTCCGTTTCAGCTTATCTGTTACCTAGTTTTTTTTTCTCGGACGATCTGTTAGCTAGTTTAATAGAACATTTACACTTAATCCAGGAAAGAAAACTGTATAAAGTTGTTGTTTCGGCAGTTGCAAATCACAAGGCTTACTGATCATGGGAGTATAGGCACACAATCTTGAAAGAGAGGAGAGATAAAAGCTTGGTTCATGTTTGTTTGTTTTTAACAGGAACTTGTCATCTTGTCAACTACTCCCTCCGTTTTGATTTATTTGACGCTGGTTAGTTCAAAATTAAACTAAACAGCGTCAAATAATCCGAAACAGAGGGAGTACCAGCACATATAATCCTAAAATCGTTATGTTAGGACTTCTAAACCTGAGACCTGGATAGTTCATAACTTCATATTCCCAACACAAAGTTAAGCTCATTAATTAGTAGAATGCCTTTTAGCATGAACCTGATTCGTACTTGATTACATCTGACATGTACACTAGTGTATAGAAAGCACGATCTGAAATTTAGCAGTAAGAATGGTGTCTATATTTCTCAATGAAAACTGATCTTAATGTCATGTCTACGCTCAGTGATGAAGTTAGAACAAAAGTAGTGAGGGTGCACTACATCATGATAGATAGAGAAAAATAGCTTATTTAGTCGTCATTAGGTGCTTACTGTCGAAACTAGAGGCCTGGACGCGCATATATGGGACGTTCTGAAATAATTAGTGGGTGCATTTGCACCCGCCCCCTCCCACTCTACATGTAGCTTCGCCCCGGCTAGGCTTATGTAGTCAGCATTTCCTTCTGAACTTATTTGTTAGTAGCTTGTCGATTCAGATAATATTTTGAAGAGTAGTCGTATTTGTTAGAGGTGTAGGGGTGTAGTTTATATTTCCTTTTTATATAAGGGCTTTTCTATATATTTCACACCTCTGTACATCTATTTATAGAGGCCACCGACCTTCTGAATAGCACAAGCCTCATTCATAACATGGTACAGAGCCAAAATTGATCTCGGTTCTTCTAGCCGATTTTTTCCGCCGACGTCGGTTTTCCTCTATCGACGGGCGATCTTCTGTGGTCGGTGTCGATCTGTTCCGCAGGCTTCCTCAACACCTGCCTCGATTGAATCGCGACTCGCGCGTCTCGATCGGCAGTTTGCCTGCCTCGATCGGATCGTGGCTCGCCCGCCTCGATCGGCAGTCCGGGTGCTGTCTCCTGGATTGCGGCTAGCCCGCTCGCTCGCGTGGATTGCGGCTCGCCCGCTCGCGCCGGATCGCGGCTCCTCCGCTCGCTTCAGCGCCTGCTGACTGGATTGATTCATCGCGGCTCGCGCGCTCACTTCGGTGCCCGCTCGCCCGGCTTCGGTGCTGCTCGTAGCACCGCGCCGCACACCTGTCGCTCCTGGTGACGATCGGGTTGTCCGGGTTTCGGCGGCTAGGGTTACGTCTATAGCGTTTTCTGCTATAAAAAAAAGGAAAAAAAGAGAGAGAGAATATCTAAAAAGAAAATATTTTCTTATTATTGTTAATATTTTCTTTTCTTCTTTATTTCTTCTCTTTGCACTCTCATTGTCGTCACGTCATCTTCATCATGATGACTTCTTCAGGTGGACTTCCAGTTATGCGGTGCCCGGTGCTTTTTGATGGCACTAATTACCGGGACTGGGTTCCTCGTATGCGCCTGCATATGCGCGGTCTACGACTCTGGGAATATCTTAGGTCGATCTCAAATGTCCGACTTGTCCTGCAGTTCCTTTTGAGCCTGTTATTCCAGATGAGGCTACTGATGCTGATAAGAAGAAGCTGCTGGCGGATTATGATGTACGTTTTTCTACGTATCAGTCTCACATCGGCTTATATAGGGCCTGGCTAGATGATGATGCTCAGGCTGCTGCTATTCTTGCTGCCAGTATGGAGGATCGTCTTGCCGCAGACATAGTTGAGTTTGAGTTTGCACATCAGATGTGGGCTTTTCTTCGCTCTCGCTACGAGCCTACTGGACAGTCTACCTATCTTGCTGCTATTCGTCAGGAGCAGTTGTTGCAGCAGGGAGACGCTTCAGTAGAGGAGTTCTTCAGTTAGATGTCTGCTATCTGGCGTCAGCTTGATGCTCTTGGTCCTCAGTTGTCGACAGATACATGTTCGTCTTGTCAGAGTCAGAAGGCTGCACTTGAGCTTCGACGCACCTATGACTTTCTGACTCGTCTTCATGCTGAGTTTGAACCTATTCGTGCTCAGCTGCTTGCTCGTCACCCCTGTGTTTCTCTTATGGATGCTCTGACGAGTGTTCGTAATGAGGAGACTCGTCTTCAGGCTGCCGGGTTGCTGCGTCTGTCTTCAGTACTGGCAGCTGGTTCTTCGACACCTGTGCGCACTGATTCTTCGTCGACAGTATCGACTTCAGGTGCTCCTCCTACGCCTGGAGGACGTGGTGTTTCTCGTTGTGATTATTGTGGTAAAAATGGTCATACGGAGGCATCTTGTTGGAAAAAGAGGAAGGCTCAGGCTCGTCGGTCTTCACAGGGTGCTGGTGGTGCTAGTACTGGAGGATCTCAGGTGAGTTCTGCTACTACGGATGCCCAGTTACTCATGCTTCTTCGTCTCCTTGCTACTTCTGCACCATCGGGAGCTGCTGGTTCTGTGACTCAGTCTTCTGCGCCTTCGAGTACTGCTGCTGTTTCTTCGTCTTCCACTGAGGGACCACTTTCTACTTCTGCTCCAGGTACTTGTCCATGGATTCTTGACTCTGGTGCTTCGTTCCATATGACTCCTTATCGTACCAGTTTGTCTTCCTTGAGTCCTTCGAACCGTCCCTCTATTGTTCATACTGCTGATGGTTCTCCTCTTTCGGTTATTGGACAGGGCACTCTTCTATCTGACTCTTTTGCTGTTCCTGCTGTTTCTTTTGTTCCTGGACTTATAATGCAACTTATATCTGCTGGTCAACTCACTGATAATGATTGTCGAGTGATTCTTGATCATGATTGTTGCTATGTTCAGGATCGTCGCACGGGTCGCCTGCTTGGTACTGACCCTCGTCGTCGTGACTCACAGCGTCTTTGGGAGCTTGACTGGCTTCGTCTACCTTCTGCTGCGCCTGCCAGTTCAGTCGGCTCCACTCTTGCTGCTTCGTCCACTTCGACGTTTGCTCAGTGGCACCACCGTTTGGGTCATCTTTGTGGCTCTTGCCTCTCCATTCTAGTTCGTCGAGGTGTTTTAAAATCGGTTTCTAGTTCTGAGTCCTTAGCTCATTGTCAGGGTTGTAGGCTAGGGAAGCAGATTCAGCTTCCTTATCCTTCTAGCGAGTCAGTGTCTAAGCGTCCTTTTGATCTTGTTCATTCTTATGTATGGGGTCCTGCTCCTTTTTCTTTGAAAGGAGGACATCGATATTATATCATTTTTATAGATGATTTTTCTCGCCACACATGGGTCTACTTCATGAAGCATCGCAGTGAGGCGTTATCTATCTATAAATCATTCTCGACTATGGTCCGTACTCAGTTTGACACCTCTATTCGTATTTTTCGAGCTGACTCTGCTGGTGAGTATCTATCCGATGCTCTTCGCCATTTTTTTTCTGAGCAAGGAACACTTGCACAATTCTCTTGTCCAGGTGCTCATGCTCAGAATGGGGTTGCAGAGCGCAAGCATCGACATATCCTTGAGACAGCTCGTACTCTTATGATTGCCTCTTCTGTTCCACCTCATTTTTGGGTTGAGGCTGTTTCTACTGCCACTTTCTTAATTAACATTCAGCCATTGTCTACCCTTAAAGGTGGAATTCCCTTTGAGCGCCTTACAGGAAAGATACCTGATTACACCAGCCTTCGTCTCTTTGGCTGTGTGTGCTACGTGTTGCTTGCACCACGCGAGCGCACTAAGTTGACTGCTCAGTCTGTTGAGTGTGTTTTCTTAGGCTACAGCTCGGAGCATAAGGGCTATCGTTGTTGGGATCCGGTTGGTCGACGGATGAGAATTTCACGAGATGTGGTTTTTGATGAGACACGTCCTTTCTATCCTTGATCATCTTCTGATACTTCTTCTGTATCTGTGGTTGATCCTATTTCGTTCCTTTTTCTTCCTGATGCTCCAGCTGTGAGTGTTTCTCCCTCACACTCAGTTCCTTCATCCATGACCTCCTCTTCTTCGGAACCTTCTTCGATGGTTCCTGATTATGCTTTGAAGGCTCCGGTGACGCAAGTCTATACTCGACGAGTTGTGCCCCCTACAGATGTGCCATCTTCTTCTGATGAGCCGTCTACTCCAGTTGAGTCATCTGATGTCTCAGCTTCTCCAGCTCTGTCTGACTCTCCGGATACGCCTTCTTCTCCTGAGGAATCATCTTCTTCTGATAATTCTTCTCCTGAGCAGCCCCTTGGACGAGGTCATCGTTCTCGCCAGCCTCCTGATCGATACTCTCCTTCGAGCTTTGCTGCTACTGCTCTTCCTGAGCCGGCTACGTATCGTGATGTTGTTCTTCATCAGGAATGGCAGCATGTGATGGCTGAGGAGATTGCTGCTCTTGAGCGCACCGACACGTGGGAACTTGTGCCATGTCCCCACGTGTTCGACCCATCACCTGTAAGTGGGTCTATAAGGTTAAGACCCGCTCGGATGGTTCACTTGAGCGATATAAGGCTCGATTAGTTGCCCGTGGCTTCCAGCAGGAACATGGTCGTGACTATGATGAGACCTTTGCTCCTGTTGCTCACATGACCACAGTTCGCACTCTGCTTGCTGTGGCCTCTGTTCGTGATTGGTCCATCTCTCAGCTTGATGTAAAGAATGCTTTTCTTAATGGTGAGCTACGTGAGGAGGTTTATATGCAGCCACCACCTGGGTATTCTGTTCCTGAGGGTATGGTCTGTCGCCTTCGACGTTCTCTTTATGGCCTTAAGCAGGCTCCTCGTGCTTGGTTTCAGCGTTTTGCGTCTGTGATCACTGCTGCTGGTTTCTCTGCCAGTGCTCATGATCCAGCGCTGTTTGTGCATACTTAGCCACGTGGTCGCATTCTTCTTCTTCTCTATGTTGATGACATGATCATCACCGGAGATAATTTAGAGTACATAGCCTTTGTGAAGGCCCGTCTCAGTGAGCAGTTTCTTATGTCCGATCTTGGTTCTCTTCGCTACTTTCTCGGGATTGAGGTTTCCTTCTCTTCTGAGAGAATTTATCTGTCTCAAGAGAAGTACATTCATGATCTTCTTGATCGGGCTTCTCTTACTGATCACCGGACTGTTGAGACTCCAATGGAACTCAATGTCCATCTTCGAGCTACTGATGGTGAGCTTCTTGATGATCCTACTCGTTATCGTCATATTGTAGGGAGTCTTGTGTATCTTGGTGTCACTCGACCTGATATCTCGTATGCTGTTCACATTCTGAGTCAGTTTGTTTCTACTCCCACCCAGGTCTACTACAGTCACTTGCTTCGTGTCTTGCGTTATCTTCGTGGGACTATCTCTAGACGCTTGTTCTTTTCACGCTCTAGCTCTTTACAGCTCACAGCATATTCTGATGCTACTTGGGCTAGTGATCCCTCTGACCGTCGATCTCTTTCTGCCTATTGTGTTTTTCTTGGTGGTTCCCTCATTGCCTGGAAGACTAAGAAGCACGTAGCAGTTTCTCGTTCGAGTGCACAGGCTGAGTTGCGTGCTATGGCTCTTGTGAGTGCAGAGGTGACTTGGTTGCGGTGGTTGCTTGAGGACCTTGGTGTTTCTGTTGGTATGCCGACTCCTCTTTTATCTGACAGTACAGGTGCTATCAGCATTGCTCGTGATCCGGTCAAGCATGAGCTTACCAAGCATATTGGTGTTGATGCTTCTTATACACGAGCACAGGTACAGGATGGTGTTGTTGATCTTCAGTATGTGCCTTCAGAGCTTCAGCTAGCTGATTTCTTCACGAAGGCACAGACCAGAGCTCAGCATTGTTTTTATCTCTCCAAACTCAGTGTTCGTGACGCACCTTGAGTTTGAGGAGGGGTGTTAGAGGTGTAGGGGTGTAGTTTATATTTCCTTTTTATATAAGGGCTTTTCTGTATATTTCACACCTCTGTACATCTATTTATAGAGGCCACCGACCTCCTGAATAACACAAGCCTCATTCATAACAGTATTATGATCAGGAGTGAGATTATTTATGCAACAACTTTGACTAGGCTCTGCTTTCATTAATTAGAGATACTGATGCTTACTGTGAGATTGAGAACACAATTTACAAAGGGGAAATGGAATTTGCCAGCAAGCAATTGATTGTTTTCAAATATCAGTTCAGCAATTCTTCGTCAGACATCAGTATGTATGATGTTTTTGCTGAGCGTGCCTGAGTTGGATAGTTCAGATTGATCTATATAATTAACTGTGTTTCTTTTGTTATAAGGGACGCCTAGTTGATAACATATCTCTCTAACATCAATTCTGGAGCGTTAAGCGGGTGACCCGAAGTTTAGCGGTTAACCGTTCTGCAATGTTTGGGGGCATACAGTAGACGTTGATTCTGAGACCAGCTTAAACGTTTGATTGATAACTTGTTGATCGCCCAATGATTTTTTCTTCTGAAGGTAAAGAATACGACCGATGACCCAGAGAAGAATGCCCCTCCCAAGAATGATGCAGAGGAACACCAAACCAGGAAGATACTGAAGCGGAGCAGCTCATTTGCTCAAGCCGCCATTGTCGCTGCAACCGGCATCTCTACCACAGCATTCTCAGTAGGGAAAGACGTCAAGCTGCACCGGCACGTCCTGGTGGCCGGCGGCGGCTGCCTGGTCGTCGCGTATCTCTCCGCTCTCCTGCTGCTCTACTTGAAATTGTTCTTGTCAGAGTGTAAGAAGCTGCGCCTGGGGCATATCAGGCTCCTGCAGCTCCTCTGCCTCACCAGCGGCACAGCGCTGATCGCGACGAACTCCCTGCTGCTGGTCCTCATCAACGAGGGGAATGGCCTGCTCGCGCTCAACCTGCTCCCCGTGCAGATCATCATCGGCATGCTCGCGTACCGCGCGACGCCCACGGACGACAGCCTGCGCGACGAGGCGTTCGACGCGGCGGTCAAGAGCGGCCGCAAGGTCGCGTTGTTCGCCTCGGCGACGGCCTTCGCCGTGCAGACTACCCTCGTGTTCGGCTACCTCAACAACGCCAGCTTCCAGGAGCTGGGGGGCCACCGGCTCGACATCTCGGTGTCGTTCCTGGCCTCGGCGCTCAGCGTGTTCCTGGTCGTGGCCACCTGCATGCCGCTCGGGTACGGGACCAAGGCCGCAAGGGACAGGGTGCTGTCTGTCCTGAGGTTCCTCAAGGACGCCGTCATCGCCGTGCTCGCGGTCACCGCGGTGACGCTGGGCCAGGAGTTCCTCAGGGGCAACGCCGTGCTCGCGCTCTTCCCGGAGATTGCCGTGGCTGCCGTATATTACGCCGTGGCCCTGCTTTCCGACGAGAACACCGCGCAGGGCCAGCAGCAGGGTGACGCCGTGGAGCGCGAGACGGAGGTGCTGCCGACCGCCGTGGTGGCGACGTTCGGCTTCGGCATGCTGGGCGCCGCGTATGCGGCGCTGCTCGGCACACCGGAGTACGACGTGTACACGAAGGCCCTCGTGTTCACTTTGCTCGCCGCCGTCGTGTCCAGCCTCGGGCGGGTGGTGGGGCCGCTCTGCGGCTCCCGGCGCGACAAGAACGCGGCGGCGTGGGTTGTGTTCCTGAGTAACATCCTTCCCGTTGTAGAGATGCTGGTGGCGGTGCCGTTGGCCGCGAAGGTCGTCGTCGATTTTCTCCCCGGGGCATAAGAAATATCAGATGGTGCGTACTGGATCACTGTTTTTGTTGTTGTAACATTTTACTGTGGCTGGATGACCAGATATCTTGATGTGTTGGACTTGAGTTATTACTGCTTTATAGTTGTAACAGCGAGTTGTACGATTCCATGGTCTCAAAATTTCATCTTCTTTCATTCTACCCACTGAGTCGTCAAATACAGATTGAACGGTTTCTAGAATATTTTTTATAGGCATTATGTAAACATCTTTTCTATAGTTAATGCATTATCCCTAAAAATATTAAATAACTACACCATCTAATGGTTCTTGACGTTGAATGAAACATCCTCTTGATTCAGACGACTAAAATCTAGCATTTTCATTGTAATACAGCTAGTAAAAGTTCTGAATCTTAATTTTTGTCTGGGCACTGAATTACACACTTTTACTCTTAACATTCAGCAAACAATGGGCCCATGAGACCAAACCCAAAGCAGTGAGTCTTAACTTTTTCATTGGGACACTAAAGCCCATGAGACCAATTCTAACGTTCTATAACATTGGGCCCATCCCATGTCTCATGGGCTAAAAGATGCGGTGTTAGGATTACGTCCATTAGTTGATGCTGGCTAAGGTTGGGTTCGAGCCCACCTTTGCATCAACGACGGAGCCCACTGCCCACCTCTAAAGTATACAAGGGATTTTCCAGGTTCATCGTCACCGTTGGCACAAAGAATCTTGGCATTCCTTCGCTCAAAAAAATTTCACAGCATTCCACAGCATCTCCCTTGGCACATCTCAACAATCCATTCATCATACGACTAGTGAAGTAATGATGCACAATTACATCAAACAGCTGCTGAGCAAGTACAAGCAGGTTCATTAAGCCACAAAGAGAACCCCGGGGAAGAATCCAGAGTACGTACTTGCGCAAGGGAGAGAGTTCATGCTTCTTGCAAATTGTCTGAATGATACAATTTGTGACACCTGGAGAACACAATGATACCCTCTAAACTCGAGAGCTATTTTGTGAACTGGACTGACTAACCGACACAATGTCGGTAAATATGATTGGCCAAAATGCCTCTTCAGGAATTAACAAACTGTAGCTTATCTATCGCTTTACTGAGAGCCAAACACTCAATTAGTGTTTCTTTCAGGTTGATGGACTTTCTTATATAGTCCAAGCTGGTATTGCCGATGCCAAGCATATATTCCATAGCAGTTTGGTCCATAAACTGAGAACATGTGTCTCTAGCGCAGTTGCCGTGCTTCGAGTCAATAAACTGAATATATGTCTCTAGCACAAGCAGATATCCTCAAGTCCAGAGACGAGGGGAAACAAAGCGGTTTTCAGAAGCGACGCAGAAGGATTTTTATAACATTCAACTAGTCTTCTCTGCGTTGCATTCGGCATGGCACTGTACGTAATTGAAGAAGTGCATGGCACTCGATACCCGATTGGACGGAGCATATCATATCCCCTCTCCCTGCTCGTGCCATCCGGTGGCGCCCCATCGTGTTGCAAGCGTACGTATGTACGAAAAGTGACGTCCAACCACCGAGCAAGGTCCGTTATATAAGATGACGCGTCCTTTCCACCTGCACCGGGACACACGAGCGTTTGGACCCTTCCACGGTGACATCAGTCTCGGAGAGATGCCTCCCGGCGTGGTCGACCACTCCGCGGCGCCGCCGCCGAGCCCTCGCCGCGGCATCCTGCCGCAGAGCCCGCTGCGCATCAAGCAGGACGGCAAGTTCTACGAGAGGCTCCTCTCAAAGGAGAGCTCTGCCTCCGAGGGCAACCTGTCGTTCCGCTACTACTGGGCGGAGCCAGGCTCGGTGCCGTTCGTCTGGGAGACGCAGCCGGGCACGCCCAAGGACGTCGCGGGGATGGCCGCCGGCGCGCTACCGACCATCACGCCGCCACCTTCGTACCTGCTCCGGCACGGGACGACCAGCAAGGTGGTGGCCGCCTCGCACCATCAGCGGAGCAAGAAGGGCAGGAAGGGGTGCCGGCTCAAGAGGATCAGGATCGGATTCATCGCCGGCGTCCTCCGGAGGCTCAGGCTCATGAAGGCGTGCCGGCGGCCGGCGGCACCGGTCAAGGTGTCCTCATCCAGCAGGTGGCTGTTCTGTTCGGTGGCAACGACCGAGAGAGGCAAGCACGACGACCACCTCGAGAACGATACCGCCGCGCCGGCGCGGCAGCGCAAGGCTGTCATGTGCGGTAGATTCTGGGGGGCGCGTCCGAGCCCGTGTCTGCTGCGCTTCTGGAGCGCCGGGAACCGGGGTGGTTAGGAGATCGGTCGCTCTCGAGCGTTGGTGACACGAAGGGGTTCAAAATTCAGAGCAGGGTACTATAAAGTGGTTTGTTACGGTTACGGAAGATGTTGACGAGTGTGTTCCAGCTCCTGCAGACTTGTTAACCTGTTGCCTAGCTAGCGCTGCATGAAAAATTTATTCGTCTTCGCTGTGTTTTGCAGATGAAGTCCACATATTTGGAATCTTCTTTGCTTAACGTTTAGCGTTTCATTTTCAAGTTCTATATACGATCCTTTCATTTCTCTGACGAAGAATACATTTTTTTATCACGGCTGTGCACCACACTAATTTTAATGTTGGAAGAGAAGTTATTGATGAATTGCGACCAGATGAAGTGCTCCATGCAACTTTACCATTATCGTGTCCTTATTGTTTCCCTGAACTACTAGTCGTCAGCTCGTTACACTTGCTGGCCTCTTCGACCATTTCAGACTTCAGACTAGCCTGCAGTTTTGGATGTGGCCTTGTGCAACGCAATTCTCTCGTGGCCTGCATTTGCTTGCTACATCATCAAAGAAAAAATGTTTGCGCGGCAGGTGGTTCAACGGTTCATGTCGCGAACGAGATCAATTGCTTCTACTGAACATGCAGGACAGCGCTG
The DNA here is from genome assembly GCA_030760725.1 of Neostapfia colusana. Lineage (NCBI taxonomy): Eukaryota > Viridiplantae > Streptophyta > Magnoliopsida > Poales > Poaceae > Neostapfia > Neostapfia colusana. The sequence continues at coordinate 69,807,214 of JASWHV010000018.1, forward strand.
GCAGGGCAAGTAATATTCAGGCGTTCGAAGTCGCAGAAATGAGCGCCACCTCTAACCAACCTCGAAGGTGTGCCGGTCTTTGCCTAGGGCCTCCCATTCGTGCACCAAATCCTGTGACGTACTGCTGGTCCATCTCGATCGGGGGTAGCTCGATCTCTCTCCACTGAATAGCAGCAGGGGACGAGTGCGATACATGAGCATGGGAAATGTCCAAGGGGTCCAACATATGGAGGACAGTCCTGGACGCGCTAAGTCGTCGAGTGCAGACTGACAGTCCTGTGTGTGCTTCAGTGCCCTACTAGACCACCGGTAGGATTACAAGGTGTGGAGCTAAGTGATCATCCATGCAACCACCGTTGGCCGCTCGACGCAACCGATCTTGACAGGCTCCAGCAACAAACTCGTGCGCTCTGGGCGCGCGGTTGACAAACATGATCTCCTCGACCTGAGTCTGTTGTTCAGTCTGCTCTCCATGCAGAAACGCGCACCTACATGCAAACTTGTACTCGAATTTTACTTCATTTGTAGCATAGGAGTATTTGTAAGTCCAATTTATTTCAGCTTTTGGTGGGCTTTCAGGTAGAAAAGTCAAAATTTGAGATAAATGTGATTCTAAAAAGTCAATTTTTGAACGTTAAAAAGTTATATTTTGAAGAAATTAAAAGATGTAAAATTCATCCAGAGTTGTTTTTTCTGAATTTCGATGTACAAGGAAGCTAAGAATATATTGCAAAAGTCAACAACCAAAAATCAGCAACCAACTTTTCGATTAGACAACAACCATTTTTTTTCCCAAAAGATCGAATGCTTCAGACCAGACAAACCGGCCCAGCCCGCACGCCATCTCGAGTATTGCCATATGCACGCTCCTATGTGGCATTTACGCTTAAAAATGACGAGTATTTTTTTTACCTCATTAGGATTTATAAGAGGAAAAAACTTATTCACGATTGTATCCTGGCTCGGGTTGATCCGTGGGCCCATTAAGCGCAGATGTAATAGTAACTCGGCCCGAAACAGGACAGATCGACCCGCATAGACCCTTTGACTTGCAACGGGCGTAGATAGAATACAGCCCAAAGTCCATCTCAAAGCGAATACAGCCCGATAACTCCATATGCATCATTGTTTTTTTAGTGCAAGATGCCAAGGTGTATTATATTTTTTATTTAGGAGGACCATGGCGTTTTTCCTCAGTAAAATAGGTTGTTTGAATAAATTATATTGTCACTCACTTCGTTTTAAAATTGTTATGATTAAGATAAGAATACTAATTTAAAAACAAATGAGAGTTGTTGTCTCAACAACAACAATTCTAAAACGGAGGGAGTAGGAAAAGTTCAAAACAATACATGGATCCCCTCGTATTGGACGTGATGTCACCCTATCAGTTAAAACCAAATAGAATTAGGTTAAAATAAAAGATATATAGTCATTTCAAAAGCACCCATAGTTTCTGTCGATATTTGTATAAAAAATAACCAGACATGGGCTAATTGAAGGATTAGCATACCGCATATCACGGGCTGTCGCTCGCCTGCTGGATTCCCACACGGACAAATTCCCTTGACATGAGCAGAAACATCAGGTGGGATGAAAGGGAGGGAAGGAGCTGGGGAGCCATGCCAACTAATCGAGTCAACCTGCCCTCTCCTACTTTTCTCCTCCGTATTTACTTACTATACTACCAATTGTCGGTCTTTATGCCCATCCCCCTCACTAATGCCGTGCCTTTTAAGCACTCTTTCCTTCTTCCTTGTTATTCCAAACTTTACACTACGATCTGTCATACCTCTCCCTGTCCTCCCGTCGTCCATCCCCCTTCCTTGTCACTCGAGTTCGTGTTCATCTCCATCTCCCAAGCACAGGAGAGCATGCCTGAATGTCCACGGAGAGGTAAGTGACCACCGCCACAAATGGTTTCCAGTGTTCTTCCTCTTTTGTCTCCTTGTTTGCCTTGCTGTCAGAGTTCGGCCAAAAAAGCAGCTTCTTCCGAGGAGTCTGATCGCTTTCCTTGATCTGTTCCTTTTGCTTGAAAGTTTAACCAAGCGATAAAGCAATGGACTAGTACCTTTTCTTGTTTCTAGCCGCGGTTTCAATCTATCCCATCATCATTGTGTTTTGCATCTCCCCACTTCAATATAGTTCAATCCCATACAACAAACCCTAAGTAACAACACTGCCCGTTGGACTTCCACCTGCAGGGAGAGACTTGATGAGGTCGGCAAGAAGATCAAGCGAGAGCCGGACGCAACTGGTATCGCCGTCGTCGCCGCGTCCGCCTCCACGGCACCGGCCGAGAACCCAGTCCCGCGCCGCCTCGGCCTCGGCGGCGCCGTGAACACCGTGACCCCGTGCGCGGCGTGCAAGCTCCTCCGCCGGCGCTGCGCGCAGGAGTGCCCCTTCGCCCCCTACTTTTCGCCACACGAGCCCCACAAGTTCGCGGTCGTCCACAAGGTCTTCGGCGCCAGCAACGTCTCCAAGATGCTCTTGGTAATCCTAAACATCTTGAAAATTCTCTGCAATTTTTAAATGAAAAACCCTGCATCGTAACATGTGTGTGGATGGCTTCTTCTTCCGTTCAACGCGTTGATCTGCAGGAGGTGCCGGAGGCGGAGAGGGCGGACGCGGCGAGCAGCCTGGTGTACGAGGCGAACCTCCGGCTGCGGGACCCGGTGTACGGCTGCATGGGCGCCATCTCCGTGCTGCAACAGCAGGTGAACGCGCTGGAGGCCGAGCTGGATGCGGTCAGGGCCGAGATCTTCAAGCACAGGTACCGGCAGGCCGGCGCCTGCCTCACGAACGACGCCGCGCGAGCCACGGCCACCTTCGTCGCTCCCGCTCTACCGGTGCACGCAGGGGACGTGGTGTCGGTAGCTGAGGCTGCTGGTCAAGAGGTCGCAAACTCCGCCGGGGCGCTGGGGATGTCGGCGTCTTCGGCGGTCTATGTTGCTGAAGCCGTCGAACAGCCCTCAAGTACTACTGATCACTATGGCTCCCTTAACACAAGTGAGCATAATGCATACTTTGGTTGACATGCATGGATTTTTAATATTTTGGTGGGATCGCAAACTAAACGGGCCTGAAGATTAAACTTTGTGCAATTTTAATTCTATAGTGTATGGATTTTAGAAATAGATATATAAATGTTGGCACACTGGGTGACAAAAAAATCCAACGATAATACATATGTACCATTTATTTTCTTGTAACTGACCATTGTGATTGGTTCATTAATTCAATTGTTAAGAGAATGGTTAATCTTATACAGCATTCCAACTAGTTCTCCAGTCTTGCCACTCAACAATTTTCAGAATTTTTTATTGCATCAAAGATTGCAACTGTGTAGCTCAACTTTTCTTCAAGCTGAGCAATCGATATGTTTTAGTTCCCCTTCAGTTTTGTCAACTTTCAACAAAGATCTGAATTTGCGTCAAGATTGTTTGTAGTTCCTTAAGCATTTTTATTTCCGGACATTATCTATTCAAGCTTTATTGTTGAACTTTAATTCTTAAGAGAATTGTATTTCATTAGATTTTTTCAAGAACATGTCTTAGCATGTGTTTCATTACGAGAAAGATCATTATAACTATTTGACGCATGCATATCAATTATATACTTAATCGTGTAGTTATCTGGATATCATGTGTATTCATTTTTAGTTCTGGACATCTCAGTAACGTAGCTTGGGTATTTAGCTATCTTGTACACTTCAATTCACCTGTTTTATCATTTGATTAGAGGATACATTCGTCATTTAGAAAAGAAAGTGGAGTGTTTTAAGATCTTTTGTCCATACACTTCATCTTGTTTTTGTGTATCTGTATTGATTGCCATGTTCTTTCCTTTTCCGTGCAAGCTTTCATCGTATTGTTTTCTATATATAATATATCATATCCATATATAGTGTGCTGATGTCTAAGAAGAGTACGAACTAGTACTTCATATACGTAGAGCATTCGGATTTGTCGCTCAACACATAGTGATGTATGCCTCATGATTGCACAACAAGGTAAGTACAACTACATTTGTTTAACTCGAATACTTTCACCACCTGTTCGTATTTTTTTGGAATTACTTTCTAAGAAAAAGAACCACATGTTATCATCATCATCTTTGATCGATAAAAAATATGACAGATATTTAGCGTCAATCGAAGTTTGAATCAGTTCTTTGACGAGTACGTCTCGTAGTTACTGGATGCATATCATGTATGCAGGCAAGCATCCTTTCAACCCCTTTTTCCCAATACTCATGTGATCTTGACCCCGGTAGAAAGCAATGGTAATAAACTGGTAGCAAATTAACTTGGGTTTCTGCATGTTTTATACTTAGAGAGCTGGATCTTTCACGCACGGATTGGATGTCATATGTCAATGACAATGCCAGGACATCTAAGCAGCTAAGTGCAATATATTCCTAGAAGCTAAATTAAAAGGTATTGGAGGAGAACGAGGGCCGAGGGGGGCTTTCCTTAGCGTGGCGTGCGGAGTTTGCATGCAGCTGGGTCGTCGTACCACCTGTTGAGTTGGAAGTAGGTAAAGTAAGGTACACACACAGACGCTCGATCCTGACAATAAAAAATTGTGGCATCACCAGCATGCAGCACGGCTTCTTGCTCCAGGATCAGCCCAAGAAGAGAGCTCAAGCGAGAGACTTCTCCCTTTCCGAGGCTTCTTGTTCATTTGTTTATCCGTAGGGCCGGATGGCGAGTCGATGCTGGGTTGGGTGTTCCCCGTGCGTGGCGTGGGCATCGGGATGCAGCGGGATCTGGTCCGCAGCGCGTGGTGCTTGCTTCAGACGACGGGCGTCGTCGCTGGCTTGTCTGCACTCAACCCCATTGCCGGCGCTCCAAAGTCTTCACTAACCTCGAAAACAAGCACGGGCTGCCCCGCCGCTCGCCTCCCGCTTGTATATACGTACGTCAGTGGCATGGGCCAGTATGACTTCTCAATGCTGTATATAGTCATTCATGGACGAGCAGCTAGCCATGGTGGCGGCGGCGCGCCACGGAGATGAGAAGGAAGATGAGGCGGATCTGAGTATCCTAATAGTCCAACCCCTTTCTTTTCTCCTCGGTCCACAGAGAAAAATTCTCGATATTCCTTTTTATTTCTCATCAAACGGATTCTGCTCTCGCCGGCAAGGACGCCCGGAGTTCGCCGCGAGCTGCATTGCGCATGCGTTTTGAGTTTCCGACGTCCACATGCATCCTTGGTTTCTTTTCTTTTCGAACCAGTTCACATGCTTTGACCGGCCGACCAACGGCGCAAGGACGAAGGCAATCGCGGATCTATCCAGGCTAGTTAAATCGTCCATGGCGATGGTGATCCAGCGCGGCTTCATTGACCGGGGAGCTGCCGACTTCGCGAATCTTGAGATGCTGCACGTGGTGGTGGTGGTGGCGGCCCCGCGCGACCCCGGTACGGTGCCAATGTTGTAATACAAACTCTGTGCACCCCACGTGTCACAGCCTTACCGTTTCATCGTCACTGACAAATGCCGGTGCGCGATCATGAACTGGATGGGAGAGGAGAACGGCACGAATCTTAGCACCAGAACCGCATAAAGCTTCGTATTAGCCCAGTTCGTTGTGATAGCTTTCCAAGAAAAGAAAACGGGAGTTCGAAAAGGAAAAGATGTTGATAGTTGGATTTGGACGGACCGACGCTCTTTCGGACCAAAACCTTGAACAGTTATGGGCCGTAGTTTTATCGCCACCTGCTGAAGCATAGCCTTTCGCTGGCTAGCTGGACCGCACCGCAGCTACTTTATTCTTTAAGATGTGCACGATGGCGCGCGCTCGGAATTCCCCTAGTTTGATCCGATCGCTGAAGTCACGTACTTTGGCACAGCCCATCAAGAGCCCAATCTCTGACGATCTGCATCCGTTACATGTGGTGTCTCCCGCACACTGCACACAGTAGTAACACTGCACGCTAGTTGCAGATGTGCTGATGACGTAGGTTTCGTAACGTATTTTTTACTCACCTATTAGCAGAAAAAAAACATGTACCGGATCGGAGGTCTGCCTTTTGCGTCTTCTAGAAGAGTACGCATGTTGTTATCATTAGCTCTGATCTGCCTCGTCCACTTAGGCAGTCGACTACTATTAATACCGGAGTTGGTGGCGGAGCCCACTGATTCCTCTCTCTCTCTCTCTCTCCTCTTGGGCGCTACGTGGTGGCCTCTGACGCCGGCATGGCGTCAGGGCGGCGTCACCGGCCGCGGCGCCGCCCCGCACGACTGGTGTCGGGGCACGTCGGCATCGTCTCGTTCGAATTCATTGTTACGGCCTAACTGCTGCTTGGCCCGACGCTGCGGCGGGAGCGAAGAGCTAGCACGGCGGCCGGCTTGTCATGCATGTGCAAGCGATAGCTGTGGACTGGCCTTGATCGGCCGTCGCCGTCACGGCCCCGCCCGCGCATTCCGGGCCGATCGAGGACGTCAGTGCGCGGTAGCTCCATGCTATTAATTCTCCGCTTGTTCCTCCTAGCTACCGCTCCTTTCCCTTTCGCTGGCTCCCCGGCGGTGAACTCGGGTTCAGACGGCCTAGCTTTCCTTGGCTCGTACTCATGCACGTCTCTTTTCCTCACGCGAACATGCAGACACACGCCACCACGATAGGATAGGAGGGCCCGGCACTTCCATCGACGGATTCGGCCACCACTGACCGGCCGGTGCTATCGATCGATCTCGTTCATGCTCCTAATCTTTTGATGGTCTACAACTTTGTCGCCGGAAACCAGCAGTAACATAAAATAAAGCGCAACGCACGTAACGGTTCGTTCTATCCATACAAATCTCGCGAATTCGTCGCTCCTTTTTGCATGTAAAAAGATGGGAGCATAAAGAAAAGGGCTAGGCAACGGCTACCTACGTTGCGTGCGGATCAAAAGCAAACGCATCTAGCTAAAAAGAGAAGATGAAGTAACTGGTGCTCACGCCAAGAGCTAGCTAGTAGTAGTCATTTCATCAGTCGACCGGTAAAAGAGCGAGGCGTTCACTCATCCACTAACGCTAAAGCGAAGGCGAAGCGTGCGAGGACTTCTTGGTACTGAGCAATCTCCTGCCGCGCGTGCCGTCACAGCCATCCTCCTACGAACTGACCTACGCCGCGCCCGTGCCGTCACTCTCCTGCCCTCGTACAGCTCGGAACTGCATGCCTTCTGCGCCTGCGTGATCCTGGCGTTTCCCGTCCCGGCTCGCCGCCAGCGACACCATGCATAGGTCGAGCGCATCAGAAGCTCCGCGGTTACTGGACCGCGCGCGGTCGTCATGAGCAGCGTCCACCGGGGCCCGGTCAGGTGAATCGACCTCTCAACGTCAGGCGGCGGATACGAACGACTCCGCCATCGCATCATCTTCATCATCCTGACTTAGCTCCATGTCATGTGCTGGCGATGCAGAGCTGCAGCTCGCAGACACCGCGCGTGCATGCATGCATGCTGTGCCGATCCCCACTCCCCAGCCGCCGCGCGCGGGGCAGTTGTTGGCGCTGCTCGGCGCTCTCCTGTCCGTGCACGCTGCTTTTCTCAGGGCCGTACATGTACATGCTGCTCCACACAATGTGGGCACTGTACATGCTGTTGGCCCGCCGCCGGCATCGTCGTACGAAAACCAGCGAGCGTTGCGCCGCCTTGCATCGCCTCGTCGCCGTGTCGAGTTTAATTAACGTGGACCGATTGAGGAGGAATTTTTGTGTTAGTTCGGCAGAAATGCCGCAGGATTGATCGGTCGGGTCATCTAGTCATGCTAATCGGAGAGGATCGCCTGGTATCTCCTCACGCCGAGCGCATTTCGCGGCTCTGTTTCCAGTCACCGTCCAGGCAACCAACACAATGCCCTGTCTAGTTGTTTGTATGAACTCGTCTGGTAGCGAAACCTGAATCAAAGTTCTCCAAGTGACGTCTAGGATTTCTCGATCGGTCGCGGAACCTGAATCAAAGTTCTCCATGGGACGTCTAGGATTTATCCATCTGGGGATTCAAAGGGGCGATAGAGATCGGTACGTACCGCTTATTGCATCAGGAGATGCGATCCGTGTGAGGCTCCGGAGGAGACCAGCACGCCTGGAGTTTCAACAAAATGATTGGTGATATGGTTTACCAGGACAAGCAATGGAGAGTGGTGACATCGGATTGGTGCGTTTCTCCAATAGATGTCTAATTCTCGTGCAAGGCCATAATTGACACACTTTGTTGTCTTCACCACGAATCAGAAATTTGTTTATACAGAATTGTTTTGCCGTCTCATGTGTACACATTTCAACATCAATCCGGGATTCCAGTTATGGTAATTTGTTGGTTTTCAAACCAAGACAACACATGACACATTGTGCAAAGTACATTTTTTTGTGAAAAAACATCAATTCTTTATACATAAGAAACTACGTCTCACAACAGCCACCCACGTTCCCACTGGAGGAATCATTAATCGTCAGAATTATTTTTATTTTGACCTGGAAGTATTACAAGTGTACAACATTTTATTAGATAACGAATAAGGCCTTCTCAACAACCACCGCCATTAAGGCCTCGCACCACCAACGCAGGCACTCCCATCAACCACAACAACTCCTCTGCCCACTCTCAGGATACTGTAGCAAGCAGCCATGAACAGAACAAGGGATTTCAGAGATCGTTTTGAGAATGTACGGACGTACGTAGTTGATATCCATTAACAAAACAAACACGCTGCTAGTGGAAGGAATGGCTCGAATGTAGTACTGTTGCATGAACCATCTCCTAAAAGAATGCTGGAAATAATAAATGTCGAGCAGTCACTGTGGCAGCTGCCGAGATTTGAGTTTATGACAGTGTCAAGTCCGCTAGTCGGTCCAAGCTACCCCAAAGAGAGCGTGATCGGACGAGCCGTCACCGACGACGTCTCGCCGATCTGGCCAGCCAAACCATAAATGAATCAGTTCACGGGAAAGATTCGAGGAGATCAACCCATCCGGCCAGGCTAGAGTAATGGCTCAGCGTGCTTTCGGCGAATAAATTGCATCTGTCTGCCCAGGTTACGTACGTATACACGGGGAGGACGGAGCTGAACTGCGCCATCGCGTAACGTATGTGAGAGGACCACGAGACGAGAGAGGCAGCCGTGCTGAGAGATAGATGGCCTACCCCATCGATCCTTCAACGGTTACCTCTACACTACAGCACATGCATCTCGGTCAGGCTACACTTGGTACGTCGTGGTAACTGAAACCAAGAACTATTCAGTTTTTTGTTTGGTACCAGTGTTCTAACTACGGGTCAAAGCAGCTGTTTCTGCCGGAAAGTGTGATGGATCTCTGTGACTCTGGTGTGAGCGGTGTTCCAGGTAAATGAGCTACCCGATCAGGTCGGAAACGGTCATTAAGGACGCGACAGGTGGTGAGGCACTTGGACAGATCCAGAAATGTTACATCTGATGGGCACAGATCATGGTAGAATCTTGAACAATAATTTTTCGCTACTACAGTAGATCTTTCACGGGCCTCTGTGCGTAACTTTCATAAGCATGACTCCGTATGTGGAAAGCTTAATGGACAGGGAGCGTCTGTGTTTATGGACAGGAGCCAGGAACCAGACGCACGAATGCGTACGGGATATGAAGACGGGTACGGCTGAACCACAGACACGCACGGATGATTTTTCTTCGGCGCGGCTTGGAGGAACGTGGACGGACTCTCCAGCGCACCGAAATAGTACGAAGATGACGGACCGTTATCGCCTTGACATCACCTCACGTACGAAAACTCGGAAACCTATCGACCAACCGCTATACGCATACGCCTGTATGATAAGAACACTGGCCAAGTATTAGCTACCAGCCTTGGAACGTAGGAGTATCTATCAATGTTTGTATGCACAGTATATTCAATAATTTGTATGTACTGTACTAGTACTGAACTTGCATGCATCAATGCTGGGTGCCTGTGACAACATGGTAAGGAATAGCAGTGTCTGGCTCGCACCGCAACGGACCGCTGGGATGCAAGTAGTTGCGCTCCCATAAATAAGTCTATACGAGTCCAAACAGACCATTGATGGTTGCTTTCACGCCCTCAATGCGAGATTCAGATCGATGTCCGTGCGATGCATCAACCTCTCAACACAGCAGAGGTGGTAGTACTCCCTAAAGTACAACGAAAACGAGACGAAGGAACGAACCAGACATTAGCAGCAGAGCGACGACATGAAAAGCAGAAACCTTTCAAGTTCCAATTCACCGTTCATATACACTGAAAAGGCGACCAAGCTGCTGCACAGTATCTACTCAGGTTTTCTGCATCCCCCTCGGGATCAGTCAAGAAAACCAAAGATGTAAAGAAGAAACAAAAAACTTCTACATCGCCTACACAGGCGGATGCTTGATCGAGATGTGTATTGTCACTAAGTTAATCATCAGGCCCTCAGGTCTCACAATTTTCTGGAGCTCTGTTGTTACCACCTACAAGGTTAGCTAAGCAGGCAAGGCACTTTGGTATCCTGCCGGCGAAGCTCCGCGACCGCGCGTAGAGGACGGCGCAGAGCAGCGTGCCGACGGCGCAGGTCGCGCCCCAGACCACGAACGTCTCCTGGTAGCAGGCGGCGCCGATGCACCCGTGGCCGCCCCTGGCGCCGCGCTGGTAGACGAAGCCCGCGAAGTAGCCGAAGCACAGCGACCCCACGGGGATGTTGCTCACCACCACGTTGTGGTTCACGCCGAAGTTCTTGGTGCCGAACAGCTCGCTCGTCGCCGACACCGCCACCGACGTGATGGCGCCGGTGCACGTGCCGATCACGGCCGTGCTCAGGTATAGGAAGAAGTGGCTCGAGTTGAGCAGCAGGAAGAAGGCGCCGGCCATGGGCGCCATCAGCGACGCCATGGATCCCGTCCTTGATATGGAGTAGCCACCCCTGTGGGCCGGCACACAGATGAACGAGACAAATTATTAGCACAGAACTTTTGAAATCCAGGAATCCCCACTGTTTTATATGTAGAAACAAGCTAGTAGTAGTTAGCACGTCAATTAAAAAAGACTGCTTCGATCTTGAAAGTTGAAACTACCGAGTCTTTGTCGATTGACTCCAAGATCTCAGGATACTGATTCAAACAAAAATAGACAAGCAGTAGAACGTGTACCAAATCCATATAGCAGTATTAAATTACGAAGTGGTGTGAACAGAATGCTTACTTCGCGGAGTAGTAGTCCAAGAAGGACGGGAGCAGGCGGCCGAAGAATCCAAACGACGACGACAGGGAGACCAGAGTCGAAGTCTGCCCGAGCCGTCGAGACTCGGCGATCTGTCCCAGGTTGTTCAAGAAGACCAGACCCAGGGTGCCGCTGAACATGTAGCTGAACAAGTAGAGCCAGAAGTCCAGCTTCCTCAGCAGCCCGAGGCCACCGACCTCCTCTTGCGCCTTCTCCGACGTGACAGAGTCTCCCTCCTTGCTCTCCACGTCCGGCGGTGCGACATCGATGGCAACGACCGCCCCCGTGGTGTCCGCCTCGTCGGTGCCAAGGTCGTGGATCCTGTTCTCCCGCTTGGTTTCCCTGATCTTGTTCATGCTCTCCCGGATCCTGATGGCAACCGGGATCAGTATGGGAGTGGCCAGCAGCACGCTGAGGCTGATCACGTGGTCCCTCGAGGACAGCCCGTTGGACGTGGAGCCTATGGTGCTGACGACGGCGCAGGCTCCCGTGGCGAGCGTGATGGCGAACATGACTAGGAATGCCGCGTCGGTGCTCGCCGAGCTCTTGAGGTCCACCACCCTGAGGAACGGCGCCACCACCACGGTGACAACCATCGGCACGACGGCATTGAGGAGCAGGTAGGTCTTCGCCTTGGAGTTGGCCAGGCCGGGTATCGAGTCCGCCAGGCTCGTGTAGACCTTGGCGCTCAGGCCGAGGTAGCTCGTCGCGAGGCTCACCGCGACGCGGCTGCTGGAGCCGAAGTTCCGGATGCAGAGGAGGTAGCAGACGGTGTTGATCCAGCAGATACCGTTCCCGGCCAGGGAGGTGAGCAGGAACAGGTGCCAGTACCGGAGTCCGGCGCTGTCCAGGAACAGGTACTGGATGCCGTAGCCGACGAGGCCAAACGTAGCGCCGACGAAGGCCACCAGCCACAGCGGCAGGTACAGCGCCGCCACCCCGGAGAACCAGCCGAAGAGCTTGCCCGCATCGGACGCGAAGGCCAGGAAGTTGAGCTGCACCTGCGAGATGTGCTTCAGGTCCTTGAGCTGCGACGAGTACACCGGGAAGTCGGAGTTGGGACCGTTGATGGTCTGCAGCCAGATGCTCCCGACGAGGGTCAGCCAGTGGGCCGACGAAGGGGAAGGCATGGTGAGGAGTCGTGTCCCGGTGGTGCTGCCACTCGAGGTGTAATGCCTGTGCGAGCCACGTATTTATGCAGCTCGACGGTTAAACCGGCAATTAAATGGGCGATTAGGATGGCTGTGGCTGCAAGCCAGATGTGTGGTTTGTTGCTAGCCGGTATTAGGGCTTTTTAGCCTCTGTGTAGCCTAAGTGCTATTATGCCAACAGATCAGGACTTAAACGAAGCAACAGTACCCAAAGCCGGGCGAGATGTAACTTTCGGCCGTGTGTGAGCTGCTAGGATCAGAGTTCAGACTGTCGGTTGCTTGGGAGCCTTTCACCCCTCTCGTCGGTAAAATTGGATATGATGTTCGATAAAATTAGATATACTATATAATAATGATTAAATATTTCTCAACGTGCCTCTTGGCCTGTATATATAGAGTACATTGGGACTTACGGTATATTCGAAAAAACTCTTCAATATATATGACAGTTTGTCTAACTTAATAAATATTACAGTTTATATAGCCTACTAACCTAGCCTTCGTCTGTTGGGGTTTGCTTACAGAACGCTATGACTGGTTTCTGGCCGGAAACACGTTTCAGGCAGGTTACGGTTACGCTGCAGCCACAACGAGGGGATGGCGAGCAGAGTTATTGCCTCGATATAGGCGCGGACATCGTCCCGATTTGGCCACCACCGGAAGTTGCAACGAATAGGATTTTCGAAAAAGAAAAAGAAGTTGCAACGAACAAAACACTTCGCTGGCGAGGAGCACAGATACTGAACTGTGCATTGTGTGCCGAGATGGACAACCCAGTTCTTTAAGCGAGAGAAACTGAATGGTTTAACCTTCACAGCGCCAGAACTAGAACATTCCCGAACTCGCAACGCTAAACAGCACGCATAATAGCAACGGATTATTGGCCTAATTCGGCTGAATCTAATCCGGGTGGGAAACGATCCTGAAATATACGTACTGCGCTGTTTTTTGCGCTGGTTTTAATCCGAACCGACTGATTGCACGAAAGGCAATCGATCCGTGTTGCCGCGAGAAGATGCAGAAGTTTCTGGTTCCTGGCGACTTGGCAAGCAGGGTCCTTCAGCAACAGTCTCTCGCCTGGTAACTCAAAGATCATTTCCCGGAATTTCAGCTCGGCCTGTCGACGTGAAGCATTTCCCGACATTCATGCTCGCTGCTGTCTCCAGGTCCGAAACTCATGGAATCACCAGCAGTACCTGCTGTGAGCCTGTGACCTGTTCGCCGGATCTGAACCCATGGCTTGTGGTGCACTGACGGTCACGCTCAGGCCGTTTTCTTCCTGGCATGTGGCCGGCGGCGGCATTAGGCCGTGATTAATGGGACGTGACATCACGGCCCGCGTAAGAATGGCGTGGTTAACTTAGCCCTCGCTGGGTTACTTACCCATGCCTGGCCACCCTCGCCGCTGCGGTTACCATCAGCTCGCCTTGGCGCCAATTGAAACAAGGTCCAGATTACCAAGATCGACAGCAAGCGGAGATATCTGGTGCAATGCAAAGAACACAAGCAACGATTCCTGTACCCGTTTGCAGCCATGTCTGCATCAGGATCCCAGGAGACGGCGTCCGCATTCAGACTCTCGGAACGCCCTCGACGTGAAGCTGAAACCGTGAATTACCTTACCGTGGTTATTAGATCACGGTGACATCATGCGTAGAAGCAGAGATTGATGCATTGGAGCACGGAGTGCAGCCTGACCATACCTGAGACCTAACTCCCTGATGAAATCTGCATTCAGACCGCCACCTTGGGTTGACAGACACTGAATTGCCATCGTCGTTCGGCGAATGGTGGAATCATGCTTATAGGATAGACCTGCAAATGGAAACGTGTACTCATGCCCAACCACGCTTTCCAAGATTCCTGAAACCGAGGGCCGGTGTTCAGATCGACCACCTTCGAGTTCAGGGATCATACTCGTTTCAGAATAGTTCAGAGAACTACCAGTGTCACTGTGAGCAAATGCTGATGCAAGAATAATGTTACTTTGCTCCTCGTATGTAGTTCTTTTAACCCCTTTTCTTCTTTCTCAGTGAAAAAAGATCCTGGGATGGTCAGAAGGCGATTCTGTGTCAGGATTTGAGAGGCACATGCACATGATAGCGCCGGAAAAGTAGCAACAAATTTCGGCTCACTGACATTTGAAGAACTGGTTACCAGTCTTATCAGTTGAATTACTTACCTGTAAAAAAAGCTACAGAAATTTGCCCCCTGAGAATGGAAAGAACCGATAGAATACGAAAATCAAAAGCTGTTAGGCTCCCTGCAAACATAAATTCCTAGCTATTTGGACTAATTTGTTTTCTCGAAGGTACCATTAGGCGTCAAACATGCACTGATTCTGCATAAGGTCTTAAGCCTAACTCGTGTTGCTGAATTTTTCGCGCTCGCCTAGCCGCTATTAGGCAAATGGCACAGACCTGTGGCCGGACCGCTGAACGCTGTTGATTGTTCCAATCTAATGAGTTGACACAAAGCTTTGACGTGTCCGAAAGAAAAGGCAGATTCGTTCGAAGAAGAAAGAAAGAAAAGCCATAGGAGTACATCCCATCAGGATGTCGTACACTGGTGAGCTTCCTTACTGCATTCGACGTTTCTTATCTGAATACTGGAATTTCAGTTACGCGTAGTGAATGACACGCTGCAATGTATCACCTTATCTGATGCAATTTCTATAAGCAGATGATAATTGATAACTCAATGGCGTCTTTTTCGCCTTTGTAAGGACATATCAGAAGCAGGGAAGCGATGAAAAGTTATAATATCAAGTCTGAAACTGAACGAACATTGCAGACAGAACCAAGATATTTACTAGAGGCAAATAAATTTGTGTACCTGCGCAAATGACGTCTCCAGGCGACGCCCTCGACGCGCATGTGCACGGCGAATGCTACTTACAGTACAGGGGCTGCCGGGTAGGAGGGGAAGCCTAGTCCGCTGCCGGCGGGCGGCGGCCGAGGGCAGGCAGAGAGAGAGGGAGCCGCGCCGCCGGGGCGTCTCGTTACAGCTCTGAGGCAGCTTGTTCGTTGGGTCGCATGTCAGAACGTGGGGCCCTTTATCTTACCTTCCAAGGCTCGGCGTGTCTGCGTCGATCATTCGTGGGCTTCTCTCCCACTTCTTCCTAACACATTCCACTCATGGGCCATCTGTTGTGGTAGATACAACATTATGTGACTCAGTGACTGTGTATAACACACAGCTACATCGTGTGTAAAACACATTGTTTTTTTTTGTGTGGAGTGTGTATAGCACACAGCTACATCGTGTGTATAAACATTGTGTTTTTGGGTGGAGTGTGTATAACACACAGGCACACAGCTACATCGTGTGTACAACACAATTCTTTTTTGTGCGGAGTGTTATACACACACATTTGTGTCATATCAATTAGTAAAACCATCAAGAATCGCTACATAAGACGCTACAACACACACCCTCATCAAAGCGCAGAAGAACATGTGTATAAAAGAGACGCTGAAACTGTAAACTGCAAGTTTCGTTTTAACATCCGGAATTATGCGTTCCTTGTTAATCCGATCAGTACCGTACATCAGTTTGTACAGCACCTCCAGTTACGGCCTCAATCTCGCCGGCTGGAGGTTCTGGCCGACGGCAACCGCAAGCTGGTATCACGACGGCGCCTAAAAATATAAAGCTATGAGCACGGCAAACGCAAACGCACACCCCACGTCGATCACCCCGCCGACTATAACGATCGTCCTGGCCGGGCCTTGAAAAATGGCATCATCATCGTCCCTGTCCCGGCCACGCCGCGTCCTCCACCACCACGGCCCCGAGACTTCCCAGTAGACAGTTGCTGAATCGGCAGCTCCCACTGATCGATTAGCTCCCTGCGCCCCCCCACTCCCCCCGCCCCCCCCCCCCCCCCCCCCCCCCGCCCTACCCCCGGCGTCAACGTGTGGTGAGAACACACGCCGTTTCAGGAGGCAGTTTTTGATCCAGCGGATGAACAAAGAGTGGACTTAGACAGCAAATGGGGAATACTCGGCTAAATAGGCGTATCGGCGATGCAGTTCGAAGAGAGTATCGGTCGATCATGGCTTTTTTTTTGAACGTCTCGAGAGCTTGGGCTCCTGCACTTTGTAAGTTTTTCCTTTGGTTTGGTCTGGACAGCGACACTACTGAGGCGATGGCCGAACCATTTTTTCCGTCTCTTTTACGTTATAGAAACTTGAAGACTGTAACGACTACTCATCTGTTCATGGACTGCCCCTTTGCCAACTTCTTAAGGCCGCCTCGTCTCATCCCCGAACCCTAGCTCGCCGCCGCCTAACTACGCAGGTGTGGTGCCGCCGGCCGCCGCCAACTGGATAGATGAATGTGTATGCCTGACTGCCTACGCCTCTACCCGTTGTGCCAACGCCAAGGGGGATTTTAAGGGCAGGGTGGATGTGCGCGTATCGCGGAGGCAGACCCCAAGCCTCGTCTCGCTGCCGGCCCGCTGCTTCATCGCTTTCCATTCTTGGTCGTGAGCTTGGAAGTCTATAGGCGTTTCGTGCTTGTTTCTGCTGCGTCCGAGTGCTCTGGCGGTTTGCGATCTGCGAGCGGGGGAGAAGACGCGTGGAAGAGCGTGCGCCGGGCGATGGCCCAGGAGCCCACAAACGTATGTGCAAAACACAAATGAAGCATGCAACCCACCATCGTGCTACAAGCCCACCACCCGGATCACAAGTTATTTTTTTTCCAAATCCCTGTAACAAATCCTAACGGAAAATCTATTTCGAAAAAAAGATCTACTCAAAATTTTCAAAAAATATATATATATATAATTTTATTACTTTCATATTGATGTATAGAAAATCTTTGTTGCGGGGAGTGTGTATTACACATTTATGTCATCAATTACTAAAACCGTCAGGAAATCGCTACACATAGTTGCTACACACACGGCCTCATCAAAGTATAGAAGAACAAGTGTATAAAAGAGACACTGAAACTGTAAACTGCACGTTCGTTTCAAAATCCGGAACTATGCGTTCCTTGTTAATCCGATAAGTACCGTACATCAGATTCGTACAACCTCATCGTTTTGCTCCGCCGCGACGGCCTCGATCTCGCCGGCCGCGGCTACGAGCTGACGACGGTGCCTAAAATACAAAACTATGAGCACCACAAACACCAGAGCGCACCCCAGATCGATCGCGCCGCAGACTATAACGATCGTCCTGACCGGGCTATGAAAAATGTCGTCGTCGTCGTCGTCGCTGTCATCCTCGTCTCCGCCGCCGCCGCTACCTTCACCTCCATCACCACGACCGCGTAACTTCACCCAGTAGCTAAACCGGCGGCTCCGGCCGATGACCTCCCTGGCCCCCGCCGTCAGCGTGTAGTGGGAACACACGCCGTGGTCCGTCGCGGCAACGCTGCCGTCGTCCTCCGTCATCACGTAGAGCGCGGCGTCGCATGACGTGTCGTGCGCGCACCGCTCCACGCACTGCCGGACCGTCAGGTTGGTCACCGCCGGCGACTCGGTCCTGAGCACGGTGGTGACGCTCCTCAAGTGTACCATACACGCGCCGCCACCGCCGGTCCCGCCGCTGCAGATGCTTTTGCTGCTACCGGGGTTGCCACCGCGTGCAGGCTTGTCGGCGTACATGGAGGCGTCGTTGCATTCCCCGGCTGCCGAGCAGACCTCGCCGATGCCGCAGGAGAGCGGGAGCTCGCATAAGCCGAGCGCCCTGTACGAGGCTCTGAACTTCCGGTGACGTGCCTCGTAGTAGTACATCCCCAGGTTGCCGTCCTTCTCCAGCGCCAAGAAGCTGAGCGGTGGCTTCTTCACCGGCGGCGTGATCTGCGCCACCGTCACCCCCTGTGTATCGAGCATTTTCAGCCCCGACCCCTCCAGTCTCGCCCATGCCATCGTCCGGCTGGCACTAGGGGCGAGCTCCCAGTAGGAGTATTTGATCTCCCCAAAGTTGACGTAGGCGGCGACCTTGTCGCCGTCGAGCTCGAAGGAGTAGAACGCGGCCGGTGAGAACACCTTTGCTGTGGGGACGAGGAAGTAGAAGGGCAGTCTGCGCTGCTCGCCACGTAGGAACTTGTCCGTCGGATGGTCAAAACTTTGCCACCTTGTACGGTTTCGGGCGTCGATGAGGGCGAGGTTGCCGGTCCCCGGATTCAATTGCAGAGCCTGCATGCAGAGGTGCCAATGTGATCATGAGATGCAAACACGAAAATATGAATTGCAGAATTGATTCACGAATACATCTGCCTGACTCGCTCACTCACACACACACACACACACGTTTTTGCTCAATTCTTGATATGTTTACAACGAGAAAAATATGTGACATGCACTTTCTTTGCTACTGAATATAAAATAATAAATAGGATTGTTGCCTATGAGAGAGAAGTCATTGTCCTGTGAGGAAAATATTCCTGCCAGGCCCAGTTTCTCTCATTCAGATTCAAGCAATGAGTTGATTGTGAAAATCAGAAAGACACGGACAATTAATAACACAGAACAGCGTCTCGTGCCCCTTCTTTCAGGCATCACTTTATTATTTTTCTCTTTGGGGGAGCACTAGTATTTAGAGATAGGAGTCCTATTTGTTCACAATCATGAGCATTGTCATCGCCGCCTTCTGTACTTCAGTTTAAGAAGGAAACGTGTCTGCTTTATATGTGTAGGAAGAGAAAGAAAAGGGCCAAGGTTATGTTTGTATCAGTTTTAGTTTCTTAAAATTTGTTTTTTTTTTGAAATTATTTAAAAAAACTAAACGGGCATGTTTGAATCCTGGTTTCTTACAAACTGCAAACCATGTTTTGCTATTTAATGACCAATATGCTCATTAAAAAGGCAAAAAGTGGTTTTAGCTCGGTTAGACCAGCTTCTTGTTTTTAAGAAACTTAGAATCTTTTTT